>CAWUFW010006393.1:360000-960000 GCA_963921515.1 Calotriton arnoldi | reverse complement strand
TGTAGATTTTTATTAACTCTGTGAGTTGAGTAAGTAGTTCCTCATCTGACATTATTTCGATGTCGGGATGAGGTGTATAGCCGGCTAGAATCGGCCATGTTGCTCCTGGTCTACCTAGTGGACCGAGCCTGGTTATGTTTTTGTGATGTTTTAGGGCGCCTTTAAACCAGAGCTGATGCTCTTGGTATGTTAATGGAATTTCAATATCCTCGAAAGGAATGTATTCCTCTGGTGGTTATGTTATGTTAAAATGTTATGTTAAAATTTCTTGTAAAGCGCACGTACACCAATTGGTTTCTTGGCGCTAACTTAAGGAACTGTTAGGACCCCCTGTATTCAATTGTCTGAAGAACTAGTTGTACGCTTGAGTGAATAGCCAAGTCTTAAGAAGCCTACGAAACCTTGTAAATTCAGTGCAAGTTCTTATGTCCAAAGGAAGAGTGTTCCAGAAACTGGGTGCTAATACTGCAAACCTGCAGCCTCCCATTCGTTTCCGTCTATAGGGAGGAATGGCTAAGAGGTTCTTATGGGCAGAGCGTAGACTACGTGCAGGTACATATTTCTGAACGAGTTTGGATATAAATTTAGGGCTAGCACCATACAGAGTTTTAAAGATAAGGCAGCCAACCTTAAAAGCACATCTTTGTGGGATGGGAAGCCAGTGTAGTTCTTTCATGGTGGGAGTGATGTGTTCCCATCTAGGTTGTTGGGATATCAGTCTGGCTGCCTGGTTCTGTACCATTTGCAGTCTCTTGGTGAGATAAAGTGGAATGCCAAAATATAAAGAATTGGCATAGTCTAGATGTGATATCGCCATAGCTAGGACCACCTGAATTAAGGCTTCCCGTGTGAGCAATCTCCTGATCTTTCTTATTTTCCTCAATTGAAAAAAAAGTGGAAGTTACTGCTCCTATCTGAGCTTTCATGGAGAGATCACTATTAATGATCACTCCCAGACTTTTGGCTGAGGGAGAAGGATTGGGTGGGGAACCCAGTTCACTCGGCCAAAACTGTGCATTCCAAGGGTTCAGGGGACCACCCAGCAGAATCACTTCTGTTTTGTCTGGATTCAATTTTAGCTGGTTGTTATTCATCCAGTCGCGAATGTGCAACATTGTTGCCTGGAATTCAGATATCGACTCAGGTAGGTTGTCGATAGAGAACACCTGTTGCATATCATCTGCGTAATTGTACGTGCATACTTTCCTGTTTCTGAGGGAGTGAAGTAAGGGAAGGAGATAAAGGTTGAATAGATGGGGAGACAACGAGGAGCCCTGTGGAACTCCACATGTCGTTGCCATTTTAGGTGCAGAGAACTGGGAGAGACGCACTGACTGAGTGCATTCCTCTAGAAATGACTCAATCCAGTTAGATGCCCTCCCCTTGATGCCGGCAGTCCTGACACGGTCGACCAGGATACCATGATCGACCGTGTCAAATGCCGCAGATAGATCTAGTAGCACCAGGACCTGGGGGGAGCCCTTGTCAACTTCTTTCCGAAGCGTGTCCAGAACAGTAAGTATCACTGCCTCAGTGGAATGGGCTGGGCGAAACCCTGCTTGATTTGGATCAAGATAGCCAGACTGTTCAATAAAAGTACAAAGGCTTTTGGCCACATGAGATTCCAGTATTTTTGCCAAATAAGGGAGCAAGGAAATGGGCCGATAGTTGGTCAGAACCCTAGGGTCCGCACCTGATTTTTTTAGTAAGGGAACGACAGTTGCTGCTTTAAATGCTTTAGGAACACAGCCCTGTGCCAGAGAGTCATTAAGAAGTGCCAAGGCAGGACCGGGGAAGATGGTAAAAACATCTTTTAAGATATGAGGCGGACAACTATCGATAGGTGATCCCGACTTTACTTTGGATAAAAGGTCCCAAAAAATTGTACTATCTATAGCTGGGAATTGTTCAAGGGAGCATTAGTTTTCCAGCGCTAAAGGTGAGCCCTCAGGGGCAGGGCAATGAGGGATGCTGGATTTTATAGTGACGATTTTGTCAATAAAGAACGAATTAAGGGAGTTACAAAAGACTTGACTGGGTGTAAATTTTAGTGTAACTCTATCTGGATTGGATAATTCGTTCACAATGGTAAATATTTCTTTAGACTTGTTAGTAGAGCTCATAATTTTTGAGGAGAAATAAGCAGCCTTCGCGGAAGAGATTGACTTTTATACTCTTTCATTTGGGTCAAGTAACTCTCTTTGTTGTTTAGAGAGTAACTGGTTCTCCATTTCCTTTCTGATTGACGAAGTGCTAGCTTTTGATTTTGTAAGTCGGAAGAGAACCATCTTTGTGCCTCATGACGTCTTACTGAGCGTATTGTTTTTAATGGAGCATGTTCATTGCTGGCCATAGTGATGCTGGTTCATCTTCTTTGTAGAAGTGAAATGTGTGAGTTACTGAATTGGATTCAGGAAATATTACCCATGAATAGAATACCTCTGTCTGAAAGGATTCATGTGCCTCTATCACGAAAACTGCTCTACCTCCTCTCGGTGATAGGCCATGTTTTATAAGTTTTAGAGTAATGGCTCTTCTTAAGTTTGGAGCGATGTCGATGACACCCTCCTCGGTTTCATTTAAACCTGTATTGTTAAAAAGTGCTGCTTGGGCTGGATCAGCTGCAGCTCCACCGTTTCCGGCGGGATTGTCCCCGTTTAAGGACATTTTGTTTTATGAAAAATGTAGAACAAGTTTCAAGGAAACAAAGATAAGGTGCACAATATTTTGGAACACTGTATCCTTCAACGTTGAGCTAACCAAACAGCTAATATATAGGGTACTACCCTATGTAGCCGTGGTGGATACTTAACCCTGCCCACTCCAGACGTCTTTAGGAGTATATGGGTAGGGGTCTCTGAGAGAAAAGAAGAAGCACAGCTGAGTTACTCAGTATCTAACGTTGAATTACTGCCTTACCAAACGTTGGGCGCCATGTAGTGTAGCTCCTATTTCCCTAATAGGCTCTGCGCATTGGAATAATATATCCTATAGGTTTGACATAGGACTAAGGTCGGTATGTCCCTATCGAGTATATTAAACTTAATTACTTGTGCCAGCTAGATCAGAGGCCACTAGAAACTTCTTGACGACAAGAAGGGAGTAGTTTCTGGCAGCCGCAAAACATGACCACTGTGTTTCCCTTACAGAATCAGGACGTGTCCCAGAGTCGTAGAAACAATAGATAACTATTTCACTCAGCTCAGTCGTGCATGTCTAGTTACTCTCAAAGTTACACAGAAATAACAGACGGGCGTTTCAATAAAGGATTTATTGAACAGTCTTGTTTCTGTTGTAAGTTAAATGTGCTGTTACGATCACAAGACAGTATGCGAGATAAATAATGTACAGAGTGAGCAGTAGAAATAAATAATACTGCGTTAGCATTATCTTTTCAGCATATATGCATTTACATAAAATGACACAGCCTAAAAATGCGAGTACTCATACGATGCGTTTCTAGCCTAGTTCTACCCCAGTGTTCCTAACCTATCCTAGGTGTAGGGAGAAGTAGAAGTAGGTGATGTAATCCTGACTAGAGTATACTAAGAGTATGTTAAGCTTAGTATGCCAAGAGTCCAGTATGCCAAGAGTCCCTCTAGGTTCTAGTCTGCTCCATACCTGAAGAATGAGAGAGGTAGGAATCTCTTTCCCAGACTCGAACTCCAACACCCCGCAAGGGAAGTTAGATCACTGGAAGCTGGACTCTCTGCGTGCAGGAATGACAGCGTCTTCTCAGTGCGTCCGGCCGGGAATCGGGCTCCTCTGAAGTCGAGGTCTCCTCTAATTTACAGGGGTTTGGGAAGGTATATTTATACCTGAAAATGTTAGCATTGACGTGAGTTGGGCAGCGAAAGACGTCATGAATGAACCCCTAAGGAATAATGGTTCATGCATAATATATGAGTCCTTGAAGAAATCAATAGTCCTGGGCAAGGAAACTCCCGCAGCCTAAGGGTCTGTTTTTTTCATGAACTCGTTGTGAGGCTAGGGTGGACGGATGTCGGAATCCATGCCTGTATTTGGAGTGCATGGGTTATGCCTAAATAAGGTTTATGATTTTATGCCTATATAAGGGCAAGGCGAATTGTGCCTATATAAGGACATGAGTCTGGAAAGCCCGTTTATGGACACCCTAGGAAATATACAACATTACTACATGAGACATACATAGGGACAATGTGATTGTTCCACCTGCTCTGTTGGCATAAAGATTTTCTTCCTCACTTCTGACATTTCAGGGACACGTTATTCAATAACCTGCTGCTCATGAAGTATATCTTCAGGATCGTAACCTCTGAAAGCTTGTGAAATTTGAAGATTAATGGTAATTTTTAAAATACTGTGATCAAAGGTCTTAGACCTTATTATGAGTCAAGTAGAACACAATTAATGCATGCTTTCATGTGTTCATTTTGCTCTGCCTTATCATTAGTTGCTCTTCTGGGTATTTCTGGGTGTGGAAGAACCAGAACACTTTTTGGGCTGGAAAAACTGGCAGAAAATTTGCATGAGAGGTTAGATGCAGCAGGAGCCAAGACTCATTCCCCTTTTTTCTGACAGGGGGAAGTATGCAATGATCAAATGATCCATTGCCCTGATGGGCAGGGAGTTTTCTCTCTGCTCCTAGGGGCCATTGATAGATTTTGTCTAGGATTGTTAGCTAAAAACATTCAAAAACGTAATCAAAGTTTTTTCTTTAATGTTGGAATATGGAAATTATATAAAGCGTTCTTTCATTTATAACTGATTACACAATACTTTTACATTTTCTAGGCATTTTAGTTAGAATTATTGCCTTTTTAGTTGCATTAGTAATACATATTTAACAGAGTATTGTCCTAGCTAGAACAATTATTTAAAACTGCACTTCTTGTATAGTTATAGTTTTTGAGGCTGTTTCACAAAGAAATATTAACATTTCTGATGGGAGATTTACACTTTGCAGTGTCCATGGCCATGGTGGAGCCTCCTCTTACAACCGAATTAACAACCATAATGTTACGATGAGTAACATTCTGACTGCTTGTGAAACTTTCGGCCACCTCGAGTAGAGATTACCTGATTAAAAATGAAGGGAAAATGATTAGAGTTTAAAATTAATGTATGTATATATTTTAATGTAAAATATATAGATATAAATTAATTGAAAATAATTATTATTAACCTAAAATAAAAAGTCACAACATACTAGCTCCTCAACTTAATTTTGTAATAAATTATAAAATAATGAAAATGTAAAAATACATTCATAAATATTCATTTAAAAATAATAAAATTAACGCACAAAATATTTTTTTATTAATTTCTAATAAACTTAGTTACAACTTATGTTTTAATTAATTAAAAAATGTTTTCCTAAAAATTAGGTTAAAATTCCCTAAATATTTTATTTGAGTATATTATTACATTTAAAAAGTAAAATTAGCCAATAATTACACATCATTTTTATCAGTAAGTAGATAGATAGATAAATAGATAGATAGATAGATAGATAGATAGATGGATAAAATTTACATTTAGAAATAATTTAATTAGTTTAACCATAATTCTTACAGGAGGTTTGTTTAATACCCTGGCTCAATTGTTTATAAGGGTGTCAGTTGCAGTACCAGTGGTTGGCCACTTGCAGTACCAGTGGTTGGCCTTGTGTGGTGCTTGACTTAGAGCAAATCTAGGCTGTTACTCGTAGGGATGTAGTAAGTTTACAAGTGTATTTTGTGAATTGCAATGATTTTACTCTTTTGTGGGTGGGTGTTTTGTGTTACCATTTCCCTCCCTTCCCCATTGATTGCTGCTTAACAGTAGCAGCTCCTGGAGGGAGTGCTGCGGGGTGGTGGGGTGGGCGGGGCGGGGGAGGGGCAGGGTGGGGTAGTAAACTCCGACTACGGCCGAACTGATTTAAGAACATAAATAAATAAATAAAACGAATCACATTGCGCGCGCTGCATCGCCGATTGGGATGCAGCGCGCGCAATGTAATTCGCTTTATTTATTTATTTATGTACTTAAACCAGTTCGGCCGTAAGTCGGAGTTTACTACCCCCACCCTGCCCCTCCCCGCCCCACCGCCCGCAGCACTCCCTCCAGGAGCCGCTACTGCTGCTTAACCATGCCCCTCTTTAGTAGTAATTGGTCTTCATTTTCTCACAACTTCCCCTTGTCCCTCCCACATCGGCTACAGTAGGAAATAGCCATCTTTTGTATGGTATTCCTACAGATTTTTGCCTTCTTTTGCTGAAACCATTTTTGTTGGCCATAGGTCTCAGAAAAATGTACTCCTACTAATTAATGGTAGAGTGATTGTGCAGTCCTTTTAAATCCAGTAAAATTGGCATGTACCTAATTAGCACATTAATTTTACAAGGAAGACCCTAGTATATGGTATTACATGTATGCAGGGCGTCTAAATTAAATGATACTAGTAGCCTGCATCACTCATTGCGCCAAACACTAAACCACTGTAAAACATGTCTCCAGGCATGCCCCTTTAGCCTGTGAGTGCAGTTTTAAAATCAGCAATTCAACCTGGCAAAACAAAGATTTTGCAAGGCCTAAATCCTTCTTTTTTTACGATTATAAGTCACCCCTACATAATGGCCAAGTCAGATTTTATATTACCATTTTTAAAAATTACACTTTTAAACATTTTTCATTTCCTGTCTAAGCCAAAAAGGGACCTTTCTGCCAGTATCCAGTGTTGCCTGCAGAGGATTCACCTGTAATGAGATGTGGAATGCTTCCACATAGTGGACTAAATGCCTGGGGGTGGACAGGTGTTTTTCTTCCTTGAGCAGGATTGCCTGGGGCCTGTGACAAGCCCTATCCTGAGCGTCAAATGATGCATAGGCTGTCACTGGCAGATATAGCTCCTAGGCCTGCCTCCTTTCTGTCTTGAAAGTCAACTTAGCTCCAAAACCAGTGGGAGGGGGTTGGTGCCGCAGAACTGCTTTGTAGTGACCACAAGGGAATATTTGCCCATTGTCAAAACTACACCTCTGGGTGGCCACAGGGAGCTATGACCAGGGAAGGAAATATTCTGCCAAGTTGGAATTAAGTAGAGAGCGGCACTGTGGGACAGTTTACAGAACTCCAAACAGGAAGTGCTGAAAAAGTGTTGGGATACCCTTCGGAACCTTTACCCCATTAGCTAGGGAGCTGCATGAGGTTCCCCCAACCACAGGCTGGCATTTGGCATACATGTGGCATCCCCAGTAGCCTCCTCAAAACAATCATTGACCTGTGAAGATCAGAAGAAGGACTGCCCAACTTTCTGAGACCTGAGGAAGATGGGACCTGCTTGCTTTGAACACAGGATCCCAAAAGTGACCCCAAGGGTCAGTTTTCTGACCTCCTGGTTGAGCAACAGGGACACAAAAGATTCCGGAGGCCCTCAACCTGCAACTGTCCAGCTGCCCTGAACCCTGCTGCTGGCCTCAGTTGGATGGAGTCCTATCAACTAAGTGGTGCTCCCTAGGTCCTGGATCCTTGGCTGTTGTTAGGGTGTACTCCTGCTGCCCCAAAACTGAAAGATCCGGGACTCGGAACCATTTTGCCACCTTTCTGCCTGCAAAACTGTCGGAGATCAGGACTACCGTTGAAGCTGCAGCCACCAACATCGAATTGCCAGTCGACCTCATCTTGCTGATTTGTCCTGCTGAAGAAGACCTGACTTACAGAAAAGTTCCTGAGTGTGAACGTAGAGGTCTTCATTAGGACTAACGCAAGCAGTTATCCGTCAAGGTCTTTCTGGGCACAAACGTTGGACTTTGCCCGCCTGGAGCTTTCCCGCCTTCGTCGACAACTGCACCAGGACTTAAATTTTCAGCAACTGGCCCATATTGAGCCCTGCTTCAGATCCAACTTGCAGTTTGCCCTGCCGACGACTCATTGACAACCACTTTTTGTCCATAAAAGTTTCAAAGTCTGAAGGTAAGCTTTGTATCAGGGTGAACATGGTACCTGTATCTGACCTGCACTCCATTGCGAACAGCCTTACCTTTTGACATTAACCCGGGATAGTGAGACCGGATTACTGCAGTTGGCGCTTTGTGCTTTTTGGTGCTATTTTTAATTTAAACTTTAATTAATTTATTAAAATATTGTCTTTTCTTAAATTGGTTGGGATTTTTCTTCTATTGTGTTGTGACTTTATTGCTGTTTGAGTACTGCATAATTACATTACACATTGCCTCTAAATTAAACCTGACTGCTTTGTGCCAGGCTACCAGAGTGTTAGCAGAGGTTTATTTAGGGACTTTAGTGGTTCACTGTGACAAGCATTGCGATTATAATCTGAGGTGGGTTCTTGCCCCCTTGACCTAATACTCTAATTTCTTACAGCTAACAAAATGTATTCCTATATGGGCATAGATCACCGCCACCAGGGCAGAGATTTCCACACATAAAACATAGGAGAGGATGAGTGGAGCTCTCCACCAGTCGGTTGGTGATTTGCATTTTGTAGAATGTGAAGCAGTACTACTGGAGGACTTCTTCACATACTCCAAAATGCCTTTTGTGAATCCAGCCAAAAAAGTATAAAAATGTGTTTCAAATTTGAAAGTGCAATAATTGGTTTAAAAATAAGCTTGGGATTTGTAGAAGATGGAATCGGTAGTTAAAACACCCCAGAACATTTCGAGGATTGGCCCAAAATTTTTTATTAATTTACAAAAATGTTTACAAGGTAAATACATATAATTTAAAAGCACACTAGAAAGGATCTTGCATTAAAGCCACAAATAGCCAACAGCCAGTAGAAAGAGTGACTAAACCGACAGATGCTACCTACCTTTGACCACATGAACAGTGCGGAGTATATCTTGGGTTCTGAGCCATTCACATTTCCACCATTTATATCCAAGGGCACATATGCTGAAAATAGTAGGTGAGTAATAATGACAAAGGCTGACTGATGCCAATAGGGGACACAGTGACATTGCTAGGGAGCTAGTGAACCAGCAAATACCATTAATATTGTAGGGCTCATGTTAAACATTCTTTATTACATTTCTTCTTCACAAGAATAACTATGAGTGAAGAGTGTGATGGTGACCTTTCTTAAAAGTACTCATTCTATTGCATGTAGGTACAAATCAAGAGCTCACTCATTGCCTTGACCCACAAAATACATCCATGCACACTTAGGGATTTTTTGTACACTTTTCCACTGCAGTTATATTGAATGTGGCCTTTGAAAAATATTGTTTTATTGTTATTTATTTATTCGATTTTTATAGTGTACAGTTCCAAGTTCATCAGCACATGGTGGAAGCAAAAACATTGATGCAGTTCCACCAGTACAAGCAAAAACATTGATGCAGAGCTTCTATGCAAGGAACAGCAATTCAGAGTAACACAGTTGCCATGAAATTCAATAATCCACTGATTGTAGGTTTTGAACAACTAGCTGTTAATGTAAGACAAGAACGTTTTCAGAGTGCTTTTCATTTTCGATGGAGGAAATCTTTAAGTAAATTGGGTGTCATTTGCATACTGATATATAGTGACTCCAGACTTCTCTATCAGGCTTCTCGGAGGTTCAATATACAGACTGCACAACATAAGCACCAGTAATGACCCTTACTGTACATCACTTGCAATTGGGGCAAGGACTGAAGTGAAAAAACCCAATCCTACCAGTTCTTTGCAGTTAGTCAAGAAAGAGGCAAACATTTCTGAATCACCTATGACAGTCGACCATGCCTAAGGCTGTTGGTAAATCCTGCAAAATAAGAAAGGAGATGCCCTCCATCTAATATGCAGTGAATGTCAGCTAGATTTTAAGACTGATGAATACAATGCTGCATCCTCTCTGGAAACCTCACTGACAGGGTGCAAGCAAATTATTTTGTCAATGTGTTTTCAGTGGTATGGCTACACATTTCTTCGTCAACTTTCATCACCAGGGAAGGCTGATGTCATGACAGAAATGCTGCAATATGTTTGGGTCATTATTTGACCTCTTCAAAATTGCAATGATATGAACAGTTTTGAGAACATCAGAGAAGGTGCCTTCATTAAAGGTGGGATTTACTAACTGACACCAGAGAGTACAGAGTGGTTTCGAGTTATGTTTGATACCGTGAGCTGGAATTATGTCATATAAGGTTGGATGTAGTTCTTTGAGGCTATTTGTAACTTTCTGTTCTGAAATTATAGAGAAATCAGACCAAGGCTTGATTTAGATTTTAGTAGACAGGGTACTTTGTCACAACATGGTAGAGTACTGTGCCCTCTGAACCCTCTGTCTGCCTGCTTTAGTTAGAGTCGAGATGACCATCATCTTCCCAATAGAGGTTCCCACTGCCTCCACATTGGATAGCACACTACGATTGTCCGATGAAGTAGGGTCCATCAGAGTAAAGTACATCAGACTGAGCAGACTGATAGTATTTTTTCCTGACTGTCACCGCCAGGTTAAACCTAGCAATACCTGACAGAAAGCAAAAGAACACTTACCCTCACACTCTGGGAGAAAACGTTTCAAAAACAAAAACTTGATTTATTAGTTTGTCGATTAAAAACAAAAACCTTCCCTGAAAGACACTGAAGGAAGTGGCCCTCTAGGACCACTCGGGTTTTCTCACAACCAGCTGCTATGCCTTCCCAAGAATGAAGAGTCGGTCAGACAGTAGAGAATACAAACTTACATGCTTTATTGGAAATGCTCTGCAGAGGAGTCCATCATGACCTGCACCCTAAAATGTCTGCCGAGGGACGGACTTCCCAACGGTCCACAGTGAGTAATCATTCTTCCCCAAAAGCCTCCAACCCCGCCCCCCATGGAAAACTACCAGCCGGGGCCGAACACGAACAAAGGAGGCACTGGGAGATGAGCTACCACCTGCCAGATGGGTACATGTTATCAGAAACCCAAGGCCACTGCGCTGGGTCTCAGCGTCTCCTAACGTGGGAGCAGAACTACACACTTAGATCGGTATGTGAGAACATAATTGTCTCCTCATCAGCAGGTCAGGAAACAGCCTTGGACAGAAAGAAAAAACATTAGCGAAGTACAGTGTTCTGCTGAGGCAAGCATCACGGGCCATGAGGCCTAACTCGGGCACAGTCTAAGCAGCCTAATAAGGATTGCAAGAAACAAAATGGAGTCGCATTCGCCAACTGAAACCTGCACATTACACGGATAACTCAGTGGGTTGCATAACGTAAATACAATTGGCATCTATTTAGCCACACATTGCTAACCTACCATAACGTGAAAGGAATACATTGCAGGGACGGGAATTTGAAACCTAACAGACCCTCCTTTTAGCATGGGTGGCTAAATGCTTTATTGCTATCCGGTAGGGTCTTTACAATTTTAAGGGATAGGAAGAATGAGCAAAGTCGTGCATGTTACAGGGGGAAAACAAGCAAGGCATAAACATTGAAGACACCTAATATTCGAAGATGCCCTCATCTATAAGCATGATATCCTGAATTTCCTGCATCATCATCACAGAAATTTTGTTATCGCTTCTTGGCAATGTAGGGGTAGGGGCAAGTTTACTCATACAATAGGTGCAACAGGCCGGAAGGCAGTTAATGCATAAGCAACAGGTAAAGATGACTCCTGCAATTGCTATTAGAACAAGTAATATTTTCCAACCTCAGGATGTCACTAGACCCCAGAGCCACCCCGTCATTGACCATGAACCATTGTCCTGATGGATGTCTGAGGCGAGTCGGTGCAATTTCTGTATTGTATACAGTAGGGGCACTATCAGGAATATACACACAGCAGCTGCTGCCGATGACGCGACAGGCTCCACCCCTATCAGCCAGGATGACGTCTAAAACCATCCGGTTTTGAAGAGAAACGAGCCTCGTAGCCTGAAGCTTGACTGTAATATTAGTCAGTATACCAGCAGTAGTATTATTAACTCCCTCAACTACCCTAGCAAGACGACAAATATTACGACTATTGGACATGGGACCCCAGAACGGCACAATGCCCTTCATTATGTCAGTAAATTGCTGCAACGAGGTATCTGTCTGATCAATCGTCAGGATTGACAACCCTCTTAACTCAGTGTACCTGGAGATCCCTACGCTGTAATCTATGATCCTTGTGGTAATTGGGCGGTGCAATATAAACGGAAGGCAAGAGAAAGGAAACATAACACCGGCCAGACCACCCTCTCGGGAGCCAGGTATAAGCCTGTTCCCCACAGATGAAGTATACATTCGCAGGTGTAAGCAAAGGTGGGCTACTAGTAGTGTTCAATCGGTAGGTGTAGTTACAATGATTCTGTCCTACTGAAATGTTCCCTGTTCCTTCAACACAGAAACTAGCTGTTGAGTTGATCACAGGGACAGGCATAGCTTTGTCCTCAGTGATATTGCGTTCCTGGAAACATTTGAAGTATTCAGTGACATTAAATCTTTGGAAATCTAGCATTTCATTTCGCAACCAAGTGACATTTTCGTGGGCTTCAAATTTATTCATACACGCATCGGGGTGTAGCGTACCCTCCTTGCCATCTGGTCCAGGTGTATATCCCTGGTGTACCACTATATACTCCAACACCGCTTCGTAGTCAGCTTCTACCAATTTCATAGCGTCAGCATGATAATGCATGCATACCATAGAGAGCAGTTGAAACCAAGCTTCACAGCTACCCAAATATGACAGGGGCAACGATACTAGCAAATCATTTTTATGCATAACTGAGGGAAGTAGCCCACACACCCAGCAATTCGTAGCATTAGTAGTACTGTTTACCTGATGAAGCATCTGAACGAAAACATTTTGAGCATAAATCTGTCTATGTCTCTCCTTATGTGGGGCCAATGTAACAAACGAGTACTCTGCTGGAACCGGGGTAGTCCCTATCAAGGTGTGCACAGGATGTTGTTCCTCTAAGTACCAAACCACCCCAAATACAAATAGCAAGGAAAGCAAAATTATGACAACAAACACTACTTTACTCTTAGTGGACCAAGAGGACCAAATGGGATAATTTGGAGTAGGATGCGGAGCCGCAAAGGGCTGCTCCTCATCAGGGATAGGACGGCCAAAGGGATACATTTGGACAACTTGAAAGGCAATTTATAGGTGTCAAAAAGGGAAAGAAAAATTCACAGGCTAGAGCCACTTATTGCAACCACAGTACCAGGGGGCACAAATCACCCAGTGTCTGTCTAGAGCCTCACTGGCAGGCTCCTATTGTTCATCAACGACGGTGCTATGAAGCACTCCCACGGAGGAGCTGCGCAATCGCAAGCCTTGCAGAAAAAACAAATCCTTCTTCTTTCAGGATAGGGCACCCTCCCTCCTGGGCCAATGCCCTCAGCTATCCTGTCCAGTGTTCAGGGCAGTGCACCAGTGTTGCTCACTCTAGTCTAATACAGGCACCTTAGGCACAGCACCTGTGACCTAAGCTCAAGTCCTTCCCTAACTCCTAGACTGCTCGGCTGGTGCACCATCCTTTTTCCAGGGCCTCAAATTATATTTAGTAACTCCAGGCACTGTTTCATCAACAAAAAGGGGCAGAAACTCAGGATCAGATGGGCATTGAGATCCAGATTCCAGTGTGTTAGAGACGGTGTTATCCGAGGCGGCCCTTATCTCCGGTGGGATCGCCTCAGGCAGAACTGCATCACTTTCCTCGTCTGTCTGCGCCCACCTCACTCGGGCATCAGAGAAGGGAACGAAGCGTGGCACCTTCTCACACTCCTGATCACCGATGCCTTCGTTGACCCAGCGGTCATACGGAAGCGGGAGAGGCACCCGTTTCACATGAGACGCATGAATCCAGTGCTTTCTGCCGTCCACCTTGACACCTGTTCTGGTGGCAAGTAGCACGATCATTGGCCCTTTCCACCTCGGCTCCAGGCTGTTCTTCCATGGAAAGTTCTTTATTAGCATGTACTCGCCAGGCTGTATGCAATGCCCGGGCCCCTCTGGTACTGGCTGCAACGTGGCGTGTATCTGTTGATGAAGAGAACGAAAATCTTTAAACAATTCATACAGGTAGTCTACAAGTAGGGGGTACTCTATCTCGGAAAAGCGCTTGGGTCTGGGGACGCCCCAAACGGTAGCAGGGCGTCCAAAGACCACCTCGTAGGGGGACAACCCTGTTCTAGAATGCGCTGTCGCTCTGGTAGATAATAAAGCCAAGGGTAATGCATCTGGCCATTTTAGTCCTGTGCATTCCTGAATTTTTGCCAACTTCAGCTTGAGAGTACCATTGTACTTCTCAACCAGGCCTGCTGACTGGGGGTGATTCGCTGCATGAAACTTCTGTTTATTATGTAAACCTGTGCACACCAATTCAATGACTTTTGCATTAAAGTGACTTCCGTTGTCACTCCAGATCACGCGTGGCAATCCATAGCAAGGGAAGTACTCTTTTAGAAGTGCCTTCGCCATAGCTGTATTCTCTTTAGTGGGGTAAGCCTCAATCCATTTACTGAATGCGCAGATCACTACTAGCACAAACTTCAGGTTATTCACCCGTTCCATTTCAATGAAATCCATCTGGAGAACCTCGAAAGGGAAGGAAGGCGGTGCAAAATTACCAGAAGGTGTAGGGGTACCTTTCCCGGGGTTATGTTTCAGGCAAATGATACAATGCTTGACTAGGTGCGTGGCTGCCTCAGCGATATTATCATTCTGCCATACTGGGTTCAGCAACTTGCATATTCCTTTAGCACTAATGTGCGCTGGGCCATGGGCCATAGTCACAACAGGAATCAAATATGAATTAGGCAGCAACCACCGCTGCTTCCCTGACAAGTCAGTCCAACACCCATCCTCATCCAAGCGACCTGTTCTCTCCTCCCACATTGCTAATTCATCCAAAGTCGCCTCACCCTGTATTTCCCTGACATTCTCCAAGGTGTCCTCGAACATTCCATTGTCTGGGACCCACCTAGCGGGACCTGCCACCAACATCTGTGTCATCTTTGATCGAGCTGTCTCCTTAGCTGTCTGGTCTGCGAAAGCGTTTCCCCTCCCCACATCATCTGTAATAGCCTTATGAGCGCTACATTTCACTATTGCTAACCTACTGGGAAGTGTCAATGCGGACAGCAATCTATGTATCAATGGCCCGTTCTGAATCCGCAGTCCATGCAAATTCAAGAACCCTCTATCCGCCCAGAGGCGCCCAAAATTATGGGCCACCCCAAAGGCGTACTGGCTGTCGGTGTAGATGTTAACAGTCAGTCCCTCACTTAACTCACAAGCCCTGAGGAGGGCAACCAACTCTGCAGCTTGGGCCGATTGGTGCGGGATACAGGATGTCTCAACTACAGTGTGCAACGTTGTCATTGCATAGGCTGCAGTGGTGGTGCCATCTGGTAACTTAAAACAAGAGCCATCGACATATAGTTCCCCTTGGGGTTCATTTAAGGGAACATCAGTCAGGTCTCCCCGTCCCTTCGTTTCTTCCTCAGTCCGAAATAAACAATCATGGACATCATTGCCCTTTTCTTCCGAAGGGAGGGGTAGTAACGTGGCCGGGTTCAGAGTAGCACATCTTTTGATGGTAATGTGCGGAGCAAACAGGGTCAGTTCATAGCCAGTCAGACGTGCACTAGTAAGGTGCTGCGTCTTTGTCTTATTCAATAATGTATCCACAGCATGAGGTACCATGACTGTGAGGTCTGTGTCAAGAACGAGCCCTGCCGATTGTCTGATAGAAACCGCCACTGCCGCGGCAGCTCTCAGACAGCTCGGGAGCACTCTGGCGACATTATCAAGCATGGCTGAGAAATAGGCACAGGGTCTCTGCTTACCACCGAAACCCTGTGTTAGAACAGAAAGCGCGCAACCGTCCACCTCATGCACATAGAGTACAAAAGGCTTCTGGTAATCAGGAGTACCAAGCACAGGAGCAGAGCAAAGCGCAGTCTTTAGTTGCTCAAAAGCTTGCTGGCATGCAGCAGTAGCGGCCCATGGTGGGAGTGCTGCTGGGCGTTGATGCAGGGCGGGGGAGGGGCAGGGTGGGGGGTAGTAAACTATGGATTTCGGCCGCACTGAGGTAAGTAAACAAAAAAATAAATAAAACAAATTTCGTTGTGCTCGCATCTTAACAAGGCATCTTAATATAAGACACAGGCACAGTCCCTAACGGACCAGTATAACACCAACAATCGACAGACAAAGACAAATATAAAATAACAAATATTAGTCACAGAGCCAAACAAAAACAGTCCGAAAACTGTGTCAAATCCAAGAAGACAGGCTTCAGCCCCAGACCTTTTCACGCATTAGCCAAATTACCAGTTGGTCTGGCAGATTGTTCGCGGGCAGTCCCGGGCCTTTTCAAGCAAGGGCCAAATTTCCGGGTGGTCCGATGAACTGCTCGCAAACACTCTGTGCCTTTTCCAAGGGTCCGCAGACCCACCCAGTTCAAGACAAGACAGTCCGGAGACCGTACCAAGACACAGCCCATCGACTCGTGTCGTTCAAGCAATGCAGTTCAAAAACTGCAGACAAGACAGTCCGAAGACCGTATCAAGACACAGCCCACAGGCTCGTGCCGTCCAAGAATGGCGCCATTTTTCCCAAAATCACTCAGCTGGTGCACACAGGTCGAGTCAAACTATTCTCCACTGGCGACTCTTCGGACCAAACGGTCAGCTCCAAGGTTTTGCCTTCTCAGGACCCCAACTGGTGACCACTAGACGAGGGGGGCACCCGATCAGCCGGGCGGGGCAGCTGCGAGAACCAAGCTCGGTCTTGTGTGGGGTACCCCGATCCGCCCAACCGACCAAACGCACCCCCGACCCTACAACCCGATTACGGGCGAGTCGGATCACCTTGCAGTGTCCCTGTTCGGGCGCCAACTGAAGGAAGTGGCAGAAAGACAAAGAACACTTACCCTCACACTCTGGGAGAAAACGATTCAAAAACAAAAACTTGATTTATTAGTTTGTCGATTAAAAACAAAAACCTTCCCCGAAAGACACTGAAGGAAGTGGCCCTCTAGGGCCACTTGGGTTTTCTCACAACCACCTACTATGCCTTCCCAAGAATGAAGAGTCGGTCAGACAGTAGAGAATACAAACTTACATGCTTTATTGGAAATGCTCTGCAGAGGAGTCCATCATGACCTGCACCCTAAGATGTCTGCCGAGGGACTGACTTCCCAACGGTCCACAGTGAGTAATCATTCTTCCCCAAAAGCCTCCAACCCCCCCCCATGGCAAACTACCAACCGGGGCCGAACATGAACAAAGGAGGCACTGGGAGATGAGCTACCACCTGCCAGATGGGTACATGTTATCAGAAACCCAAGGCCACTGCGCTGGGTCTCAGCGTCTCCTAACGTGGGTGCAGAACTACACACTTAGATCGATATGTGAGAACTGAATTGTCTCCTCATTAGCAGGTCAGGAAACAGCCTTGGACAGAAAGAAAAAACATTAGCGAAGTACAGTGTTCTACTGAGGCAAGCATTACAAACTCAGGCACAGTCTAAGCAGCCTAATAAGGATTGCAAGAAACAAAATGGAGTCGCATTCGCCAACTGAAACCTGCACATTACACGGATAACTCAGTGGGTTGCATAACGTAAATACAATTGGCATCTATTTAGCCACACATTGCTAACCTACTATAACGTGAAAGGAATACATTGCAGGGACGGGAATTTGAAACCTAACAACACCAACCATGCACCAAACTTGCAGTGCCTTCAAAGGAACCCCTCTGATAGTGATTCTTCTTAAGGCACAGAGGCATCAGCTGGGCAGGCAGTGATCTTTGTCAGAGTGGCATATATATGCCCTCTGCCACCCTCATGGATGGTGGTCAGTGCGCTTAACTTTAAATAAGGCCCCAGGTCTGTAAGTGAGGGAGTAGTAGCTTATGTAGCAGTAGATCCAAAGTGGTAATGATTTTCTTTATTTGCATTATTATTTCTGTACACTCCTACCCAAATGGAGGATCTTCACCCAGCATTGAGCAACATTGCACAACTGCACCCAGACTTCCATTTCAGATGTATTGCTGCTCGTGCACCATCCCACCCTCCCCAGTCTTGACCCATTTACCCTTTATAACTACTTGTGTTCCCCTCCAAGTGCTGCTTTCCCCCTCAGTGTCTCCCTTAGTGTTGGGAACTGTGGGTCACAGGCCAGCCACTGTTTACCCCAGATATGCTAAGGTTTAGACTTTGCAGCTGCTCCACTCTCATCATTGTGTGCACTCATCAAGTTCTGCAGCTTATCGGCCCAGCTTGGTAAGTCTTCCTCTGCCCTCTAATCCATTCGCAACCTTCTCAACCACCCTTCTTCTGCCAGTGCCCATTGAGTCATATCTCTGTTTCATTTGGAGGCTGTGGGGCCACGCTCAGACAGACATTGTATCACTATTTGGTAGTTAGCAGTAAGAGGCCCAAGGTCGCAAATTTGTGCTGCATTTTTCCGTCATTATGTTTGGGGGCTAAACTTAGCAAACAATGCTGTATGGTTGTTGCTAGCCCAAGGCTGGTCACCCTTTTAAACTGCAACAGTATCTCCCTCCAACATTGTGAGAGTTTCCTGCACATCCATGTCATAGGCAAGTTCTTGGCCCTATGTTCTCCTCAGCACGGCACGTCAAGGATCTGGTCCAATAAATTCTCTGCAGTCAAGAAAGCGAAAATATGCCAATTAAAACTGTGAATTGCTCTCAATCTACTGCACCTGTGTGCAGGTTGTTGCCCACTCCGCATCCTTCAAGTGGGTTGACTTGTTGTCCTAAGCAAGTCTGACACACACCAGGTTCAGGGGTCTGCCATTCTTTACGATACAATACAATACAATGCATTTTTAAAGCTCACAGTTACCTAACAAGGTGTCCCAGCACTAGCGAGAAGAATTTTCCACACTGTCTAAATGCAGAAGCAAACTTAAGAGAGGGTTATTGCAAAGTCAAAGAGAAGCGTTTTAATTTTTTTCCTGAAAACCATTTCACATGGACAGCTTCTCAAGGCCGGAGGTAAAGCATTCCACAGTCTGGCTGCCAGGTAAGCAAAAGAACGGCCCACTCTTCTGGTTTAACAATGCGAGGGGTTTGAAACAATTTAAGGTTATTGAACTGCAAAGAACGCACCTGGGAAGACAACTTGAACTGGTGCCTAAGATAGAGGGGTCCCCTAGAGTTAAAAATTCTAAAAGCAAAAGTAAGAACCTGAAACTGAATCCTTCTGTTGATCGGTAGCCAAGTGACTTGAGATTGAGCCCCAAGGAGGGATTTTAAGAATTAATTGGGCAGCAGCGTTTTGAATGATTTGAAGGCGCTGACTAAGATAAGTAGGAAGCCCTAGATATAGACTATTAGAGTAGTCCAGTTTGGAAGTGATCAAAGCGTGTACAATAGTTTTTTGTTGTTCCATGGGAATGACATGTAGCATACATCTCAAGGATCTCAGGATCAGAAAACAGGAACTAGACAATGTTTTTATCTGAGATTCAAAGGTGAGCTCAGCATCAAATTTGACACCCAAGTTCCTTACCACAGGGTACGGACGGGGAAAATCCCATTTCTGATGGCCACCAAAGGTTAGAGTTGGGGATAGATTTGGTACCAAAGAAAAAAATCTCAGTCTTATCTGAGTTCAACTTAAAAAAATTGGAATTCATCCAATTTAGGTCTGATCTACTACAAGATTGAAAGGAACTCAATGATGAAGGAACATTTTCATGAAAGGCCAATAGCAGCTGTGTATCATCTGCATAAGAAACTACTCTGACTCCAAAAGGCTCCCCAATATTGGCCAAAGGTGACATATATACATTTAAAAGTGTAGGGCTAAGAGCCAAACCCTGCAGAACACCACACTCCAAACGCTTTGCTGCAGAGGTAAAGGGAGGGAGAAAGAAAGCCTGCGTGCGGTTGCCGATAAAGGATTTAAACCATGACAAGGCAAGATCAGTAATGCCCAGGCCTTATAGTCTCCCAAGCAAAATAGCATGTGAGACTGTATCAAATGCCGCAGAAATATTTAAAAGCATTAACATAACTGAAGAGTTTCAGTCAACATTGCTTTTGATATGCTTGGAGACCTCCAAAAGAGCGGTCTCAGTGCTATAACCATGACGAAATCCTGATTGCGAGTCATGAAGCAGATGGTGTTCCTCTAAAAAAGAGTAAGCTGTCTATTGACATTTTGTTCCACCAGCTTTGCCATAGTGGGCAGAAGTGAGATAAGTCTAAAATTGCTTAAAATCTTAGGGTCAGCAGAAGGCTTTTCAAGTAGGGTAAGTAAAAGGGCCTGCTTTCAACCAGAGGGGACGCTAACCTGAGTAAGAGATTCATTCAGCAGGCTGTTCACCAAGGGGTTAATTACAGATACTGCCATTTTAAGAATAGTCGAGGGGCAAGGGTAAAGTGGGGATCCTTGCTTACCATTGACAAGGTCGTTGGCAAATTCTTCAAGAGATATAGGAGAGGAACAAGACAGAATTGGGGCAGAAGGGGGAGGAAAGCCTAAGGAGGCTCTGGAAGGAAAAAGATCCTAAATAGCCTGAATTTTATTATGAAAAAAATCAGAAAGGTTTGCACAAAGTTCCATTGATGGAGTAAGCATATGTCTAGTCACATAGAGAACGAAAGAAAGTAAGACACTAACCACCTTAAACAATTCTTTGGGAGAGTTATCTGCCTCAGCGATTGACAGGGCAATAAAAGCTTTACGTCCTTTAATCAATCCATCAATCAATCAATCAGTATTTTTTGTGCATGCTAATCACCCCTGAGGGTATCCAGGCGCTGGGTGGGGTGGGGCTATTCAAACATCCAGGTCTTGAGGCCACTCCTGAACTTAGCAAGGGAGGTAGAGGTTTGGAGGTGGATGGAGAGGTCGTTCCAGGCCTTGGCTGTGAAGTGGGAGAAGGAGGGTCCTCCGGCTTGAGCATGATGTATGTGGGGGACGGTGGCGAGGGCCAGGGAGGCAGACCGCAGGTGTCTGGTGGGCTGGTGGAAGGTCAGGTGGTTGTTCAGGTTTTCTGGTCCTGTGTTGTGAAGGGCTTGTAGGTGTACGTGAACAGCTTGAAGTGGCATCTATTCTTGATGGGGAGCCAGTGCAGGCTAAGGAGGTGGGGGGTGATGGGGGATTGTCTGGCCAAGTCCAGGATGATTCTTTCTGCTGCGTTCTGGATTGTTTGGAGGCACTTAAGGAGGTGGGGTGGTGGTTCCGGTGTACAGGGCATTCCCGTAGTCAAGTCAACTGGTGATGAGGGCTTGTGTGATGGTTCTTCTGGTGTCGGTTGGGATCTATCTAAAGACTTTATGGAGAATTCTGTGGGTGTTGAAGCGGGTGGAGGCACCCAAGTTGAACTGTTTTCTCATGGAGAGCTCGCTGTCAAGGATGATACCGAGGTTGCAGGTGTGGGTGGTGGTTGCTGGTCCAAGGGCGGAGGGCCACCAGGAGTCGTCTAATAGTGAGGAGGGTCTTCGGAAGAGGAGGAGTTCGGTTTTGTTGGTGTTGAGTTTGAGGCAGTTAGCTCTCATCCAGTCAGCGACATCCTTCATCGCATTTTGGAAGTTCGTTCGTTCTAGTGGTGTGCGTGTCTTCGGTGAGGGAGAGTATGAGTTGGGTCTCGTTGACATAGAATATGATGTTGAGCCAGTGGCTGTGAGCAATGGGTGCCAGTGGAGTCATGTAGACGTTGAACAGTGTGGTGCTGAGTGAGGAGCCCTGGGGTATGCCACAGACAATGCTGCAGACAATGCTTTTTGGGTCAGAGCTGTACGGCGGGAGGCGGAGTCTCTGAGTGCGCCTGATGACAAAAGAGGATAGTAGCTTGAGGGCATTGCCATTGATGCTGACATGGTGAAGTCTTTGGATGAGGAGGTGGCGTGTGACTGTTTTGAAGGCCGCTGACAGGTCAAGGAGGATCATGGTTGCTGACTCACCGCTGTTAGTGCTGTGTTAAGCCGTGATACTAGCTTCCTCCCCTGGCCTCCCCCTAGCAGGTTTTCCAATGTAGCCGTGGGGGATGGGACCTCTGGAAACTCAGTCTGAATCTCTCTAACCATTGGTTCTTAAATAACAAACTGTAGGAACTGTCATGCTCCAATCCCAAAAGTTTTGTGCACTTCCTTGAATTTTATAAATTTGATCTCAGGGTATAAGTCACCAAATATATAGCACCCGCCATCTCTCCACACCGATAGATGGTATCCCATATGCATTGGAACAGTTGTAGCCAGTCTATCAGCAGGGATCTGCTAAAGGACAGGCATTTCAGCACTCTCTTGACCACAAGCTCCCAGGCCAAGGCCACCTGGCATATCAACCTAGGGGTGTTCGGGGGCTGGTTCACTCCTCTCATCTGTCAGATCCCCATAAGTGTGGCTTCCCGATTAGGGCTCTCACCACACCACTTCAATGCATGCTACAGCTGTGCTCCAATATAATAAAGTTCCAGGTCTTGTAATCCCAGACAACCTTCTCCCTGCCAATCTTCAGCACTACTGCGTGCACTCTACTTCTATTCCCTCCCCACACCAAAATGAACATCAGGCTGTATATCTCTCAGAAGACAGACCATCCAACTGGATATACTGAATTCTGTAACATATATAAACAGCATGACAGCAGGAAGATTTTTGCTAGTGCAACTCTGCTCATAACAGAGAGTGTGAGAGATAGCAAGAAACAACGGATGCCCTAAGCCCCTGTAAGGTACTGCCCAGACCGGGTGCATAACGAGATGATGCTGAGCAGTTCACTCCCACGCCAGCTCTCTATATGTTGATCCTGGCCTTTGGACCACCAGGGCTGGTAGTTCTGATTGCTTCATTCCCACTAGCCGTGCCCCTCCAAGGGGTATAGAGGTGTTTTTTGTTGTTGATGTCTAACCCTGAGACCTCTGCAAATACGTCCAGGCCCGCAGAAGTATTGGGACATGTCACGGAAACCAGTGTGTCATCCACGTACAAGGAGAGCACATGCACCCAAACTTCAACTGGGTTCCCCATGGCCTCATTTCTCATTGCATCCAGTGCATCTAAGTGCGACGGGTATGCCCAGACGTGGGTCCCGGGCTCACTGTGCCACTGGATTCAAGCTATCCTGGCTGAAGAGGGGTGAAACCCTGAAACCGGTCCTAGGATGCTTGTTTCCGGTCCAGGGAGGACCTGGCTTAGCAGTTCGGGCTGGACTGTTCCCATGAGGCACAGGGTCAAGACTGATTTGCATATGGCCAGGTCTAAACTGGGGTGGCATGGTGAGCAAAAGAATGATGGATTTAACCCAGATCTCTTGACTGGGGGTGAATGTTTTGATTTGTTCTGCATTCCGTCCATCAATTGTGTGTCTTTTGCTTCCTCTCCCTAAGTGCGCCGGGTATGCCCAGATGTGGGTCCCGGGCTCACTGTGCCACTGGAGTCAAGCTATCCTGGCTGAAGAGGGGTGAAACCGGTCCTAGGATGCTTGTTTCCGGTCCAGGGAGGACCTGGCTTAGCAGTTCGGGCTGGACTGTTCCTATGAGGCACAGGGTCAAGACTGATTTGCATATGGCCAGGTCTAAACTGGGGTGGCATGGTGAGCAAAAGAATGATGGATTTAACCCAGATCTCTTGACTGGGGGTGAATGTTTTGATTTGTTCTGCATTCCGTCCATCAATTGTGTGTCTTTTGCTTCCTCGCCCTAAGTGCGCCGGGTATGCCCAGACGTGGGTCCCGGGCTCACTGTGCCACTGGATTCAAGCTATCCTGGCTGAAGAGTGGTGAAACCCTGAAACCGGTCCTAGAATGCTTGTTTCCGGTCCAGGAAGGACCTGGCTTAGCAGTTCGGGCTGGACTGTTCCCATGAGGCACAGGGTCAAGACTGATTTGCATATGGCCAGGTCTAAACTGGGGTGGCATGGTGAGCAAAAGAATGATGGATTTAACCCAGATCTCTTGACTGGGGGTGAATGTTTTGATTTTTTCTGCATTCCGTCCATCAATTGTGTGTCTTTTGCTTCCTCGCCCTAAGTGCGCTGGGTATTCCCAGACGTGGGTCCCGGGCTCACTGTGCCACTGGATTCAAGCTATACTGGCTGAAGAGGGGTGAAACCCTGAAACCGGTCCTAGGATGCTTGTTTCCGGTCCAGGGAGGACCTGGCTTAGCAGTTCGGGCTGGACTGTTCCCATGAGGCACAGGGTCAAGACTGATTTGCATAAGGCCAGGTCTAAACTGGGGTGGCATGGTGAGCAAAAGAATGATGGATTTAACCCAGATCTCTTGACTGGGGGTGAATGTTTTGATTTGTTCTGCATTCCGTCCATCAATTGTGTGTCTTTTGATACCTCCTAATATACCCATACACCCCGGGACGCTTCCCTTCCTCTTCCCAAACCCCAGTAAAAGACTAGCGTCCATGAGGGGGCCCCCACAAGTAATATGCCCGATGTGGCACCCTAACCCCCAGGGGGCCGCAAAGCTTTCACAGACTCCGACGCATGCCACTCTGCCCGCGCAGAGACCAACCCCACAGATGAAGGAACCACACAGCGTGACGCAGAAAGTACAAGAGCATGTTATACCTCCACCGAAGGCATACCAATGCCCCCCATCACTCCCTTCCCCCCCACCTTTAGGCTAGCACTGTTTTTTGTTTATACAATCGGATTGCCAAGCACCTGTGGCTCTTCTTCATTGATGTATGTTGGATGTGATGCTTTGGTGGCCGACAAAACCTATTAACCTGTATTTCCTTCTTTTGTGTATACGTTGTGAAAAGTTAATAAAGAATTACAACACAAAAAAAGAATGATACTGTTTAAATAGTGGGCTTCAAGTATTTGGGGATTAACAGCTATATGTGTTGTGTGTGGTGAATGGCAGGAGTATGGTCTGTCTGTGGGGTGCATGACTTGCCAAACATCAATGCACTTTAATCTCTGCATGACCTCAGCTAACACTGCAATCATTCGTGGTTTAGTATGGTGCTTGGGCGAGTGTCTATCCAAGTTGCAATCTAGACACAATTAAAGTCTCCAGCCCAAATCAAGGTGAGGTCAATGTATGGCAGTATAACTTGGTATCACATATCAAAGAAATTCTTTTCATCTGTGTTTGGTGCGCAGGTGTTGCATACCTCCACCCAATCGAGTAGGCCATAGACTGCAATATATTGCCTTTCCACATCTGCTGTGGATTGCCGGTGCAGGAAGGGCACCTCTGGGGCCACCCACATAGTGACTCCTCTGGCATACGAAGAGTATGTGAAAGAGAACATTTGCACTTGCCACTTATTTCTCATTTTGCCTGCCTCCTCATCCATCAGCTGTGTCTTCTGGAGCATGGCTAGCCCTACCCCATGCCCTCTCAGGCAGGCTTGAGCCTGGCATCATTTGTTTTTTTCATTTAGGCCACACACATTCCAGGTCGCTATCTGTAGTGTGTCAGTTTGTGTAGGAGCCATTCCCAAATCAGAGTGTCCGCTGTAATCAGGAGCTCTGCCTGGGTCTGCCATGGGCCAGATGTAGTAGCATGTTGTGTACTCTATATATTGTATGGGCTATCAATCAATCAATCAATCACGGCATTTATAGAGCGCGCTACTAACCCGGGAGGGTCTCAAGGCGCTGGGGGAGGGGGTAAGTTACTGCTCGAACAGCCAGGTCTTGAGCTGCTTCCTGAAGGAGAGATGGTCCTGGGTTCGCCGAAGGTGAGTGGGGAGGGAGTTCCAGGTCTTGGCTGCCAGGTAGGAGAAGGATCTTCCTCCGGCGGTGGTTCTGCGGATGCGTGGTACGGTGGCGAGGGCGTGGCTGGTTGATCGTAGCTGGCGTGTGGGCGTGTAGAAGGTCATGCGGTCGTTGAGGTACTTTGGGCCCAGGTCGTGGAGGGCCTTGTGTGCGTGGGTGAGGAGTCTGAACGTTATTCTCTTGCTGACGGGGAGCCAGTGCAGGTCTTTCAGGTGTCCGGTGATGTGGCTGTGTCGGGGGATGTCCAGGATGAGTCGTGCGGAGGCGTTCTGGATGCGCTGGAGTCTTTTTGAAGTTTGGCTGTGGTTCCGGCGTAGAGGGTGTTCCCATAGTCCAGTCGGCTGGTGACGAGTGCCTGGGTGACGGTCTTCCTGGTTTCAGTGGGGATCCATCTGAAGATCTTGCGGAGCATGCGCAGGGTGTTGAAGCATGAAGATGAGACGGCGTTGACTTGTCTGGTCATCGACAGGGAGGAGTCCAGGATGAAGCCCAGGTTGCATGCGTGGTCCGTTGGCTTGGGCGCGGTGCCCAGGGCCGGGGGCCACCAGGAGTCGTCCCAGGCGGAGGGTGATGAGCCCAGGATGAGGACTTCCGTCTTGTCTGAGTTCAGTTTAAGGCGGCTGTTCCTCATCCAGTCGGCGACGTCTCTCATCCCGTCGTGTAGGTTGGCTCTGGCGGTGGTGGGGTCGTTGGTGAGGGAGAGGATCAGCTGGGTGTCGTCGGCGTAGGAGATGATGTTGAGGTTGTGTCGGCGTGCGATGGCTGCGAGGGGGCTCATGTAGACGTTGAAGAGGGTTGGGCTGAGTGAGGATCCCTGTGGAACGCCGCAGATGACTTCGGTGGCTTCGGATCTGAACGGGGGAGGCGGACTCTCTGGGTTCTTCCGGCGAGGAACGAGATGATCCATTCCAGTGCTTTCTCTCGGATTCCGATGTTGCTGAGGCGCTTCACTAGGGTGCGGTGGCAGACGGTGTCGAACGCCGCGGAGAGGTCCAAGAGGATGAGGGCAGCTGTTTCCCCGTTGTCGGTTAGGGTTCTGATGTCGTCGGTGGCTGCGATAAGGGCGGTCTCGGTGCTGTGGTTGGCCCGAAACCCGGACGTCGAGGGGTCGAGGGATCCATTCGTCTCGAGGAAGGCTGCAAGCTGTCTGTTGACGGTCTTCTCGATGACTTTGGCCGGAAACGGAAGGAGCGAGATGGGACGGTAGTTCTTAAGGTCGGTGGGGTCCGCCGTTGGTTTCTTCAGGAGGGCGGTAAGCTCGGCGTGCTTCCAGCTCTCCGGGAAGGTGGCGGTGTGGAAGGAGGAGTTGATGATGTCCCGGAGATGGGGTGCGATGGTGGCGTCGGCTTTGTTGAAGACGTGGTGTGGGCAGGGGTCGGTTGGTGATCCGGAGTGGATGGAGTTCATCGTGCGGGTGGTGTCTTCGGTGCTGATCGGGGTCCAGTTGCAAAGGGTGGTGGTGGCGGGCGTTGGTTCGGCGGTAGGGTGCGTTGTTTGTGCGTCGAAGCTGTTATGTATGTCGGTGATCTTGCGGTGGAAGAACGCGGAGAGTGAGTTGCAGAGGTCTTGCGAGGGGGTGATGTCGTTGTTTCCGGCGCTGGGGTTGGAGAACTCTTTGACGATGCTGAAAAGTTCCTTGCTGTCATGGGCGTTGTTGTCCAGTCGTTCTTTGAGTGCCGACTTCTTGGTGGCACGGATCAGCTGGTGGTGTTTGCGGGTGGCGTGCTTGAGGGCGGTCCTGTTGTCTGTGGTCTGGTCGAGTCGCCAGGTTTTCTCGAGAGTGCGGCAGTTCTTCTTGGATTCCTTGAGTTCGTTGGTGAACCAAGGGGTTTTCTTGCTTCCGGGTCTGCTGGGAGGGTTTTTTAGTGGTGCGAGGTCGTCGGCGCAGGCGGTCAGCCACTTGGCGAGGTTGCTGGCTGCTTCGTTTGGGTCCGTTGTGTTGGTGGGTGTGTTCTGGCTGAGGGAGGCGGTGAGCTGCTCGGCGGTGATCTTGCTCCAGCTCCGGCGGGGAGCCTGTTGCGGGTGGTGGTGGGTCGTAGTCTTTCTGAAGCTGAAGTGGACGCAGCTGTGGTCGGTCCAGTGGAGTCCGGTGGCGTGGCTGAAGGAGATGTGTTTGCTGGACGAGAAGACGGGGTCAAGCGTGTGGCCGGCGTAGTGGGTGGGCGTGTTCACCAGTTGCTTGAGTCCGAGGTTGGCGAGGTTGTCCAGCAGGGCGGTGGTGTTTCTGTCGTTGTTGTTCTCCAGGTGGAAGTTGAGGTCTCCTAGGAGGATGTAGTCGGCGGAGGGTATGGCGTGCGGGCTGATGAAGTCTGCGATGTCTTCGCTGAATAGTGTGCGTGGTCCCGGGGGTCTGTAGATGAGGGTGCCTCGGAGGGTGGTCTTGGGGTCAGTGTGTATCTGGAAGTGTAGGTGTTCGGCGGCGGTGAAGGTCTCGTCGGAGTTAGTCGAGATGCGGATGGTGTTCTTGTGTACGATGGCGATGCCTCCTCCCGTCTGGTTGACGCGGTCCCTCCGGGTGATCTTGTATCCGTCCGGGATGGCTATGGCGATGTCGGGCGCTGAGGAGGCGTTCATCCAGGTTTCGGTGAGGAAGGCGATGTCCGGTGCTGTTGCGTCGAGCAGGTCCCAGAGTTCCACGGCGTGCCTGTGGACGGAGCGGGTGTTCAGCAGGATGCATTTCAGGTGGTTGCTGCTGGTGCTCGACTTGGCGGAGGTGGTGCACGTCCGGGGGCAGGTGAATCGGCAGGTTTGGCAGGTGAAGGGTCCGTGGGTGCGTCTCGGTGAGGCTCGGTAGCAGGCAGGGTTCCGGCCGGCATTGAGTGCGGTGAGTGTGGCGGCGTCGTAGGTCCGTCGGGTGGTGATGCATCGGTGGGATCCAGGGGTTCTGGCGCTGGGCGCGGTCCAGTCGCGGACGGGCGCAGACGGGCTTGCCTTAGGCGCGCCTTCGGTGCGCCAGCGGCGCGGCGCGCAGCGGCCGCCATTTATGGGGAGGTGGGAGGGAGGAGCAGCTGGGAGGCGGGAGGCGGGAGGCAGGGGCAGCAAATGGGCGGTCAGGGGGCGGGGCCGCAGGGACGCAGCGGCGGGAATGGCGAGAGGCAGCGGGGGCACAGAAAGGAAAACAGGGGAGAAAGCAGACAAAATCACGGGCACAGCGACAATGGGGCAGCGAGGGGCACAAAAAGGAAAACAGGGGAGAGAGCAGACAAAATCACGGGCACAGCGACAATGGGGCAGCGAGGGGCACAAAAAGGAAAACAGGGGAGAAAGCAGACAGAATCACGGGCACAACGACAATGGGGCAGCGAGGGGCACAGAAAGGAAAAGGGGAGAGAGCAGACAAAATCACGGGCACAGCGACA
Source organism: Calotriton arnoldi (assembly GCA_963921515.1). Lineage (NCBI taxonomy): Eukaryota > Metazoa > Chordata > Amphibia > Caudata > Salamandridae > Calotriton > Calotriton arnoldi. The sequence goes on along the minus strand of CAWUFW010006393.1, from coordinate 930,998 downwards.
ATGGGGCAGCGAGGGGCACAAAAAGGAAAACAGGGGAGAAAGCAGACAAAATCACGGGCACAGCGACAATGGGGCAGCGAGGGGCACAAAAAGGAAAACAGGGGAGAGAGCAGACAAAATCACGGGCACAGCGACAATGGGGCAGCGAGGGGCACAAAAAGGAAAACAGGGGAGAAAGCAGACAGAATCACGGGCACAACGACAATGGGGCAGCGAGGGGCACAGAAAGGAAAAGGGGAGAGAGCAGACAAAATCACGGGCACAGCGACAATGGGGCAGCGAGGGGCACAAAAAGGAAAACAGGGGAGAAAGCAGACAGAATCACGGGCACAACGACAATGGGGCAGCGAGGGGCACAGAAAGGAAAAGGGGAGACAAGCAGAAAAAAAACGGGCACAGCGACAATGGGGCAGCGAGGGGCACAGAAAGGAAAAGGGGAGAGAGCAGACAAAATCACGGGCACAGCGACAATGGGGCAGCGAGGGGCACAAAAAGGAAAACAGGGGAGAAAGCAGACAAAATCACGGGCACAGCGACAATGGGGCAGCGAGGGGCACAAAAAGGAAAACAGGGGAGAGAGCAGACAAAATCACGGGCACAGCGACAATGGGGCAGTGAGGGGCACAAAAAGGAAAACAGGGGAGAAAGCAGACAGAATCACGGGCACAACGACAATGGGGCAGCGAGGGGCACAGAAAGGAAAAGGGGAGAGAGCAGACAAAATCACGGGCACAGCGACAATGGGGCAGCGAGGGGCACAAAAAGGAAAACAGGGGAGAAAGCAGACAAAATCACGGGCACAGCGACAATGGGGCAGCGAGGGGCACAAAAAGGAAAACAGGGGAGAGAGCAGACAAAATCACGGGCACAGCGACAATGGGGCAGCGAGGGGCACAAAAAGGAAAACAGGGGAGAAAGCAGACAGAATCACGGGCACAACGACAATGGGGCAGCGAGGGGCACAGAAAGGAAAAGGGGAGAGAGCAGACAAAATCACGGGCACAGCGACAATGGGGCAGCGAGGGGCACAAAAAGGAAAACAGGGGAGAAAGCAGACAGAATCACGGGCACAACGACAATGGGGCAGCGAGGGGCACAGAAAGGAAAAGGGGAGAGAGCAGACAAAATCACGGGCACAGCGACAATGGGGCAGCGAGGGGCACAAAAAGGAAAACAGGGGAGAAAGCAGACAAAATCACGGGCACAGCGACAATGGGGCAGCGAGGGGCACAAAAAGGAAAACAGGGGAGAGAGCAGACAAAATCACGGGCACAGCGACAATGGGGCAGCGAGGGGCACAAAAAGGAAAACAGGGGAGAAAGCAGACAGAATCACGGGCACAACGACAATGGGGCAGCGAGGGGCACAGAAAGGAAAAGGGGAGAGAGCAGACAAAATCACGGGCACAGCGACAATGGGGCAGCGAGGGGCACAAAAAGGAAAACAGGGGAGAAAGCAGACAGAATCACGGGCACAACGACAATGGGGCAGCGAGGGGCACAGAAAGGAAAAGGGGAGACAAGCAGAAAAAAAACGGGCACCGGGGCCACAAGCGGAGGGCGATCTTACCTGCAGAAGCAGCGGGCAGACAACACAGGCGGAGCTGTGTGGTGGGGGAGCGACCTACCTGGCAAGGCTATGTGTTGTGTGCTTGGTGCATACAGGAAAACTAACCAACTCTTCACCGACCCCGGGGTAAACACCCTGCCACACAACTAACTGGTGCTTTTCCATCTCATTCAAATAGTAGAGTATATTTGGGCGAACTTATAACCTACGGTGCCAACTGGTGCTTGGTTCATATAAAATCCAACTAATCATAGTGTATTATTTTGAGGGACCCAGCACCCCAGGAGGTGCCACGTTTTGCTAGATCCTGACCACTCACTTGGGGGGCAAGGCTCTGAGAAAATCCTATTTCTCCGGTTGGACGCACTAGCATAACAGGAGTGGCCCACCCCAGCTAGGTCTGGCTTGATGGTGACTCCCCCATTGTAGTCAGCCCCCCCCGTCAGGGACTACACTGCAGGGCTTCATTCAAGGGCTGTGCACAGTGGACTCATTAGCAACCAATGTTGCATTTCCAGGACCAAACTGTATTGTATTTAATCTCCCCATTCTCTCCTACTCTCACCTCCTCCCAGGCTCACCTTCAGCTCCTCTTAGTTTCCCAAACCTGACTGTCAGTGCAGTCCTCATAGTGGCACCAATATTGCATGTCCCCTTAGTCCAGAGTGCTCTTCGGATTGTCTAGGTTGTAGCTTGTGATGAGTCGATGGTGAGTTCTGTATCACAGATGGCTCTCTGCCAGGGGCTCCACTTTGATTCACAATGTGCAGTGTGCTGTCTGCATAGACCACCACTCGCTCCATCAGGGCAGTAACGTCCTTCCCATTAGGTTGTGAGATGCCATGCAGCCTGCGCTGGCAGACCCTTTACTGATATCAGTCTTCCTTTCTAGTGATTGACACTGCCCCCGTTCTACTGTCTAATGCCAGCCATTCCCAGGCAGCCTCTGTGGCAGTGACGAAGTGTGATCTTACTTCATGTAAGACTTTGAGGGTGGCATGGAAGAGCATAATATACTTCAGGTTCATAGATTTCAGTTTCTGTTTTCACCTCCACAAATGCCTTTTGGGATTGGTCAGGAAATATGCGGAAAGTGCTGTTTTCATATTGAGCGTCTCGGCTAACACCTACTGTCCACAGGATCACATCCGGTCTCTGCAATTTAAGATTTTTGTAAAGATTGCCTGTGGGGCACCCAAGGGCAGCACCGGGGCCAGCGCCCTGTGAACTCTCTCTTTTCCAAATACTTGGGAGAGGCCTGTGGACCGCAACACCTCAAGTATCCACTGCATGAGAAATCTTTAAGGAGTAATCCCCTCTGTTCGCTCAAAGAATCCTATGAAGTGCAGATTGCTCCTAATGGACGGGCCCTCAAGGTCTTTGAGCTTGTCTTCTAGACACAAGGTGCGATCCACTGCAATTCTCGCCATTGTTAAACAGGTCAGTCACTTGAGATTTTGCAGTTTTGCACTGTTTGTGTACCTGTATGACAGTTGCGGTTACATGTAGTTTTGTTAACAGGCGTGTACTGTAACTTTTACGGCTATATGTTGGTGATGTTTCTACTAGCACTGTAAATTCTGAGCTCTTGCTTTAAAGTTCATTTTGACAATTTAGGGATAATCGTGTTTGTTTTTTAACCTTTACCATAGTGGTGCTAAATTGTTTGAATGGTCCTGATATTAAAGCATTTCCTTTCAAAATTAAGGGGGCATATTAGCAAGGGCCTTATCGCCGCTGTAGCGGCACTTTTTGCCGCCAAAGCGGCGATATTTTTATCGCCCTATTAGCAAGCTGTCGCTAACAGCTGTTAGCGGCAGCTTTATGGCGAAAGCGACCGTTTTGGTGCCGCATTGCATGTCAGCGATATATATCGCTAATGACATGCAAAGTAGGCGTTCCCAACTAAAAGCGACTGAAAACAGTCGCAAACACAACTTCCCCCTATTAGCAATGCCCGCGAAGCGATAAAAAAATTCGCGCTAACCGCGATTATCGCTGGAATCTTCACCTGCTAAAAACCTGACTTAACCATTATAGTCAATGGGAGGTGGATTGTAAGGTTAAGTCCTCACCTGCCTATTAGCAAGCTTTTCATTAGCGCGTTGAATTTATCGCTGGATTTCTCGCGCTATTGCTGGGTTTCGCCGCTATTGCTGGATTTTTTATCGCCTTGGAGATAAGCGTTGATAATAACGCGTTATCTCCGCGATGAAATCCAGCGATAGCCAGCGATAAAAAAACAGCGCTAAGCGCGCTTTGCGATAATTATCGCAGTTCCTTGGTAATATCCCCCAAGGTTCTTTGCTTGCTGTCTGAATTCTCCTGCACATCCCAAAGAGTTATCCCTTCACATGAGCCAGTACACAAAAAGGATACTCTAATGTGTCTTAAAGACCATTTAGTTTACCTCTGTTTGTGAATAGAGGAGCTTACTTTTTGTAGTAGCTCATTTTTGTCACGTTATGCCTATGCTTTCTCCCACACCAATCTTCATAGGCAGTTTCTCAAACATGCATGTCAATTTAATAGTTGTCAAAGTTATTAGAACACATTGGGTTATTTTATCAGCCAAAATCCGTCTTGTGTTTCATGCTATTTTGGCTCCGAAATCAACCTGGGAGAATTCCCTTTTAAACAAATGTATCTGTTGTAACACTACCTTTATTTCTTGCAGTATTTCTCCAATAAGAGTCATCTTTGTTAAGGGCAGCAGCCCCTGCAGATAGCTTATTGTTGTGATGTCCTAGTTTTAATCTCAGCCGATTTCCAAAATATTACAATTATGATTGGTGGCCCACACCTGGTGATCTGCAAAACAGTGACATGTTCAGGGGGATTAAGGGGCATATCAGCAAGGGACGGCGATAATTATCGCAAAGCGCGCTTAGCGCTAGGATAATTATCGCCGTCTATCTCTGGAATTTATCGCCCTGGTAGCGCGTTATTAACAACGTGTTACTCCAGGGCGATAAGAATTCCAGAGATAGCGAGGTTATCGCCGTTTTGCAGGGAACATCGCTAGTTTTCCAGCGATGTTCCCTGCAAAACGGGGATAACCTTGCTGATACGACCCTGTGGTCGTATCAGCAGAATCCATCTCCCATGAAAAGTATGCTTAAGTCAGGAATTTAACAGACGTTAAATTTCTGAGTTAAGGCTGAGGTAGCGCGATTATTTTTATCGCTGCACCTCCTTGTTAATATCGCGAAGCTGCCTTCGCGATATTAACATGTGTTGTTTTCACAGCCACGCCTTCTTTGCATCTCATTAGCGATGCAAGGCGAGGCTGTGAAAAAACGGGCTCTACATCAAGGAAACACGCGCTAGCGTGTCCTTGATGATATTGCGATATAATTATCGCCGCTTTTCGCCCGAAAACGGACGCTAAAGCGGCGATAATTATATCGCCAGCCCTTGATAATATGCCCCTTAAGTTTTATTGCAGTTATGGGGACAAAAGAAAGTTCCCCAAAGATCTAGGTGAATTCACCTGGTATGCCCCTTTTCGTAACATCCTATTAATTGATGGGGTGTCTAGCAAACACCTTAACGAGGTGTCAAAAATGTTGAATTAGGTGGGGAGTAGATACTTTCAGTTTAAAGCTTTAACAATCCCTCCATTATTTTTCAAGAAGAAATGACTCAGAAATACTTGCTAGACCCTCCATATAAGGTAACTTAAGGTCCAAATTAGAATAACACGTGTATGCATTCTCACAACAAGATTTTGCACAAAGTCCCTGTGAAAGTCACTTTTTGAGTATGTTGGTTCCTTACTTAAAAAAATGAAGACTCTTATTCATAAAATATTTGCAAATTCAAGAAAGACTTACACATTTAAATAGCCTGATTTACAAGCGCAAAGCCACCTTTAGAAAGTTTATTTTGCACCTGCAAATGGGTTTCTTCACAAAGACGTTTGCAAACAGAGTCAAACTAAGGTTTTGAATGGGAAATGGGTGTTCCGGGGCAAGGTTACCCTAACGGTATGTGCACATCACAAATATACACATTTGGGGGTATTCACAAACCATTATCAGAAACTTCCCACCCTGGAAAAAGTTGGAGATTTACAACTGTCAAGGTCAGGAATAAATCACTGTCCACGAAGAAGAAGAGAACAATTGCATTTGCACTGGCATTGCAGATGTTCTCATAAGAGCATACAGTGTATGGGGCTCATTGAGAAATGCACATAAGAGTATGTAAAAGAGTACTCCTTTAATGTTAATGTTAATATATTGTATAAAGTGTGCATCCACCAATAAGGCGTCTTGGCGCTGTGTCTAAGGGAGTGTTCCATCAAGGCCAAGCACAATCTGATCAATGGGCAGCAGGGAACAACCAGGGGGCTTATTTACAAGCCCCTTGCCCCAATTTTGCGTAATTTGTAACATGGGAAAAATGAAGCAAAAGTGGCGCAAGGGGCTTGTAAATCTGCCCCTAGGTTTTTAGGAGCTTTCTGAACCTGAGCAGGTTTGTCTGCGCTCTCAGGTGTACAAACAGAGCATTCCACCAGTTACAGGTATTGTAGGAAAAACCTTTTCCTCACCAAGTGGCTTTCTTTATCCTGGCAAATACCACCTTGTTGGCAGTAAGGGATCGAAGTCTGCCCAAGGGAATATACCAGTTGATCATAGATTGAAGGGAGAGAGGGTCAACTCTGAAGGGCCTTATGGGGCAGGCACAAGCTTTACATTTTATCTGCTCTCTAAAAGGTAGCCAATGGTGATTGCAAATGCTCTGTGATATAGGGCTAAACTTTGGGAGATTCTGCAGGATACAGGCCTCTGCCTTCTGTAGCATCTGAAGTTTGTTTAGGATATTCTGTTGTGCACCCATATACAGTGCATTATAGTAATCCAACTTAGAAGAACAAGGGCCGAGAATACGTTTTTCAGGAATTATACTACTAGCACAGAACTGTGCTAGCAATGCGGATTTTGATGGACATTGTAGTTGGAGTAGATGAGCTTGTAGAGGGGTGATATTGTATATTTTTCAATGCTGGATACATCTTTCTGTTGCAGTAGAACGCATGGGTGGAGGTTTATTGTGCAAGGTTGAAGGATGGGAGGTGGTAGTAGATGGGTTAGATATTGTTTCTACGAGGAGGGAGGGATGCTACCTGTGATTCCTATCACAGAGAGGAAAGGTAACATCTTCTGTTTCTACATCATAAATATATATCTCATTCTTGAAAAGTTGATTGTTATCATTCTGGGAATCGGAACTCAACAAACCTTGAAATATTTCACAGTTATAACAGATGACACACATTTTGAAATTGTACTTTTTAACATTCAGAAACATACCAGATGCTTACCAAACATAACCAGGTGTTTGGATAGAATATAGGAACCAATTCTCCTGTGCAGTGCTAGGAACCATTTTTTTCTTATGTTTCACAGGTAATAATTTGCCAAATATGCATATTTCTTTTAGGTGCATAAGAGGGAGGGGTAAGTGCAACCCAGTGAATGGGGGGGGGGGGGAGAAATTAAAACTGGATCTCCCTAGAGCCGAATACAGTGAATTGTGAAAGCAGATGCAGGTTGATTGGCGCAAAGGGGTACAGGAAGTTGGGATACGTATTGGCAGGACAACATCTGGGAATCAATATATCAATGGTGGAGATTGTCAAAGGCAAGTCTGGGGGCAGCACAGTGGAGAAGCAAATTGATAGATGAGACAAAGACAGCCAGTGTGCCTCTCGCAGTGTGAAGATTGAGTGCTGGAGTAAACAGTGTGGAGATGAGGACAATAGAGGTTTCTGTCAGCTAAAATATGGGAACTACTACAATATGGAGGCAAAAACAATGGGGAGAACCAGCAGAGTAGATTTGGGGTGTCAGATATGAGCTATATGACATGAAAGTGAGCACAGTAGCAAGGAGCTAGCACTGTTGATTTTGTGATCTGCAAAGGATGAGGTAGTAATGAATGCAGCATGGGGGTTGTCGAAAAAGTTAACTGTGGGAGCTGACATGATAAGGTCACAAATTATCCTCAAAGACCAGGTCTTTACTATGTATTTACAGCAGAATACCACTCAAGATGCACAGGCATACTTGAATGCACCCAAACTATCATAGCTACAGCCATACCGTCCACACACACAGACAGACACATACATATATACACATATGAAGCTACCTATGCATAAAGACAACACATATATAGACATATATGACTCATAAATGCATGCATTCCTAAAAGTAAAGCTTCATGACATTAACTCGCAAAGGAAAAGTTACAAGTATCAGAATGCAAATTTCCATTGGCTATAAAATCAGAACTGGCTGAAAGTGGCGCATATCACATTGCCCACTAGACAGCTACAAGTATGCATTTCTGAACAGTTAATGGAAAAAAAAACATACACAATATATTAAACCTCTCTCAGCCCGTTGACAATGATATGTAAATGGCAGGGACCACAATTCATGTATATAACTACTCCAAAGAGGTTAGTATCTACCTACCGGAAAGTGTTTCATGCAAACAGTGAACTGAAAAGTAGAGATAGGTAGCAAAATAACCTTGTGTATTAACCAGACCGCAGATGGTGTTTCTGCTATTGTAAATGGAAGCTGTTCAAATTTCTCTATGTGCAACATGGTATAACCAGCATCTTTCATAGCCATTGATTGCTCTCTACCTGTCATATTAAACGGTAGGAACAAAGCAGTGGAATTGAGATTATGCCAGGGAACGTGCCTGTTCTAAAGTGTTCGGAGAGTCCAACTTAATTATATGATGGATCTACGTTGATTCTGACCATGATATAATGTAGACATATCATTTTGCACAATATCAATAACAGATGATAAAATATTGTCTAACCTATAAATGCAAGATGACAAGGTATTAATACTGTTGTCTACTACAGCAAACACTTTATCCAAATTATCTTTATCGATTTGGCGTAAACATACTGCAGCTTCCATTTACAATTTTCAAATTTCATTATAAGCAGCATAAACAAATCGTTTAGAACGGGTGTATTTTGGACCCAAAAGGAAATCAGACAGATTCAAATCTTCTGATAGGAGGGAAAGATGATGTTTCACTGCAGACAACATGGAATGTTCTAACCATTGTTGACATAATTTACCCAAAGAGTAAGTAGTAACAGTGTTATGGTACGTGGATTGTGAATATCGGGGATTAGGTCTATTTGATTTGAACCCAGATGTGGAGTTTAAAAAAGAGCATGGCAAACATTAGTGTCTACCAGCCATAATAACCACTCTCCCAGAACCATAACTGAAGAATTAAATGTACCATTTTGTATCATTATATTTATGTGGTCTCCAGTATAATTTGTATAAGATTGCCAATTAATGAAAGGGTCAAGGGAAGGAATAGTTGGAGTGTTCAATTCTTTAATTTTAGCCAGTCCTATACAAGTAGTCTGCTGGATTGTGTCATTTAAAAAATATTATTTGCATAGGTATTTTAAACATGCACGAAATAGAGATTCTATACCTTGGACTTGCCAGGACTTAGTGCCCTAAAGTGACTTCAAGTCTATATTATCTTTCCAATAGTCATAGCCTTCAATGAAGGACGCCATATAGATTAGCTTAGTTTGAGTAAGCATATATTTCTTTGGGGCTGTAGAAACTAATCTGAAATAGTATGATTCCGGGTCTGAAGTATTATAATTGGTGAAATAAGTATATTTATTTGTTTGTATTCTCGTGCTACCCTGAGGTGGAATTGGGCAATGCTCCCATTGAGTATAATTACATTGGGGACACTGTCTACTAGTTCTATAAAAACATTGATGCCCATAATCTTGATAAAAGAACAAATCAGCAGAGTCCGAGACAGTGTAATATTGCAGTTCAGAAAAAAACGAATTCACAGTATACGCATCCCAATCACCTGACTGCAATCCCGGTACTATGACATCACCCATGGAACACATATGGTATCTGCAGGGTCTCCGTAGGACCAAATACATCGAATGGTACTTTTTCCATCAATGACTGGAACTGCTGAAATGTTAACTAGGGACTGGTCTCTTTTCATTTTTATTTGAGGAAGAATGTGGGACTAACACCCCATCAACCAGTTCTGCAGCAGAACGTTCTGAGAGGTAATGGCCATTGATCAAAAGGAAAGAACAGTCACAAATCCAATTCACATACACCGAAATTTAATTGAAAACATAATCCAGATATATATCCATGGTGGGACTAGATAAGTTCTTTTGAACCAGGAGGTGAAAACACAAATCTGTGCCGGTGGTAGGGACAGAACAGAAGACAATGAAGAACTGCCTGAGGAAAAGTTATCTTGATAAATATAGTCACCAGAAGAACTCAGCTGGAATAACGGAGGCTGTGATTCTGGATTGATACTCGGTACATGTACCGCAGAAGGGGCATCAACTGGAGGATCAGAATAAGCTATGTCCATTACTGAATGTGAAAAAGTTGTCACAGGTACCAGGTCAACTGAAGAATCCACAATCCCCCTTCTGCAGGCAGGGATAATCAGCAAGGATGATGCTCATGGGCTGAAAAGTGACATTCTGTATAGGAACACCACAAGGCATACTATATAGGATTAGTCATATGGTGTAGCTTGACATGTTCAATGTTAACGAAGCGATTGTCTTTGTATCAAGGAAATGGAGACAAAATTACAATTCAGGTACTTTGGAGCCCAATCACTGGAACAGGAGCACAGTAGGAGGGACCGAATTCTTTCTTGATCGCCGCCTTTTCCGGAACCAAATCACCAACTTTAGGAAGCCAGCCGGCAACAGGAATCTGAACAGCCACATCCGATTGTAAAGAAGAAGGCAAATGACTTGTAGCCAAAGTATAACAACATTTTTGCAGATCCTGCAAGACAGCACAGTGGTTATCTACATCAAAGGTCGCAACTGCTACCACAACGTCCAGACCATCAATGTCCGGAACATATATCTTGATACCAAAGAGCAATTTATACGGGGTCAGCCCACCCAGATATCTTTTAGGGAGGTTGTTAAGTGCTCGTTGAACGCCATACAGATGAGTTAACCAGCCACGACCCATACCTAATACCCTCGCTATTAAAGACTACTTTAAGTCATGGTTCATCCGCTCCACAACAGAATTGCCCTCAGGCTTTATGGAGGCGAGAAATGCACCTGCACCCCCATCTATGCTATTGAATCATGGTACTCTTTTTAAAAAACAATATTATTAATCAGGGCTGTACTGGACGCGTTCTGTACTGCAAAAGTGCATGTATGACTATTTAAATGTCTATAATCTAAGATGATGCGATAAGAGCTGTCAGGTTTCAAAACCAGAAAAAGAGGATTATTCATAGACGAGACACAGGGCTGAAGATCTCTCTGATATTCCAACTGTGTAAGAATGTCTTTAATGGACTCCTTTGCATCATCCTTAATTGGGTATTGAGGTTGCGGTTAAGGAGGGAATATATTGAAATAACATGTTGCAGACAATCTATATCCCAACCGATTTGATTGCAGTATAGGGCAGGAGGCAAAGCAAGAGCCTACTCAGAAGCATACACATGCTGCATCTCCACAGGGACGAGATCCGAAAAAGAAGGGCGGATTATATCCTCCCCTGAGGACAAGTGAGAACAAAAGAGGGAGGCTAATCGACCTCTGCCAGCAAAATTTCATAAAAAGAAGTCAAATGATCCTAAGAAATAGCATTAATGGTGCGTTTAATATCACCTTTAATTTGAATATCCAAATGATGTAGTCGATCAAGAGGAGCAATGTGGGTGTCCACGGTCTCAACTGTTACAAAGCTGTCAGTTGCACTAGCCTCCAGAAACGGGCAAAGTGTCTGGTGCACTTTGGTGACTTCTGCTGCACTGTTGAGTAGAGTCACTGCACAACTCCTGTCCAAGGTGAGGGTTCTCATCGTCTGATACATATTTTGCTGTTAAAGCATCAACCTACTTCGTTTGGAAGGGGGCTCCATATGGAGGCGGTTCCACTCTCTTGACTTTTGCGCCAAAAGAGTGTTGTGCGTTCCGCTTGGGCTGCACGAACTCACCTTGTCTGCAATCCTGCCGCTCACCTCTGTCGTGCTGTTGATCAGATGATTCCTGAAATGAGGAGAATGAGGATCAGGAACCTGAAAATGCAATCCCGACTCTCTCAGGACACACCCTTTCACTCTCACACTTGTACTTGTCCACAATAAAATCATGAGAAAAGTTTAAAATATTTATTTTAACTATCGTGCTGTAGTATGCAGTATACGTGCCACACCAAGTAAGAAGATGCCTAACACAAATACGGTCATCACAGTAAGCAATCCATAAATCATAAAATGAGCTGTCATGATATATTAGACAGGGTAGACTAACTCCCATCCCTTCTACAGAAGCAAAGTGATTATATATCAGAAGATCTGTGGGTGTTCGCAGTGGACCCTGTACCTTAGCATGCACAGATGAAGGTTCTACATCTCAGGGGCAGTCAAAATCTTGCCTGTCTGCTTTCATGTCTGTGCATACCTATATGACAAAGTGTACATGCTCCCAAACAACAGCTGCATTTGTGTGTTTTGTCTATGGACTAGAGCCTGACTCAAACAGAATAACAAGGGGCATTGTTGTTTGACCTTGTCTACAGCTTTCAGACTGAATCCAAGAAAAGAACGGACTGCAAAACAACAGTAGGTTCTGTGTGAAAGTAGTGTGGCACAAAGCAAAATATGTGTGCATAGTAACGAGTGCAAAGAAAAGTAAAGACTGCAGCTTGCTCATGCTAACATCGGGAAAACAACAACGGGCCTGCACGGGACATATGAGAATGTGGCTCACCCTCTCCACTAACTCCACTAACCCATTGCTACGGGGATGGTAAAGGGAAGTCTTAATATGTTTTACACCCACTTATTAAAAAATCCCTACATTTCTCTGGACATTAATTAGGTAGCATTTGCTGTAACCAATTCCTCATGTTATCCTTCTCTTAAGAATAGGACCCAGGTCTGGGCATACCCATCCCACTTAGGACAAAAATTGCAACACAAAAAGATGATGAACGGAATGCTGAATATTGTCAAACATTCACCCCCAGTCACAGATCTGGGCCTAAATCCAAATGCAAATCAGTCTTGACCCTACTCCTGAAATTCTATGATGACACGTGAATTAATATTCTCCACAAAAACAATTTCTGGCCACTTAGAGAAGTAGTCTCTCAAAACAATACTGAACTTTGGCATACTCCCCAAAACACCAAAGGGTTCAGAAAAGTCAAGTACCAAGTTATGCCAAGGTGAATTACTGCAAGTTACAGGAGTGACAGGACGAGGTGATGTTGCCAGCATTTTTGCACTAAGAACCCATACACAACAATTCCTGACAAAATGTTCCACTCCCTTATCAACTCAGGCCATCAGAAACCTTGTCTTAATCTGCTATCCATGGCACATATGCCCATATGCCTCTCATGCACTAAAATCAAGACTTTGTTGCAAAACCCTTTGGGAACCGCTAATAAACCACACCTGCGTAATATACCTTCAACTACTGACAGTTCTTCAGAAACTCTTTTGTAAAGAACAAAATTGTCATGCAACATTCTAGAATCAGGTCAATCCTGAGACACGTAATTAATGATTGCTTTCACATCACCATTGTCTTCTAATGCATTTTTCCATTCTTCTTCAGACAATGCCACTCCCATGACAGCATTCACTGAGCTTGCCGCACACACCATCTCCATCTCAAGATCATCTGTGTATTCCCTTTGAGAATCTTTCTCACTTAAAGGTAATCTGGTCACAAAATCTGTGGCAAAGGTCCTCCCACCAGAAACACTCAAGAATATACAAAACTTTCTTAAGTCTGTACAGCCATTTAGCAATTTGGGGGTGGCCCTACAATCACCAGTGGTAGTGAACAGATCGGCAAAAGATGTGTGATCAGTTCTGAGGATAAACCAATTTTGCCAAACCAAATGTTTGAAGTATTGTGTACCCCACCATAAGGCAAGAGCTTCTTTTTCTATAGTAAAGTATGTGGATTGCATATCACACAAAGCTCTAGATGTGCAAGCTATTTCTTCACAATTAATGCTCCTTCTCTGCATTAATATGTACCAAGGTGTTGGGTGTCAGTGATGATGCTCATATCGTTAGTGTCAAATGATTTCAGTGGTTTGGCAGCTACAATTCCAAAATGTATTGGCTGAAAACCTTTGTCACATTTATCATCCCACTTGCACTTTGCACTTTTCTTCAGGAGTTTGCATAAACATGAGGCTTTACTGGCAAACTTGTCAATGAATTTGTCATAATTTTCCATAAGAGCTGAAGAAGACCCTCAACTGAACTGTATTCACACGTTTAGGTGCTTTTTTGATTTCTCCAGAATATTGATCTTAGGATCAATATCTTTCCCTGACACAAGTTGACCAAAATACTCTACACCATGTTGGAGAAATTTACATTTGTCCTGTCTGAAAGTTAGACCATTATTACTGATTATTTCTAATACCTTCCTTACTCATGATCATACTTATTTTTCCACAAATCAAATTGTCATCCTAAAGGCAGTGATTCCATCCATGTCTTCTTCAGATGGAAGAAAAGAAATAAGGTGCATAGAGTCCTCACACATTTCTACCTGGTGGTAGGCAGCAGACATGTCAATGGAAGTGAATAATGCTACCCATTTAGCGTGTCTAATATCTCATTGATTTTCGTTAACAGTTGATTATTGACCCAAATGTTCGAATTCAGGTCCCATAAATCTACACACCTTCTCAGTGATTTGTCTGATTTGTGTACCAGAACAACATGATCAAGCAACTCTGACCTCCTCAAATGGTTCAATAATCCCCAACTTCCACAACCACTCAAGTTCCAATTCCAGTTCTGCTCTTAAATAAATTGGAACTTTGTGCACTACAGACCGAACCCCATCTTTCAAAAAGATAAAGTGCTGGACACCTTTCCATTTCTCCAAATCATCCGTTAACACTTGTGGAAACACATCCAGCCAATTGCTCTCTTTAACCCAGAGTGAAGTGAGAGTGGAACTAATAAATTTCCGCCATGACATGACCATTCCTGAATGATTACGATCTAAAATCATATCAAGATCACCTTGATTGTTGCAACACAACAAGTCTGTTCTATTTCTTACAAAGTAAACATGTGAAGTAGTAACACAATTATCAAATTCTAAAAGGTACATCAATTTTTCCTACAACTTCTTTTTTCCCACCAAATGTAAATATTTTTATGCATGGGCCTTGAAGTTGCACTTCATCAAGGTCAGACAGTTCATATTTGTTAATCAACGTGAATAGGGACCCTGAATATCCCATGATCCTAACTTTTTTGATGTTGATGGAGATGGCACAATAAGGAGGGTTCCCATTCTTCTTCCTGTGTGTGACTATTTAGAATACTCCATCCTCATCACACCCAGTAAAGGATAATATAAGAGAAATGTTATCATCATCATCATCATCAGAGGCACAGTCCTCTATAGTTTTGACCCTTGAACTGCAACATGTCTTGTGTGCAAATGAGGATTTACAGACCCATGTAAAATGCCCCTTCTTGCCACATTTGAAACAAACCTGGTTAGGAGCAGCACAGAACTTAGCCTTGCCTAAATGAGACTTGCTACCATAAAGAAAACATGCTTATTCACTTTTCTCACATAAACTCTTGCTATTGGAGGTCTCATTTTTAGGTTTTTCACTCTTTACAACACGTTTATTAGATTCCTTGGTAATCAGTTTTATTTCACTCGACTTTGAACTCATGGTCATTTGCATCATGCACAATTTAGATTGCTCAGTGCCCCTAGACGAAGTTAAAGCTGTTCCAAGATTAAGATTCTTTGTCAACATTAACCGTTCTTGGATTTTCCTAAAATTTGTTCTGTCGATTAACTGATCAAGAATTATTTCATCCTTAAATTCATGATAACTGCATTTCGAATTAAGTGTTCTCAATGCAGCCACAAAGTCATCATAGATTCCCTGGCAATTGTGCCCACTGAAGAAACTTGTGATGTTCAAAGGCTGTGTTCTTCCTAGGATTGAATCTTTTACCTAGTCTTTACAACGGGCACATCTTCATGCTGTGTCTTAGCAATATCACAATCATAACCACATTTACAACTTCTAAAGAAAGACTTTTTAATATGCTCCTTCCTTCACTTCCAAAATTGTACACTAAAAGTGCTTTTTTTTTTATTTGAAGTGAACGTGTCCCATTAATGGCGTTGAGATATGACTCGAACACTTCCTGTCACTGTTTCCAACTGAGAGGAGTAATACCTCGGAAATAGAGGTGGCACTGCTATTTTCTTCATTCTTGATACAAGAACAGTGAATACATGGGTGGTTGTTGCCAATTGAATAACATTCAAGAGTGTTCAAGTGATGAAGAAAACAGACTTCTAATATTCAGGTGTGTCTGAAATACACTGTCTAAAATAAAGGTGTGCCTGTCACCAGCAAGCACTGAATTCCAATAATAGATATATTACAAAGTGTCTGACTTAAAGTTCCCTGGGATATGATGTTCCTGTCACCACTGATGCAGGCAAGACAGGCAAATCATACACTACAGCATGATCACAAAGCAGTAGAATGGAAACTTGCCCAATGTGTTAAGATGTCCGCCGAGGCATTGCTTAGAATACATTTCTGCAGGCAGTAAAGCTTGCTGAAAACGTACCCTCGTTTTTAGGTCTTGCCTTGGCAGCGCATGCGATGCATGCGCTGTCTCAGCGAGACATAAAGTAATCTGTATGTTGGCTTAAACTCCATGTAATTTGTTTTTCCGCTTGCTATTGGTTAACTTGTGGGATTGCTGTTGTTATCTTCCTTTCTGTTGGCTGTTGATCATTTGGTAACTTCCGTGTAGTCCCGATTCAGCGGCGCCTAACTACAGTTTTAGTCCGCTCTGCTTGCACTTCTTTTAATTGCGTGCAGTGTGCCATCTGTTTCTCACGCTGTGTTTGTTTATTTATTTTGAAGATTTCCCCCTGCGTCTGTAACTGGAGACTCTCCTCTACGCTGGCTAGTTTGTTAATTGCATGCTTCATGCTTGTGTCAGTGCTCGATGCAAGTCTGTGTCGACCCCCTCCCTACCCCCACCCGCTCTCTGTTTCGTACCCCCACTGCGACCCACCCAACGCTCCTTGTTTTTAACACTTACCGCCTTTCAGATTTTTCTTGCTTAATGTTCTGCTTCAGATCTTGCATTCTAACTCTGACCTTTCCCGTTTCAATCCCACAGCCTGTTTGACTTGTTCATTTTATATTGCATTTTTTTAATTCCGGCTCACATAAATCATTTTCATTTCGTGCACCAGCTCCCCTTGAGAACCTCGATTTCCCTATTCAAGCTCGTTCAGCCCCTTATCGTCTTCCTTCATCAGCTGCTTCAAATCTTCCTGGTCGTTCCCGTTTTCTAACTTCTAATTTTCCCATCCCCTCTCGGTTTAAACTACTGCATCAATTCACGTCATTCAAACACACCCCATGGAGTGTTGACTAGAATGAAGTTGTAAAAGAATGATATGCCTTTTTAAAATAAAAAGTACATTAAGTCCCAAACCCAAGGCAAGCGTGGCTGAGTGCCCCAAATCCAAGGCAAGCGTGGCCGAGTGCAACGACACACAGATTGAGAAAGAGAAAAAAGTACTTGCATGTATTAAACACTCAGTAATCAGGAACGCACACACTAAGGGGCCGATTCCGATTCGGGCAGGAAATCTCTCCAACCGAGCCGGACCCGGAGAGATTTCTGACCGAATCGGACCCTAGCAGTCCGACTGAACGAGTACGATGCGTTCGCATGCTATCGTACTCGATTCGGTCGGACTCCCATTGAAGTCAATGGGAGCCGGTCGTACAACGCGTACGCGGGCTCCCACTGACTCAATGGGTGCGAGGCAAACAAGGGCGCCCCCTATAGCGGGTACGCATCGAAGCAGGTCGCGCCATACACGCACAGGTAGGGGGGACCCATGGGTCCCCCCTGTGTGCGACTCGCGCGGCTAGGTGTACAGGGGGGTCCGACACGGACCCCCAAAGTGCGGCTCCGACTGCTCTTTCGAGCCAGACGGCGCGAGTCAGTCGGACTCCTCGCGGCGCGCATCGTACTTACCTGGCCGGGGAACGTCTCCATTGCGTGGTGCGAGTCGTGTCCATGCGAGTCGGTTGGAGCGGTTGGGTCCCGCGAACGAGTCGGTTGGTGATTTTGCGTACGTTCGCACCGTACTCGCTCGCCCGGATGCACGTCCGACTCGGTCGGGAATCAGGGCTCCGAATCGGATCCGGTAATGCCGAGTCCGATTCGGAGCCCTACCGGCCGAGATCGGAATCGACCCCTCAATGTTTTTTTCAAACCTGTACGAATTAACCTTAAATCATATCGGCTTTGAGTCCCAAAATGAAGTTAGTTAGCGCAAAAAAAAAAAATCTGTAGCCCGGTGATAATATTTTCGAATCGTGTAATGTTGCTTGCATAGTTTTGCAAAGCTATCATTACTTTGTGTGACTAATGCTTTTGCTCCTAGGCATCGCGCAGGTGAGGATCCTGCGGTATTCCATGGTGCGAGGAGCTTAGGTATTAGATAGAGCGTTCAGGCTTATTTGAAATGTTTTTCAGTTAATTTCGTACAATTATTTTCAACATTTCGTGCCATATTTATTAGTCAGCAAATAGAAAAAAACATTCCTGCTGCTGCCACCACATATGCCATACCCCACGCAATTGCGTAAATTATGACATTTTAATTCCGCAAAACTCTGGTAGCTTTCCGCTTCTCACTTCACATTCATGCATTGTTTTTGATTGGTTTGATGTGATTTTTGGGCATTTTTAGAGCACACTGGCTTTAAGGAGAAAAGGACTGCATAACATGAGAGGTTGCTCTCGAATAAAACACGTTTGTTCAATGATGAAGCAAGGATAGAGAGAAAACATCTTCTAATCATCAGGCCTTTATTCAGTGTGGGGCATTTGAGAGGGTCAATTTAGTGGCGCCCTCATAACTAGCCTAATCTTGGGAAAATTAGGAGCTGCACGTTAGCCTACTATGGAAAGCTAATGGGGGTACGACCTCAGAGTTGACATCTCTTAGAACGAATATGTACTTAAGATCACACAGGGTAGCTGTGTTTTGCATATCATACTTTGCCAGCATTGTTTTATTAATACCTAAAATAGTGAATTACAATCATGGCGACAGAAGCCCATTGTAGCGCCCAATGTAAAATGTAACCCTTCATTAGGTAGATGAATAATTTACAAGATGCATAGATGACAAAATAGCGGCTGAGTTAATCGCAGTCTGTCAAGTTTAAAGCCCACATTACAAAGCAAGTCCAATGGTTAAGGTCAAGGATCATAGTTGCAAGCCAAAAATTGAAGTTGTAAACTTGGCAATGCCCCCACAGACATTGCCATCTTATCTCAGTTCAGACTTTTTCCCCGTGAATCCACCTCCAGTTCAGTATCTGAGAACCCAAAGTTAATCCTGAAAATTCCATGTTGTCACTTAATTGTAAAACAGGAGACCTTATTTTGCCGAATGGCTTGATGTATGCTTTGAACAGACCAGGAGAGAGGGTGCTGTTCCTTGGAAATTGCCTTAATTTGGGGGGATGGGTGCTCGATACCACCTGTTAGCACTGCCTGAAAAAAACGGAACATATTTTTACACTGTACTGAAGACATTTCTATTACTAAGGCTAGCAGGGTCACTAGTGTTAAACGCTGCAAATAGTCTCTAGAGAATTAAGATTGACATCGCTGGCATCTACTAACTGAACTAGGTTGCCCATCACAAGCACCGCAGCGAGGACTGCTGCTTTCTCGAAGAGTGGATTGCAAGGTTGAAATATTTCGAAATCGAGTGTGTGAAGCGTCATCATTGTGCAGTGCTTTCTTCACTACCAACCAAAAAATATTCCTCTGTCGTACTCGAAAACAAGCATTTGCAATGCGTAAATGCAAGACCTATTGCAAGTTTAAGCTATTGGCATTGTAAATGACAATGCCTTTTATTTATGTTTTGAAAACAAAAATAAAAGGCATTGTTATTTGCAATGTCAATAGCTGATACTCGCGTAAATGCGAGACCTATTGCAATTGCAAATGCTTGTTTGCAAAGCAGTGAAAAGATTGTAATCGAATGGGAACTAGCCTAACGTCCCAAAATGGCCCGTAAAAGTGTTGCATTAGGTGCTTTCTACAGGTAATTGGGCTTGTTAATGATGCTCTCAAGCTTTCCCAAAGGACAAAAAGGATGGGCGCTAACGTCAAACACATTGCGCGAGACATGTTTTTTACAAGCAATGGGGCACATGTGCTAAAAACACTAATGGACACACCTGCTACAAAGCAGCAGTGGGATATGCACACTCGGCACACATGCTAATGGTACCAACCAATTCAGCGTTGTCCCCAGAAACGCCACCACAGTTCAGTCACATGCACAGACGGAATGGCTGAAGAAGACAGGCAACAAGGTCAGAACTGTTCGAAGGCAGTAACTCGCCAATGGAGGAATAACCAGGGACAGACAGCAAATTATTTCCATTGAAAGGAAGACACCTAGCATAGTAAGTTTAAGTAGTTTATTATTCAACAACCATCGGCCCCATGGTTTAGGCAGCAAGGGTCACTGCTGGAACCCTGGCACCGCTGTTAATAAAAAAATCTGAAACAATAAAAACATTGGATAAATTGTTTAACTGACATGCTCACAGATAACATACATTGTAAAAGAAAATAATTCTTTGCCAGCCACACCAGGCGTCACATGGGTAAAACGTTCATACACTTTGGGAAAATAAATACAAACACACACATCTTAGACTGAGTCAGACATGTTCAGCTCAGAAACGTTATATGACCCATTCATGTCTAGTGTGAGGACACGCACTTGTTTAAGATGCAGTACCAAAGAAAATAACTAATACAAGTCAGCATAGTTAAACAGCTAATCTCAATTCCTATAGCATAATATGACCATTCCTCTCTTGCTCAAACATTTCCACATAGCATCCTCTTATCCCTTTTGGTTGTTTCTCCAAAAGGCTTGCCATATGTTAACTGCAGGGTTCTAAAACATTGCTGTCTAAACATAAAACATTGGGAATGAAATCACAGACACGGTTAAAAAACATTGACTTCCATAAAGGTGTGCATGCTTGAAATGCCTTTTCTACATTTACATCAGTGATTTGCTAGCATCAATTACTTTTGTACTAAATTAGAACACACATTTATAGTCATGAATGTATATGAAGACTAGAAGCATCTCTCTTTTAAAATGACAACAATGCATAGAGATTGGAAAAACACCCTGAGTTGAATTCAAGAAGAACACATATGCTTCTATTTTGGGTCGGTCGGGAGCGATGCCGATCGGCTGAGAGAGCGGCCGCGACCACTCCCCCTCACTTCCTCTGACGTCAGACGCCACCGCGAGGAGCTGCAATTGCCGTTTCTGATGCCCTCGGAGCCCTTGGAGCCGCGGAGCTCTGAAGGACGGCTGCTTTTGATTTATAAACTGTCCACTGACTTTTTCCCCAATTGAATGGCTTGAGGCTTTACTTGTGGAGGCAACGTGTTTTCTCTTTAATGAGAAAAGGACTGTTTGTGCCTTTTTGGAGCCGGGTGGCGGTGTGCTGCAGTCATTTCGGTTTTGCTCCTTTTTTCTTCCTTGCCTGGCTTGGGTTTTATACGTTGACTGCTGTGGACAGCTGTGGACTG
This sequence comes from Calotriton arnoldi, assembly GCA_963921515.1. Classification (NCBI taxonomy): domain Eukaryota; kingdom Metazoa; phylum Chordata; class Amphibia; order Caudata; family Salamandridae; genus Calotriton; species Calotriton arnoldi. The sequence continues at coordinate 909,666 of CAWUFW010006393.1, read as the reverse complement.
CTGTGGACTTGGGAAGCATCATTTAACATCACCAGGGACTCCAGGTTTCTCACCAAGAGTGGGTAAGTGTGGCATCTCTCCTTGCTCTCCTTGGTTGAGGGTCGCTGGGTACGTCCCACAGAGTGATTTCGCAGTGTTTCAGCTGTATTCTGGCAGCATCTATTTCGGCTATTGGCAGAAGAGCGCTGATAGGAAGGCAGTATGGGAAAGCCTGTTAAAGCAACAAAGGGAACCACTCAGGTTGAATCTCCAATACTAGCTCAGAAAGTTAATAAGCGCGCAGCCCAAGCCGCAGCTCGGTTGAACCACGCAGCCGCATTTCGACAGGATCTTCCTCTTTCATCTGAGATTGCGGGGATGGCAAGTGCCGATGAGGCTAAACAGGATTGTCCGGAGGCAGTTACGGTGGATTCTGTTTGTCCCATTAGTCCTAGTGAGTTGGTTTCTACAAGGGGGGATTCGTCAATCTCTGCCGCCTTGTCTAAAGAGACTTTGACTCCTGGAAAAGCAGTGACTGAGTCTTTGGTGGGTAGAAAGTATCCTATCTTTTTTAAAACTAAGCAGGGTGGGCCTCTGATTGAACCAGATGCAGCGAATGAGATTGAAGGTAACGACCTTTTAGCAGCAGATAATGTTTTGGACGTCGGTCCAGAAGTGTTAATCTTTAAGTCTGGCAGTCTTCTTCCTTTTCCTCTTCCTTCTTCGCCATCTTCAGATCTTCTAATTCCATCAGTAGGGGGAGGGCACATGCCTCTTTCTATGCTGGAGGTCTCAACGGAGTCTATGTCTATTTCAACATCACCAGTGGTCCCCGATCCTACTGATTCAGAGGCTCCCCAGGGCCTCCAGGCGGAGGATAGGCCCAATTTAACTCAGTCTGATCCCCCTTTAGGTTCTTTTTCTATGCAATGGGACGCTAAGAGCCTCCTTAATTTGATTTTGGAAGAAATCCGTGAATTAAAAGCTTCTCAGTCTGCTGAGATTGCAGCAATAAATATCCGCCTGATGAAGAATGAGGAATCCATTGCTCAGATTCCGGCGCGGCTCGTAGAGGCCGAAACCAGGATCTCCCAATTGGAAGATCAAATGTCATCTCTGAATCATAAAGTGGCCACCTTTCAGTCTCAGAGAGCCTCATTGGAGTTGAAGTTGGAGGAGTTAGAGAACCATTCCAGACGTTCAAATCTTCGAATTTTGGGCATTCCGGAGGGCTTAAAGGGCCAGCAGACGCTACAGTGGGTGGATTCCTTTATAAAGAAAAATGTCCTTCCTGAATTTAGCGGGGATCTGACAATAATGAGAGCTCATCGGGTTCCTGCACATCTCCCTGCTAATGCCAAGTTCCCCCGGACTATGTTGGTCAACTTTGGAGACTTTAGGGTCAAGGAGCAGATCCTATCAAGAGCGATTATGCAAAGACAGTTCTCCTCGGCAGAAGTCCCACTATGTCGCATCTTTTCAGATATGTCAGCCTCCGCAGCAAAAAGGCGAAAGAATTTGTCAAAATGCTTCATTTGTTTAAGGCACAAGCTATGATAGCTCAGCAGAGCAAGCTGAAGGTGCTAATTAAGGGCAAATTTAATATCTTTTGTAATGTCGCAGAGGCGCAGGAAGTGTTACATCAGATTTCTATTGATAAACCTTAATGGTTTTAAGCTAGTCTTTGGTTAGCAGGGTGGAGGGTAAGGAAGGTTAATGATGGTAAAAGTTGATTTAACTGTTGCTTTTGTAGTTTAGGAAGAGGAAGTGAGGGTAAGGTGGGGGTGCCATTCAGCTGCACTAGGCACCAAATCATTGTGCCTGTAGATGGGTGGATGGCGGGACAGGTTGTCGGACTCTGAGCAGGGGCGGCCATCTGCTCAGGCGACAACGGCCCAAGGGTTGGGACACGGGGGGTAAGGGAGCATTGGGAAAAAACGAAAACCATAATTTTGATTTGGATACATCTGTTCAGTTTTTTTAGAGGGCAAGAAGGGAGCTAGATGGGGAGTCTAGATATCTTGTTGGTCATTGGTTGCATATTATGTGCTAAATCTGTGGAATTCTTTTTTTTTTTCCTTTAGTTTATCATAAATTAAATGGGAAGTAAGGAATCTCTAAAAGTGGTTTCGTTTAACGTGAATGGCCTCAATAATAAGAGGAAAATGAGAGCAATCGAAGTCTGGATTAAGACAGAGAATCCAGTCCGCTATCCTGCTACAAGAGACACATATATCAGCAGGGAAATTAGAGGATTTTTCAATGTTTAAATCTTGGGCAGCATATAGTGGATTTTCCTCATCCTCGGCAGCCCATAGAGGGACAGCGTTTTTTCTTAGTAAAAAACTGCAGGCGGAGGTAGTAAACGAGGCGAGTGATCAAAGCGGTAGATGGTGTTGGGTCACCTGTAAGTTAGGACAGAGATCTTTAACTCTCGCCAGTTTATACGCTCCGGTAGAAGATAAACCTAGTCTATATGAGGAATTTTTTCAATCCCTAATTCTAGTCTCAGGAAATTTAATAGTGGAAGGGGATTTTAATCTGTTAATGAACCTGAAAATCAATTCTTCATCCAAAGCAAAGAGACAGTTAAAGCCAAAATCTCTCAAAATGGTTCAAAACTATAGTACGACGCTTGATATAGTGGATCCTTGGCGGGCTGCATTTCCTAGTGGAATTTCTTATACCTGTTTTTCAGGGAGATTTCACACTTTTTCTCGTATTGATTTTTTTCTTATTTCTAGGTGTTTGGTTTTTAAATCTCAAAAACCCTCCAGAATAGGCTTTCTGATCACGCATTAATTACTTTAGAGTTGGAATTTGGCGAATATAAAAACCTTTTAAAAATGGCAGCTGAATCGTCAATATTTAGCAGAAGAAAATTGGGTATCTAGTATTAAAATTGAAATTAGGGAATTTTTTGAACGAAATAATGGCTCAGCTCCACTGGATGTTGTCTGGGATTCATTTAAGGCGTTTTCGTGGGCTTGCTATTGTTAAAGACGCCGAGAATTCGAGGGCTAAGAAAGAGGAGAAGTCTTTACTCGAGCAAAAAGTGCAACGGTCTCTTGATAGCTTCCTCTCCTCCCCTTCAGTGACTCTCCGCCGACAGTTGGATCAGGCTAAACAAAATCTGGCCAATAATTATTATGCTAAAGGTGAGTGTCTATTCCAGCAGACTAGGCAAAAAATGTATGAGGAAAGCAATTACACCGGCAGATTCTTGGCATGGCAGGCTAAGGAGAGCGCTGCAAGTAATCAAATACTCGCACTGAGATGCCCTATTTCAGGCTCTCGGATGTGGACTTGGATGCTGTAGGCAACATAATGGTACAACATTATGAAAGGATATATGGCCATAATTATTCTATAGATAAGCCCTCTTTGGGGAAATTTCTTCAGGAAAATGAATTACCTGTTTTAACAGATTTAGAAAATAGGGATATGGCAAGACCATTCACAAAAGAAGAGCTGGGGGAGGTAATTAAAAATCTTCCGAATGGCAAAGCTTGTGGGCCGGATGGCCATCCCGCTGAGTTTTTAAAAACATTTTCGAGGGTAATTGAGGACTTTTTTCTTTTATTGGCAAATTCAATTCTTGAAGGTGGTTCTATACCTCTCTCTTTTAGGAAGGGGAGTGTAGTCAGTTTCCTAAAAAAAGGTAAAAACAGCGAAGACCCTAATTCATATCGCCCGATAACGCTTTTAAATTAATTACCAAACTTTTAGCCAATCGCTTTAACGGAATTGCTTTGCATTTAATACATCCTGATCAGAATGGTTTTATTGCCGGTAGACAGCTCGGAACTAACACACATTTTTTAGTGGAGGCTCTGGACTATTTTGAGACCCGGCAGATACCAGCATTAGTACTTTTTTAGACGCCGAAAAGGCATTTGATTTGGTTATTTGGGAAACTTTATTTTATATTTTGTTAAAATTTGGCATTCCTTCCAAAATTATTGAGTTGGTTGAAAAGCTATATACGAACGCAGAGGCCAATATTATTATTAATGCTACTCAGGTTGGCCAAGTGATAGTTAAAAGGGGAACTAGGCAGGGATGCCCGTTATCCCCGGTACTATTTGCCTTTTTTATTGAGCCTCTTGCAACAGCAATTAGAAATAATGCTGATATTATACGCTGATGACATCATGCTCATCATAAAGCCGGAAGATGAAGCGCAGGTAAAAGCCTTCCGGATTTTTGATCTTTATGAGTCGTTCGGCGGGTATAAAATTAATAAAAAGAAAACTGAATTAATTTAATGTGGTTGTGCACCTAGGGCTTTACACCCCGATATTTTTTCGTGTTTAAATTTGAATCCCAAAAGGTATCTAGGGATTTATTTTTCGTCATTTATTTCGGAATTATATGATTTGAATTTTGTCCCACTGTTACGTAAAGTTCAGGACTTATTTACAAGATGGAGTTCTCTCCCCTTAACTATTCTCGGCAGGGTCGCTATTATCAGATTATAAGATCTTTCGGGCTACTCCTAACCTCGTATGCTGATGACACCCAAATCGTAGTGTCTCTGCAGAGAGGGAAGGAAGCAGAAAAGGCCCCTAGCTGCCATGACTGTATGCTAGCAATAACTGGCTGGATGTCTGCTAATTGCCTGAAGTTGAATGCAGGCAAAACAGAGGTGATTATCTTTGGGAACAACCCGAACCCCTGGACTCCAGCATGGTGGCCTCAGCACTATGGGCCTCCCCCAACCCCTCTCGGAAAGTCAAGAATTTGGGTGTGACTATGGACAACACCCTCACATTTGGGGACCAGGTTAGCGGGGTGGTGTCGACTAGTTTCTTTATCTTGAGGACCTTAAGGAAAATAAAACCTTTCCTCACAGAAGACAGTTTTAGAACAGTCGTCTCTGCCCTCATTCTGTCCCGACTAGACTACTGTAATGGCCTATACCTGACCATTAATAAAAACATCTTAATAGATTGCAGATGGTGCAGAACGCGGCAGCTAGATTGCTGACAGGGACTCCTAGGTTTATGTCGGTCAGAAATGACCTACGCCACCTTCACTGGCTCCCGATTTTACAGCGAGTCCAATTCAAGGCTCTCTGCACAGTCTTTAAGTCCCTGACGGGTTCGGGCCCGGAAGACTTACAAAAGCGCATCCAATGGTACGTTCCAGGGAGAACATTGCGCTCAATGGAAGCAAAGCTGGCAATCGTTCCTAGAATGAGAAAGGCTAACTGGGGTGGGAAGAGTTTTGTCCTTAGAGCCACCAATGCCTGGAACGGTCTGCCACTATATCTAAGGACTGGCACTGATTTCCTTTCATTTAGGAAGGGTTTGAAAACCTGGTTGTTTTCAGCTTAGTCTCAACCTGGCTCTGGGAGGGAGGTTTTTTTCATGTACCTATTACCTTAGGCATGCAATGCTCAGCGCCAGGACACCCTTGGGTAACAGCGCGCTTTACAAACCTATATAACATAACATATAACATAACATCAAAATGTCGGTGCTTCCACTGTTCAATTTTCTGTTTTCAACAATTCCATGTGTGTTAGTTAATTCATTTTTTTAAAAATAGAGTCAATGTTTACATCATTTTTATGGCATAAAAAAACTCCCCGTATCGCACTTAGCACTTTATATGAAAAAGTGGAAGATGGCGGTCTCGTCCTCCCCAATCTGAAGGAATACTATTTTGCATATTTTGCACAATACATGTCTAGATTCAAGCAGGGCTTACAGTCTGGCCTTTTTATCAACTTTTTATGAATTTAAGGTGTAAGGAAAATCAGATTCACTGTCCATTATCAATTGTTAGATCTCCAAAATTGGTCAGATATAAGTGTTTAATCTGGTTTTTTCACAAACACCAGGCATTTTTTAGACAGTACTCCATTCCAGTTATCAATGCCACAACCCCAATCGTGGATCTTTTGTTTCAGCAGGTGTTAGAGATCCGTTTTTAACTATACAACATTGGACCAAGGCCAGTTTCTTTAAACTTGATGATTTTCTCCGGAATGATAGATGGATGACCGTAGCGAAATGTCTCTAAGGATCCCTGGCAACTTCCTGCTCCTTGGCTCATATAATATCCTTAGTACATTTTTACTAATTTAGATCTCCCTCGGATCATTGGTCAGAAACAGTTAGTTTTTGATCTATTGGAAGACAGTGTAGTTAAAAAGCTGGGGATTGGAAGAAGCGCCTAGCCGTAATTAAAGGGGTTGATTTGGCGGCTAAAGCAATAACAAAATGGGGCAAAAATTAGGATTTAGAAATTTCTTCAAATACATGGTCCACAATTAATAATTTGAATTTTAGTTCGGTCAGAGGGGCCAATTGGAGGAGGATGTTATACTTCAGCAAGTGGCTACTATACAGAACCCCTTCTTTGTAGCCAAAGTATATCCTAATCAATCGGGACAATGCTTCCCGTGCCATACTCACCCGGTAGCTAACTGGTCTCATATAATATTACAATGCCCCTTGCTCCAGAAGTTCTGGAATGATATTTTTGAATATTTGGAATTAGAATGCTCGTTATCAATGGGGTTTAATGATCGATTAATTGTGTGGGGTTATGATCCAGATCTACTCCTCCCCATGATGTCGATTACATTTTTATATATCTGTATGGCAGTCGCCAGATCGCTCCTTCTCCAAAAATGGCAAACAGATTTAATTCCGACCAAATTGGAATGGATTCAGAAAATGGGTCAGGTAAAAAGAAGTGAACGAATCTATGCAGCACGCATCGGGGGACTGAAGAAATTTGAGAAGATCTCGTCATCGCATTTTGATTGTCATTTGTAGACTGAGTATATAGGGGCTTGTATCCCCTTTAAATGTGTCATAATATTTTTAAGAATCAAATGTTTTTTGGCATTGGTTAAATATGAAATCTTTTATTTAAAGTAATTCAATCTGATTTACTGGAATCAGATGATACTGTCACGAGATTTTTGGAGTTCTAATTTAGGGCCTCTAAGCCTTCTGTAAAATAAGTATTATAAGTACGTTTTTGATGGTGCTTGTTTTTTCCTTCAGAGATCATGGATGAAGCTTTTAGGATGTATATTTGTAATTAATATTGTCTGTTTTTATGGTTTTCAATAAAAAAATAATATTAAAAAAACAATGCATAGAGAGTGATGCATCTCTCATTATTTGCATTAAAAACACAGATTACCTAATATAGTTGTATAACTATCATGATCTTTTCATTCAACGTTTTTATTGTGTTTTAGAAACTTAAATATGTAGATGGAGAGGGGCAAGCAATGCTGCGTTTGTAATTTTTCCAGGTCAGTTCAGATCAAGCACCGTTTTTATTTGCTCCAAGCAATGCATGGCAGCTGTGTCATGATGACCTCTCTTATTTTGAGCTGAGTGGAAATAGGAAGAAAACACATTTTACCATGTAACAGTAAAATCTGTTGAGGCATGTTTCAGTCGAGAAAGAGAAGGGAAGAAAGTATTTGTTTCTTCATAAACAGACTGATCTCAGTAGTTTGCTCTGGGATGAAACTTAATACTCAGCATATAATTTAGAAAAAACAGCAGAAAGAACTAATTCACAATGTTTTGAAGGACTTTTTAGAAGTGGTAGAGAAAATCACCAATATTATTGTCTCTTCCTGATTTAACATTAATTCATGATATTGCAGGCTAAATTTCGATAAAAGGCTAACAAAGTCATCTTTTTTGCATGCCAACATTTAAAATAAATACTTTGATGTGCAGGGCAAGAACGCCACGCTCTAACATCAGTTTAAAGAAAGACAGGTCATGCTGTGGTATGGAACCTGTAGAGTGCTAAAAATCCAAATTTAAAATGGGCTGTTTGATACAGACACAAAACCTTGTGTTAGAACTAAGGGCCTGATTGCAATGGCGGTGAGACCGCCACCGTCAGGCCGTCGGTGGGGGTCCCACCGCCATCCAGCCCATTAGGATGCAGGCGGTCGGATCTCGGCTGGCAGGTGGTAAGACCGCCATGTCCAACAGGATCAAAGATCCCGTCAGTGCGGCGGTCGGACTCCTATTCCCTATAATGTGGCGGTGCCTGTTCAGACACCGCCGCAGGGATTAGGATATCCCTTTAAGCATGCCATTTCATGGCGGTTAACCCGCCATGAAAAGGCAGGCAGAAAGTGTCTTTGGGGACACCTAGCAGGGCCCCCTTCCCCCCCCGGCCTCCTAAACATCCCTGTACCATGAGGCAGACACCGCATTGTGTCTGTCACATAGTGCAGGGATGTTTCAAATGTGTCTAGTTTGTATTGCGGCGTGTGCTGCAGCCCATAGCACACGCTGCAATGCAAAATATACACATTGTGACGGCCATGAAGGCGGTCGCATCATAATGCGGACAGCGGGACCGACGACTTCTAGTCGGGCAGTCCTGCTTCCGCCATGGTGCCGGTTATACAAGAGTCCGACCGGCATCATAATCAGGCCCTCAATGAGAGCAAATTTTCATAATCTCCAGAGCCTACAATAGCTACATATGCAGTAATATAGAAGATATCTGCATTTTCAGCTTTGCCACCCTGGATTGCTCACCTTATTCTGGACCCTACTTTTTGCTGGTATTAGGACTCTTTGCACTTTAACATTGATATTCAGTTCCGCAGTACTTGTGATGGTATTGGCAAATTGGTTTCATCCAAATGCTTCCCTGGCTATTAAATATAATATGCACACAAAAGGTGAGGGGAGTCTGCTTGCAATAATTCTAACCACTGGATATAGCTCGGGGTAGCATTCCAACCCATTAATTTTTGCACACCATTCCACCTCAGTTTGGACCCAGCCATATGGAAGTCAGTCTTAACCTTACTCATGGGAACAGTGAAGCTCGAACTGCCAAGCTAAGTCCTCTCTGAACTGGAACACAAACAGCCCAGAACTGGTTTTGCCCTAGTTATGGGCTCATCAGCTGAGAACAGCTTGTTTCCAGTGACACAGTGAGCATGAGACCGACGTCTGAGCATACCAATGCCAATTAGGGCAGTACATGAAACACACAAAAAGTGATGGGAGGCTGCTTGCAATCAGTATAACAACTGGTAATAGCTCAGGGTAGCACTCCAACCCATCTTTGCTTATGTTTCGGTTGAGGGAGGATCTGGCCTGGCAGTTCGGGCTGGACTGCTCCCATGGGGAGCAGGGTTAAGACTGATTTCAAAACCATTGAGAAATAGTCTCAGCTTCACTAAATAAGAATAATTTGGATCATTCGAATCCTTGGATGAAAGGTTTGAAATGGGCCTATCAACATTATTTTGGAGCAAGCACAGAGTTTTGGGCACAGGGCATTGCATTAAGAACAGTCAAAGTGTGACAAATATAGCCTGAGATATCTTTTTTGTCAATGTCAGCTTTACGGATTTCAGTGGTCAACCAGTTCTTTATTTGCATCTATAACCTCTTTTACAACTGAGGTTCTTTTCTTCTCTCACCACATTACATCTTCAGCCCTTTAGGGAATGGTCTATTAAATGCGTTGAGCCCTTTGTGCCATCGCATCAAATAACAGAATAATAGGAAATATAAATGAACGTGCCTCTCAACTTCCCTCTTCATTTTTAGATGTGGCGCTACCCAAGGCCCATTTGATTTTACAAAATTTCACGTATTATAAACTTACTTGTAAGGGCTTTCACTTAGCCCTCTCCCTTGATTGGTCTGTTGTTGTGTCATTCACATCTTTCTTCCTCCCATTAAAGCACATAGCATGGGACAGTGGGTCAGCCCACTTCGCAGTGACAGACACCATTCTGCTCTTTTACACGAAACACATCCGCACGCAAGGTAGTTCCTCGCAGTGTCAGGGACTACAATGACAAGATTTTTTTGAGACCAGAAAAATATTTTTGCTTTTATGCAGTGTTAGAGCCGGGATTCCCTAGTTGGCTGAGGTAGGTACCTTAGGCCAAATAGGGACCCTTGCTTCTAAGTCAGGGAAAAGGAAGGACACCTTCTCAGATAGCCCCTGCTCACCCCCTCGGTAGCTTGGCACGAGCAGCCAGGCTTATCTTCAGGGCAAATGTGTAAAGTATTTGCAACCACGCTCTCAGTGACCCAATGATGACACCACAAATGTACTCCACACGAGTTTCATTAAAAAAAACAAGTATATGTTTATGTAAAAAGATATACGATGAGACCGCACGATAAAAATCCAACATATGCGTCCTTGTAATAATTCACCTTGCTGGTTATTAGGCCAGCAAGCCCTTGTAGGTTCTGACGGTATCAATGAGCAATTCTAGATGATCCAATGCAGTCCTAATGCAATGCTATGCAGTTCGTAATGCAAGAATCAGGCACTTTACAATGTAAAAGTAATGCAGTTCGTTATGCAACAATCAAGCAGTTCGTAATGCCAAAATAATGCAATGCGTAATGCAACAATCAGGTAGTTCGTTATGCTAAAATAATGCAATGCGTAATGCAACAATCAGGTAGTTTGTGATGCAAACTAATGCAATGCGTAATGCAACAATCAGGCAGTTCGTTATGCAAACACAATGCAATGCGCAAGGCAACAATCAGGCAGTTCGTAATGCAGAAACAATGCAATGCGCAAGGCACTCCGTCACCGATCACGATGCTTTAGACGGTCTCTCTGCCACTCGTACTGACTCGCGGTCAGCTTCCGCCAACATATGCCCCTAACACGGGTATGGTGTAAACCAAAGTGCAGCTCCACACTCCGGCCCCGGTACTGCCACTCCTTTGGCAAGTAAGGGCTGTGATACGAGCTTGAGCAGAGGCTCGCGCTGCAAGAATGGGAGAGGCCGAGAGCGTCTCTCTTCGAGCCCGCACCCTGCCCCAGGCGGCGACACACGTTACCTGGGGGGTGCGACCTCGCTCTCCTCTCCTTCTCTGGTGACTTGGGCCTCTGATGCGACTTTGTTGATTCCGGGCAGTGGAACTCGGGCCCTCCCCCGACGGGGTTGGTTCGAGGTCCTGCTTCTGGCAACGGCGGGCTCGGGCCGGCGGCACAGCTCCTCTGGGGATGCTGGTCCGGGCCGATGGCGATAACGAAGATCTCAGGCTTCAACAGGGCACACGCACACAGCGTCGTTGAAACTCACTTGAGCTCCGGGTGTGCACAGTTACAGGGCACTCCTCACAAAGGTCTCAGGCTGCACGAAGCACACGCACCCAGCGTCACTGAGACTCACTTGAGTTCCGGGTGCACACGATCACAGGGCAATCCCCACGAAGGTCTCAGGCTGCACAAAGCACACGCACACAGCGTCGCTGAGACTCACTTGGACTCCGGGTGTGCACGATCACAGGGCAATCCTCACAAAGGTCTCAGGCTGCACGAAGCACACGCACACAGCGTCGCTGAGACTCACTTGGACTCCTGGTGCCCATGATCACAGGGCAATTCTGACGAGGGTCTCAGGCTGCAAAAAGCACACGCACACAGCGTCACTGAGACACACTTGAACTTCGGGTGTGCACGATCACAGGTCTCAGGCTGCACAAAGCACACGCACACAGCGTCGCTGAGACTCACTTGGACTCCAGGTGCATACGATCACAGGACAATCCTCACGAAGGGCTCAGGCTGCACGAAGCACACGCACACAGCATCGCTGAGACTCACTTGGACTCCAGGTGCCCACGATCACAGGGCAGTTCTTACGAGGGTCTCAGGCTGCAAAAAGCATGCGCACACAGCGTCGCTGAGACACACCTGGAAACTTTTGTGTTCCTGAGTTTCCACAACAGGGAGCCAGCTCTCCTCGGGCCCTTGGGGATAAGTTACTTCAGGACACAGCACACAGCAAAGTCCTTTCAAGCAGGGGGACACAGCACACAGCAAAGTCCCTTTAGCCTCTCCTTGGTTAAATCAGCAAACTGCAGGCCAGCCCCAGAACACACAGCAAGGGTCAGTCCTTTCCTTCAGTCTCTTCAGCTGTTTCTTCCTTGGCAGAGGTTCCTCTTGACCACGAAGTAGTTTCAATCCTTTACAGTCTTGAACAGTTCCATTCCAAAGTCCAGGGGTTTCTGCTCTCATAGTTATACCCCTAAATGTCTTTGAAGTATTTGTGTTCAGGGGGGCACTGACCCCTGGCCAAACCAGTTCTGGGTGTCTCCCTGCCAGTGACACCTTCTGCCTTTGATAGATGGAGCCATTGTTTTATGGCAGCAGCCCAGGCCTCTTCACCTCCAGGGGCTACTCCTCCCCCCTACACTCCAGATGCAGGTCAGCCTGTTGCTGTTTCACCTCCTCCCCTAGGTCAAGACATTCCCCAGAGCCTATCACATTCAAATCCAGACAGTCAATCCACAACCAGGCAGAGACACACAGAAATGTTAGAGCACAAAAACCCAGCCACTTCTAAAAGAGTGGTTTCTAAACACGCAATTCAAAATCCACCTTCAAAAAAAGATGTGTTATTAAATTGTGAGTTCAGGCACACTAAACTTCACCTCTCCATCTTAAGCCTTTGGGAAGATAGGCTGGAAACATATTACACAGCTTTCCCCATTCTGTCCTATGGGCAAGATGGCCTTTCAACATTGAAAAACGAAATGGAGAGTATTTCACTGTCAGGACATGGTACACACCTCAGTACATGTCCTACCTTTCACCTACACTGCACCCTGCCCAGGGGGCTACCTTGGGCCTACCATAGGGGTGTCTGATGTGCATAGAAAGGGAAGGGTAAGGCCTGGCAAGTGGGTGCACTTGTCAGGACAACAAGGCAGTTTAACAAACTGCGCGCAGGCACTGCAGTGGTAGGCCTGAGTTCTCTCTTTAGGGCTACTTGTGTGGGTGGCACAATTAGTGCTTCAGGCCCACTAGTAGCATTTGCATTACTAGCCCTGGCACACATAGTGCACTTTACTAGGGACTTTACTAGTAAGGCAAACATACCAATCATGGACAACCAATTACCATTACACTTTACACAGGGAGCACTTGCACTTTGACACTGATCAGCAGTGCCAAAGTGCCCAAAGCATCTAAGTTGGCAACACCATGTCAGAAAAAAGGTCTAGGGGGAAAGCAAAAGGTTTAGGGAACTTCAGCCAAAAAGGGCCAAGTCCAACACGCAGGCTTTGTATTTATGCATTGGCAAAGGCTCAGCAGCTCTCCCAACAATAACATTTTACTAAAATCATAACAAAGCAAGCATTGGCAAAGCAAAAATATTGGCAGCCTACGCCAGACCTTTTGCCTTTGGCATCGCTTGTTTTACCTAAAATGTAGAAAGGTATTGGGAAGTTACAAATCAAGCACCTGCATGATACAGCTGTAAATAACCGTCTCTAGAGTCATTTATGTTGCCTATTTTTACAGAAGTTCTCTTATACCTGCTGCAAAATTATTATCTTTCAGTACCTTTAACTTCTCCGTTAAAAACTTTCAAAATTGTCTATTGCAGATAAAGGCTTTACAAAAGCTTAATAAATCCACACATACTTTCTCTGTACTTTGCAAAACTTTTTTTTACTACACTCATTAATGTGTTCTTATACTCTGTGTTAGTATGTCTGCATTTAAGGATGTAGAACAAAAAAATGAAAATGAATCAATGAAAGGGAAACAAAAATATCCTGCTGTGACTATAAACATTTTACAGTATCTGCAAGAGACAGCTCTCTCCCTGCAGGCAGCTCAAACCTCCATCCACAGTGACCATTTCTGGGATTATAGCTCTGCAAAACTGAAATTCTGTCATATGCCATGAACTAGCTGTTTTAGGGGAACCTGCCATCCGCCAGACTAAAGCAACAGTCATAACAGCGGAATAAATAAACAAAGTCCAAGATACCAACCGCAAATAACAACATCGCAACATCTGCATTTTATTAAGGACATTCACAAAAATTGAGGTACATTTCCATTGACCTTGCAACGCACGATTTGTTGGTCAACCAGAAGGTCACATGTCCAAATCTCACTGCGGCCAGCTCAGACTTTCATTATTTTAAAGTCAATAAAATTAGCACTTTTGAGTGGGTAACAGTATGATCTATGTTTTGCAGTGATATTACACAGTGAAATCGTGGCTACAGATGCTGTCAGGTGTTTTACCAAGCCCATGCAGCTGCAGCAAAATGTAAGCGCTATCAAAAGTGAGAGCTCTGGTGTCTCTCCCTAATTGGGTCTCTGGGTGCTTGATCCCGGACATAAAACAAGAATTCTATGGCTCCTATATTCTCTGAGATGATGTGGACAAGTAAGGGAGGCCGAACTCAGAGGAGTTGGCTGAGGGCAAATCTAGATAAACAACAACACAGATTGATCACAGCTGCAATAAAGATGTGAATGACTAGGCAGATTTGTGAGTACACAAATCTTTAAGGGGCGATTATGAGTTTCTGCAGTGGGAGGCGGTAATCCACCGCCACACCCCCTCACCACCGAGACTCGCCAGCGCCCACCCGCTAGATTACAAGTTATTTGTAGTCTGGGGGGCAGGAAGGGTGGCATTCCCAGGGCGGAGTCTCTTTTAAAGGCTAAGGTGCCTTTGAAAAAGACACTGAAATGGGATCTCTTCACTCGATAGGCCATGCCGTGCAGGAACTTTTGTGCATGCACACAGGGGGGCACATGTTATGCTCCCCTGTGTGCATGTAGAAGCGGAGGAGGCACAGGGGGCCCAGTAGGGCCCGGTTTGTTTCCTCCCCTCCAAGGTGTACATGGAGGAGGAACTGCCATAAAAACCCTGGAGGAGAGGAAACTTTTAATATGCTTGGCGGGACCACGGCGGTCCCGCCAAGCATATTGCGGCCTCTGACCACCATGCCACCTCCAGGGAACGGGACGTCCCTGGTGGCATCAGCGGTCCCAGGGTGGTCCCACCGCCCGATTCGTAGTGGGGCGGTCAGACCGCCAGACTCGTAATCAGGCCCTGAGAATCTTAAACTAAATAAATGGAAATATACTTTCAGTACAAATAGTGACATGCAGACAAAACACAATAGAATGCCAGGTAACAACATATTGATTAAAAATATGGCCCCTGAGTTTATGCTGTTCACGGTCACTAAATCATTGTTAACATCAGCACAATCCAGCAGTGAGGGAATCACATATGGCAATGAAGAACTGGAACTGTCTCAGAGCTGCACCTCTCCCTATCACTAACCTCTCATCTTTCACATCGGGAAAGTTTGAGTCCCCCATCTAACTCCTACCCCAAAATCTTCCTCCTGTCCAGTAGTATGGGGCCTGTCACACACTCAGTTTGCCTTCTGATGCATCCTACCACATCCTCAGGTCATGCTGTCCCCACTCCATTAGCCTGCACCCTGCGTCATCTTAGGTGTCTAGATGGACTGCCCTTACCTCACATGATGACCAGCGGTCGGTTCAGAGCTGCGGGCGTCCTTCCAAATATTTAGTTCCGGCTTCAGTGCACTCCACCCACCAGTGTATGCTAAAGCAGGACATGGTCATCTAGAGGTGGGCTTGGAGGCTCTACGATGCCTCAGTGACTCAATCGAAGTTGAGAAACTTTACCCCTTCTTTTCAAAGGACAAGGTAGATGACTTCCCCCACCCTTGATTATAATCCTTATAATGCTGTCTGCTCAGCTGATGTGCGTGCCTTTCTCAATTAAGCTACCTAAATTTAAGACTGAAGGAGCGAATTTCCTCATTTTTCAAATTAACCGTATTTAACTGAAAAGGGCAAATTTCTATGCTGAATAACATTTACATAATAAACGCAAAATTTGCAGTAGGCAATCATATTTAGGCATTGTAATCACACAACTGAAGTGACATAATGTAGCCTGATAACTGATGCCATATTAAATGTCTACCTAACACTTTAGTGTTAAGAGTCCTGTTTTCACATTAAACTGTTGCCTTGTCAAAACCTTTTAACTCACACCATCTCTCTTTATTGTTCTTGTAAAGCCCCAGTTGTACTTCACTGTTCATGGTATTCGATGTATCACGTCTCCCTGTCAACGAACAAAGGTCCATACGACCAATAATGGAGGTTATTTATGAATATATTTGAAGATTATGGTACAAAAATCCCCGCTCTGCCAAACCATATGTTTCTCTCTCCAGGTGCAGGTTAGCTCCTTTCTATAAGGGAAGGATCTGTTATTTCGAACCATTACTGGTTCAAATGGTTGCCTCGCAATTGTTGCTATTTTGTTCTACTTTTTTGTTTACCTTTTATTCTGCTATAGCCTTTGACTTTAGTGGCAATTGAATTATTGATTTTATTTAGTAAGTACTTTTTATTGCTGCTATGCTTACACACAAAAGACTTCAATGTATTTTGTTTACCATGATATGTTATGGATGCTCATGAACATGAAAGCTATATCTGAATTGATCAATATAACCCAAGAAATATATTTCTATTTGTCAGTGGGACCATCCTTTAACTAATCATCAGTCCCTTTTCCATTTCTAAACAAACCATTAGTATACTTAGGGGCATACTCACAAGGGAATGGTGAAGTGTGGCATTAAGCAAACATTGCTAACGCCAGGCTCCGCCATTCTGAAAACGCAGGGATGCGCCGTATTCACAAGAATGCATTTCCCCTAGCGCTAAATATAGCTGCCTAGCGGCACCGCAGGTACCCTTGCACCATAGTGATTTGCTGTTTCTATGTGTGCTGCATCAGCAAAAACGAGGAGAAATTAAGCATTTCTCCTCGTTTCGCATTGTTAAGACCAGGTCTTCCCTGGTCTTAATTTTGCCGCTGCCTCCTATTTATGCCATCCTTGTAAATAGGAGGGAGCGTCAAAATCAATGGGTGTTGCGGCAGAACGCCCACCGCAACACCCATTGCACATCCCTTTCAAGCTAAATGTAGAGTGGAAGGGGGCCTTATTTACAAGGTGGTGTTAAGCCACATGAAGTGGCTTAACGCCGTATTGTAAAGAAGGCGAAGGGTTTATTGGCACAGGAGTGTTATAAAAAGTGATGTTCCTGTGACAATAGGGGCTTGTAAATATGCCCCTTAGTTTGAAAATATCAATGATGATTAGAACTAAATCTCCACAAACAACTGATCTTAAAAATGTTCTGCCCAGAGTTTATGTGTCTGGTATCGTTATAATTATAAAATCACTCTATAGAAATGATTTTGTTAACTAAGAGGTTGGCTGGTGAATTTTCTGTTTTACAGTGAAGTGGATTTCAAATCTGATGTTTGATTTTGCCATTATGTCAGCACTGGCTTCTCCTTCTCAGTGGTTGCCCTAACCACGAAAAAAGCCAATTTGGGAGGACGTTTATTAAATCTTTATTTCTTCATTTCAACAATTATTAATACTGTCTAGGCAATGTTACTATTTATTGACACTAGCTTAGTACCTGAATATAGCAAACAGCAACTGAAATGATCCGTTTATCTTTCTAAATCGTTCTTCGATTGCGCATAACAATGTTTTGGTGCTTATTTTTAGTAAATGTTGATCCGTTTAAGTCAGAAACATTTTTGGGCAAAATCTGAAACTTATGCAGTACATTATGAAACACGTGGTACATATGACAAATCAATCAATAATTATGCAGCAAAATAAGCATATCAGCCGTGCTGTGATTTCTTCTTTTTAATGAAATAGGAAACATTGCATTTTCTCCTTGATGGCAGCTGTAAATATTAATCATTTTGAGAGCAAAGACCTATCATCATAAAATCGTTTTTTTTAAATTCTTTTTATCAAGTTTTGCTTCATAACAAAAACAACCAACAACTGTTCGACATCAGTGAGACACACACTTCAAGCACTGAGGATCATAGCGAAGTACAATAAGCTGACAGCAGGCAACGAATGGGCTTAATCAAAGTCTCTGAATTCCTTTCTTGGATCCCATGTCTTATCGAATTTCCCCAGGCACCCTCTACTCCTGTTTATCGTATGCTCAGCCTGCATGCACCAATCCATCCCATGTTGCCACTGAGAGACTTATGAGCATAAAATCATAATTTCTCATTTTTATTTTAAACATTCTTTTTCGTGAAATATTTTCTAGAATGATAAACTGTTATAATTTTCTTCTGCGTTCAGAACATATATATCACTGGGTAGGAAAACAGCTGGAAACTGAATCTCTTTATTATTTATTGTCAGTGGCAAATCAGAGCTGGATGTGAAAGCAAGACTAGGAGCTGACACCTGTAGATGGCAGTGACTACTGCCTCCTGGGGATCCAGCAACTGACTATTGGCGCCAAAGTCTCTGGTCTGTCCTGCATTCTTCTGACTCAGAGACTACCTTTGATCCAGTATAGAATCCATGATCCAGTACAACTGAAGAGCAGGAATGTTCACAGAAATTATCCAAAAGAATGTAAAATAAATCAAAAGCAAGTGGGGTATGTGAACCTCAGCAACCACAAGACAAATATCTTGACATACAGCTGAAAAAACATTGTGTAGTGGGTGTACAGATATCCTTGTTAAGTTGGATCTTTGGATAGCCTGCCAATATTCTGGTCCCATTGACCATTGGCTGACTTTGAAGGTAGAGAAATCAAGTGGTGATGGACTGCAATTTCCTGAGCAGTTTCTTGTGTCTGGGAGTGCTCGCTTGAGATGATGTATGAGGTTGCAGTGAGGTGACCCCTGAATGGTCAGCGAATAGAAAATGGTCATGATGATGGCCTAGCCTGTGATCCCTAAGATGGTATGGGTGGCGTAGTCAAACAGCAGCTGTGCCTGTAAAGATGAGCAGGCATGTCTGCTGAGACACTGGAAGAGTGTAGTGACCAGAATTGGGGGCCCAGAGTAGTGGGTGGGACATGGTGCAAAGATGCACAGCCTGCATCTCCAGAGGCCAAAGCAGCTCTCTTGGAGGTGGGTGCATGGTCTTTAGTATAGGGGTGCTCCCATAAGGTTGCATAGGTGGAAGGGCCAAGCAACTGTAGGCAGCAGCTCTATGTAGACCGGAGACGGCCAGGACAAAATAAGAAAACTCTGTGATCTGGAATTAAGATTCATTCAGCTGGAGGAGTAAATAACAACCTTACAGAATAACAGAGCATTTGTGCAGAAGAGTGAGTCACTGAGGCAATACACGAGATCATGGGCTCTGCCCTGAACTCTAGAAGCCTCTAAAGATTACAAACACATTCTTTTCTTCAGGGGAATATGCCACTGAACTCCTAAACATGCTGTTGGCAACTCTGGAGTGTCAATGTTGAGGTACTCACCCCTGGTCAGCCAGTGTAGGGGAATCAAAAAGCTTGGATGTAGCATTCATGCAATTGAGGATCTCAAGGTGACATTGTGGGAGCTGACCCTAATCTCTGCTAGATACTCAGCACAACTTTGATGAAGGATAAATCAATGCAACAGTGCACAGCCACAATATATTGCAATACACAACAGTCTCTAGTGAGGTGAACCCTGGGCTGCCCAGGGGCCATACTGCATGCAGTGCCTGGGAGAGGGGGTGCTCATTTTCTGCATCCCCAGGACACTGTTTCATTACAGAAGGGGCCCGCAGATGCTTGTGCGCCCCTTCTGTAATACTGGTGCTATCTCAAGAGGTGATTCCCTCATTTGCATGGGGGCATGGCTCTATGCAAGTGAGGGAACACTTTGTCCCTGTGCCCACACTGTATTATAGATATGAGAGCAGATGCAAAAAGGCCGTCAGGAAGCACAGTGATTGTGCACAACAAAAACGTGGTGCACAGTCAAAGTGCCCTTGAGGAGAAAAAGGGGGTCATATGGACCCCAACACATTTCCATGCAGGAGTATAAACTCACTTACTTCACTTGCCTGCAGGAAATCTCTGTGCCCCATTTGAAGGCCAAGTGGGTGTCATTTTTCAATAATGCTCTGCCACAGGGCAGGCGCAAGTTCATAGATGCCCTGAAAGCAGCATATTGATTGTAATAGGGCTCACTGTCCCTATTTGCGCCAGGTGCAGCTTTTTAAAGGAGCCATGGCACAGTGCATCTGTTACATAATAAGGGCCCAGGTCTTCATTGCATGGATGGAAAGAAGAGGATGAACAAGCAACTTCAGGTCTCCTGCAAATTACCAGGGACTCCCAACTGCTCTTCAGTATACAATTGGCTCAGACTCAGCAAAAATGAAATTGATTAAAGCTGAAAGAATGAAAGCAAAAGAGGACGTTGTTGAGTCAAAAATCTATGTGGATAATGGAGGCAAGAGTATAATATGCTAAAATGGTGGTCACAGCATAATAACATACATTTTTTGGGCTTTGCTGAATAGGCGTGGCCCATATGTGGACCTCTTCCTTGTACAATTGATACTTGAAACACTGAAATCTAAAGTCTATATATCCTGCTCTGATTCAAAGGCTCATCAAGCATTAGAAGAAGCTCCAATACCTTGTGCCCAACCTCAGGCAATAATTGCCCAACTCTTTCATTATATTGTAACACCAACATCACATTGCAATGAGCAAGAAAGAAGGTAACTACACAGATTGAAGGCCTAATGATCCAGGTGTTCCTAGACTACATCCATCTAGTTAAGAGCCAGCCAAAAATCCTTGAGGCCCTGAAACAAAGCCCATATGAGGTGGGTCTAAAAAACATGCTGCTCTTCCGTGTAAAATTAAAAGTGATTCTAGAATGCAAGATGTGGGAGAACTCTAGGGACTGACCTAAGCTGGGGAGAGACTGACCAGGGTCAAATTGGTGCCTGCGAGATGGTCTCAAAGACTACTAACACAACTTCACTAGCCTGGTAGAACTTTGCTTATTGACAAAAGGGGGCAGAGTGATCTAAATATTTTATAAAGTGCTCTGTGTGGATTGTTATCAGGCCCCACGTCTGGCTAAAATGAAATTGGAGAGCGAGATGAAGAAACAGATACCAGACAAATCACAAGTTACGCGCCTATAAAAGACTTTGATCAACAAAACACAATTCCAGTGAAAGCAATGTAAGTACATGCATAGAAAATATCTCACCACTCTGTTAGGGGCAGCTCATTTGGTGGACTTTAAGCCCCAGATTTCTCTTTGCCAGGAGGCATCCTGCACCTGTGGCCAGGGGGAGGAGACCCAATCGCACTACTCAGCACCACTAATTTGTCCGCTGCCTGGGACACCCCCGCACAACGTCCAGGCAAAGGCCCGTATTAGCCTGTCTGAGCCAGGAAGAGGCAGGTCATGGCCACCCCCTGATGCCTGCTAATATTTGAAACCACTTGTGTTGCCTCTTGCAGCTGCTTAGTGCTAACCTCAACACCCATTGAGAGGACAAAGGGATGGTAAGATCTTCCTATTTTTAACATCAAGAGGAGTGAGGCTGCTCTAATAACTTTTAAATGTACTCCTATTGACGCACAGAACAAAAAATTGATTAAGTTTACCTGATTAGTGGATAAGTGACAGACTTTAACTGACTGGACCTGGCGCATGATCCCCCACACCACGAACTGGGAACAATGGGGAAAAGGAAAGCTCACAGTAGGGAACTGGAAGCTATAACAGAGTTGTTCGTCATTCTGCAGACAAGTGCACTATAGAAGAAATAGATGACCTCATTGAGGAGGTGGAAACTATTTAAAATAAAGGGAAAAAGTTAGATCTTCCTGATACAGGCTGGAAAATTCCTGGAATATTTTAATAGGGTCTCAAGCCTGGTGCCTCTAACATACCCGTGCAGTCCTCAAAAACAATTTGGACACTTAGGGCCCGATTCTGATGCGGGTTGGAAAAGCTTCCCGACCGAGGGCCTGATTCTGATGCGGTTAGGAAGGCCTCCTAACGGCATTTGCTCCTTCCAAATCGGATCGGGAACGTGTCTTCCCGACCGAGGGCCCAATTCTGATGCGGTTAGGAACAAATGTTCCCATTGAAGTCAATGGGAGTTCAACCAAATCGTATCTGGAAGCATCAGGAGTCATCCTACTCCGCCGGTCGGACTTTCCCGATCCGAGTGGGTCGGATACCATTTCCCAACCGATTCGGTCGGGAAGCTTTTCCAACCCGCATCAGAATCGGCCCCTAAGAGAGGAGCGAGACACTGATGATATTAGTAAGATGGCCCAGACTGTTTAGCATGATGTGGAGCAAACTTCTGGTGGCCTAATGGATGTAGCACTACCTTTGTTGTCCCTGAGGTGCTCTGCTCAAATCGTTTTAGCCCCCTGATAGGGGTAGAGATTATGACCCAACCCGACAGAGAAATTCTGGAAGGTGTATTATCAAACATGTCGAAGGAATGTGGTTGTGTTAAGGGTCTTAGAGATCTTGTTGTGCAGATGGGTGAGAGATGCAAAACTTATGATTGCAGGTTGCTCATTTACTGAATAAGACTGAGAGCCTGGGAATTGCACTAAGGAGTGGCAGAAATGAAGCCTGTAAAAGTTGCATGGTTGAGGGAAGTAGGAATAAGGGGAAAAGAATGAGTATACATGGGCCTATAGGTCCAATGAAGGAATACATCCAAAATGGGGATGATACAATGGCACAGGATACCTAAAGGGAGGATACTCAAAAGGGCAGGGATCTCATGTGTCCTACTAACCCATTGCACAGACCACCAAAGAATGCTTCCTCAGAAAAAAAGAACCAGTTAGAAAAATGCAGAAGTATACCCCAATTATCCTCATCTGAGCCAGCATGGTGGAGGTACCCTGAGGGCAAGCGGATACTGGAACCTAGATGGCCGAGCAGGGGAAATATGCCCACTGAGAATAGACCATTTAGGAATGCTGCCAAAACGTTATGTATGGTCAATGTTTCCAGAATTAAGTGATACACTGGATAAGGAGCAATAGCCATTGCTACTCCTTGATAAGATCAGACCTATTAGAGGTGAAGCGCTGCTCCCTGAAAAATGAGCAGCTTGGCTATATAGTTCTTGAGCTGAGTAAAGAGGAGTATACAAATGGACTAGTGAATCTAGACCTGCAAACGTCCCCCAAAAAGTTCCTTAATACAGTTTAAGTTTAATCCGACCACTCAAGGAGCATCTTACTCACAATCTTACTCACAATACCAGCAAAATGTTGCCTGTTACCCAGAAAAGAGGATCTTTAATTGTGCCCATTGAGAGGCATCATGATGAAGACCTTGGTGAGATTGATTGACTTGAGACGGGACATGTAGTATCCCCAGGGTGAAATATATCAACCAGGTATTTACCCCCTCCTACCCTTAGAACACACAATCAGGGAAATGGATGGGGGCATAGAAACATAACTGGGAGAAATATATCCAAAACTAACTCCCGACAGTACACAGGGACACAGGGGACTCTGTGCAATTTAATCTACTCTCATGGAATGTAGCAGGATTAAAATCTAAACTATTTGACTCAGAATGGGGAGCCTTTATTGACAATTTTCATATCTGTGTTGTCCAAGAAACATGGGCTATCAAACCCATATTCAGGTTGGTGTTCATAAACTACAGCATAGAGGCCAGAGGTTCACCTGAGGGATGACCATCAGGAGGTCTAACAATATGAGTTAAGACAATCTTAGCACATAGGATTAAAAGGTTAAGCCTCAAATCTACTGATATTCTGGGTTTTGATATCAATACTGAAAAAGGGCAATTTGCAATAATATTATTAAATATATATGGTTGCTTCTCTAGTTCAAACCAGGAGTCAGAAACTCTACTTGCTCTGGAAGATATTTTGGAGAACTCAAATAGTGAAAGCCATCTTGTTTTGGCTGGGGATTTCAACGCAAGATATAAACCCTTGGACTTTATTCAAAATCTCACGCAAGAGGAGGATGAGCAAAGGGGCATTCCAAGACTGTTAAATCACCCTCTAAAGAAAGCACTAGGGTAGCATTGCAGATAGCATCCATCACGTTAGCACATGGTTTATGTGCATGTAATGGGCGCACAATCTCAGATAGGGGAACTAAATATTAGAGGACATATTCAAGAAGTTGGATTGACTATTTATTACTTGATTTAAACTTATGGCCCATAGTTTGGGAAATGAAGGTTACTGATAGGTCAGACAGTGACCATAATACCCTAGCCCTTGAGCTGAGGAATATTCCATAGCTGATTAACAATTGCTCCCCTAGCACACTGGATTTACAGACTGTAGCCTCTAATGATGGAAGGAGAGTAAAATGGCCCTTTATACAATCAGATGAAGACATTCTTGCTCATATATACATTGTAGTTGTTTCCTCCCTAAGTCTATTTGACAAACAAGAACAAACTGACCAGTTTGTTATCTACATATTTAATAAATTACTTGAGTCCATTAGAAAACACTTCCACGGAATTCCCAAAACGAAAAGCGTTAGAACAACAGGCTCAGAATGGTTTGATAACCACTGCAAGATAGCCAAGCATTTGATGACTGCTGCAAAAACTGGAAATAGAACCGCCATAGTAGAAGGGAGGAAATTATATAAAATAACGTAGGTATTAGCCAAGAAGAACTGACAGGAGACTAACTGGAGAGAATTGGTTATAGCAGCTACAACAAAAGATAGAAGATCATTAAGGCACCTGTTGCTAAAGGGGTACAGTTTGTTGTAAATTAATATGATTTTCATATTCAACCTCATATGGGGGAACAATACTTTACTAGGTTGTACTCCATTAAAGAGATAGGTAAGGGAGTTACTTCCAGAAGGTATGCTCTGTTTGAAGCTCATGATTGGGATAGTGTCTCCACAGTCACTTTCTCTATGGTAGAAACAATACCAGCCATTAAATATATGAAAAAGTGTGTTACAGCACCAGTACTTGATTGGATACAGAGTGACCTGTATTCGTCAGAGCCAGTTGTGTGAGGCTATATATTGAACACAATCTCCAACAAAGGGGACAAGAGCGATCCAGCCAACTATAGGGCTATCAGCCTGATAGATAACACCCAAAAATGTTTAGTAAACGGTTATTGATGAAAATACAAATGTGGATGGATGAAAATCAAATCTTGTCTAATTTACATGCAGGATTCAGAGCCCACACAAGCACCACAGATCATATACTTTGCTTCCTATTATTCCTCTGGAAGACGGTCTCCATCTATAAAGGGCATCTGTATGTAGTGTTTGTAGATTTAAAATCTGCTTTTGATTTGATTCTCTACGGGAAGCTATGGCTTGCACTTAAGGGGATGGGGATGCCATTGGAACTGTTACATCTACTAATTCGACTGTATAGTGGGAATTATGCAAAAGTGAGATGGGGCAAGGAACGCAAATTGATAGGCCGCATAGATATCAGAAGAGGTGTGTCATAGCTCCAACCTTGTCCACACTCTACATAAACAGATTAATAGATACATTATATGACTGTAGAGGTGATTGCTCAAAGTTAGCATACCAACGAATCCCGGCCCTCCTCTTCACAGATGATACACTACTAATCTCCAAGACACTCATGGGACTACAGAATACTCTAGATAGATTGATTCTCAGATGCATGTGTCAAATTTGGCCTGAATATTAATGGCACTAAAATCAAATTTATGACTTTCCGGCCGCATAAGACCTTTAGAGGAAAGGTGAGGCTTGGACCTAGCAATCTGGAGCAGGTCAAAGATTTTGACAATCTGGATTTAAGATTAGCTAGTAACCTATCATAGGCCCTCAAATAATGAAAATTCAGATGTCCCTACTGCATGTTGAGGCTGCAATCGTGAAGAAATTGAATAAATAAAATTTCTGAGCAATATCACCTGCCTGAGATTTGATCAAACTGAGGGCCTAGAAAAAGCAGAGAATAGGTTTAATCGATCAATATTGGCTTTGCCTGAAAGTGTCCCACTTACCCCGATGTGACTCGACTTAGGGCTGAGGAATGTCCTACATATTGCTGCTCTTAAACCCCTGATTTACTAAGTGAAGCTCTTGGTGGGCAAATCCCAGAAAAACAGGCAGCTGCTGAAGTAAAAAAGCTGGATAAACAACTAGTAATACCCTGGCTTAAACATATAAAGATGTGGATGCATGAGCTAGGCCTGCATGGAATCTGGGACAACCCGGAGAGACTGAACAGAGAAATGGTAGCCCAAATGAAGATTAGATATTGGGACTATATCCTAGGAAGGTGGATGTCTTCATCAGCCCATGGCACTTTAACAGTGTGTTTTATTGATGTTAAGTGTGCTTCAGTCTTTGAACAGTTCTTGAACCACTTAGAACCCCCTCTGGTAAGATCAAACTTTGTAAAATTCAGATACAGGATTCTACTGGTTAATGCAATTAGGAATAGATGGCGGGCAAGTACCGTCACTCCCACGTGTCCAGCATGCATGCAAAGTATCGAATCTGTGGAACATTTCATGTTTTTTTGCCCCACTTATGCCAAGGCCAGGAGAGCAAGGCAAATTCCAATTTGTCAGCGACTGTCCATAGCGAGACTCACAGATGCCATAAGTAATATTAAGCTCTGAAAATACTGAGCGGGCTGTGTTCTCGGTATCCAGGTACTTGTTTTATGCTTGATGCATTAGATGCAAAATACTGAATACTGCTTAAACATTTTTATGGTTAAAGGTCCGAAGCACATGCACTTTATGCTGAATAACTTTTGGTCTGCATGAAGATAACTCAATGCAAGGTCCACTGTTTTAAGAATTTAGTGATTATGTGTATGATAAAAGATGAAATGTTGATTAATATTTAAATGATGGCAAAGGAAACATATTATATGCACTTTATAATGGGCAGTGTTAAGATTAAGTGAATAATAACTTAATGATCAAGAATTATGGAAGTTGAAATTCCTATTTAAGATAGCAGCGCTGATTTGAGATAGTATGTATTGTATATATTGTTTTATGTGTGTAATGTTTTCTGGTCAGAATTTGACGAATAAACTACTACAATTCCACATACAAGATAAATGGAATCCCTCTACAGTTATAACGAAAAACCAGTCAAATTTATTTTCAAGCATAACTGTTTGTACAAGCACTTTACCACTTTATAATTCTAGTCCGGCCACGCTTGCAATTGCGTATTCAACTTACGTTTTGACACACCGTGAGCTTATAGATCTTGTGTTCATTTAAATGTGTCAGCAACCTCAGTGTCCGGCAAATATGAGTAGATAGCTCCCATAAGTGCATATTACGTAGCTATAATACACTGCAAAAGTTTTTTAATTGTGATAAATTGGACTTTTGCACCGGTACTTTGTCATATCTCAATGCCAGTCCTGTTCTCCACGACCTATCTACTTTTGAGTGTCTTTTGAATTGATTAGGCTTTTGTCATCTGTAAATCTTTGAATGCAAGGTGACAGCCTCATTTAAACACAATTCTATGCTGCTACTACTCCTTCTGCAGAGGCACTTTACTGTTGTTACCTTAAACGTCGCACCAGTAACTTGTTACGACAATACGACTGTTCTTCTTACATTCGCGACATGCATCTTGGAGAAAGCACTATGGCTTGATTTGAAATTTTATATAGTTTGTATGTCTTTTTAATAACTATAATGGTTTTA
This sequence comes from Calotriton arnoldi, assembly GCA_963921515.1. NCBI lineage: Eukaryota > Metazoa > Chordata > Amphibia > Caudata > Salamandridae > Calotriton > Calotriton arnoldi. The sequence continues at coordinate 882,313 of CAWUFW010006393.1, read as the reverse complement.
ACTAATCATATATAACTAAAGATTATTCTATTGACCGAATAAACTACTACTGTTACTATCTCACCAATCATGCACAAGGTCTACCATTCCCCTACAGAAAAATGTCCTAGTCGCCACGGTGGGGATGCAAACTTTTGTATGTGTGGGATGGACATGTCGAATTGTGATTGAATTTTGGCAACACGTGATACAACAAATCCGTACTGCATTGGCCGATTTGACAGCCCTTAACTAAAAACAGTGCATCCTTGGCCTACACCAGTATATTACAATCCATTTATTGCAGAGCTCTGACCCTTTCTTCGACGTGTAGAGGAAATAGCTGTTGCCTAAGCAATACGTATGACTCATTTTAGGACATATAATAAATTAACATAAGATGTGCATTTACTAGTATAATGAAATTGTACTTGGCATTGAAATCCCTAATGCCTCTGTCTGCCACAGGATTCTGTTTGTTTTTCTGTTTGTTATGAATTAATCAACATTGTTTTAAAAAAGCAAAGCAATTTATAGATCAGTTTAAGAGACAGTAAGTTTGGGTGCTCAAAGTCTTAAAAATATACCCCTTGTAGAAATGTTCCTATTAAAAAACGTAAGCTATGAACCCACAAAACATAGTGTTTGGAGAGAAATTAACCACTGATCCAATGCTTGAGAAGCAGAAGGAAGGTTTTCACTTGTGTTAGTAACTGTGTAATCCAATAAAGGTCAAGTGCACTTGTGGAGGTAGCCCTTTGAAACAGAGTGTCTCATGAGGAGGCCAATAAAATTGTACAAATTAATGCAACAATGTCTGCCTGACAAAGGGAATGCCTGGGCTGAAATGCGGGTTTTGATATGCAAATTTGAAATAAAATTAATCTAGTTGTATTGCTGATAGCTTACGCATTTATTTTTTTTGCTGCACTTGCACATCTGCAACTGCATGCAGATGTGAAAAGACAGAATCCTACATATCCTTGTGGCATTTCCTTTCACAGGACTCTGTGGAAATATCTCTTCACAACTGTTCACTTCCTCTCTCATCTTTTGCTTATCCTCCAGGCCCTGATGTGGAATTTGTCAGATGGAGGGGATGTTGCTTTGTGGTTTTAGGTGGCACAGCAGGAGCCAAAGATAAACATGACGACTGCTCCTCCATGAGCCAACTCTGTTTGAATAAGTTGTTTTAAGAAATTAGGTTACTGGCTGAGGAGGGTAAAAGCCCTACACAAGCAGCAACCACAATCCTTATCAGGGTGAAGTCACAAGCATACCCCAAATTAACATGTGCTCAACCCTCTAGTAGCTTGTTACAGAGCAGTCAAGCTTAACTTAGAGGGAATGTGTGTAGTATTTGTGCAGCACTTCAAACAGTAATAAAATGAAAAAACACAACAAAAAAGATCACACACCAGTTTAGAAAAACAGAGTAGATTGTATTAACACAAGACCAAAATGTTCAAAAGTCAATCAGTAGAACCAGAGATATGCAATTTCAAAGATTTCAGTAAAAATAGCCCCAAAAAGCATCAAGCGCCAAATGTGAATATATAGTTTTGCAAGACCAGGACAAAGTCACAAGTTAGGCTTACCATGATGGAGCGCAGGCAGGCTACAGGGACCCATCTAGGCCCGCTGAACAAGAGCACCCTAAATCCTGGGTACAGAGTGTTGCGAGGTCCTGCGCTGAGGATGTGTCACACAGTCAAGGTGATACGTCTGTTCCAAGGGCACTACGAAGCAAGCGCCTGCATTGTCATCGAGGATCCCATTGACGTGAGGCTTGCGATGCAAAGTACGGCATCGAAGATGCGTCCCACAGTCGAGGCGATGTGTTGGCTCAGAGGATAGCTGCAAGGATGCGATGTGAGAACCTGTGTCATCATTGAGGCTGCCATCAATGAGAGATGTGTGGTGTGAGGCCCTACATCAAGAATGTTTCGCACAGCGGAGGTTCTGATGCGGCCTGCTAAGTTTATGCGGAGTCCTTGCCCTGAAGAATTCTCACAGCAGAGGCTATGCATCGGTTCTGCTTGGGATTGCACCACGCAGCAGAGGAGATGCGTCGGTTGTAATGGGGATTGCGTCGCGCAGCAGAGGAGATGCGTCAGTTCTGCTTGATCCACAGATGAGCTTGAAGAGCACCTTCAGGCCCATATCCAAGGGTCCAGGACTGGGGTGGCACCACTTGGCAGGGTAGGACTCACAGATGACAGAGTTCAGGGGCTGGGCTCAAGGTTCTTGAAGCCTTCTGTCCTTGAGGTTTTAGTCAGGAGGCCAGCCAACTATCCCTTGGAGTCACTCTGGGGTCCTGGGTCAAACAGATGCAGTTAAAGTCCATCTCACCCAGGCAAGAGGGCAGCAGGCACCAGGTTAGTACAGCAAGGTAGCAGTCCAACAAGGCAGTAGTCTAGTACGGCAGCGGTCCAGCAGATTGCTAGTCCTAACAGCAGCTTAGCAGTCCTTCTACCTGGCAGAGTATCCACAGGCCTAGAAGTGTACTGATCACTAGTTGATGTTTGTGGTCCAGTATATATACCTGATCCTTCCACTGAAGTGGGAGAAGCTTCTAGAGGTTTCCCTTTGAAGTCCATAGGCTTCTTGCTTTCCCTACCCTGGCTCCAGACTAACTACAGGGGTAATCAGCCCTTTGTGTGAAGACAGGACACAGCCTATTCAAGTGTAAGTAGAGCTGTGCTTAGCTCCACCATCACATCCTGCCACTGATGGTCCATCCAGGCACACCTAGCTCTCTATTGTGTGTGGCTATCTAGGAGGAATACATAAAGCCCAACTGTCAACTAAACCCATTCATGTGACTCAGAGACAGGCTACTTGCACAAAAAGGCAGGAAAATGCCAACTTTCTAAAGAAGACATGGCTTGGCAGTTCGGGCTGGACTGTTCCCATGAGGTACAGGGTCAGACTGATTTGCATATGGCCATGTCTGAACTGGGGTGGTGGAGTGAGCTAAAGAATGATGATGGATTAAACCCAGATCAGTTGACTGGGGGTGAGTGTTTGATTTGCTCAAGCGCTCCGTCCATCATCCCCTTTGGTATCGCTTTGTTCGCCCTAAGTTGGCAGGGTATGCCCAGACGTGGGTCCCTTGCTCACTTTGCCACTGGATTCAAGCTAGCCTGGCTGATGACGGCTGAATAGCCAGAAACCGGTCCCAGGATGCTTGTTTCCGGTCCAGGGAAGACATGGCTTGGCAGTTCGGGCTGGACTGTTCCCATGAGGCACAGGGTCAGACTGATTTGCATATGGCCATGTCTGAACTGGGGTGGTGGAGTGAGCTAAAGAATGATGATGGATTAAACCCAGATCAGTTGACTGGGGGTGAGTGTTTGATTTGCTCAAGCGCTCCGTCCATCATCCCCTTTGGTATCGCTTTGTTCGCCCTAAGTTGGCAGGGTATGCCCAGACGTGGGTCCCTTGCTCACTTTGCCACTGGATTCAAGCTAGCCTGGCTGATGACGGCTGAATAGCCAGAAACCGGTCCCAGGATGCTTGTTTCCGGTCCAGGGAAGACATGGCTTGGCAGTTCGGGCTGGACTGTTCCCATGAGGCACAGGGTCAGACTGATTTGCATATGGCCATGTCTGAACTGGGGTGGTGGAGTGAGCTAAAGAATGATGATGGATTAAACCCAGATCAGTTGACTGGGGGTGAGTGTTTGATTTGCTCAAACGCTCCGTCCATCATCCCCTTTAGTATCGCTTTGTTCGCCCTAAGTTGGCAGGGTATGCCCAGACGTGGGTCCCTTGCTCACTTTGCCACTGGATTCAAGCTAGCCTGGCTGATGAGCGGCTGAATAGCCAGAAACCGGTCCCAGGATGCTTGTTTCCGGTCCAGGGAAGACATGGCTTGGCAGTTCGGGCTGGACTGTTCCCATGAGGCACAGGGTCAGACTGATTTGCATATGGCCATGTCTGAACTGGGGTGGTGGAGTGAGCTAAAGAATGATGATGGATTAAACCCAGATCAGTTGACTGGGGGTGAGTGTTTGATTTGCTCAAGCGCTCCGTCCATCATCCCCTTTGGTATCGCTTTGTTCGCCCTAAGTTGGCAGGGTATGCCCAGACGTGGGTCCCTTGCTCACTTTGCCACTGGATTCAAGCTAGCCTGGCTGATGACGGCTGAATAGCCAGAAACCGGTCCCAGGATGCTTGTTTCCGGTCCAGGGAAGACATGGCTTGGCAGTTCGGGCTGGACTGTTCCCATGAGGCACAGGGTCAGACTGATTTGCATATGGCCATGTCTGAACTGGGGTGGTGGAGTGAGCTAAAGAATGATGATGGATTAAACCCAGATCAGTTGACTGGGGGTGAGTGTTTGATTTGCTCAAACGCTCCGTCCATCATCCCCTTTGAGTATCGCTTTGTTCGCCCTAAGTTGGCAGGGTATGCCCAGACGTGGGTCCCTTGCTCACTTTGCCACTGGATTCAAGCTAGCCTGGCTGATGACGGCTGAATAGCCAGAAACCGGTCCCAGGATGCTTGTTTCCGGTCCAGGAAGACATGGCTTGGCAGTTCGGGCTGGACTGTTCCCATGAGGCACAGGGTCAGACTGATTTGCATATGGCCATGTCTGAACTGGGGTGGTGGAGTGAGCTAAAGAATGATGATGGATTAAACCCAGATCAGTTGACTGGGGGTGAGTGTTTGATTTGCTCAAGCGCTCCGTCCATCATCCCCTTTGGTATCGCTTTGTTCGCCCTAAGTTGGCAGGGTATGCCCAGACGTGGGTCCCTTGCTCACTTTGCCACTGGATTCAAGCTAGCCTGGCTGATGACGGCTGAATAGCCAGAAACCGGTCCCAGGATGCTTGTTTCCGGTCCAGGGAAGACATGGCTTGGCAGTTCGGGCTGGACTGTTCCCATGAGGCACAGGGTCAGACTGATTTGCATATGGCCATGTCTGAACTGGGGTGGTGGAGTGAGCTAAAGAATGATGATGGATTAAACCCAGATCAGTTGACTGGGGGTGAGTGTTTGATTTGCTCAAACGCTCCGTCCATCATCCCCTTTGAGTATCGCTTTGTTCGCCCTAAGTTGGCAGGGTATGCCCAGACGTGGGTCCCTTGCTCACTTTGCCACTGGATTCAAGCTAGCCTGGCTGATGACGGCTGAATAGCCAGAAACCGGTCCCAGGATGCTTGTTTCCGGTCCAGGGAAGACATGGCTTGGCAGTTCGGGCTGGACTGTTCCCATGAGGCACAGGGTCAGACTGATTTGCATATGGCCATGTCTGAACTGGGGTGGTGGAGTGAGCTAAAGAATGATGATGGATTAAACCCAGATCAGTTGACTGGGGGTGAGTGTTTGATTTGCTCAAGCGCTCCGTCCATCATCCCCTTTGGTATCGCTTTGTTCGCCCTAAGTTGGCAGGGTATGCCCAGACGTGGGTCCCTTGCTCACTTTGCCACTGGATTCAAGCTAGCCTGGCTGATGACGGCTGAATAGCCAGAAACCGGTCCCAGGATGCTTGTTTCCGGTCCAGGGAAGACATGGCTTGGCAGTTCGGGCTGGACTGTTCCCATGAGGCACAGGGTCAGACTGATTTGCATATGGCCATGTCTGAACTGGGGTGGTGGAGTGAGCTAAAGAATGATGATGGATTAAACCCAGATCAGTTGACTGGGGGTGAGTGTTTGATTTGCTCAAACGCTCCGTCCATCATCCCCTTTGGTATCGCTTTGTTCGCCCTAAGTTGGCAGGGTATGCCCAGACGTGGGTCCCTTGCTCACTTTGCCACTGGATTCAAGCTAGCCTGGCTGATGACGGCTGAATAGCCAGAAACCGGTCCCAGGATGCTTGTTTCCGGTCCAGGGAAGACATGGCTTGGCAGTTCGGGCTGGACTGTTCCCATGAGGCACAGGGTCAGACTGATTTGCATATGGCCATGTCTGAACTGGGGTGGTGGAGTGAGCTAAAGAATGATGATGGATTAAACCCAGATCAGTTGACTGGGGGTGAGTGTTTGATTTGCTCAAGCGCTCCGTCCATCATCCCCTTTGGTATCGCTTTGTTCGCCCTAAGTTGGCAGGGTATGCCCAGACGTGGGTCCCTTGCTCACTTTGCCACTGGATTCAAGCTAGCCTGGCTGATGACGGCTGAATAGCCAGAAACCGGTCCCAGGATGCTTGTTTCCGGTCCAGGGAAGACATGGCTTGGCAGTTCGGGCTGGACTGTTCCCATGAGGCACAGGGTCAGACTGATTTGCATATGGCCATGTCTGAACTGGGGTGGTGGAGTGAGCTAAAGAATGATGATGGATTAAACCCAGATCAGTTGACTGGGGGTGAGTGTTTGATTTGCTCAAACGCTCCGTCCATCATCCCCTTTGGTATCGCTTTGTTCGCCCTAAGTTGGCAGGGTATGCCCAGACGTGGGTCCCTTGCTCACTTTGCCACTGGATTCAAGCTAGCCTGGCTGATGACGGCTGAATAGCCAGAAACCGGTCCCAGGATGCTTGTTTCCGGTCCAGGGAAGACATGGCTTGGCAGTTCGGGCTGGACTGTTCCCATGAGGCACAGGGTCAGACTGATTTGCATATGGCCATGTCTGAACTGGGGTGGTGGAGTGAGCTAAAGAATGATGATGGATTAAACCCAGATCAGTTGACTGGGGGTGAGTGTTTGATTTGCTCAAGCGCTCCGTCCATCATCCCCTTTGGTATCGCTTTGTTCGCCCTAAGTTGGCAGGGTATGCCCAGACGTGGGTCCCTTGCTCACTTTGCCACTGGATTCAAGCTAGCCTGGCTGATGACGGCTGAATAGCCAGAAACCGGTCCCAGGATGCTTGTTTCCGGTCCAGGGAAGACATGGCTTGGCAGTTCGGGCTGGACTGTTCCCATGAGGCACAGGGTCAGACTGATTTGCATATGGCCATGTCTGAACTGGGGTGGTGGAGTGAGCTAAAGAATGATGATGGATTAAACCCAGATCAGTTGACTGGGGGTGAGTGTTTGATTTGCTCAAACGCTCCGTCCATCATCCCCTTTGGTATCGCTTTGTTCGCCCTAAGTTGGCAGGGTATGCCCAGACGTGGGTCCCTTGCTCACTTTGCCACTGGATTCAAGCTAGCCTGGCTGATGACGGCTGAATAGCCAGAAACCGGTCCCAGGATGCTTGTTTCCGGTCCAGGGAAGACATGGCTTGGCAGTTCGGGCTGGACTGTTCCCATGAGGCACAGGGTCAGACTGATTTGCATATGGCCATGTCTGAACTGGGGTGGTGGAGTGAGCTAAAGAATGATGATGGATTAAACCCAGATCAGTTGACTGGGGGTGAGTGTTTGATTTGCTCAAGCGCTCCGTCCATCATCCCCTTTGGTATCGCTTTGTTCGCCCTAAGTTGGCAGGGTATGCCCAGACGTGGGTCCCTTGCTCACTTTGCCACTGGATTCAAGCTAGCCTGGCTGATGACGGCTGAATAGCCAGAAACCGGTCCCAGGATGCTTGTTTCCGGTCCAGGGAAGACATGGCTTGGCAGTTCGGGCTGGACTGTTCCCATGAGGCACAGGGTCAGACTGATTTGCATATGGCCATGTCTGAACTGGGGTGGTGGAGTGAGCTAAAGAATGATGATGGATTAAACCCAGATCAGTTGACTGGGGGTGAGTGTTTGATTTGCTCAAACGCTCCGTCCATCATCCCCTTTGGTATCGCTTTGTTCGCCCTAAGTTGGCAGGGTATGCCCAGACGTGGGTCCCTTGCTCACTTTGCCACTGGATTCAAGCTAGCCTGGCTGATGACGGCTGAATAGCCAGAAACCGGTCCCAGGATGCTTGTTTCCGGTCCAGGGAAGACATGGCTTGGCAGTTCGGGCTGGACTGTTCCCATGAGGCACAGGGTCAGACTGATTTGCATATGGCCATGTCTGAACTGGGGTGGTGGAGTGAGCTAAAGAATGATGATGGATTAAACCCAGATCAGTTGACTGGGGGTGAGTGTTTGATTTGCTCAAACGCTCCGTCCATCATCCCCTTTGGTATCGCTTTGTTCGCCCTAAGTTGGCAGGGTATGCCCAGACGTGGGTCCCTTGCTCACTTTGCCACTGGATTCAAGCTAGCCTGGCTGATGACGGCTGAATAGCCAGAAACCGGTCCCAGGATGCTTGTTTCCGGTCCAGGGAAGACATGGCTTGGCAGTTCGGGCTGGACTGTTCCCATGAGGCACAGGGTCAGACTGATTTGCATATGGCCATGTCTGAACTGGGGTGGTGGAGTGAGCTAAAGAATGATGATGGATTAAACCCAGATCAGTTGACTGGGGGTGAGTGTTTGATTTGCTCAAGCGCTCCGTCCATCATCCCCTTTGGTATCGCTTTGTTCGCCCTAAGTTGGCAGGGTATGCCCAGACGTGGGTCCCTTGCTCACTTTGCCACTGGATTCAAGCTAGCCTGGCTGATGACGGCTGAATAGCCAGAAACCGGTCCCAGGATGCTTGTTTCCGGTCCAGGGAAGACATGGCTTGGCAGTTCGGGCTGGACTGTTCCCATGAGGCACAGGGTCAGACTGATTTGCATATGGCCATGTCTGAACTGGGGTGGTGGAGTGAGCTAAAGAATGATGATGGATTAAACCCAGATCAGTTGACTGGGGGTGAGTGTTTGATTTGCTCAAACGCTCCGTCCATCATCCCCTTTGGTATCGCTTTGTTCGCCCTAAGTTGGCAGGGTATGCCCAGACGTGGGTCCCTTGCTCACTTTGCCACTGGATTCAAGCTAGCCTGGCTGATGACGGCTGAATAGCCAGAAACCGGTCCCAGGATGCTTGTTTCCGGTCCAGGGAAGACATGGCTTGGCAGTTCGGGCTGGACTGTTCCCATGAGGCACAGGGTCAGACTGATTTGCATATGGCCATGTCTGAACTGGGGTGGTGGAGTGAGCTAAAGAATGATGATGGATTAAACCCAGATCAGTTGACTGGGGGTGAGTGTTTGATTTGCTCAAACGCTCCGTCCATCATCCCCTTTGGTATCGCTTTGTTCGCCCTAAGTTGGCAGGGTATGCCCAGACGTGGGTCCCTTGCTCACTTTGCCACTGGATTCAAGCTAGCCTGGCTGATGACGGCTGAATAGCCAGAAACCGGTCCCAGGATGCTTGTTTCCGGTCCAGGGAAGACATGGCTTGGCAGTTCGGGCTGGACTGTTCCCATGAGGCACAGGGTCAGACTGATTTGCATATGGCCATGTCTGAACTGGGGTGGTGGAGTGAGCTAAAGAATGATGATGGATTAAACCCAGATCAGTTGACTGGGGGTGAGTGTTTGATTTGCTCAAACGCTCCGTCCATCATCCCCTTTGGTATCGCTTTGTTCGCCCTAAGTTGGCAGGGTATGCCCAGACGTGGGTCCCTTGCTCACTTTGCCACTGGATTCAAGCTAGCCTGGCTGATGACGGCTGAATAGCCAGAAACCGGTCCCAGGATGCTTGTTTCCGGTCCAGGGAAGACATGGCTTGGCAGTTCGGGCTGGACTGTTCCCATGAGGCACAGGGTCAGACTGATTTGCATATGGCCATGTCTGAACTGGGGTGGTGGAGTGAGCTAAAGAATGATGATGGATTAAACCCAGATCAGTTGACTGGGGGTGAGTGTTTGATTTGCTCAAGCGCTCCGTCCATCATCCCCTTTGGTATCGCTTTGTTCGCCCTAAGTTGGCAGGGTATGCCCAGACGTGGGTCCCTTGCTCACTTTGCCACTGGATTCAAGCTAGCCTGGCTGATGACGGCTGAATAGCCAGAAACCGGTCCCAGGATGCTTGTTTCCGGTCCAGGGAAGACATGGCTTGGCAGTTCGGGCTGGACTGTTCCCATGAGGCACAGGGTCAGACTGATTTGCATATGGCCATGTCTGAACTGGGGTGGTGGAGTGAGCTAAAGAATGATGATGGATTAAACCCAGATCAGTTGACTGGGGGTGAGTGTTTGATTTGCTCAAACGCTCCGTCCATCATCCCCTTTGGTATCGCTTTGTTCGCCCTAAGTTGGCAGGGTATGCCCAGACGTGGGTCCCTTGCTCACTTTGCCACTGGATTCAAGCTAGCCTGGCTGATGACGGCTGAATAGCCAGAAACCGGTCCCAGGATGCTTGTTTCCGGTCCAGGGAAGACATGGCTTGGCAGTTCGGGCTGGACTGTTCCCATGAGGCACAGGGTCAGACTGATTTGCATATGGCCATGTCTGAACTGGGGTGGTGGAGTGAGCTAAAGAATGATGATGGATTAAACCCAGATCAGTTGACTGGGGGTGAGTGTTTGATTTGCTCAAACGCTCCGTCCATCATCCCCTTTGGTATCGCTTTGTTCGCCCTAAGTTGGCAGGGTATGCCCAGACGTGGGTCCCTTGCTCACTTTGCCACTGGATTCAAGCTAGCCTGGCTGATGACGGCTGAATAGCCAGAAACCGGTCCCAGGATGCTTGTTTCCGGTCCAGGGAAGACATGGCTTGGCAGTTCGGGCTGGACTGTTCCCATGAGGCACAGGGTCAGACTGATTTGCATATGGCCATGTCTGAACTGGGGTGGTGGAGTGAGCTAAAGAATGATGATGGATTAAACCCAGATCAGTTGACTGGGGGTGAGTGTTTGATTTGCTCAAGCGCTCCGTCCATCATCCCCTTTGGTATCGCTTTGTTCGCCCTAAGTTGGCAGGGTATGCCCAGACGTGGGTCCCTTGCTCACTTTGCCACTGGATTCAAGCTAGCCTGGCTGATGACGGCTGAATAGCCAGAAACCGGTCCCAGGATGCTTGTTTCCGGTCCAGGGAAGACATGGCTTGGCAGTTCGGGCTGGACTGTTCCCATGAGGCACAGGGTCAGACTGATTTGCATATGGCCATGTCTGAACTGGGGTGGTGGAGTGAGCTAAAGAATGATGATGGATTAAACCCAGATCAGTTGACTGGGGGTGAGTGTTTGATTTGCTCAAACGCTCCGTCCATCATCCCCTTTGGTATCGCTTTGTTCGCCCTAAGTTGGCAGGGTATGCCCAGACGTGGGTCCCTTGCTCACTTTGCCACTGGATTCAAGCTAGCCTGGCTGATGACGGCTGAATAGCCAGAAACCGGTCCCAGGATGCTTGTTTCCGGTCCAGGGAAGACATGGCTTGGCAGTTCGGGCTGGACTGTTCCCATGAGGCACAGGGTCAGACTGATTTGCATATGGCCATGTCTGAACTGGGGTGGTGGAGTGAGCTAAAGAATGATGATGGATTAAACCCAGATCAGTTGACTGGGGGTGAGTGTTTGATTTGCTCAAACGCTCCGTCCATCATCCCCTTTGGTATCGCTTTGTTCGCCCTAAGTTGGCAGGGTATGCCCAGACGTGGGTCCCTTGCTCACTTTGCCACTGGATTCAAGCTAGCCTGGCTGATGACGGCTGAATAGCCAGAAACCGGTCCCAGGATGCTTGTTTCCGGTCCAGGGAAGACATGGCTTGGCAGTTCGGGCTGGACTGTTCCCATGAGGCACAGGGTCAGACTGATTTGCATATGGCCATGTCTGAACTGGGGTGGTGGAGTGAGCTAAAGAATGATGATGGATTAAACCCAGATCAGTTGACTGGGGGTGAGTGTTTGATTTGCTCAAACGCTCCGTCCATCATCCCCTTTGGTATCGCTTTGTTCGCCCTAAGTTGGCAGGGTATGCCCAGACGTGGGTCCCTTGCTCACTTTGCCACTGGATTCAAGCTAGCCTGGCTGATGACGGCTGAATAGCCAGAAACCGGTCCCAGGATGCTTGTTTCCGGTCCAGGGAAGACATGGCTTGGCAGTTCGGGCTGGACTGTTCCCATGAGGCACAGGGTCAGACTGATTTGCATATGGCCATGTCTGAACTGGGGTGGTGGAGTGAGCTAAAGAATGATGATGGATTAAACCCAGATCAGTTGACTGGGGGTGAGTGTTTGATTTGCTCAAACGCTCCGTCCATCATCCCCTTTGGTATCGCTTTGTTCGCCCTAAGTTGGCAGGGTATGCCCAGACGTGGGTCCCTTGCTCACTTTGCCACTGGATTCAAGCTAGCCTGGCTGATGACGGCTGAATAGCCAGAAACCGGTCCCAGGATGCTTGTTTCCGGTCCAGGGAAGACATGGCTTGGCAGTTCGGGCTGGACTGTTCCCATGAGGCACAGGGTCAGACTGATTTGCATATGGCCATGTCTGAACTGGGGTGGTGGAGTGAGCTAAAGAATGATGATGGATTAAACCCAGATCAGTTGACTGGGGGTGAGTGTTTGATTTGCTCAAACGCTCCGTCCATCATCCCCTTTGGTATCGCTTTGTTCGCCCTAAGTTGGCAGGGTATGCCCAGACGTGGGTCCCTTGCTCACTTTGCCACTGGATTCAAGCTAGCCTGGCTGATGACGGCTGAATAGCCAGAAACCGGTCCCAGGATGCTTGTTTCCGGTCCAGGGAAGACATGGCTTGGCAGTTCGGGCTGGACTGTTCCCATGAGGCACAGGGTCAGACTGATTTGCATATGGCCATGTCTGAACTGGGGTGGTGGAGTGAGCTAAAGAATGATGATGGATTAAACCCAGATCAGTTGACTGGGGGTGAGTGTTTGATTTGCTCAAACGCTCCGTCCATCATCCCCTTTGGTATCGCTTTGTTCGCCCTAAGTTGGCAGGGTATGCCCAGACGTGGGTCCCTTGCTCACTTTGCCACTGGATTCAAGCTAGCCTGGCTGATGACGGCTGAATAGCCAGAAACCGGTCCCAGGATGCTTGTTTCCGGTCCAGGGAAGACATGGCTTGGCAGTTCGGGCTGGACTGTTCCCATGAGGCACAGGGTCAGACTGATTTGCATATGGCCATGTCTGAACTGGGGTGGTGGAGTGAGCTAAAGAATGATGATGGATTAAACCCAGATCAGTTGACTGGGGGTGAGTGTTTGATTTGCTCAAACGCTCCGTCCATCATCCCCTTTGGTATCGCTTTGTTCGCCCTAAGTTGGCAGGGTATGCCCAGACGTGGGTCCCTTGCTCACTTTGCCACTGGATTCAAGCTAGCCTGGCTGATGACGGCTGAATAGCCAGAAACCGGTCCCAGGATGCTTGTTTCCGGTCCAGGGAAGACATGGCTTGGCAGTTCGGGCTGGACTGTTCCCATGAGGCACAGGGTCAGACTGATTTGCATATGGCCATGTCTGAACTGGGGTGGTGGAGTGAGCTAAAGAATGATGATGGATTAAACCCAGATCAGTTGACTGGGGGTGAGTGTTTGATTTGCTCAAGCGCTCCGTCCATCATCCCCTTTGGTATCGCTTTGTTCGCCCTAAGTTGGCAGGGTATGCCCAGACGTGGGTCCCTTGCTCACTTTGCCACTGGATTCAAGCTAGCCTGGCTGATGACGGCTGAATAGCCAGAAACCGGTCCCAGGATGCTTGTTTCCGGTCCAGGGAAGACATGGCTTGGCAGTTCGGGCTGGACTGTTCCCATGAGGCACAGGGTCAGACTGATTTGCATATGGCCATGTCTGAACTGGGGTGGTGGAGTGAGCTAAAGAATGATGATGGATTAAACCCAGATCAGTTGACTGGGGGTGAGTGTTTGATTTGCTCAAACGCTCCGTCCATCATCCCCTTTGGTATCGCTTTGTTCGCCCTAAGTTGGCAGGGTATGCCCAGACGTGGGTCCCTTGCTCACTTTGCCACTGGATTCAAGCTAGCCTGGCTGATGACGGCTGAATAGCCAGAAACCGGTCCCAGGATGCTTGTTTCCGGTCCAGGGAAGACATGGCTTGGCAGTTCGGGCTGGACTGTTCCCATGAGGCACAGGGTCAGACTGATTTGCATATGGCCATGTCTGAACTGGGGTGGTGGAGTGAGCTAAAGAATGATGATGGATTAAACCCAGATCAGTTGACTGGGGGTGAGTGTTTGATTTGCTCAAACGCTCCGTCCATCATCCCCTTTGGTATCGCTTTGTTCGCCCTAAGTTGGCAGGGTATGCCCAGACGTGGGTCCCTTGCTCACTTTGCCACTGGATTCAAGCTAGCCTGGCTGATGACGGCTGAATAGCCAGAAACCGGTCCCAGGATGCTTGTTTCCGGTCCAGGGAAGACATGGCTTGGCAGTTCGGGCTGGACTGTTCCCATGAGGCACAGGGTCAGACTGATTTGCATATGGCCATGTCTGAACTGGGGTGGTGGAGTGAGCTAAAGAATGATGATGGATTAAACCCAGATCAGTTGACTGGGGGTGAGTGTTTGATTTGCTCAAACGCTCCGTCCATCATCCCCTTTGGTATCGCTTTGTTCGCCCTAAGTTGGCAGGGTATGCCCAGACGTGGGTCCCTTGCTCACTTTGCCACTGGATTCAAGCTAGCCTGGCTGATGACGGCTGAATAGCCAGAAACCGGTCCCAGGATGCTTGTTTCCGGTCCAGGGAAGACATGGCTTGGCAGTTCGGGCTGGACTGTTCCCATGAGGCACAGGGTCAGACTGATTTGCATATGGCCATGTCTGAACTGGGGTGGTGGAGTGAGCTAAAGAATGATGATGGATTAAACCCAGATCAGTTGACTGGGGGTGAGTGTTTGATTTGCTCAAACGCTCCGTCCATCATCCCCTTTGGTATCGCTTTGTTCGCCCTAAGTTGGCAGGGTATGCCCAGACGTGGGTCCCTTGCTCACTTTGCCACTGGATTCAAGCTAGCCTGGCTGATGACGGCTGAATAGCCAGAAACCGGTCCCAGGATGCTTGTTTCCGGTCCAGGGAAGACATGGCTTGGCAGTTCGGGCTGGACTGTTCCCATGAGGCACAGGGTCAGACTGATTTGCATATGGCCATGTCTGAACTGGGGTGGTGGAGTGAGCTAAAGAATGATGATGGATTAAACCCAGATCAGTTGACTGGGGGTGAGTGTTTGATTTGCTCAAACGCTCCGTCCATCATCCCCTTTGGTATCGCTTTGTTCGCCCTAAGTTGGCAGGGTATGCCCAGACGTGGGTCCCTTGCTCACTTTGCCACTGGATTCAAGCTAGCCTGGCTGATGACGGCTGAATAGCCAGAAACCGGTCCCAGGATGCTTGTTTCCGGTCCAGGGAAGACATGGCTTGGCAGTTCGGGCTGGACTGTTCCCATGAGGCACAGGGTCAGACTGATTTGCATATGGCCATGTCTGAACTGGGGTGGTGGAGTGAGCTAAAGAATGATGATGGATTAAACCCAGATCAGTTGACTGGGGGTGAGTGTTTGATTTGCTCAAACGCTCCGTCCATCATCCCCTTTGGTATCGCTTTGTTCGCCCTAAGTTGGCAGGGTATGCCCAGACGTGGGTCCCTTGCTCACTTTGCCACTGGATTCAAGCTAGCCTGGCTGATGACGGCTGAATAGCCAGAAACCGGTCCCAGGATGCTTGTTTCCGGTCCAGGGAAGACATGGCTTGGCAGTTCGGGCTGGACTGTTCCCATGAGGCACAGGGTCAGACTGATTTGCATATGGCCATGTCTGAACTGGGGTGGTGGAGTGAGCTAAAGAATGATGATGGATTAAACCCAGATCAGTTGACTGGGGGTGAGTGTTTGATTTGCTCAAACGCTCCGTCCATCATCCCCTTTGGTATCGCTTTGTTCGCCCTAAGTTGGCAGGGTATGCCCAGACGTGGGTCCCTTGCTCACTTTGCCACTGGATTCAAGCTAGCCTGGCTGATGACGGCTGAATAGCCAGAAACCGGTCCCAGGATGCTTGTTTCCGGTCCAGGGAAGACATGGCTTGGCAGTTCGGGCTGGACTGTTCCCATGAGGCACAGGGTCAGACTGATTTGCATATGGCCATGTCTGAACTGGGGTGGTGGAGTGAGCTAAAGAATGATGATGGATTAAACCCAGATCAGTTGACTGGGGGTGAGTGTTTGATTTGCTCAAACGCTCCGTCCATCATCCCCTTTGGTATCGCTTTGTTCGCCCTAAGTTGGCAGGGTATGCCCAGACGTGGGTCCCTTGCTCACTTTGCCACTGGATTCAAGCTAGCCTGGCTGATGACGGCTGAATAGCCAGAAACCGGTCCCAGGATGCTTGTTTCCGGTCCAGGGAAGACATGGCTTGGCAGTTCGGGCTGGACTGTTCCCATGAGGCACAGGGTCAGACTGATTTGCATATGGCCATGTCTGAACTGGGGTGGTGGAGTGAGCTAAAGAATGATGATGGATTAAACCCAGATCAGTTGACTGGGGGTGAGTGTTTGATTTGCTCAAACGCTCCGTCCATCATCCCCTTTGGTATCGCTTTGTTCGCCCTAAGTTGGCAGGGTATGCCCAGACGTGGGTCCCTTGCTCACTTTGCCACTGGATTCAAGCTAGCCTGGCTGATGACGGCTGAATAGCCAGAAACCGGTCCCAGGATGCTTGTTTCCGGTCCAGGGAAGACATGGCTTGGCAGTTCGGGCTGGACTGTTCCCATGAGGCACAGGGTCAGACTGATTTGCATATGGCCATGTCTGAACTGGGGTGGTGGAGTGAGCTAAAGAATGATGATGGATTAAACCCAGATCAGTTGACTGGGGGTGAGTGTTTGATTTGCTCAAACGCTCCGTCCATCATCCCCTTTGGTATCGCTTTGTTCGCCCTAAGTTGGCAGGGTATGCCCAGACGTGGGTCCCTTGCTCACTTTGCCACTGGATTCAAGCTAGCCTGGCTGATGACGGCTGAATAGCCAGAAACCGGTCCCAGGATGCTTGTTTCCGGTCCAGGGAAGACATGGCTTGGCAGTTCGGGCTGGACTGTTCCCATGAGGCACAGGGTCAGACTGATTTGCATATGGCCATGTCTGAACTGGGGTGGTGGAGTGAGCTAAAGAATGATGATGGATTAAACCCAGATCAGTTGACTGGGGGTGAGTGTTTGATTTGCTCAAACGCTCCGTCCATCATCCCCTTTGGTATCGCTTTGTTCGCCCTAAGTTGGCAGGGTATGCCCAGACGTGGGTCCCTTGCTCACTTTGCCACTGGATTCAAGCTAGCCTGGCTGATGACGGCTGAATAGCCAGAAACCGGTCCCAGGATGCTTGTTTCCGGTCCAGGGAAGACATGGCTTGGCAGTTCGGGCTGGACTGTTCCCATGAGGCACAGGGTCAGACTGATTTGCATATGGCCATGTCTGAACTGGGGTGGTGGAGTGAGCTAAAGAATGATGATGGATTAAACCCAGATCAGTTGACTGGGGGTGAGTGTTTGATTTGCTCAAACGCTCCGTCCATCATCCCCTTTGGTATCGCTTTGTTCGCCCTAAGTTGGCAGGGTATGCCCAGACGTGGGTCCCTTGCTCACTTTGCCACTGGATTCAAGCTAGCCTGGCTGATGACGGCTGAATAGCCAGAAACCGGTCCCAGGATGCTTGTTTCCGGTCCAGGGAAGACATGGCTTGGCAGTTCGGGCTGGACTGTTCCCATGAGGCACAGGGTCAGACTGATTTGCATATGGCCATGTCTGAACTGGGGTGGTGGAGTGAGCTAAAGAATGATGATGGATTAAACCCAGATCAGTTGACTGGGGGTGAGTGTTTGATTTGCTCAAACGCTCCGTCCATCATCCCCTTTGGTATCGCTTTGTTCGCCCTAAGTTGGCAGGGTATGCCCAGACGTGGGTCCCTTGCTCACTTTGCCACTGGATTCAAGCTAGCCTGGCTGATGACGGCTGAATAGCCAGAAACCGGTCCCAGGATGCTTGTTTCCGGTCCAGGGAAGACATGGCTTGGCAGTTCGGGCTGGACTGTTCCCATGAGGCACAGGGTCAGACTGATTTGCATATGGCCATGTCTGAACTGGGGTGGTGGAGTGAGCTAAAGAATGATGATGGATTAAACCCAGATCAGTTGACTGGGGGTGAGTGTTTGATTTGCTCAAACGCTCCGTCCATCATCCCCTTTGGTATCGCTTTGTTCGCCCTAAGTTGGCAGGGTATGCCCAGACGTGGGTCCCTTGCTCACTTTGCCACTGGATTCAAGCTAGCCTGGCTGATGACGGCTGAATAGCCAGAAACCGGTCCCAGGATGCTTGTTTCCGGTCCAGGGAAGACATGGCTTGGCAGTTCGGGCTGGACACTGTTCCCATGAGGCACAGGGTCAGACTGATTTGCATATGGCCATGTCTGAACTGGGGTGGTGGAGTGAGCTAAAGAATGATGATGGATTAAACCCAGATCAGTTGACTGGGGGTGAGTGTTTGATTTGCTCAAACGCTCCGTCCATCATCCCCTTTGGTATCGCTTTGTTCGCCCTAAGTTGGCAGGGTATGCCCAGACGTGGGTCCCTTGCTCACTTTGCCACTGGATTCAAGCTAGCCTGGCTGATGACGGCTGAATAGCCAGAAACCGGTCCCAGGATGCTTGTTTCCGGTCCAGGGAAGACATGGCTTGGCAGTTCGGGCTGGACTGTTCCCATGAGGCACAGGGTCAGACTGATTTGCATATGGCCATGTCTGAACTGGGGTGGTGGAGTGAGCTAAAGAATGATGATGGATTAAACCCAGATCAGTTGACTGGGGGTGAGTGTTTGATTTGCTCAAACGCTCCGTCCATCATCCCCTTTGGTATCGCTTTGTTCGCCCTAAGTTGGCAGGGTATGCCCAGACGTGGGTCCCTTGCTCACTTTGCCACTGGATTCAAGCTAGCCTGGCTGATGACGGCTGAATAGCCAGAAACCGGTCCCAGGATGCTTGTTTCCGGTCCAGGGAAGACATGGCTTGGCAGTTCGGGCTGGACTGTTCCCATGAGGCACAGGGTCAGACTGATTTGCATATGGCCATGTCTGAACTGGGGTGGTGGAGTGAGCTAAAGAATGATGATGGATTAAACCCAGATCAGTTGACTGGGGGTGAGTGTTTGATTTGCTCAAACGCTCCGTCCATCATCCCCTTTGGTATCGCTTTGTTCGCCCTAAGTTGGCAGGGTATGCCCAGACGTGGGTCCCTTGCTCACTTTGCCACTGGATTCAAGCTAGCCTGGCTGATGACGGCTGAATAGCCAGAAACCGGTCCCAGGATGCTTGTTTCCGGTCCAGGGAAGACATGGCTTGGCAGTTCGGGCTGGACTGTTCCCATGAGGCACAGGGTCAGACTGATTTGCATATGGCCATGTCTGAACTGGGGTGGTGGAGTGAGCTAAAGAATGATGATGGATTAAACCCAGATCAGTTGACTGGGGGTGAGTGTTTGATTTGCTCAAACGCTCCGTCCATCATCCCCTTTGGTATCGCTTTGTTCGCCCTAAGTTGGCAGGGTATGCCCAGACGTGGGTCCCTTGCTCACTTTGCCACTGGATTCAAGCTAGCCTGGCTGATGACGGCTGAATAGCCAGAAACCAGTCCCAGGATGCTTGTTTCCGGTCCAGGGAAGACATGGCTTGGCAGTTCGGGCTGGACTGTTCCCATGAGGCACAGGGTCAGACTGATTTGCATATGGCCATGTCTGAACTGGGGTGGTGGAGTGAGCTTAAGAATGATGATGGATTAAACCCAGATCAGTTGACTGGGGGTGAGTGTTTGATTTGCTCAAACGCTCCGTCCATCATCCCCTTTGGTATCGCTTTGTTCGCCCTAAGTTGGCAGGGTATGCCCAGACGTGGGTCCCTTGCTCACTTTGCCACTGGATTCAAGCTAGCCTGGCTGATGACGGCTGAATAGGCAGAAACCGGTCCCAGGATGCTTGTTTCCGGTCCAGGGAAGACATGGCTTGGCAGTTCGGGCTGGACTGTTCCCATGAGGCACAGGGTCAGACTGATTTGCATATGGCCATGTCTGAACTGGGGTGGTGGAGTGAGCTAAAGAATGATGATGGATTAAACCCAGATCAGTTGACAGGAGGTGAGTGTTTGATTTGCTCAAACGCTCCGTCCATCATCCCCTTTGGTATCGCTTTGTTCGCCCTAAGTTGGCAGGGTATGCCCAGACGTGGGTCCATTGCTCACTTTGCCACTGGATTCAAGCTAGCCTGGCTGATGATGGCTGAATAGCCAGAAACCAATCCCAGGATGCTTGTTTCCGGTCCAGGGAAGACATGGCTTGGCAGTTCGGGCTGGACTGTTCCCATGAGGCACAGGGTCAGACTGATTTGCATATGGCCATGTCTGAACTGGGGTGGTGGAGTGAGCTAAAGAATGATGATGGATTAAACCCAGATCAGTTGACTGGGGGTAAGTGTTTGAGTTGCTCAAACGCTCCGTCCATCATCCCCTTTGGTATCGCTTTGTTCGCCCTAAGTTGGCAGGGTATGCCCAGACGTGGGTCCCGTGCTCACTTTGCCACTGGATTCAAGCTAGCCTGGCTGATGACGGCTGAATAGCCAGAAACCGGTCCCAGGATGCTTGTTTCCGGTCCAGGGAAGACATGGCTTGGCAGTTCGGGCTGGACTGTTCCCATGAGGCACAGGGTCAGACTGATTTGCATATGTCTGAACTGGGGTGGTGGAGTGAGCTAAAGAATGATGATGGATTAAACCCAGATCAGTTGACTGGGGGTGAGTGTTTGATTTGCTCAAACGCTCCGTCCATCATCCCCTTTGGTATCGCTTATTTCGCCCTAAGTTGGCAGGGTATGCCCAGACGTGGGTCCCTTGCTCACTTTGCCACTGGATTCAAGCTAGCCTGGCTGATGACGGCTGAGTAGCCAGAAACCGGTCCCAGGATGCTTGTTTCCGGTCCAGGGAAGACATGGCTTGGCAGTTCGGGCTGGACTGTTCCCATGAGGCACAGGGTCAGACTGATTTGCATATGGCCATGTCTGAACTGGGGTGGTGGAGTGAGCTAAAGAATGATGATGGATTAAACCCAGATCAGTTGACTGGGGGTGAGTGTTTGATTTGCTCAAACGCTCCGTCCATTATCCCCTTTGGTATCGCTTTGTTCGCCCTAAGTTGGCAGGGTATGCCCAGACGTGGGTCCCTTGCTCACTTTGCCACTGGATTCAAGCTAGCCTGGCTGATGACGGCTGAATAGCCAGAAACCGGTCCCAGGATGCTTGCTTCCGTTCCAGGGAAGACATGGCTTGGCAGTTCGGGCTGGACTGTTCCCATGAGGCACAGGGTCAGACTGATTTGCATATGGCCATGTTTGAACTGGGGTGGTGGAGTGAGCTAAGGAATGATGATGGATTAAACCCAGATCAGTTGACTGGGGCTGAGTGTTTGATTTGCTCAAACGCTCCGTCCATCATCCACTTTGGTATCGCTTTGTTCGCCCTAAGTTGGCAGGGTATGCCCAGACGTGGGTCCCTTGCTCACTTTGCCACTGGATTCAAGCTAGCCTGGCTGATGACGGCTGAATAGCCAGAAACCGGTCCCAGGATGCTTGTTTCCGGTCCAGGGAAGACATGGCTTGGCAATTCGGGCTGGACTGTTCCCATGAGGCACAGGGTCAGACTGATTTGCATATGGCCATGTCTGAACTTTGGGTGGTGGAGTGAGCTAAAGAATGATGATGGATTAAACCCAGATCAGTTGACTGGGGGTGAGTGTTTGATTTGCTCAAACGCTCCGTCCATCATCCCCTTTGGTATCGCTTTGTTCGCCCTAAGTTGGCAGGGTATGCCCAGACGTGGGTCCCTTGCTCACTTTGCCACTGGATTCAAGCTAGCCTGGCTGATGACGGCTGAATAGCCAGAAACCGGTCCCAGGATGCTTGTTTCCGGTCCAGGGAAGACTTGGCTTGGCGGTTCGGGCTGGACTGTTCCCATGAGGCACAGGGTCAGACTGATTTGCATATGGCGATGTCTGAACTGGGGTGGTGGAGTGAGCTAAAGAATGATGATGGATTAAACCCAGATCAGTTGACTGGGGGTGAGTGTTTGATTTGCTCAAACGCTCCGTCCATCATCCCCTTTGGTATCGCTTTGTTCGCCCTAAGTTGGCAGGGTATGCCCAGACGTGTGTCCCTTGCTCACTTTGCCACTGGATTCAAGCTAGCCTGGATGATGACGGCTGAATAGCCAGAAACCGGTCCCAGGATGCTTGTTTCCGGTCCAGGGAAGACATGGCTTGGCAGTTCGGGCTGGACTGTTCCCATGAGGCACAGGGTCAGACTGATTTGCATATGGCCATGTCTGAACTGGGGTGGTGGAGTGAGCTAAAGAATGATGATGGATTAAACCCAGATCAGTTGACTGGGGGTGAGTGTTTGATTTGCTCAAACGCTCCGTCCATCATCCCCTTTGGTATCGCTTTGTTCGCCCTAAGTTGGCAGGGTATGCCCAGACGTGGGTCCCTTGCTCACTTTGCCACTGGATTCAAGCTAGCCTGGCTGATGACGGCTGAATAGACAGAAACCTGTCCCAGGATGCTTGTTTCCGGTCCAGGGAAGACATGGCTTGGCAGTTCGGGCTGGACTGTTCCCATGAGGCACAGGGTCAGACTGATTTGCATATGGCCATGTCTGAACTGGGGTGGTGGAGTGAGCTAAAGAATGATGATGGATTAAACCCAGATCAGTTGACTGGGGGTGAGTGTTTGATTTGCTCAAACGCTCCGTCCATCATCCCCTTTGGTATCGCTTTGTTCGCCCTAAGTTGGCAGGGTATGCCCAGACGTGGGTCCCTTGCTCACTTTGCCACTGGATTCAAGCTAGCCTGGCTGATGACGGCTGAATAGCCAGAAACCGGTCCCAGGATGCTTGTTTCCGGTCCAGGGAAGACATGGCTTGGCAGTTCGGGCTGGACTGTTCCCATGAGGCACAGGGTCAGACTGATTTGCATATGGCCATGTCTGAACTGGGGTGGTGGAGTGAGCTAAAGAATGATGATGGATTAAACCCAGATCAGTTGACTGGGGGTGAGTGCTTGATTTGCTCAAACGCTCCGTCCATCATCCCCTTTGGTATCGCTTTGTTCACCCTAAGTTGGCAGGGTATGCCCAGACGTGGGTCCCTTGCTCACTTTGCCACTGGATTCAAGCTAGCCTGGCTGATGACGGCTGAATAGGCAGAAACCGGTCCCAGGATGCTTGTTTCCGGTCCAGGGAAGACATGGCTTGGCAGTTCGGGCTGGACTGTTCCCATGAGGCACAGGGTCAGACTGATTTGCATATGGCCATGTCTGAACTGGGGTGGTGGAGTGAGCTAAAGAATGATGATGGATTAAACCCAGATCAGTTGACTGGGGGTGAGTGTTTGATTTGCTCAAACGCTCCGTCCATCATCCCCTTTGGTATCGCTTTGTTCGCCCTAAGTTGGCAGGGTATGCCCAGACGTGGTTCCTTGCTCACTTTGCCACTGGATTCAAGCTAGCCTGGCTGATGACGGCTGAATAGCCAGAAACCGGTCCCAGGATGCTTGTTTCCGGTCCAGGGAAGACATGGCTTGGCAGTTCGGGCTGGACTGTTCCCATGAGGCACAGGGTCAGACTGATTTACATATGGCCATGTCTGAACTGGGGTGGTGGAGTGAGCTAAAGAATGATGATGGATTAAACCCAGATCAGTTGACTGGGGGTGAGTGTTTGATTTGCTCAAACGCTCCGTCCATCATCCCCTTTGGTATCGCTTTGTTCGCCCTAAGTTGGCAGGGTATGCCCAGACGTGGGTCCCTTGCTCACTTTGCCACTGGATTCAAGCTAGCCTGGCTGATGACGGCTGAATAGCCAGAAACCGGTCCCAGGATGCTTGTTTCCGGTCCAGGGAAGACATGGCTTGGCAGTTCGGGCTGGACTGTTCCCATGAGTCACAGGGTCAGACTGATTTGCATATGGCCATGTCTGAACTGGGGTGGTGGAGTGAGGTAAAGAATGATGATGGATTAAACCCAGATCAGTTGACTGGGGGTGAGTGTTTGATTTGCTCAAACGCTCCGTCCATCATCCCCTTTGGTATCGCTTTGTTCGCCCTAAGTTGGCAGGGTATGCCCAGACGTGGGTCCCTTGCTCTCTTTGCCACTGGATTCAAGCTAGCCTGGCTGATGACGGCTGAATAGCCAGAAACCGGTCCCAGGATGCTTGTTTCCGGTCCAGGGAAGACATGGCTTGGCAGTTCGTGCTGGACTGTTCCCATGAGGCACAGGGTCAGACTGATTTGCATATGGCCATGTCTGAACTGGGGTGGTGGAGTGAGCTAAAGAATGATGATGGATTAAACCCAGATCAGTTGACTGGGGGTGAGTGCTTGATTTGCTCAAACGCTCCGTCCATCATCCCCTTTGGTATCGCTTTGTTCACCCTAAGTTGGCAGGGTATGCCCAGACGTGGGTCCCTTGCTCACTTTGCCACTGGATTCAAGCTAGCCTGGCTGATGACGGCTGAATAGGCAGAAACCGGTCCCAGGATGCTTGTTTCCGGTCCAGGGAAGACATGGCTTGGCAGTTCGGGCTGGACTGTTCCCATGAGGCACAGGGTCAGACTGATTTGCATATGGCCATGTCTGAACTGGGGTGGTGGAGTGAGCTAAAGAATGATGATGGATTAAACCCAGATCAGTTGACTGGGGGTGAGTGTTTGATTTGCTCAAACGCTCCGTCCATCATCCCCTTTGGTATCGCTTTGTTCGCCCTAAGTTGGCAGGGTATGCCCAGACGTGGTTCCTTGCTCACTTTGCCACTGGATTCAAGCTAGCCTGGCTGATGACGGCTGAATAGCCAGAAACCGGTCCCAGGATGCTTGTTTCTGGTCCAGGGAAGACATGGCTTGTCAGTTCGGGCTGGACTGGACTGTTCCCATGAGGCACAGGGTCAGACTGATTTACATATGGCCATGTCTGAACTGGGGTGGTGGAATGAGCTATAGAATGATGATGGATTAAACCCAGATCAGTTGACTGGGGGTGAGTGTTTGATTTGCTCAAACGCTCCGTCCATCATCCCCTTTGGTATCGCTTTGTTCGCCCTAAGTTGGCAGGGTATGCCCAGACGTGGGTCCCTTGCTCACTTTGCCACTGGATTCAAGCTAGCCTGGCTGATGACGGCTGAATAGCCAGAAACCAGTCCCAGGATGCTTGTTTCCGGTCCAGGGAAGACATGGCCTGGCAGTTCGGGCTGGACTGTTCCCATGAGGCACAGGGTCAGACTGATTTGCATATGGCCATGTCTGAACTGGGGTGGTGGAGTGAGCTTAAGAATGATGATGGATTAAACCCAGATCAGTTGACTGGGGGTGAGTGTTTGATTTGCTCAAACGCTCCGTCCATCATCCCCTTTGGTATCGCTTTGTTCGCCCTAAGTTGGCAGGGTATGCCCAGACGTGGGTCCCTTGCTCACTTTGCCACTGGATTCAAGCTAGCCTGGCTGATGACGGCTGAATAGGCAGAAACCGGTCCCAGGATGCTTGTTTCCGGTCCAGGGAAGACATGGCTTCGCAGTTCGGGCTGGACTGTTCCCATGAGGCACAGGGTCAGACTGATTTGCATATGGCCATGTCTGAACTGGGGTGGTGGAGTGAGCTAAAGAATGATGATGGATTAAACCCAGATCAGTTGACAGGAGGTGAGTGTTTGATTTGCTCAAACGCTCCGTCCATCATCCCCTTTGGTATCGCTTTGTTCGCACTAAGTTGGCAGGGTATGCCCAGATGTGGTTCCTTGCTCACTTTGCCACTGGATTCAAGCTAGCCTGGCTGATGACGGCTGAATAGCCAGAAACCGGTCCCAGGATGCTTGTTTCCGGTCCAGGGAAGACATGGCTTGGCAGTTTGGGCTGGACTGGACTGTTCCCATGAGGCACAGGGTCAGACTGATTTACATATGGCCATGTCTGAACTGGGGTGGTGGAGTGAGCTATAGAATGATGATGGATTAAACCCAGATCAGTTGACTGGGGGTGAGTGTTTGATTTGGTCAAACGCTCCGTCCATCATCCCCTTTGGTATCGCTTTGTTCGCCCTAAGTTGGCAGGGTATGCCCAGACGTGGGTCCCTTGCTCACTTTGCCACTGGATTCAAGCTAGCCTGGCTGATGACGGCTGAATAGCCAGAAACCAGTCCCAGGATGCTTGTTTCCGGTCCAGGGAAGACATGGCTTGGCAGTTCGGACTGGACTGTTCCCATGAGGCACAGGGTCAGACTGATTTGCATATGGCCATGTCTGAACTGGGGTGGTGGAGTGAGCTTAAGAATGATGATGGATTAAAAAACCCAGATCAGTTGACTGGGGGTGAGTGTTTGATTTGCTCAAACGCTCCGTCCATCATCCCCTTTGGTATCGCTTTGTTCGCCCTAAGTTGGCAGGGTATGCCCAGACGTGGGTCCCTTGCTCACTTTGCCACTGGATTCAAGCTAGCCTGGCTGATGACGGCTGAATAGGCAGAAACCGGTCCCAGGATGCTTGTTTCCGGTCCAGGGAAGACATGGCTTGGCAGTTCGGGCTGGACTGTTCCCATGAGGCACAGGGTCAGACTGATTTGCATATGGCCATGTCTGAACTGGGGTGGTGGAGTGAGCTAAAGAATGATGATGGATTAAACCCAGATCAGTTGACAGGAGGTGAGTGTTTGATTTGCTCAAACGCTCCGTCCATCATCCCCTTTGGTATCGCTTTGTTCGCCCTAAGTTGGCAGGGTATGCCCAGACGTGGTTCCTTGCTCACTTTGCCACTGGATTCAAGCTAGCCTTGCTGATGACGGCTGAATAGCCAGAAACCGGTCCCAGGATGCTTGTTTCCGGTCCAGGGAAGACATGGCTTGGCAGTTCGGGCTGGACTGGACTGTTCCCATGAGGCACAGGGTCAGACTGATTTACATATGGCCATGTCTGAACTGGGGTGGTGGAGTGAGCTATAGAATGATGATGGATTAAACCCAGATCAGTTGACTGGGGGTGAGTGTTTGATTTGCTCAAACGCTCCGTCCATCATCCCCTTTGGTATCGCTTTGTTCGCCGTAAGTTGGCAGGGTATGCCCAGACGTGGGTCCCTTGCTCTCTTTGCCACTGGATTCAAGCTAGCCTGGCTGATGATGGCTGAATAGCCAGAAACCAGTCCCAGGATGCTTGTTTCCGGTCCAGGGAAGACATGGCTTGGCAGTTCGGGCTGGACTGTTCCCATGAGGCACAGGGTCAGACTGATTTGCATATGGCCATGTCTGAACTGGGGTGGTGGAGTGAGCTAAAGGATGATGATGGATTAAACCCAGATCAGTTGACTGGGGGTGAGTGTTTGATTTGCTCAAACGCTCCGTCCATCATCCCCTTTGGTATCGCTTTGTTCACCCTAAGTTGGCAGGGTATGCCCAGACGTGGGTCCCTTGCTCACTTTGCCACTGAATTCAAGCTAGCCTGGCTGATGACGGCTGAATAGCCAGAAACCGGTCCCAGGATGCTTGTTTCCGGTCCAGGGAAGACATGGCTTGGCAGTTCGGGCTGGACTGTTCCCATGAGGCACAGGGTCAGACTGATTTGCATATGGCCATGTCTGAACTGGGGTGGTGGAGTGAGCTAAAGAATGATGATGGACTAAACCCAGATCAGTTGACTGGGGGTGAGTGTTTGATTTGCTCAAACGCTCCGTCCATCATCCTCTTTGGTATCGCTTTGTTCGCCCTAAGTTGGCAGGGTATGCCCAGACGTGGGTCCCTTGCTCACTTTGCCACTGGATTCAAGCTAGCCTGGCTGATGACGGCTGAATAGCCAGAAACCGGTCCCAGGATGCTTGTTTCCGGTCCAGGGAAGACATGGCTTGGCAGTTTGGGCTGGACTGTTCCCATGAGGCATAGGGTCAGACTGATTTGCATATGGCCATGTCTGAACTGGGGTGGTGGAGTGAGCTTAAGAATGATGATGGATTAAACCCAGATCAGTTGACTGGGGGTGAGTGTTTGATTTGCTCAAACGCTCCGTCCATCATCCCCTTTGGTATCGCTTTGTTCGCCCTAAGTTGGCAGGGTATACCCAGACGTGGGTCCCTTGCTCACTTTGCCACTGGATTCAAGCTAGCCTGGCTGATGACGGCTGAATAGCCAGAAACCGGTCCCAGGATGCTTGTTTCCGGTCCAGGGAAGACATGGTTTGGCAGTTCGGGCTGGACTGTTCCCATGAGGCATAGGGTCAGACTGATTTGCATATGGCCATGTCTGAACTGGGGTGGTGGAGTGAGCTAAAGAATGATGATGGATTAAACCCAGATCAGTTGACTGGGGGTGAGTGTTTGATTTGCTCAAACGCTCCGTCAATCATCCCCTTTGGTATCGCTTTTTTCGCCCTAGGTTGGCAGGGTATGCCCAGACGTGGGTCCCTTGCTCACTTTGCCACTGGATTCAAGCTAGCCTGGCTGATGATGGCTGAATAGCCAGAAACCGGTCCCAGGATGCTTGTTTCCGGTCCAGGGAAGACATGGCTTGGCAGTTCGGGCTGGACTGTTCCCATGAGGCACAGGGTCAGACTGATTTGCATATGGCCATGTTTGAACTGGGGTGGTGGAGTGAGCTAAGGAATGATGATGGATTAAACCCAGATCAGTTGACTGGGGGTGAGTGTTTGATTTGCTCAAACGCTCCGTCCATCATCCCCTTTGGTATCGCTTTGTTCGCCCTAAGTTGGCAGGGTATGCCCAGACGTGGGTCCCTTGCTCACTTTGCCACTGGATTCAAGCTAGCCTGGCTGATGACGGCTGAATAGCCAGAAACCGGTCCCAGGATGCTTGTTTCCGGTCCAGGGAAGACATGGCTTGGCAGTTCGGGCTGGACTGTTCCCATGAGGCACAGGGTCAGACTGATTTGCATATGGCCATGACTGAACTGGGGTGGTGGAGTGAGCTAAAGAATGATGATGGATTAAACCCAGATAAGTTGACTGGGGGTGAGTGTTTGATTTGCTCAAACGCTCCGTCCATCATCCCCTTTGGTATCGCTTTGTTCGCCCTAAGTTGGCAGGGTATGCCCAGACGTGGGTCCCTTGCTCACTTTGCCACTGGATTCAAGCTAGCCTGGCTGATGACGGCTGAATAGCCAGAAACCGGTCCCAGGATGCTTGTTTCCGGTCCAGGGAAGACATGGCTTGGCAGTTCGGGCTGGACTGTTCCCATGAGGCACAGGGTCAGACTGATTTGCATATGGCCATGTCTGAACTGGGGTGGTGGAGTGAGCTAAAGAATGATGATGGATTAAACCCAGATCAGTTGACTGGGGGTGAGTGTTTGATTTGCTCAAACGCTCCGTCCATCATCCCCTTTGGTATCGCTTTGTTCGCCCTAAGTTGGCAGGGTATGCCCAGACGTGGGTCCCTTGCTCACTTTGCCACTGGATTCAAGATAGCCTGGCTGATGACGGCTGACTAGCCAGAAAACGGTCCCAGGATGCTTGTTTCCGGTCCAGGGAAGACATGCCTTGGCAGTTCGGGCTGGACTGTTCCCATGAGGCACAGGGTCAGACTGATTTGCATATGGCCATGTCTGAACTGGGGTGGTGGAGTGAGCTAAATAATGATGATGGATTAAACCCAGATCAGTTGACTGGGGGTGAGTGTTTGATTTGCTCAAATGCTCCGTCCATCATCCCCTTTGGTATCGCTTTGTTCGCCCTAAGTTGGCAGGGTATGCCCAGACGTGGGTCCCTTGCGACCTTTGCCACTGGATTCAAGCTAGCCTGGATGATGACGGCTGAATAGCCAGAAACCGGTCCCAGGATGCTTGTTTCCGGTCCAGGGAAGACATGGCTTGGCAGTTCGGGCTGGACTGTTCCCATGAGGCACAGGGTCAGACTGATTTGCATATGGCCATGTCTGAACTGGGGTGGTGCAGTGAGCTAAAGAATGATGATGGATTAAACCCAGATCAGTTGACTGGGGGTGAGTGTTTGATTTGCTCAAACGCTCCGTCCATCATCCCCTTTGGTATCGCTTTGTTCGCCCTAAGTTGGCAGGGTATGCCCAGACGTGGGTCCCTTGCTCACTTTGCCACTGGATTCAAGCTAGCCTGGCTGATGACGGCTGAATAGCCAGAAACCGGTCCCAGGTTGCTTGTTTCCGGTCCAGGGAAGACATGGCTTGGCAGTTCGGGCTGGACTGTTCCCATGAGGCACAGGGTCAGACTGATTTGCATATGGCCATGTCTGAACTGGGGTGGTGGAGTGAGCTAAAGAATGATGATGGATTAAACCCAGATCAGTTGACTGGGGGTGAGTGTTTGATTTGCTCAAGCGCTCCGTCCATCATCCCCTTTGGTATCGCTTTGTTCGCCCTAAGTTGGCAGGGTATGCCCAGACGTGGGTCCCTTGCTCACTTTGCCACTGGATTCAAGCTAGCCTGGCTGATGACGGCTGAATAGCCAGAAAACGGTCCCAGGATGCTTGTTTCCGGTCCAGGGAAGACATGCCTTGGCAGTTCGGGCTGGACTGTTCCCATGAGGCACAGGGTCAGACTGATTTGCATATGGCCATGTCTGAACTGGGGTGGTGGAGTGAGCTAAATAATGATGATGGATTAAACCCAGATCAGTTGACTGGGGGTGAGTGTTTGATTTGCTCAAATGCTCCGTCCATCATCCCCTTTGGTATCGCTTTGTTCGCCCTAAGTTGGCAGGGTATGCCCAGACGTGGGTCCCTTGCGACCTTTGCCACTGGATTCAAGCTAGCCTGGATGATGACGGCTGAATAGCCAGAAACCGGTCCCAGGATGCTTGTTTCCGGTCCAGGGAAGACATGGCTTGGCAGTTCGGGCTGGACTGTTCCCATGAGGCACAGGGTCAGACTGATTTGCATATGGCCATGTCTGAACTGGGGTGGTGGAGTGAGCTAAAGAATGATGATGGATTAAACCCAGATCAGTTGACTGGGGGTGAGTGTTTGATTTGCTCAAACGCTCCGTCCATCATCCCCTTTGGTATAACTTTCTAAAAGCGACATTTTTGAAATTGTCATTTAAAATCTGACTTTACCATAAGAGAAGATTTTTCATTACAATTCCAAAGACACCAAACATGAACTTGTTACATGTTCCCATTTGAAAGTTACAGCTTATTAAATGTAATAATCCAACTCTAATGTTATCCTATAGGAGAGGTAGGCCTTGCAGTAGTAGGACATGTAAAACTTAAAAGTACATGTCCACATTTTTAAATACAGTGCACCCTGCCCTATGGGCTGTCCAGGGCCTACCCTAGGGGTGACTGATATGTAATAAAGAAGGAAGGTGTGGGCTTAGCAAAAGGTTTCTTATGCCAAGTTGGAATGGCACGTTAGAATTGCACACATACGTTTCAATGGCAGACCTGAGATATGTTTATAGAGCTACTTATGTGGGTTGGCCAATCAGTGCTGCAGGCCCACTTGCAGCATTTAATTTGAAAGCTCTGGGCACAGGTAGTGCCACTTTACTAGGGACTTACAAGTCAATTAAATATGCCAATTGGATGCAAGACAATTCTACCATGTTTAAGGGAGAGAGCACAAGTGCTTTAGTAATGGTTAGTAGTGGTAAAGTGGGCAGAGTCCTAAGGCCAGCAAAAACAAGATCAGCAAAAATGGATGGAGTGAAGGCAAAAGGTTTGGGTATGATCCTGCAGAAAAGGCCCAGCCCCCCTTCAGCCAAACCCCACAACCCCCCTTCCAGGCAGAAGTCTGGGTAGACTGGTCAATACCTTGATGGGCTTCCCTACTTAGGCGATAGAACCTGGACAAAAGTCCTGTTATGCAGGGGCACTTTTCAGTTCTATAGCTCTAAACTCAGTTGGATCCCCCTGTCTCTGCCTAAGGCTGACAGGCCTAACAGTTAGGTTAAAGTGCAGGATGTAAAGAAGGACAGGGCACAGAGATTTAGCATTTCTTTTGTCTGAGACTTGTTGTTTCCTCTTTGCAATCTGCCTTCTCCAGCCATGAACAGCTAGACTAATGCAACAGGGAAGGCCTTGGCAATCCAGAAATAAATAAAGCAACCACTCAGAACTGGAAATTCCATTTTACTCATTAGATTGAATGCAAAAGAAGTTGGCAAACCCTAGGATGCTGATAGGACGATTCTGCTCTGGTTGGATCAGAATCTGGGCTCTAGTTGTTTTAAATTAAGGTAACCTCTAATGGCTGTAAATGGCTGGAATGGCAGGAGTAACCTAAAATGTAATCCCGACAAAACCACGGAGATGCTGTCTTTCAGTGGCGACACTCTCTTTTTTAGGTATACGGACTGAGTTGCTCAGAAGAATGGACTGCAGGCACTGTTTAAGTTTCCATTAGTAAGAATAATGTAGGTCCAAATTCCAAAGCTTTAATTCATATCTGAAAACATACAAATGGGGTAAGAACTATCCATTTCTGCACACATACAATTTGGGTAAATTAGAGACTGTTGGACAGGGTACTCTGGCACAAACACAGCCAAGAATTGTTATCAGAGAATGTTGGTTTGCCCACTTTATTTAAATTCAGACAAACCATCATTATTCCACTGGTCGAGCCCTTGCTGGCTCTGCTGGTGAAACCTTAGCCTGACGGCCCCATGGATATCAGCCTGTTGGTCTCAATACCTCCTCCCTACTAAGGGTACACATTTTGATCAAATTATTTTCCTCTTTGGGACCCACAGGAAAAGTATGGCACTACTAAACAGAAAACAAAATAAAAAGTGACTCCTGCTTCTTGTACCCCAAGCACCCCATGGTCTTTCCAATTTTGAAAAACAAAAAACTTTGCTGAGCAGCTGAAACATGGCGGCTGCTCAGAAAAGTTACAATGAATTCACAAAGAAATCAGGCTGGCGATTATCTTTAAATATGGTGGAGTATCATCCACTAGGGTAGCCCACTGAGCATGAGCAAATTAACAAATGAATGTGTGGAAGTCCACATGCAATTAATGTGTGTGTACAATTCGCTTTGCGACTCAAGCAGGTGTCAGGGGTGGGAGGCGTAGATCTGTGGATATCTCTCATTCACAGGAATCAGCAAATCTGCACCTGACATTACTTCTCTTCCCCTATCCCTACGCTTACATCTACCAAGTCGGGTTTATACAAGGACTCCTAGGAAGTCGCAATATGCATAGAAGACAAATATGTCTTTGGCTGACTTCGCATACCAGCTGACACTAATGCAGTCCAGGAGTGCTGGAATAAAGGGGCATATTAGCAAGACTGGCGATAAAATTATCGCCGTTTTAGCGGCAGGAAACTGCCGCTAAAACGGCGATAATGGGCTTGCTAATATGCGTTATGGAATTCCAATAGAAGCCCAGGTTAGATGTCCTGCACATCTAACCTGGGCTTCTATTGAATTCTATAACGCTTATTAAGCAAGCCAATTATCGCCGTTTTAGCGGCAGTTTCCTGCCGCTAAAACTGCGATAATTTTATCGCCAGTCTTGCTAATATGCCCCAAAGACTTCAAGTTGTACCCCAGTTTAAGGACAGGAGGGTGGGTGTCAAACCTTTATGGAAGTCTAAACCATGCTGCCTCGAAATTCTCCTGTTCTGAAAATGTTGTAAATTGTAACAACAGGGTAACAGGAAACCCATGTTTGTTTTTAGTGCTATTAATATGCAGTAATATTGTAGTGAGGATTTTCCTGTGCCTTGCGATTTACTAAGTAAGGAATGGAATGAATGCAAAGAGCACTTCATAAATAAATGCATGATACAAATACATCATGGAAGGAAAAAAAAAATCCTCACCTAAAGAATAGACGAATTAAAGAACTGAATAGATGATACATTGAAACTAATTCTTCCAAGGAATACGAACTGAACTGCAGGAAGCAATAAAATGCGAATCAATAGTGCCTATTTTTATAAACATACAAAGCAATTTCAGCAAATAAAGCAGCTCACTGTAGTGACTCGCCTGGCTTTCTTCATTCGATTTTTTTCCGCTCCCTTTCACAATTATGCTCTTGAAAAGAAAAGGTAAATGTAGTTTACAAACACAAACCCCTTTTACAAAGATGGTTTACAGCAACAATATGCGTTTTCCATCAAAACAGCGCCAGCTATGCTTGGCCCCAGCATATAGCATTATCGACTCCCCATGCTCCCTTCTTGCTAAAATCATTCAAGAATTAGTTCACACAAATTTTCTTTCACTGTATCCTTCACAGTTCTTGTAATTCTGGAAACATACCACGGGTCCACTAAAAATGATTGTAGAAGAAAAGACCTTTTGACACACAAGACTGAAAAATAATGTTCTATTGTGGCAGTGAATTATTGGTATATTTATGTCTCGAAATGATTGGATCGTCTGCTGCAATATTTCATATCCACCAAGCGCACCTGATCTCATCTTCCCCTCAGAGTGTAGCCCCTCAACGATAATCTATGCTCCCCTCAAACCGCCAGACGTATCGTCGCCTCACACCCCTTGTCAACCACTGTGACTGCCCTTATCAGCCTCTTTGGCCTTTGCTGATTCCCACCTCCTAGTTCACAACCCCTAACACACACATCAGTCCCATCTCCCCCTCACCAGGCCCTTCCTATGATTTATACAACAGCCCTTGTCATCGTCCCCCACCAGGACCTTCCTATGATTTATACAACAGCCCTCTTTCCTCTTTCCTCTCACCTCACAACCACACCGCATTTAATGTGACACAAACCCTTAACTCCCCAAAGCCCCAACTACCTTTGTAATCAACCTGTTTCTGTTTCTGGAATGCTTGCCCTTTGTAAAACAAAACAAACGTCTCAACCAACCCCTCTGATTCCCTTTTCTCACATTGGCCATTAGTGAAGTCACTTTAACATATATTGAACCCAAAGGAGCCACCACACATAGCTCTCTACATATTTGATTCCATCTTCAACGTACAAACCAAATTTGCTTGTAAAGGCTGCATTGGAAGGCCCTCAACTCCATCCCTATCCTATCTCTAAACATTACACTCTCTTCCGAGGAATGATTTGGCATCACTGGCCACTTATAGTCCAACCTTCATTTTATTCTAATATTTAATTCCCTAGGAACAGTTTGGTCCATTTTGATTCATTGTGAAATGGTTCCTAACTCAACACATCCTGCAGTCTCTGCAGAGGCCTCAATCTAAACTCAAGGAGCCGGATTCACAAAGAAATTTGCATGTGGAGGTCCAGTTTACAAGCGGAAATGGCTTGAATTACGAGCAAAATAATTCACAAAAAGGAACTTGTGCTTGTAAATCTATATACATGAATAATATTACCCCAGAAAGGCATATTATTACAAGTAGTCAAATGCTACTCTAAGGCTAGGGGGTGGGTCTTCCAGGACAAAGATGGCCTGGATAATTTGGGAACACCAACATAACTTAGAGCTTGTGGGTATTCATAAAAGTCTTTATGACCCATTCTCACTCTGAAAATAGTTAGAGATGTACTCCTTCACGATATAAAACATAACCAGGATAAGTGCCTGTAGGGAAGTCTAGATTTACTGTTCCTAACTCCACATCTACGTACCTTGAAGATATATGTACATATGTTTTCGAAAATATCATCCACTTAAGTGTAGACCCACTTTATTAACTCCAGTGAGCCGCATTTTTGTTAAGCCCATGATATTCTGATACTATACTTTTAAGGAAATTGTATCGCACTCTCTTCAAAGAAAGTCTAGCATTTCTTAATGTTTGGTTAAAACTGGGTTAGGCAAATAACATGATTTATTCAACAAAATGTACTTGTTAGCAGCGTATGAGTTCTTAAATTATAGGATTGGGAATTTTTGGTGATTGATATCGTCCAAATATGGCCAATTAAGGTCAGATTTACAGTCAGAATTAGTGGTTTAGATCAACTTAGTACTCATTGAAGATATTTATTAACTTTTTAACATAATTAAATAATTAATAAATTATCCTTAATGTATCAGTGTTACAAATGTATTAAAAATATTCACTTAATACGAAATGCATCTGAAGGGATTTCTGGAAAGCTCATTCACCCACTATGTTTATTTAACCCACCGTTGCTGATGTGAACTGCGCTGCGCCTTATGAGCAGATCCTCTTGAACATGCAGAACAATCTGCATAATGTAGGTCTGAATGTAGTGATGATAAAGTACATTAGCCAAAACGTGTGGCAGAAGACATACCCACCTCTATAATGCTGTCAGAAAAAAAAAAGAATTTAGGTGCACAGCAATTCTGGTTGGTTCTATGTCAAAATAAAGTAAATAGCATTGTTCTGCCTGTATGCCTACTTCAGATGATATCTTATCAACATGGCTACGTGATAACTGTATATAGGGAAGAGTGTATTTAGTATTCTTAACTTCACATTTAGTCAATATAAGTGCAAGTCGATTCTAAAACACAATATTTTCATAAAAGGCCTTACCAATTCTTCAAACTGCTTAGAAAATGTTGTATACAAACATTATAGTGCCATTCACCAAGACAAATTACATAAGAGGAAGCATTGACCATAAAGTCTGAACAAATTTCTCATTAGGAATCCTAGAATACTTGACATATTATCAGGCTAGTGGCAGATTGATGCTGATGAGCACTATTTCTCCTTGGTTCTTTGATTCATGATTACAGTTCCTAGAACGTCATTAGAAGGGTGTGCTGTCTTTGTAGAAATATATGTAGGGATGGAAAATTCAGAGAAAACAGGATTGAAAACATAATCTGATGTACAAATAATGAATGAAGTGCATAGTGAATAGTTTTTGTTTTGTTTGAGTAGCAAAGGGCCTGATATACCCATGGGTTTTACCCATTATGTGTTTATAGGGAAATGATTTGATACATAAGAGTTAAAATGCTTTAATGAAGCCTATGTAAATAGGCAATGGGAAAGAAAGGCTTCAATGTTTGCATGAGACGAAGGAAGAGTGTCAACACCAGTATAGAAGAAGGAAGCATTGCCCTTTCCACAATTTAAATTATTTTCAATTATAACACCTTCACCAGAATCCCAAGTCATTAACTTTACCGCTTGCCTTGCCCCTAAATCAGAAATACATTGTCACTGCACAAATAGATCATCAGGCATGAAGTTCAAATAATGCACAAAAATGTGCATTGTTTATGTGTTTTGTAGGTTTATTTGCACTCTGCCCTACTGATAGGAATAAATCAGCTGCATGGACAGAAGGTGCTTGTTAGACCTAACAGCCTTAGGGTGGTCTTTCCCAAACTTTTTACCTGCTTGCCTCATATTTTTGCTGATTCCTTTTTGATGGCCTTAGGACTCTGAGCACTTTACCACTGCTAACCAGTGCTAAAGTGCATGTGCTTCTCCCCTAAAACATGGTTTGATTGACATCCGCAATTGGAACATTTAGTTTACCTGTAGGTACCTAGTACAGTGCACTACAAATGTCCAGGGCTTGTAAATTAAATTCTACTAGTGGAACTACAGCACTGCTTGTGCCACCTACCCAAGTAGCCCTTAAATATGTCTCAGGCCTGTTGCTGCAAAGCCTATGTGCAGTTTACCCTGCCATGTCGGCTTGACATTTAAAACCCCTTGCCAACCCTTACACTTCACTTTATTACATATAAGTCACCCCTAAGGTAGGTCCTATGTAGCGCATAGGGCAGGGCGCTGTGCAATCAAAAGGTAGGACATGTGCATTTAAGTTTTACATGTCCTGGTAGTGAAAAACTCCCAAATTCATTTTTCTCTACTGAGAAGCCTACCCTTCTCATAGGGCTCAGTTTCTGTTGGTCAAATTCAATATAAGTGTTAGCACGATGTAGTGGTTATAACATCTAATCCAAGAAATGCACTGAAAGCTATTGAAAACGAGGCTGGTTTATTCGGTGTCTTCTCAGGTTACCGTCTTAATGAGTGTAAGACTTAGGTGCTCTATACAGAGGGTGCAGGTATGGGGGACTCCCTCTGGGTGGAAGAGGTGACTTATTTAGGAATAAATATAGCATCTAATATAGATAGAATTGCGGAATTAAACTTAGCTCCTATGCTTGGGAAGATTAAACAGGATCTATATAGGATCAATAATTTACTTCTAACTCTTGTGGGGAGGTGTAATATGTTAAAGATGCTTATCCTCTGAAAAGTTTTATACTTATTTAGAGCTATTCCACTTGAGATTCACAAGAAGTGGATTATGAAGGTTGCGAGTCTGTGCTTTAGTTTTTTGTGGATATTCAAGAAGCCCAACAAGTGGGGTAAGAGAGAAAACTCTAAATGCCACAGGTGTGGGGCAGATGATGCTGAAATTACACACATGTTTAGCTCCTCTCCCCGGTTCATAAATTATTTCAAAGAAATAGAAACCTAGATGAGTGAGGAACCGGGGCTCTCTAGAGAAGAAACCTAGTTGATCTTTGTGGAAATGGCAGTGGCGCGTATGTGTGTAGCCTCAGGGTGGATCAGCCCGGACCCCCCTACATTTTCAGAGTGGAGAGCACATTTCCTGGCTATGTATAATATGGAAAAGGGTTTATATGAGCACAAGGGGAAAAGGGTGTGGAAAAGGGGTAATTTAATTTGGTCTCCTGTCTCTGAATGGTTGGAGACCCTGGAAAAGGATTTTGGGGCTAGGGGAATAGGTTTCTATAGCTGGGAGGGGGCTTCATCCACATTATAGGCTCTCCCTTCTTTTACTATGACTAATGTACTATTTACCTATGGTTGGAAAGGAGTTTTAAGTATGGACTGTGCGATTTTGATGGATAAGTTTGGGTTTTATCTGTTGGTCCTCTCATATTCGATTTCTGGTTACCTTAGAATCTGTTGAGTAATCATGTATGTACTGAACTTAATGTATATCTTGGGTATATTATGGTTGCAAAAAAATCTGCTTATTGTGTAAAGATGTGGAAGTTAATGTTTCGTGTGAGTTAGATATCTGATACTGCTTTATTGTTTCAGTACTGTATATAAGTCTTATTCTCTATTTTCTTTTTTAGCTATTTATTGATATTTTGTCTGCTGCTACAATATCTGGTTAATTCTGATTATGTATTGCTTCTCATACCATTAGAAAATAATAATAAAAAAAAAATCAACCTAATGTCTCTCAGTTTCTGTTTCCCTCTCCCAAACGTTTTCAGCATTTGTTGTCATGTTTAGTACTGCTGGAATGTAATGGCAAATCCTCTTTAATGGTAAAGTTGGAATTGCAGTTACCATTCTGAAAATGCTACTTTTAGAAAGTTGGACATTTTCCTGCTCTTAGCCATTTGGTGTCTGACGCCAGTCTCTGATTACTGGCTGGGTGACAGTTCACTTTGTGTATTCCCACTAGACAATCCCACACAAAGGAAGGCTGGGTGTGACTTCATGCATCTTCCTGGGAGGAAGGGAGAGAGGAGCTGGGCACAGCCTCACACTTACACCTGAATAGGTTGTGCTCTGTCCACACACAAAGGGTTGCATACCCGCCTGTAGTGAGGCAAGAGCCAGGGTAAGAAGAACGGACATGTGTGCACTTCAAAGGCCCTTCCTTGAAGTCACTCCCCTTTCAAACCACAACTGGGTATAAGTACTGGACCTCTGCCCCTACCAACTCAGTACCCTTCTGGAACTGAAACCAGCTTGCCAAGATGAAGAACTGCTATTCCAAGGACTACCACTCTGCTGGACTGCTGTTCTAGAAGACTGCTACCTTGCTGTGCTGCCCTGCTGCCTGCTGCTCTCTCTGACGGAACCTTCATCACTTGACCCAGAGAGACTCCAAGGGCTGGCTGACTGGCCTCCTGTTTTTAGAAAGCTCATGTGCCTGGTTCATTCGAAGTGGATCAAGGTGCTTTCTCCAGTGGAACCAACACATCCTCTGGTGTGAGAGCAGAATTGACGCATCAACGCTGTTGCGGGAACAGCACAAGCGCATTGCACTAGGAACCAGCGCATCACCATCGGAACCACTGCATCGCAACCACCGCATTGCCACCACTGCAGAAGCAAGATCAACGCATCTCTTCGACTTCATGGAGAAACCGGTGTATCGACTTTGGAACCAATGCATCTCAGAACCGGCGCTTTGTTTTCAGAACCGGCGCGCTGCCATCATTGCGTGGAGAAAACCAACGCATCTCCTTGACTGCAGAATCGACACTGACATGTCGCTTGGCTGTACCCCGCAGATTAGGGTACTTTTAGTCAGCGGGGCCTGTGTGGGTCCTGTATCTGCCCACGCTCTACCGCAGTCGACCTGAACTCTTGAATGTATCCCTTTCAGCGCGACCAATTGCCTCTAAGTGCTATTTTTGCATTTAATCTTTAAAAATGTATATCTTGACTTCTAATTATTGTTTTTTTGTTGTTTTGGTCTTGTTTTATTTTTAAAATCATAATATATTTTTCTAAACTGGTGAGTAGTCTTTTTGTGGTGTTTTCACTGTGTTACTGTTTGATATGTGGCACAAATACTTTACACATTGCCTCTTAAGTTAAGGCTGCCTGCTCTGTGCCAAGCTACCAGAGGATGAGCCCAGGTTAATTTATGGTGTGTATCTGACTTACCCTGACTAGGATTGTGGTTCCTGCTTGGACAGGGAACTATGCCAACCAGAACCCCCATTTTTAACAGTGCTGTTGTCAGTCCCCACAATAACATATACATTACCTGATAGAGCGATTTTAGATATGCTCGCAATGTAAATAATAGTGACATCTGAAGTGGAAACAGGACCGAAGGAAATTAAAAGTGCAAGTTAATACAAGTGCCTCAAGATTACTTTATGCTGCTATCAGAAAGCACTAGAAACAGCTCTAGTAGCAAAGCAAAGGAGTCTGGCCTTGGCAAGAGGGTTCGGCGGTTATTTACTAACTTTTTTATTGCAATCATCGGTCACAAAAATAAACAGATAAAAAGCATGCCATCAGCTAAATGTGGAGCCATATAGTTGCAATAACATTTTGGAATTTAAAAAAAACAGGCCTTGCATATAATTCTACCACATATGCTTTCTAGCAGGCCTCTGTGCTTACAACAGGTATAGAAATAATTTTAGGTTTTAATGCATGTCACAGTAAAAGATTATTTTTTAAAACAAAAAAGGTTCTATTTGCTTTGCATTACTGTCATTAACAAAATGCAGTTACTAACAGTGCAAGAACCCCAATGGAAGAAACGGGCTAGCTCATTGTCCCACGATGTTTGATGTTGTGCGTGGAAGCAAAATGTGAATGACTGTTGAACAGACCAGTGTAGGCAGAGGGCTGGAAAAACCCTGTTGAGGTCTATATTTTTATTCATGATTTTTTTTATTGCAGAAGGCTGGTGACAACGCTAAACTTCTCTGTTGCCCCCAAAAGGAGGGGAAGAAGTATTGTATTGTATAAGTAGCACGAGGCTCGAGATTTGATCCTGGCTTTGTTCCTTGACCAAACAATCTTGCCATTGTTTGGCAGTCACTTTATTTCCAAATATTTCAAACTGCAAGCATGTGTGATGTTAGTGCATGATCTTCGACTACTAGACTTGGCACAACCTGAAACCTTTGATTGTGTTTCCCCTATGGTCACAACTGGCATAATGTCATATTTGTACCACAGAATATTTCATCATTGAATGATATTTTCGAACATGTGCATATCCAAACAATTAAAAAAGAACAATCTAAACTTATAGCTACACTGTACTACACACACACAATGGAAATAAAATAAAACTGTGCCCAAGAATGACAATCAACGCTATACACTGATTTATATGCCTAGGTGTTATTTAGAAAGATGACTGATCTATAGGAAAAATTGCAGAGTAGGAATAGTTGATGCAACTTAGAATTAAATCAATGTATCCAGATCCAATCATATTACAAAGATGTCTATAAATTGCCCCTAACGGAGAGCTAAAATATTTAGCCTTGTACATGTACTACTTGAAAGACTTTAATAAAATCACAGCCAGCAGCGTGGGGTGATATTTCTATTTAGTCAGCTGCACATGGCCCCTCTAGAATAGCTGTGATTACACAGATTTGAGTCATCAAACATCAGCATTTAGCTACCATATGTAATAAAACTACATTATTTAACCAGAAGGCAGACACAGTGTAAACATGTTAACAGATGCTAACGTGGTATACATAGTAGGGCGAGTTTATGGTTTGTTAGGCTGTAATGATTACCAGTTTCTACTGGACATTCACCGCCAGGATACTTTGTTCAAATGTCAACTTTGCTAAAAAAGAATACATGGATATGTGAAATACTGAGTTTGCGGAACTTGTAGATCTGCTACAATATTTCGAAAAGCTGCTGGACACATATGAGAGTATTGTGCATTATCTGATTCGCTGTTATTATGAAAGGATCCTAAAATTTCAACATGTTATAATAGGAAATATTGGATGCTTGAAACCAATTCAAAGAATTTGTTTCCCTCGATTTTCCTCTCCCTCCGAAATAGGAAAAGCTTTCAAAGACATGTTTCGGGATTTTTTAAAATATAGAAAAGTAGTAATTGGTTTTGCGTTACATAGACTCTTATGTGTTGAGAAGAGAACCATATTATCAGTTTTTTTTCCTTTTGCACTAGTTCTGCTGCTCTGATTGGGTGAGTAATGGGGAAGATGTGATTCTATCATGTTATTTACCTTTTGATAACGTCTAAAATAATTTTTATTGCAAAATAGTATACTCTCCTTTTGAATAATTATGACAGTCGTCTTCACACATGTGCATTAATACCAATAAAACAGTTTAACGGAAAATATGAAATATATGTTCGGGAGAAGACCCTGGCATGCTACTTACCCAAGTGGCAACTGTTAATCCAAAATAACTAAATTAAAAGTAGGATTGTGAGCGATGGGTTGAGAGTTTGTGTACCACTTTTAATCCAGCAAAGCATCAAGTCAAAAGATTGTTGAAATCGAATAGGACCTAAAAATGTTAATTTTCAAACAATTGTATGAGAAAACATTACACAATTTAGATGATCCCATAACCAGGAAATAAGGGTGAATACCATCTTTCTTGGCAATGTGCACTTATCTGTGCAGCCGGGAATATTTGAATAGTTGGCTGAAATATGCACATAATATAAAGAGATGATGTTCATTTAATACATAATGTGTGGTGCATGATACAATGGCTGCATAATGAGGAATTCACATTGGAAGAGGAATCTGTATTTTTTTCTATAATGATATTAACCAAATGAGGATTCGTAATGGAGTTACCACATGATTCTAGGCATCAAAAACAATGTTCATAGGAGTACCAAGTCAAAAAGAAACAGAAATATGATTGTGCATAATTAATCCTACATTTGGAGCTGATTTGTAACTGTTTAAAGAATCACAACAGTTGTACATTACCTGAAGTCCTAGAGTGTGTAAAATGACATGAATAGTTCCTACCATTTGGGAAATTTGCAAGCATAAATGAAGCGCAAATGTTCATTAGGTATGTATTTTTTCTCTATGGGAGAAACATTTTTTTCCAACATGCATACAGCTCCATTAGAAACAGGAATATTTGACTCCTTTTTCAACCTCAAAAGATACTTAGGGTCTTATGTACTAAAGCATTTACCCATAAACACAATGGGCCCGATTCACAGAACTAACTTAAGACAAAATCCTAAACTTACTACCATTTTGGTATTCACAGAAGGCACTTACTCATTTTGGTATTCACAGAAGGCACTTACTTACTCATTTTGAGTAACTTACTCATTTTGTGTAACTTACTCATTTTGGTATTCACAGAAGGCACTTACTCATTGATGAGTAAGTGCCTTCTGTGAATACCAAAATGAGTAAGTTACTCAAAATGAGTAAGTTACTCATTTTAGTATTCACAGAAGGCACTTACTCATTGATGAGTAAGTGCCTTCTGTGAATACCAAAATGAGTAAGTTACACAAAATGAGTAAGTTACTCAAAATGAGTAAGTAAGTGCCTTCTGTGAATACCAAAATGAGTAAGTGCCTTCTGTGAATACCAAAATGGTAGTAAGTTTAGGATTTTGCCTTAAGTTAGTTCTGTGAATCGGGCCCACAATGGGTAAAACCCATTGATACACCAGGCTCTTCTGCTTTCAACAGAATCAAAATTGCTGTTTCTTCAGATTGGCAAACTACTTCTTGGAGATAAATGAATACTCACAAAATTGAAAATGTATGCATGTTGACAAGCACGGACAACATGCCCAACAGAGAACATTTGTACCCTTATTCCAGAATTGCTGCATTTCTAAGTGCATCTTTTGTCAGAAGTCTTCAGTCCTGACTCTGAGAATCAGGCTGTAGAAAGTTCTGTTTTTCAATACTTTTGGGATTCATGCTTAAAACAATGATTAGTTCTAACGAGAATACTATAGTAAATTTTAAGGGCAATATA
The DNA here is from genome assembly GCA_963921515.1 of Calotriton arnoldi. Lineage (NCBI taxonomy): Eukaryota > Metazoa > Chordata > Amphibia > Caudata > Salamandridae > Calotriton > Calotriton arnoldi. Next base: position 838,261 of record CAWUFW010006393.1, on the reverse strand, counting down.
TACTTTTATGATGCACGGTGTGCAGACACAAATTCCTGCAGCAAACCTGATATGATGGGAAATGAAAGATTGATCAGCCATGCTAGGACTTAAAATTGTATTCAGATAATGATCATAGACAGTATTTGTTCTTAAAACACTACCACATCTAGTGTATACAGAAAAATGGTCTGATTGTCTAAAGAAAGATGCTAGTGTGGGATGAGCATATGTGTAAGTACATACTAATATTAACAATGTCACTATAATTTGTAAGCTATGAATACTGGAGCAACACATTGTAAGAATAATAAGCGGCAGGTGTCTGTGACAGGGTTAAGCTGTCATGTTTCCATTTTTACTGAAATCTCACATTGTGTTGCTATAAATCATTTTAATGCTAAGCAGAGATGGAGTGGATAAGTAGAGCCCACAGCAGCCCTAGGGCTTTTAGTGACCACACATACCTGTCAATTTATTTTGAAATATGGCTCTGGAAAATCTTGAAGTGAGAGTATGTTACCTCTTTTGAAAGATAGTGGAATTTTCTGCTGTTTTGAGGAAGTGGTATTAGCACTCTATCCTGTAGAGAGGTAATTCGCACTACAATGAAATTGACCATTCAATGTCCTTCAGTAGGACACCTAGGACTACCACAAGCTGTATACTTGAAGCGCTGTGGGTTTTGTAGGCATACTATACTTTTCGAATGAGGTGGGTAAAGAACGTAATGAGAAGAATCCCATAACAGGCAATGTACATATAGGTGACATCATTTTGTTAAGGTCTAAGAATGAGTATATCAAAACTGAATAAAACCTTTGATTAATGTTAGGTATACATTACACCGATGAACAAGAACAAAACTAAAGTATTAATCTTTGCAATTCTGCATTTCACTCTCGAATTACGAACAGACAATGGTTAGAAAACAGATTTTAAAATCGTTACTTTTCTTCCTGTTGCCATTATATGAAGTAGTTCAAATTTGCACAAATGTGATGCTAAATGTGTGGTAAAAGGATTATCATGCAGTTAACACGTTTTATGTACTGTAAAATGCAGCAATAATAGAGTGTAGCATGGAGAAACACGCCAATTAGCACTAGCAATTAATGCAGAAAACCTCTATGAAGCACTGTTTTTGCAAGTTACTTTAGTTGGAAACTTGATTTTGTGGTAACACAAAGATTACTGGATGTAGTAATATAATTATTAGTTTGTGGTATTACCACAATTTCACTAAAACATCTAAGTGAAGACTCACTGCTTGAAGAGATATTTGCTCATGACCCCCGACAATGGAGAAAACAAGAAGCGTGGTCTAGACTTGTAACATATATTGCGGTATTTCCTCACACGGAGGTCCTGATTACAATGGTTCCAGTAAAGGGTGAGGTATTTACTGCAGTACAGATGCTTTAGGATGCAGTATGTACTGGGTGCATTATATATATATATATATATATATATATATATATATATATATATATATATATATATATATATATATATATATATATATATATATATATACTATTCCGGGTTTTCTACTGCATTAGAATTTGGGACTTGTTTTGCCCCTGTTTCAGCAGATCCTTACAAAATGTATTAGGGATAAATTACAAAAAGGTGGTGTTCATAGCAAATCTTAGAATTCTGATCTCTGTGCAAACCTCTGTTTGCACACAGGTCGGAATGGACCTCCATCTCTAGCTGTAATCAGGGCCTTACATCTAATAGCAAGTGGGCATTTAATGCATGTGACCAAACAAATGCATGTTTTGCTTATCCTTAACAGAGATCAATCTAATGCCATCCTGAGTCGACTGCGATTATTTGATTTGCAACAGGAGAGAATCAATTTTTGGTTGTGCTAATTTTGGCATGGGTAAACTTTCTTGAAGTGCACAGTGCTGATATAAAAGTGCTTATTAAAACGAATATTCCTATTCATTCATTATGGGGTCAAAAATTGTTCATTTACTTTGTAATTTGCCAGTATCCAATTGTAAAATGTCATAATGTTTTTGATAAAAAGCATTTTTCACCAGCACTGGGCACTTTAAGTAACGCCCATGACGGAGAAATGAGTCGAATTCAATGTGATTTCCATTGAATGCACTGAATCAGGAGAGTAGGTAACTGCACTGGCTGCAGCCTCTTTTGTGTACTGAAATTAACTATTCCAGTAGGCATGAGGCACACAGAGTAAGGGAGCCCAGTAGCCCAAACTAGGACTGATCTGTAACTGCCACTCTGATGCATTACAGGATGTTGCAGCACTGTCCTGACATTGCACGGCATAGCCCTATTAATGAGCCCGTCACTTGCCTTGTGCCAGTTAAACTAATTGAATGTAAGGGAAAGAGACTGTGCAATAAGTTGCTCAAGGCCTGGTTCAAGCAGTCTTAATGAGCAGAGATTTAGGGCCTGATTTAGATCTTGGTGGACGGGTTTCTCCTTCACAATTTATTTTTTTATTTTTATTTTTTTTTAAATTTATTTTGAAAGTTTTATATAGCGCGAACCAGACCCTTGTGGGTATCAGAGCGCTTTACAGGGTAAGTGTCTTAGTTACATAGTACAGGTAAATAACATAAAATTAAATGCAAGTCAATGATAGTATAAACATCGTCTTGTAGTTACATAGGTATATGGTGCCTAACAAAACATTCCCTGTACATCAAGCATAATGTAGATACAATATCTAGGAAACCTGGCTGGAGAGTAGACATTATAAAGTTCCATGTCGAAGATACGTTGGGTCGCCTAGTAACCGTAGTCCATGCTCAAGTGAATTTAGCCATGAGAAGCGATTTCACCTCTTTTTTAAAAGATGCAGTAGAGGGATTAAGTCTAGTTTCTGGGGATAGAGCATTCCAAATTCTGGGCGCCATCCCTGAAAAGGTTTGATTATATGTTTTCTTCTTGTTGAATCTTTGCGGTTTCAGTAGAAGGTTTTTAGCACTTCTTGAAGATCTGGCCCCACATGAGGGCGCCAATTTCTGGGCCAGATAGCTGGGTGCGTTGTGATGAATGGCTTTATGTGTCATACATGCTATTTTCAAATGAGTTCTGGCTTCAAGAGGTAGCCAATTAAGGGATTTTAGGTCCGGGGATATGTGGGAGCTTCTTTTGGAGCCAGTGATAAGTCTCGCAGCGGCGTTGATTGAGGCTCTTAGAGGGGCCGTTGCAACTCTGGGCAGGCCGCAGAGAGAGACACTCCCGTAATCCACTCTTGGGATGACTAGAGCTTGTACTGCCAGCTTGAAGTCCTTTTTCGGCAGGAAAGGTTTCAGTTTTCTCAAAGTATTTAACTGAAAGTTTGCTCCTTTTGTTGCGTTGCTGATGTGTTTTTGCATATTGAGGTTTCTGTCCAGTGTTATTCCCAGCGATTTCGCTGAATCGACGATGAGAGGTTGGCAGTTGAGTGCAGTAAGGTGTTTGATCCAGTCTTGCATTATGGGTACTTGGGCGGGAGGAGCGATTAGGAGGAATTCGGTTTTGAGGGCATTCAGTTTTAGATGGTTTTCTGCCAGCCAGGTCTGAGTTTTTCCGAGAGTTGTGTTGAGCGATTTGATGTCTTCTAGGGTATGGATCTTAAGGTATAGTTGTGTGTCGTCAGCGTACATGTGATATTGCACGTTAGACGAGTGGAGAATTTCGGTGAGCGGTTCCATGAATAGATTGAACAGTGTCGGAGATAGTGACGACCCTTGTGGGACTCCTAAAGTGACTGGGACGGGTTTGGACAGGGAGTGGTTGACCTTGAATCGTTGTGATCTGTTTTGGAGGAACGAAGTAAACCAATTTAGAACTGATCCAGATAATCCCATTCTATGTTTCAGCAGGTCTACCAGGTTATCGTGTTTGACGGTATCAAAGGCCGAGGAAAGGTCTAGCAAGATGAGTAAGCAGGCTCCGTTTTGATCTAGGATTTGTAGAGCATCGTCAATTATATGGGTCATGGCTGATTCAGTGCTGTGACCTGCACGGAAACCTGATTGGTATTTGTTGAGTAGGTTAAAATGTTCAATATGTCTTACCAGCTGGAGGTGTACACATTTTTCTAAGAGTTTGGCCAAGGTAGGGATATTGGATATAGGGCGGTAGTTGTTTAAGTCTGTAGGGTCAGCCGTAGGTTTCTTTAGAATGGGGGATACCTGCCCCGCTTTGAGGGTGTCAGGGATGCAACCTTGGCGTAAGGAGTTATTTATGATCTTGGTCCAGATAGGCAGCAGCAGTGGGGTGAAGTCTTTCACAAAGTTTGCTGGGAGAGGGTCAGTGAAGTGATTGGCAGGGTTCAGGGCAGTGAGCATTTTGAGAATAGATTCTTCATTGTAGGTATTGAAGGATGACCAGGATGCATTATTTTTTAGGTCGAGCTTTGATGAGATTCGATGTGGTGCATTTAGAAGGGACGGTGGGGGGTTCGTATGTGAGACCGAGTATGTGATTAGATCGTTGAGAAGGTCCTTCTTTATGCTATCGGTCTTCTGAGTGAAGAAGGAAGCAAATTCTTCACAGTTGGGTCGTGGGCCTACTTTATCTTGGAGGCGCTGGGGTGCATCCTTAGATTGAGTTTTGATTAACTCGAAAAGTTTTTTGGGACGATTTTTTGCCTGGTCTAATTGGTGGCTGAAGAAGTCTGCTTTAGTGCGCTTGATCTTTCTGTAGTATGCGTTTCTCTTCTTTCTTAGTATCTTGAGGTGATTGGCGGATGGAGCTGATCTCCATGTGCGTTCAGTTATTCTTAGGGATCGTCTGTCATCGTTGAGTCTTCCATCGTGCCAAGGCTTTGAATCTTTTGTGGAGACTCTCTTAAGTTGAAGGGGGGCTACCTCATTTAGTATCATGTTCATGGAATTGAAGTAGTGGTTGGTGAGATCATGAACATCGGATATCCCTTCCGGGGGAAGAAGTAGGTTGTAGCTGGAAGTTGTGATTATGTTAGGGTCAATGTTTTTCAGATCCCTCTTCCATACTTTAGGTCTTATGGGTTGAAGCGAGTTAAGTTTCACTGTTTCATTGATGAAGAAGGTGATAATATGATGATCGGACCAATCACATGGATGGATCGTATCTAGCTGGATGGAATCAACTTTAGAGATTACTAAATCAAGGATTGATCCTTTATCGTGTGTAGAGCTGTTGCAAATTTGGGTAAGGTCGAGGTCAGAGAGGAAGTTTTTGAGACTATTGACCACTGCATCATTGGGGTCATTCCAGCGGAGATTGAGGTTTCCTAGAAATATTTGGGTATTTTGAAGTCCGGCATTAGTAGAGACTATGTCGATGAAATGTTCGGTAAAGGTGAGGTTATCACCTGGTGGATGATAGAGGGTGTGTAGAGAGCATATTGGTTTGCCATTGCTAGTGATGTCGAGGCAAATGTATTCACAAGAAGGGAATACAGGGGATATGGATCTGTTTACTGAGATATTATTACGGTGTATGCAGGCGATACCACCCCCTGTCTTATCAATTCTATCCAGTCTGATGATGTCATAGTTTGGGGGTACTAGTATGTCAATGATGGGTGTAGAGGATTCCTTTAACCAAGTTTCGGTTAAAATTTGAAGATCCGGTTCTTGTGTGAGAATGAGGTCAGCTATGTCGGCTGCGTGTCTTGAGGCCGATCTATAATTTAGTAGTATACACTTAAGACGGGGCGTGGTGTGGGATGTATTGGGTTCCTGAATGAGGGGAACTTGTCTGAGGTTGTTTTCGATGATGCCTCTAGGGTTGTGTTTAATGGGCCTGTGAGTGTTGGGGGGAATAGTTGGGATTAGAGCCACCTTGACTGGTAGGTCGCTCCCCCACCACACAGCTCCGTCTGTGTGCCCTGTTGCTGCCCCTGATTGTGCTCGTTTTTCCTTTCTGTGCCCCCCTTGCTGCCCCTGATTGTGCTCGTTTTCCTTTCTGTGCCCCCTTGCTGCCCCTGATTGTGCTCGTTTTTCCTTTCTGTGCCCCCTTGCTGCCCCTGATTGTGCTCATTTTTCCTTTCTGTGCCCCCCTTGCTGCCCCTGATTGTGCTCGTTTTTCCTTTCTGTGCCCCCCTTGCTGCCCCTGATTGTGCTCGTTTTTCCTTTCTGTGCCCCCTTGCTGCCCCTGATTGTGCTCGTTTTTCCTTTCTGTGCCCCCTTGCTGCCCCTGATTGTGCTCGTTTTTTCCTTTCTGTGCCCCCTTGCTGCCCCTGATTGTGCTCGTTTTTTTTCCTTTCTGTGCCCCCTTGATGCCCTGATTGTGCTCGTTTTCCCTTCTGTGCCTGTTTCCCGCCGCTGCGCCCCTGCGGCCCGCCCCCTCACTGCCCATTCGCTGCCCCATTCCCTGCTCCTCTCTCCCACCTCCCCATTTATGGCGGCCGCTGCGTGGTGAAGAGAGCGACCCCTGACCTTGACTGGTAGGTCGCTCCCCCACCACACAGCTCCGTCTGTGTGCCCTGCTGCTGCCCCTGATTGTGCTCGTTTTTCCTTTCTGTGCCCCCCTTGCTGCCCCTGATTGTGCTCGTTTTTCCTTTCTGTGCCCCCTTGCTGCCCCTGATTGTGCTCATTTTTCCTTTCTGTGCCCCCTTGCTGCCCCTGATTGTGCTCGTTTTCCTTTCTGTGCCCCCCTTGCTGCCCCTGATTGTGCTCGTTTTTCCTTTCTGTGCCCCCCTTGCTGCCCCTGATTGTGCTCGTTTTTCCTTTCTGTGCCCCCCTTGCTGCCCCTGATTGTGCTCGTTTTTCCTTTCTGTGCCCCCTTGCTGCCCCTGATTGTGCTCGTTTTTTCCTTTCTGTGCCCCCTTGCTGCCCCTGATTGTGCTCGTTTTTTTTTCCTTTCTGTGCCCCCTTGATGCCCTGATTGTGCTCGTTTTCCCTTCTGTGCCTGTTTCCCGCCGCGGCGCCCCTGCAGCCCCGTCCCCTCACTGCCCATTCGCTGCCCCATTCCCTGCTCCTCCCTCCCACCTCCCCATTTATGGCGGCCGCTGGGCGGCCGCGCAGCGGACATGCGCAGCGGGCGCGCCGCTGGCGCGCCAAAGGCGCGCCTAAGGCAAGCCCGTCTGCGCCCGTCCGCGCCGTGACCGCGCCCAGCGCCAGACCCCCTGCTCCGGGCATCCCCCGCGCCCGCCACATCAACAGACGCCGATACGACGCCAGCACCCTCCACGCACTCAACCCCGGAAAAGATCACGCCTGCTACCAGGCCACCCCGAAGCGCACCCAAGGGCCCTTCACCTGCCGAAACTGCAGCTTCGCCAGCACCCGCCCCGCCAAACCACCGCCCAGGAAAGAACCCAACTACCTCAGATGCATCCTCCTCAACACCCGCTCCGCCCGCAAACACGCCATCGAACTCTGGGACCTTCTCGACTCAACCTCCCCAGACGTCGCATTCCTGACGGAGACCTGGCTGAATCCCGCTTCAGCCCCCGACATCGCCATTGCCATCCCGGACGGATACAAGATCACCCGCAGGGACCGCACCAACGGAGTCGGAGGAGGCATCGCCATCGTCCACAGGAACACCCTCAGAGTCTCAACCAACACCGACGACACCCTCAGCACCGCCGAACACATGCACTTCCAGATCCACACCGATCCCAACACCACCCTCAGAGGAATCCTCATCTACAGACCCCCCGGACCCCGACCACAGTTCAGCGATTCCATCGCTGACTTCGTCAGCACACACGCCATCGCCTCCACGGACTACATCCTACTCGGGGACCTGAACTTCCACCTCGAGAACAACAAGGACACCAACTCCACCACCCTGATCGACAACCTCGCCACCCTCGGACTCAGACAGCTCGTGACTACACCCACCCACGCCGCCGGCCACACGCTAGACTCCATCTTTTCCGCAAGCCCACACGTCTCCTTCAACCACACCTCCGAACCCCACTGGACTGACCACCACTGCATCCACTTCACCTATAGGAAGCCCACCACGCACCACCGCACCGAACAAATGCCTCGCCGCTGCTGGAGCAGAGTCACGGAAGACCAGCTAACCACAACCCTCGCCCTGAGCCCACCCGCCGAACCCTCCGACCCCGACACCGCCGCCCGCAACCTCTGACAGTGGATCGACGACTGCGCCAACACCCTCGCCCCGCTCAAGAATCCGCCCAACAGCCACACCAGCAAGAAAGCCACCTGGTTCACCGAAGACCTCCAGGCCTCCAAACGAACATGCCGAAAACTGGAGAAGATCTTGCTCCACGAACGGACAGCGGACAGCTACGCCGCCCACAAGAGCGCCACCCGCAGTCACCATCACCTCATCAGATCCGCCAAAAGGGCCTCACTCAAAGACCGCCTAGACAACAACGCACACAACAGCAAAGAGCTCTTCAACATCGTGAAGGAACTCTCCAACCCCAGCTCCAACACCAACGACATCCAGCCGTCGCGAGACCTGTGTGACTCACTGGCCACCTTCTTCCACCGCAAAATCGCCGACATCCACGACAGCTTCAACACCACGACCGCCCCGGCAACCACCGAGACCACTGTCCCCACAACCACCAACCGCCTGCTCTCCTGGACCAACATCAACGACGAGGACACCAGCGAGATCATGAACACCATCCACTCCGGTTCACCGCTAGACCCGTGCCCTCACCACATCTTCAACAAAGCCAGTACAGCCATCGCGCCCCATCTCCGGAAAATAATCAACATCTCCTTCGAGACAGCAACCTTCCCGGAAAGCTGGAAGCACGCCGAGATCACCGCCTTACTCAAGAAACCCAAGGCAGACCCCAAGGACCTCAAGAACTTCCGACCCATCTCTCTGCTCCCGTTCCCCGCGAAGGTCACCGAGAAAATCGTCAACAAACAACTGACCCGCTACCTCGAGGAGAACAACATCCTGGACCCTTCCCAGTCCGGCTTCCGCAGCAACCACAGCACCGAAACCGCCCTCATCGCCGCCACCGATGACATCAGGACCCTGCTAGACAACGGAGAAACAGCAGCCCTCATCCTCCTGGACCTATCAGCCGCCTTCGACACGGTCTGCCACCACACACTATGAACACGCCTTCACGACGCCGGGAACCAAGAGAAGGCCCTGGACTGGACCACATCCTTCCTTTCCGGCAGAACACAAAGCGTCCGCCTCGCCCCTTCCGATCCAAGGCCACCAAGATCATCTGCGGCATACCCCAAGGCTCCTCCCTCAGCCCAACGCTGTTCAACATCTACATGGCACCCATCGCCCACGTCGCCCGACAGCACAACCTCAACATCATCTCCTACGCCGACGACACCCAGCTGATCCTCTCCCTCACCAAAGACCCTCACACCGCCAAAGCCCACCTCCACGAAGGAATGAAGGCCGTCGCCGAATGGATGAGGACCAGCCGCCTGAAGCTGAACTCGGACAAGACGGAGGTCCTCATCCTTGGTTCCAACCCTTCAGCCTGGGACGACTCCTGGTGGCCAACATCACTGGGAACAGCCCCGCCACCCACCGACCACGTACGCAACCTAGGGGTCATCCTCGACCCCACCCTCTCCATGACTAAGCAGGTCAACGCCGTTTCCTCATCCTGCTTCAACATCCTCCGAATGCTCCGCAGGATCTTCAAGTGGATCCCCACCGAAACAAGAAAAACAGTCACCCAGGCCCTCGTCACCAGCAGGCTGGACTACGGAAACGCCCTCTACGCAGGAACGACGGCTAAGCTCCTGAGACGGCTGCAACGCATCCAGAACGCCTCTGCACGTCTTATCCTCGACATCCCCCGACACAGCCACATCACACCCCACCTGAGAGACCTGCACTGGCTCCCTGTCAACAAGAGGATAACCTTCAAGCTCCTCACCCACGCACACAAAGCACTCCACAACTCCGGACCAGCCTACCTCAACAGACGACTCAGCTTCTACACCCCCACCCGCCAGCTCCGCTCGACCAGCCTCGCCCTCGCCACAGTCCCCCGCATCCGGAAAACGACCGCCGGCGGCAGATCCTTCTCCCACCTCGCCGCCAAGACCTGGAACACCCTCCCCACCAACCTCCGACAGACCCAAGACCTACTGGCCTTCAGAAGACTCCTCAAGACCTGGCTCTTCGATCAGTAGCAGCACCACCCCCTCTTCCCCCAGCGCCTTGAGACCCTCGCGGGTATGTAGTGCGCTTTATAAGTGACATGATTGATTGATTGATTGATTATCTGGAGCTATAGTGTTGTGATTTCGGTGTGAGGGTTCATAGGAATGGAGTAGAGCGAGTAAATCTTTCTCCGATAGCGGATTAGTCCTGCAGATTGGGCGGGTTAATTTATTGTGGAAAGGAACTGATTTCCACCTGGGGGTCGCAAATATCGAAGTGACTACTGAGTGGGTCAAGTGAGAGTTTGATTTAGTCTGTCGTGCAAATCTAGTGTTACAGGGTTGGCTCAGAAGAACCTCAGATAAAGCTTGTAGTTCTTCTTTGATTTGCCGTAACGAGAGTATGATCTCGTCAAGTCTAGGGTCTGGTGAGGGTGGGAGCAAGATTGGTGGATGTATTATGGGTGTGGGAGGTGTGCTTACGTCCAGTGGGTGGTAGGAGGGAGGCACGTCTTCTACGTTGTTGTGGGGCGTCCTATCTATTTCCCTCTCCAGATCGAATGTGGATGTAGAAGGCGTAGAGGTGTGAGGTGGGGATGTGGTCGTGGGGGTGATGGTTTTGCAAGGGGTAGTGTTGACAATGGGGGGAGATATGTTCGTTCCAGGGGAGGATGCTGAATCTGTTAAGGGTGTAAATGCTGGTGCAGTAATGAGGGGGGAGTGTCTTATGGAGGAATCTAGTGGGGAGGGGAGCTTAATCGTATCTAATGGTCGTGATATCAATGTGGTGGTGTGTGCGTCTGTGATGGGTGTGAATACTGGTGCAGTAGGAAGGGGGAGTGTCTTATGGGTGAGTCGAGCGGGGAGGGGGGTAGCATAGAGCTCGGATGTAAATATTGGTCGGGATAATAGAGGAGCGCGGCTAGAGGTCGAATTTGGCGATGTGATAGGTTGTGTGCTGGTGGAGGGAGTTGCCTGGGGAGGCGTTTGGGGTTTTATCACTTGTTCTTTGATGATGGGGAAGATGTTATCCAACAGGTTTAAGCTGCGGTCTGTTGATTGCATGAGAATGGTTCCGTTGTTATAGATGGTGATGGTTGCTGCCGCTTTGAAAATTTGGGAGGGGGAGATAGAGATAGTGAGACCATGTGTGGTTTTCCTAGTGGAGGATATTGCAAATATGGCTAGGAATGCTTTCCTCCATTGTGCTCTTTGTTTAGTGTAGAAGATTATATCTGTGGTTATATGCCCTTTGTTTGTTGAGAAGTAGGGATCAGAGATGGGTGTTTCAGGCTGTAGTTTTAACATATTGTGTTTGAAGCGTTTGGATGCTTTTTTTGAGAGGTTGGGGGGGTAGTTGATGGTGTAGGTATGTGCGCCAGTGAGCTCCATAATGGGGCAGGCACTGTTAGTATGGGATAGGGCGTTATGGGGCGATATGTGTGTATGTGGCTCGTAAAGGGGGTCAGTGCTGTGAGGGGGTGATGGGCTTGGGAAGGAAGGGGGGCGTGAGGGAGGGTGATGGAGCAACAGTGGAGGTGGCTTGGGTTTGGTCAGAGGGAAAGAAGGCAGGGGGAGGAGTGGAAGTTGGTTCAAGTAACGTAGTAAGTGCACCGTGATAGGGTTGGGGGTGAGGCAGGAGCAGTAAAGAGTGAGACAGAGAAAAATAAAGCTAAATTAATTAAAGTTGAAATTGAGCTTCTGACCTGTATAAGTAGATAGGGAGATCAATGGGCGAAAACTAGCAACGCACGGAAGCTGGTCCACTGTGAAGGAGTCAGTCCAAGATGGCCACCTCATTTGGAGTGGACATCATAATCAGCAAGATAGTCCTGTGTCTCTTTCCATTAATTGGGCTGAGCCAGGAGAAGTCCTGTTTCAGTTTCTGTAGCTCCGTTGGTGTTTTTAGTCCTTTTTCAATTCTTATCGTCTGCCTCCTTAGAGGGTCAATGAATTTCTCTGCCTATAGCAACAACAAGCTGGAGGCGGATCCCAAAGTAATGGTATTTATGTGGGCCGCCATTTTGCAGATTTGGTCTAGAGGCAGATGCTGCCCGTAATTAGTAAAAGTAAAAGTGGTGCCAATGGAGCGCACTTCGTTCCCCTGTGCAGGAAAATGACTGACTCCAGTATTGAACAATGTAAAAAAGAAGAAGAAGAACTTGGCGAGATCTTGAGATATGCCTCCACGCCGTCAGCTGTGTCTGAGGTGGCGGAGCTGGGCTGCGGGCTTCATCCGCCTCTCGTTCCCAAAAAAATATCACGTCGATGCGGATACAATGCCCACTGCCACAGAGCCTAAAGGCTGCATCGAAGCTGTTATCGTGCCTGCGGGGGCAGAGTCGGGCTGTGGGCCTCATCCGCACCTCGCTCACATGTACGGGAAAAAAAAAAAATCATATCGCCACGGATAGAATGTGCCATGTCAGGACTTTAACAGTAACATCAGCGTTGCTATGAATCGTGCCTGAGGGGGCGGAGCTAGGCTGCGGCTTCTTCTGGGGAGGCTTGCTCCGTGTGGCTCCGTGAGCTGTGTCCAGACAAATACGCTGAGGGTGATAAATACACTGAGGGTTCACCGTGCTCCCTTGATCCTCATTCACGTCCCTACCGTGATTGCCTCGCATAAGAGCCTCAATGCTTCGTCCAATGCCAGCTGAGCCCTTCCTCTACAATTTCAAGGGGCAGCGATGTTCAGTCGGCGGTCGAATCCAGGCTCCAGCCTCCACTCCGTTGTCAGCGATCCCCGTCGGCTCAGCCCAGCCGGAGTCGGAGCGGGCAGAAGTGGGCGGCGATGTGCTGTGGATGATCCGGTCAACGCTCCGCTTCGCAGATGATGGTCAGCAGCTAGTCAACTCCCCCGGAGTCAGAGGGTGCAGAGGTGAGCGTCAGGGATGGCCCGATCACTATTACAGTAGCTTTAATCGTTGAGTGTTCTATTTCTTGTTCCGTTCCTATATTCAGTTCCACTGGACGACTGCCGCTAACAGGGATATTCAAGGCAAGCAGATCCCAAGCGTTCAGAGCTCCTTTGGTGAGCTCCTACCAGTCGGCCATCTTGCATACGTGATGGTGACGGATATCCCGTCCGCCGAAATTTAAATCCCATAGAATATAATTGGATTTATATTTCGGCAGATGAGATATCTGTCACTGTTGTGACGGAGTAACCCGTCCACCAAGATCTAAATCAGGCCCAAAGTTTTCAGACTCATTTTGCTCAGTAGCATGAGCTGGGTGGCAACTAACAGCAAATTTCAGTTCCTTCTTTTGATTTTGTAATGTGCCAGCAAAGAGACCACAGTGAACAAATGCCCAATAAGAGGCACATTGGAAACCCACATCAAGGAAAGCATACAGCATTCCCGGTACATTGATGTTTGTTCCACCTGTTGTCGATTGCTGTGTCACACAAAGTGATAACTGTCTCACATTTGCAGCCTCAGTTATGAAAATGCTTCCTGCCGGCCTAGAGTTTGAGGTAACCATATGGTGCTTGTGACTTACAATGGTTCAAAATATCAGTGCTATGAGCTGAACAGTTGAGGCTATCAAAGACATTTTGTGCATTGAAACTGTTAACATTGTACTGGAACAGGTACTTAGTGTATTTAGTTATTGCAATAAGTAAATATTTTTAAAGCTGTTGCTTCACTGCTCCTGAATTGGAGAGTTCACTTACCATTGTTTAAGTGGACATAGCATAAACCACAAGCAAATTTTAATTTCTCTTTGAGAACCAACTTCCAAGATCACGGGGATGGCATGCCCCACTATGTGTGTTCGCTGATTTTTGCTCTTTCAGCAAACAAAAAGCCCCCATGTTAGACTTGGCATCTTTGGCGTGATTTCCCCTGACTTTTTGCCTCCTCCTCCTGTATTTCTGATGCTGTACTGGATTTCGTTTTTGCTGGCTTAGATGTTTTGGGCACTTTGCCACTGCTGCTGAGTGTCAAAGTGCAAGTGCTCCCTGTGTAAATTGTTGTCACAATTGGTTCTCCCTGATTGGCATGTTTGGTTTACTGGTAAGCCCCTAGTAAAGTGCACTGAAGTGTTCCAGGGTGTGTAAATCAAATGCTACTAGTGGGCCTGCAGCACTGATTGTGCCACCCACAGGAGTAGCTCTGAAAAGGTAACTCAGGCCTGCCACTGCAGTGTCTGTGCACAGTTGTTAACTACCATGTCGACCTGGCAAGTACACCCACTTGCCAGGCCCTAACCTTCCCTTTTTCTACATGTAAGACACCCCTATGGTAGGCCCAAGGTACCACCCTGGGCAGGGTGCAGTGTATGTGAAAGGTAGGACATGCACTGGTGTGTGTGACATGTCCTGATAGTGAAATACTGCCAATTTCGTTTTTCACTATTGAAAGGCTATCTTGCCCCATAGGATAGAATAGGAATTTCTTTTTAACATCTTATAAATATAACTTCCCATTGGGACAAGATAGAGAAATAAAGGTTAGGCTCTCTGAACTCAGAATTTAATAACACATCTTTTAGTAAAGATTGTTTTTAAATTGTGTGTTTGAAAACAGCACTTTTAGAAAGTAGGCATTTTCTTGTTTAACCATTCTGTGTGCCTCTGCCTGTTTGCGTATTGACTGTCTGGTTTTGGAGTGACAGGGGCTGGGGATGTGCATTCACTGTAGACAGCCACTGGGGGGGTTGAGGTGTGCCTGGCCCTTCCTGGATAACTCAGAGCTGAGCTGACTAGGGCTCGGCTGAATTTAGAGTAGTGGGAGGAGATTTCCTTGCACCTGAATGGGGCCTGTCTCCCTTGCACAATGCTGTCTCCAACTCCTGTGGTCATACTGCATCAGGGAGGACAGAACTGGTTTGGACTGGGCTCAGAGACCCTTGCACAAAGAGAGCAAAGACATTTTGGAGCATAAGTATTAGACCTAAAACCCCAGAACTTTAGATCATTTCTGGAATCCAAGAGGAACCTTTACCAAGGAGAAGAGCTGGAGAAACTGAAGGAGAAGTACTGCCCCTTTGCTGTGTGCTGTCTGGGGTGGCCTGCAGTAGCTGATTCTGTCAAGGAAAGCATAAGGACTTCGCTGTGTGCTGTGTCTCCTGCTTGAGGAAGATCTCCAAGGGCCTGTGTGTGCTGGCCTCCTGTTTTGAAGTCTCAGGGACACAAAGACTTCATCCCCAGCTCCCCTGAACTTCCTTGCTGGGAGTTCTGACCTGCCAAGAGGTGCCTATGACTGTGTTGAGCCTCTGGAGGTTGTTCCTGCTGCTGGGAGCTGGAAAAGCAATGCAACTACAAGCAAATCCACGCATCGCTCTTCGTGCGGCAGTTTTTTCCAACGCAGCACCGTGGTGCAAGAAGAATCTCCACGCATTGCCGCGCTACTGCCGAAACCGACGCAGCGCCTCTCGCCGCTGCAATAACAGATGCATCAAGGGATCGTGGCTGAAGAAACCGATGCAGTGCTGCTCAATGCTGCCGCATTGATCGCCGATGCATCCCGGATTTCCACGCATCGTACCTGTGTGGCAAGTTTTCCTGACCCATCACCCGCGGACCGGAACCATCTCAAAATTGACGCATCACTTCACCCTACATACCGGTTTCGATACATCACTTCTCCTGCGTGCAGCAGAACTGTCACATCACCTCCCCAGGGTCTCAGGAACTGAAGAATCTCTTTGTTTTTCAATGCTTCCCATCTTTGCGGCTGTTTAGCCTTGTGAATTTTGTCACAACTACAGGTACTTTGAGAGAAATCCCGCATCCATAGTTTTCTATGGGCCAACTTGTTTGAAACCTTTTTTAAGTCATATTCTTATTACATGTATGTTGGATTTTTGTCATTTTGGTCTTGTTGAGTTTAGATAAAGATACTTTATTTTTCTAAACTGGTGTGGTGTCCATTTGTGGTGATATCACTGTATTACTGTGTGTTTTGAGTGCAAATACTTTACACATTGCCTTTAGGATAAGTCTGTCTGCTCGTGCCAAGGTACCCAGGGGGTGAGCAGGGGTTATCTAAAGTGTGTATCCCCCTTACCCTGACTAGTAGCAAGGGTCCCTATTTGGACAAAGTTATCTACCTCTACCAACTAGAGACTCCCATTTCTAACATTGGTGGTCAGCTGTGAGGATTTGAACTTGTATTTGTACTTGACCCACAGTGATTGGTGTACATCACTAGTTTAGTGCAGACCACTATGCAACCACATACTGTGTTTTATTTCTGGTTCTATTTTTGATCTGACCCTTAAAGTGTCCAAGCACCATGTCTCTGAATGGTAAACCAGCAAGTGAGGCTGAAGAATTCGATTTTGACATTGAAATGTTAAGTAGTTACAAAGTAGAGCAACTCAAGCAATTCTGTAGGAGCTTTGGATGTCCCATGAAGAGCACCTCTAGGAAAGAGGATCTACAGAAGGCCCTAGGGGCCTGGTGGGAGGCCAGACAATCTGAGGAGACAGATTATGCAGATGTGGATGGGGGTGCACCAAATGGTGGTTTCAGATCCCAGGATTTGCCTGTTGGGAGAGCAGCCTCTAGGGCTGGCAGCAATCATTCTTCCAGAAATTGGGCATCAGAGGAAATTGAGGAAAGGCGTAGGGCCAGGGATCACAAGTTGGAGGTTTTGAGGCTGTAGACCAAGGCAGAGGAGTGCAAAAACGCTCTTGCTTTGGAGGAAAATAAATTGCTCTTGGCCCATGAGTTGAGCATCAGAGAACTGGACATTAAAGTCAAACAGGTGGAGTCCAGTACAAATGGTGGCTGCGCACAGCCAGTGCAGGGGGGTAAGGTTTACATACCCAAGGACCTAGTACAGAATTTCCAAAAGGGGGAGGATATTTATGCATGGTTTGCATCTTATCACTGTGTATGAATGAGGTCCCTGAGAAGAATTGGGGGGCAGGCCTGTGGAAACACTTTGAGGCCAATGGGAGGAACACTCTGACACCTTTGGAGGAGGAGGGTGCTCTGACCTATCCCAATATGAAGGAGTCTTTATGCCTCAGGTATGGGCTCACACCAGAGCAGTACAGGTAAAAGTTTAGGTCCTTTAAGAAACTGGAGTCCAATACTTGGGTTGAGTGTGTAAACATGAATTGCAGAGCACTGGATGGTTGGATAAAGGGCAGCAAGGTAACTAATTACCAGGGGTTGTACAACTTGATTGGTTGAGAGCACTTGAGTACTCTGTGTGTTCCAGAGCTGTGCCAGCATCTGGTGGATAGTAAGCTGACTGACCCCAGGAAGCTTGCTCAGGAGGCGGACCGCTGGAGGAGTAACAGCGTCCACAAGGGATATGTGGGAAACCCAGCCAATGGTGGGCAGGGTCCCCAGCAGAAGAATGGGGGAGAAGGGTAACCAAAAGCAGTTCTCTAATGGGCCCCAAAATAGTCCCCAGGGTAAAGATTCCCAGCCCCCCAGTTCTAAGAAGCCATGGCCCCCTAAGGGTAGGCCAGACAACCGGGGTCCCCGTAAGTGTTATTCATGTGGTCAGGAAGGCCACATTGCGAGTGATCCCAAGTGCCCCAAGGCACCACCGGCACCCACTGGTGCACCATCACCGGGTTCGTTAGTGTAGTGCTGGGGGAGGAGTTGGTTCCTAGTGAGGGTGGGGAGCCAGCTGTGATGACCCTTATCTCATTAGGAGATAGAGAGATGGTCCAGGAAACCCGCCTGCCGAATAACACTAAAAAGTACCTGCAGTGGGTGACCATCAATGGGAGGAGGGTGGAGGCTCTGAGAGACACAGAAGCCAGTGTGACATCTGTCAGGTGTCAATGGGTGTCTGAACAGCAGGTCATTCCCAATATACTTCACCCTGTAGTTGCTGCAGACAACTCTGAGCAGCTGTGTAAGGTGGCGCAGGTTCCCTTTGAGTGGGAGAGTCTCAGGCTCCTGTAAGGTCGTTGTAAGTCAGTCCATGCCTGTTGACCTGTTGACTGTCTGCTTGGAAATGACCTGGAGAGCTCACCTTGGAGGGAGGTGGAGCGCCAGGCTCATTTAAAGATGTTGGGACTGCCAGAGTGGGCCTGTGTGACCACTCGGTCAATGGCAGCCAGTAGGGGTGATCAAGAGGACCTGGAGCATGAAAGAGTAGCCCAAGTGCCTGCGAGAAAGAGGAAGGGCAGGGGGCATGGGAAACCAGCCCCCGAAGTTCCCATGGTCCACGAGGAGGTGGAACCTGAGGAGGATGCCCTGGAACCTACAGGGGAGCAAGTGCCCGAACTGGGCGACCTGCCTGAGCTGACCCATTGGCAGCAGGAAGGAGAACCCTCCAGGGAGGAGTTCTGCAAGGGGCAGATGGAATGCCCTACTCTTGTTGGTTTGTGGCAGCAGGCTGCAGACCAGGCAGCGGGTGATCCGTCCGGATCACATTTGATTTATTGGGAGAATGGTCTCCTTTGCAGTGAGCCTAAGGTTGCTGAGCCCTGGGCAGCCCAAGTGCTGGTGGTACCCGCGTGCTACAGGACCTTCCTACTGGGTCTGGCTCATGATGTACCTTTGGCAGGACATTTTGGGTGCGACAAGACCTATCACAGGCTTGTCACCCACTTTTACTGGCCCCAAATGCAGAAGCACGTTGGCACACATTGTAGGTCTTGTCAGACTTGCCAGGCAAGTGGCAAGACAGGAGGGAAGTGTAAGACTCCCCTCCAACCCTTTCCTGTGGTGAGCACCCCTTTCGAGTGGGTGGGCATCGACATTGCGGGGCCACTGGAACCCAAGACCGCCTTAGGCAACAAGTTTATCTTGGTCTTGGTGGACCATGCCACCCGGTGCCCGGAAGCTGTCCCTCTCAGGACAATCCCTGCCCCTGTGGTGAGCCATGCATTGATGGGGATCTTTACCCATGGGGGGTTCCCCAGAGAGGTGGTCTCTGACTGTGGCCCAAACTTTATTTCTAGGTATATGAAGTCAATGTGGGAGGAGTGTGGTGTAATGTACAAACTCACCACTACTTACCACCCCCAAGGGAATGGGTTGGTTGAGAGATTCAACCGAACCCCGAAAGGCATGATAAAGAGTCTTGCAGAACCCATGAGACAAAAGTGGGATGTCTGTCTACCATGCCTGTTGTTTGCCTACAGGGAGATACCATAGATATTCTTAGGGTTCAGTCCCTTTGAATTGCTGTATGGGCACTTTGTGAGAGGACCTCTGAGTCTGGTGAAGTAGTACTGCGAGAAAACTCCTGTAATACCCCCACAAGATCTGTTCAGCTACATGCTGGCCTTCAGAAACCAGACTCAACGCTTCAGGAAACTCGCTCAGGCGAACATGGAACCCAGCCAGGAGGAGATGAAATGATCGTACGACCAGAGTACCACTCTGGTTGAGTTTTAGCCTGGCCAAAAAGTGTGAGTGATGGCACCAGTGGAGCCTTGTGCGCTCCAAGACAGGTGGACTGATCCATTTGAGGTGGTGGTCGTAAGAGTGATGTAACCTACCTGGTTAACTTGCCGACTCCTAGGAAACCTTTGAGGGTCCTGCACATGAACTGCCTCAAACCTCACTTTGAGAGGTCTGAAGTCACAATGCTCCTGGCTACAGATGATGGAATGGAAGAGGAGAGTGAGCCTCTTCCTGACCTCCTGTCAGCCAAGGAACATGATGGGTCATTGGATGGAGTGAACCTCTCTTCCACCCTGACCCCAGAATAGCAGAGGGACTGTCACCAGGTGCTGGGACAGTTCACCTCCCTGTTCTCCCTGACTCCAGGAATCACCAATTGGTGTGTCCATGATGTGAACACTGGGGACAGTTTACCTGTAAAACATAAAATTTACAGAGTAACTGACAAAGTCAGGGCCAGCATCTAGGAAGAGGTTTCCAAGATTTTGGTGTTCGGGGTGATAGAGCCCTCCTGCAGCCCCTGGGCTAGCCCAGTGGTCTTGGTTCCAAAAGCTGCTGCACCCGGTGCCACTCCTGAACTCTGGTTCTGCGTGGACTACTGTGGGCTCAACGCCGTCACCAAGACTGACGCGCACCCCATCCCCAGAGCTGATGAGCTCATTGATCGGCTGGGAGCTGCCCAGAACCTTAGTACGTTTGATCTAACGTCTGGGTACTGGCAGATTGCCTTGACTGATGGGGCAAGAGAGAGGTCTGCGTTTTTAATGCCAGAGGGGCACTACCAGTTCCATGTCATGCCCTTTGGGTTGAAGAACCCCCTCCACATTCCAGAGACTGGTCAACCAGGTACTGTCCGGGCTGGAGGAATTCAGCGCCGCCTACCTGGATGACATTGCTGTGCTCCAGCTGGGAGGAACACTTGCAACACCTCTGTGAAGTGTTGAAGGCTCTGTAGAAGGCAGGCCTCACTATCAAGGCCAGTAAGGGCCAGATAGGGCAGGGATCTGTGGTGTACTTAGGGCACCATGAAGGAAGGAAGCGGCCAGGTGGCGCCCCTACAACCTAAGATTGACACCATTCTGGCTTGGGAGCCCCCCAAGACCCAGACAGAGGTGAGAGCCTTTTTAGGACTCACCGGGTACTACAGTTGGTTTGTCAAGGGATATGGCACCATTGTTGCCCCCTTGACAGAGCTGACTTCAAAGAAGCAGCCATGGAAAGTGATCTGGACCGATGCCTGTAAGACAGCTTTTGATGCCCTGAAATCTGCCATGTGCACGGCACCCGTGCTCAAGGCACCTAACTTCTCCCAAGAATTTGTTGTGCAGACAGATGCTTCAGAGCATGGTGTGCGAGCAGTACTCTCACAATTGAATGACGAGGGCTTGGACCAACCGGTAGCTTTCATTAGTAGGAGTCTACTTCCCAGGGAACAGAGGTGGAGTGCAATTGAAAGAGAAATTTTTGCTGTGGTCTGGGCGCTGAAGAAGCTAAGACCCTACTTGTTTGGGACTCACTTCCGGGTTCAGACAGATCACAGGCCCCTCAGATGGTTGATGCAAATGAGGGGTGAGAATCCAAAACTGTTAAGGTGGTCAATCTCCCTACAGGGAATGGACTTCACAGTGGAACACAGCCCTGGTACAGAACACGCCAATGCTGCTGGTCTGTCCATATTTTTCTGCCTTAGTGATGAGAACTCCCAAGAGGGTGGGTAGTTCTCCCCACCTTTCAGCTGGAGGGGACACGTGTTAGACTTGGCATCTTTGGCGTGGTTTCCCCTGACTTTTTGCCTCCTCTTCCTGTATTTCTGATGCTGTGCTGGATTTTGTTTTTGCTGGCTTAGATGCTTTGGGCACTTCGCCACTGCTGATCAGTGTCAAACTGCAAGTGCTTCCTGTGTAAATTGTTGTGACAATTGGTTCTCCCTGATTGGCATGTTTGATTTACTGGTAAGCCCCTAGTAAACTGCACTGAAGTGTGCCAGGGCCTGTAAATCAAATGCTACTAGTGGACCTGCAGCACTGATTGTGCCACCCACAGGAGTAGCTCTGAAAAGGTAACTCAGGCCTGCCACTGCAGTGTCTGTGCACAGTTGTTAACTGGCATGTAGACTTGGCAAGTGCATCCACTTGCCAGGCCCTAACCTTCCCTTTTTCTACATGTAAGGCACCCCTCTGGTAGGCCCAAGGTACCCCCTTGGGCAGGGTGCAGTGTATGTGAAAGGTAGGACATGCACTGGTGTGTGTGACATGTCCTGATAGTGAAATACAGCCAATTTCGTTTTTCACTCTTGAAAGGCTATCTTGCCCCATAGGATAGAATGGGAGTTTATTTATAACATCTTATAAATATATCTTCCCAATGGGACAAGATAGAGAAATAAAGTTTAGGCTCTCTGAACTCAGAATTTAATAACACATCTTTTAGTAAAGATGGTTTTTAAATTGTGTGTTTGAAAATGCCAGTTTTAGAAAATAGGCATTTTTTTGTTTAACCATTCTGTGTGCCTCTGCCTGTTTGTATATTGACTGTCTGGTTTTGGAGTGACAGGGGCTGGGGATGTGCATTCACTGTAGGCAGCCGCTGGGTGGGTTGAGGTGTGCCTGGCCCTTCCTGGATGACTCAGAGCTGAGCTGAATAGGGCTCGGCTGAATTTAGAGTAGTGGGAGGGGATTTCCTTGCACCTGAATGGGGCCTGTCTCCCTTGCACAATGCTGACTCCACCCCCTGTGGTCATACTGCACCAGTGAGGACAGAACTGGTTTGGACTGGGCTCAGAGACCCTTGCACAAAGAGAACAAAGACATTTTGGGGTATAAGTATTAGACCTAAAACTCCAGAACTTTAGATCATTTCTGGAATCCAAGAGGAACCTTTGCCAAGGAGAAGAGCTGGAGAAACTGAAGGAGAAGTACTGCCCCTGTGTTGTGTGCTGTCTGGGGTTGGCCTGCAGTAGCTAACTCTGCCAAGGAAAGGATAGGGACTTTGCTGTGTGCTGTGTCCCCTGCTTGAGGAAGATCTCCAAGGGCCTGTGTATGCTGTCCTCCTGTTCTGAAGTCTCAGGGACAAAAAGACTTCACCCCTAGCTCCCCTGAACTTCCTTGCTGGGAGTTCTGACCTGCCAAGAGGTGCCTGTGACTGTGTTGGGCCTCTGGAGGTTGTTCCTGCTGCTGGGAGCTGGAAAAGTAACGCAACTACAAGAAAATTGACACATCGCTCTTTTGCGGCAGTTATCCCGAAGAATCTCCATGCATGATCGTGGCTGAAGAAACCGACGCAGCGTACACAACGCTGCCGCTTCCTGGATTTCCATGCATCATACCTGTGCGCCAAGTTTTCCCGACGCATCACCCGTGGACCAGAACCGTCTCGAAATCAACGCATCACTTCCCCCTACAGACCGGATTCGACACACCACTTCTCCTGCGTGCAGCAGAACTGTCGCATCGCCTCCCCAGGGTCTCAAGAACAGATGCATCTCTTTATTTTTCAACACTTCCCATCTCTGCGGCTGTTTGGCCTTGTGAATTTTGTCGCAACTACAGGTACTTTGAGAGAAATCACGCATCCATAGCTTTCTATGGGCCAAGTTGTTTGAAAGCTTTTTAAAGTCATATTCTTATTACATGTATGTTGGACTTTTGTTATTTTGGTCTTGTTGAGTTTAGATAAAGAGCCTTTATTTTTCTAAACTGGTGTGGTGTCTATTTCTGGTGTTATCACTGTATTACTGTGTATTTTGAGTCCAACTACTTTACACATTGCCTTTGGAATAAGTCTGTCTGCTCGTGCCAAGCTACCCAGGGGGTGAGCAGGGGTTATCTAATGTGTGTATCCCCCTTACCCTGACTAGAAGCAAAGGTCCCTATTTGGACAAAGGTACCTACCTCTTCCAACTAGAGTCCCCCATTGCTAACACCCCTGAAAACAAGATGGCCCCTTGCTAGCGCAGCTGGAGCAGATGTGCTGAGAAAGCTTTCCTGGAGCTTCGATGAGATGCAAATCCTTGAAGGTCAAAGCAGCAGCAGTTTGTGGTGGCAGCGGTCATAGTGTCGGTTTCCACAGTGCTTTTTGATAATTGATGAGCCAGCAATTGGTGAACAGGGGCGGTTTCTGAGCGAGGGCGTCGGGGCTCCGCCCCCTTTACTTTCACCCCCTATTGACCACTGCCAAAGTTAAAAAACCAAACTCTTTAATATCTGAGTTGAAAGAAAAATGTGCACACACATTTTTCTTGGGACCGGTGCTGTTTTTGCCATGATTAGTCTCAGAGAGACTCTCATGACAGTGACACAGTGCCTGCGAGCACACAACGTTTCCTGTACCTGCTGTCTGTGGGCGAGGCCAGAAGCTTAGCTTAGAAGTTAATGTATTTGTCGGGCTGAGGAGCTCACAGCCCTGAGGGTTGTGAGGTCATCAGCTCGGCAGAGACATAGCCAAAAGGGCCAGTCTCCACCCCCTGACGACGTAAGGGAAACAAGCCCCAGGCGTTTTAAACTTATGCCCTGTAGCACAAGGGCTTCACGTCAGTCAGAGAATGGAGAGGATGGTCACCCCACCCTTTCTCAACTTGTCACGGGGGTGGGTCATGCCCAGTGAGGAGTTGGGAAAGGGTGGGGTAAAGGCTTCAGGCAAGTGGGAAGCCGAGAATTCGAGTCTGCGCATTATCATCTTGACTTTGAACACAAACTGTGCAAACTCGAGTTGTCTGCTTCCTGCGCTGCTGTTAATGGCAGGTCCGTGTGTGGACACCATTATTTGAGGAGCAGCGACTGTGCCGATGGTTCCCTAGTGCAGCCCCGTGAGTGGACCACAGCATGGCACCAAGCAACTGTGGCTGCCCGCCGCCCCAAAAGGGGGCCCCCCTAAAAGGGCGGCCCTTTAGTGCCATTGCGGCACAAGCCTACCCCTCGCTCTAGCAGCAGAGGGCTTCCGCCTGGAGCCCGCTGTTCAGGGGGTGTGGGCGTCACTTCCGGTACACCCAGGGGGGGGGAGGGAGGGTATGTATACCCCTCTGACCCTCCCAGCGGCCTCTTTGCCGCCAGCCTCGCCGTCTGGACACGATGTCCAGGTTCGCCGGGGTCATCGTCATTGCGGACACGCCGTCTCTCTTTGTGGCTGCCCTTGACGATTGACGTGCCCCTAGAGCTGCCGTCGCCTATAGCGGTGAGTGCATAACACCCCCCCCCAGCCCGGTCTCCCCAACGGGGGCAGTATCAAGGGCAGGGTGGCGCGGCCACGGCTGCGGTCCGCCTTGGGGGGTTGGGGCAGCGAGCTCGGGCGGTGGCAGTAGAGTCGCTCCCCCTACTTGGGATGGGAGGCCCTACCACGTGGCACGGATGGCCAAGGCCCGAGGGGGCCTGTTTCCCGGTGCACTGGGGAGGTCCCCCCCTTCCGGGGCTCGAGGTGCCCAGGGGCGGTTCCGGTGGGGGGGCAAGAACACACGGTCCTGAGTTGGAGGGCCTGGCGCGCCGGGAGGCGGGTGAGTGCAAGCGATGCCCCCCGTTCCACCATGTGGCGACGCCCGCGGGGGACTCTGGCCATGCTGCATACCCTGGGGGTGGCTCCGTAGTCCTTTCAGCTGTGGTTGTGACCCGGTATCGGGTCCGGGGCTGTAGGGAGGGGAATTAGGCAAGACAAGTCCCCCCCCAGCCTCCCGCGAGCAGGTGATCTTTACCCGCAGCAGCACCATTCACCAGCGGTACGGCTTGGGACCAGCGACCAGCGCGCAGCCCCCCACCCCCATGATTTCAAACCCTAGAAGAGCGTACCTTGCGCAGTCTCGATGAGCTGTGACCCACGCGTCCGATTTCGGGAGTACGGCGGTTGGGGGGGGTCTGCCGCCCAGCCGGGCTGAGCTGCAGGCGGAGAGCAAGGGACTCCCTGAGCCGCGCCCAGGAGGCGTGCGGGGCCTCGGTGTCCCTCGGTCCCTCCCAAGAGGCGGTCCGCCTCCATCCGTGTCGGAGCATTGCTCTTTGGCCCGCCTCGATCCTGGGGGAAGCGACCGGAAGAAAGTCATTTCCCTCACGTGGGGGTCCTTTTGTTCCGGTGGTTGATGCCTTGATGGGGGGCAGAGGTTAGGCGGCCACTGCACCCCGCATTGCCCACATGTTCAAGGGCTCGGGTATGTCTGGATGCGTGCGCAGGTGCTCGGGGAGGCCTCGGTCGTTCCCTGCAATGTTGACAGTGAGGCACACTGAGTTGGGAACACAGAGCTGCTGTTTAACTGTTGTTTCTAATTTCCCGAAATGTAATCGCCGGTTGTTTCACACAGGGTCCGCCGGTACCGCAGGCGTCGGGGCTTTGTGGGGAGTGCTGGATGGGAGGATTGCCCACCCAACCAACTCCGTGACCTCGAAGGTGCTGGGTTTGCCCCACGCCTGTAGTTGTTTGATTTGCGTAAGTTTATGTGACATTTTGTCTGTATGTACCCTGAAACCTACTTCTCATTGTGGAATAGAGCAGGGCCAACATTGCGAGCGGATCTGTCAATCTCACGACGCAGCACAATTATAAAACAACTGTGTGATACACAGGCACTGGGCAACAGTATCATTTGGTCTCGGGGGGAGGCATGGGCACGCAGCTAATCCTCGGTGCATGCATCTCCCCACATGTACAGTTGGAGCCAGCAGTGATTTCATTATGCCACCATTTGGCACTGCTTTCAGTTATTCTTTCCCCATTGGAGTTTGTGGATGGCACAATTTGGGCCAGTTATTCGTGCCTCAGCCATTTTGACATGCCTGGCCGGACGACCATGGAGAACAAGGCGAGCGTTGCGGCATGGGCACGGCGCCACGGACCAGGGTTTACGCTTTTGAGGCAGTGATTTTGAGTTTTAGAAGGCTAATGGGAGGTTCAAAGGTATTGACCTGAGACGACTATGAACCCCTTAGTAATGCCCGAGGTGGGCCCCACCTTATGTGCTCTGCCACCCAAGTGCCTATTGCCGGTGGTTCTTGAGATGGAGCCCGTTGTGCAGCGTCTACTGAGCAGCGGTAGTGTAGGAGCAGCAGGAATGGGTATCACTGCCCGGCACCAGCGAGGGGAGAAGCCTGTGCCCCAACCTGGCAGTAGTGAGAGCCCTTTCACCGTGTTGCCCATTCCCACGCGGTGGCAGTAACATAGCAAATGACGCCTAACTGAGGCGTGTATTGCTTATTGAAACGTTACTGCCCTCTTAGAGCCATCGCGGGCTCAGAGGGGGAGGGGCACACGGAGGTGGGAAGGGCGCGCGTGCGTCTATCACTGGTTTCTCTCGGGAGCGGC
The DNA here is from genome assembly GCA_963921515.1 of Calotriton arnoldi. NCBI lineage: Eukaryota > Metazoa > Chordata > Amphibia > Caudata > Salamandridae > Calotriton > Calotriton arnoldi. Next base: position 811,621 of record CAWUFW010006393.1, on the reverse strand, counting down.
AGAACACTGGGGCGGTTCGCAGCCCCTGATGGGAAGGCCACCTGTACGGTGAAGCACGTATTACAAACAGAACATTATGTGGTGCAGCGGGGTCCCGGGACTGACTGCATGATTGGGGCGTGGGGCGCCAGGCGGAACTTGCTCGACAATGTGTATCGGGGGAGCACGTGGGGGCACATTGGTTCATGGGTGCCCCGCCCGCTGTGCCAAGCTGTGCTGGGCCGGTGAGCAGATTCGGTGTTGGGTTAACGTTAAGTGCAGCGGCTACTTTAAGACCTTCCCGTTCACGCTAAAGTGCAGTTTGTTGAAGGCAACATTGTTCTATAAAGAAATGGTTTGACTATGCTCATGAAAAGGGGTCACTCATAGCTGGTGAAATATCACCCATCACACGGAAATGATGAAAATGTCACACACAGCAATCTTATTGCTGTGTGAGTCCTTATATCTGGCCTAGTGCGCAGACACTGCTCAAGGTCCTGTACATAGGATTAAAACGCTCTCCAACAGTGACGTCTAGTGCCATTTTGAGATTGTTGTAACACCAGGTTAGCATAATTTCTGTGCTCTTCATGATTAAAGTATTCATGCTATGCTTAGTGCATGTGTTTCAAATGCCAAGTTCGCATATTTATTTTACTGTGCTGAACTGCCTGCAGACATTGATATTGCCATGATAGCATACGTTTGAGTGTTATCCTTGGATTCAGACCGTAGGGGATGTGAGTGTTGCACCTTCTGTAACTTTCTATTACTCCTTGTAGGTGTTAATTATTTATTAATTTTGACCAATGACTTACCTTTGATGGAGCGGGGGCCAGCGGTTGCGCAGTCGGCGAAAGGGAATACATCGGTTTTGGCGGGTGTTTCTCTACATTGTAGAGCGCTGTCACCCGAAGAAAGCTTCTAGGAGCTTGCTGTCAAATGAAATTTTCCAGGGGGGCGGTTGGAACACTTTGAGCCTGCGCTCCTCCTTAAGAAAATAAAGTGGATGGATAGTACTGATGGTATACCCATTGACCGCCTCCAGCGGAGATCGCTGTAGGACCGAGTCTGAGAGTGTAGCTCAGGTGGTTACTGCGAGTGCTGCCTAGATCTGACTTGCAGGTTAGCACATAACAACCGTCCTCTTTCTAAGATGAAGGAAAATAACTTAATTGGGTAATACACCTATTGGTCTAGCGCCAAGGGTTAATTACAGTTGTAAAGTGCATTTTAGAAATGTAGGTTAAATATACCCGGGGAAGCAAAGTCGGGCCTGCTCTGTGTAGGATAGTTGCAGACGGCACGGACCATTAATTTGGGTGCCACCCCAGAGATGGTTGCATGTTCTTTCCTCCCTAGTAATCCTGCGAGTTTTCAGTCGCACCCAATCTGCCAGGACCCACTCGCGCCGCCAGGCAGCGTAAACCTCGGTACGAGCAGTAAGTAGGGCAGTGCTGTCCATGCCCAAGGGCCAAAGTGTCCAGTTTGGGATGGAACACCAAGTGTTGGTCCCCCTGGTGCAGACAGCTTGGCAAGCCTTATAAGGGGGCAATGAGGGTCGGAGAACTTGGCAAGGAAACCATGTTCCATGGTGCGGGCCCGATTCATTAGACATGTATTGGACTTGTATCTCTTGTAAATAATGCAGAGGTAATGTGTGAGTAAACAGCATTGTCGTTTCATACATAGATTTCCTATAACATCTCTGGATCGATCTACGCGAGGGGGGCCTGTGCACATCACTGTGCAAGGAAAACGGCTCTGTCATGGCATCTTTAGAATTATTGACTAATAATTGTGCAGCACCAAGGGTGGGTTCCCGGGTGCAGTCAGATTGGTAACCCTCACAGGGGGGCAATAAGGGAAGTAGGACTGGGCGAGTAAACCTTGGTCCGTGATGCGGGCCCGAATAATTGTGTGGCGGTACTAAGTACCTTTAAGCGGTCAGGTGGCCCATTAGGATAGTTGTGCTGAATATGTAATGTAACTGGCGCTCATGTATAGCGTTTCAATCCCGTGGCATTTGCATACACGTTACAGTTGTGTAATTAATATGTAATTATCAAGGCGCGTTAGATTAACACTAGGAATGGTGGACCGGACCTGCCTTCAGCTGGCGTCGCGGGGTCTGCCTTGGCGGCAACCGGATAGGGTGCCCTGGGTGGGGCAAAACAGTATATCAGTTTGGGGTTGATTATTGGTGCGTTAAACCAATTTATACTGCCAGGGTGCCACAAAGTGGGAAGGCCACTTGGGGGCAGGGTTCCCCACTTGGTGTACATGAATGAATAATGCCTTCATTCACTATACCGATAATGGGCATTGCTCCATCCTTCTCAGCTAAGTAGACCAAAGCGGTTTGATATGTCCTTTGACTTGGAGCGGGTCATTCTATGCTTTTCTTTCAAAGAACTATTCTCGCCAATTTTAATTCGGTTGTTTGGATGGCGCAGAGGTCTCAAATCCATCACTATTTCTTTGACGATCTGGTGACTCGCATTTAGGGGATGTCCATGGTTCTTTGCGTGGCTAATTAATGTTTCCAGTACACAAAGACACCCGTTGCTTAAGGCCTCAGGCTCCTATTGCTTCAGCCTTGGTTTGGTCATACCATATTAGGGGGCCAGTCACTTACACGTATAAACCGTCGGTTGGCTACGTTAGAAAGACTTTTCTCACACCTGAGATGATCTGGAGCCCCTATAGCTGAGAAATTCGGAGGAGAGTTGGAAAGACCACTGCCTCCAGGGGGGTGGCTGCCCACTGTAGCAACAGGTGGCTTGGGCATGGGTGCATGTGGCACATTTGTTAATGGTGCGGATAATTATTGTTTTACCCTAGGAAACTGGGATCTCATGACCAGGTTCTGTCTTTTGGCCGTTGGTTACCAGCCCAAGGGTGGGAAAGTACATTTTCATTTACTCTGTGCTGTGTTATGCTAAGTACAGTTCCTGCCAGCAACTACGGGGTTGTGCTAACTGAGCTGTAGGACGGTGGCCCGATTGAACTAGTGAGTTATGTAATCCCTGTGATGCCATGATGAGGTTGGTAGCACAGGGTAATGGGGGCAGATGGTACTAAGTCTCTCTTGGGTGGACGATACGAAGGGTAATTAAATTAACCTGGTATGGAGTCTCTGCTGTAGTGTGCCACTGTGGGAGTGCGGTTGGCACATTATATTTACACTGCCTCTGGGATAAGCCAAAGTCTCTGCCTAGCCACCTAAGGGGTGGGCAGGAGTCAGCATCGTGGGCACCCCTTCTCCTGACTAGAGAGGTGGGTGGGCCAGGCTTAGGCGCATACCCTAGCCAACTAGTAACTCCATTTCAACAGGAGTAGAGAATGCCTAGGAGTTGTTTGCAGTCCATTCACAACCGCCCCACAGGGCGACTGTTTTAGGCCACAGGGTTGTGGATGGCTCTTGTGTGGGAGCCTGGTGAAGAGCTAAGGTCAGGCTAGGATGTCTTGTGCTTTCACCGCACTGTTGAGTCCCAGTCACGAGCGGATTGTATCAGGGTGAGCTGGCTGTGGGTCAGGAAGCGCCAAGGCATCAGTAGCACTGAGCGGCCTACAGCCAGAGGCGGTATCAGAAGCACGGGGCATTTGTTAGATTAGAGCCCTACTCGGGGACACCGCCTTAAGTGCTTGGAGGTCTGTTGGCACCGCCTCTCAATGGAAGCCATTGTCTGGCGGGCTGCTCTGAGCAGAGCGTTTGCAGGAGTAAGTAACAGTTTCCGCCACCAGTTCAAATGTGCATCTTTCACTGAGTTACTCAGATAACTGGGACAGGAAGTAAGGTGGGCTGCATAACTCTTGCTTCCACCTGCATTGGCACATCTTGTCAGGAGTGATTGTCAAAGGGATTGCACTTCAGCCAGGTATTTTTAGCACCCATCCACACCAAGCCGAGTGTTTAAGGTCAACCTGGGCCGCATTTACACAGCCCATTATTAGGCCCTGGTGGGTCAGTGCCATGAATTACTAAATTGAACGAAACAGGAGGCTTGCCCGCGGGTTATACCAGCAAAAGTTTGGGGAGAGCTGGACTCCGCCCATGGTCAAGGGGTAGGTTTAAGTAGTAGGAGTGGCACTCTTAATTGACATGGGGTTCAATGTGACACTAGGGCATTGCCGCGTTGCAGCCAGAGCACGGGCATTGTGTGGTTCCCAGGGGGCAGCAAGTGTAGGCAAGGTGCTTTCCAAACCTGGCACCAGAACACAAGGTAGTCAGGGCCATCTTGCCTGTTGGGTGACTTGTGCAGGCACCTGGGTAGTTGTCACTCCAAGAAGAGGTGAGTTGTCTCCAATAGTGGGCACAACATATGTGTGTGTCTCTGGCCTCACAGCGGTGTGGAGCCTGTCTCATTTAGAGGGACGCACAGGCGAAAATTGTGTACTTAAGGTTCACATGACCAATGTGGTCGTGGTATCTCCTAGCCTACCCACTGTAGGTGTACTTCAGCTAAACAGGGAACTGGGAACCTGGGTTTCCGTTATTTTGGCAGGTTAGGTAGGACTTAGACAATCCGCAAGGTTAGGCACCATATCGCTCAGTGCGCACTGTATTGAATCAGACAGATCCTCTTAGCTGGTTTGCCTAGGGGGTTTCACCTCAGAGGGAGCTGAGCTGGCGGAATTCCCATAAGGAACAAAAGATGCATGGCATGGGCAGATGGGCCCCCCCTTGCTCATTTTCACATACCACTAGTTATGACATTCCTGTGCGCCATGATTTAGAAAGCAAAGGGACTGCAAGGTCAAGCATAATCCTCCTCGCCCGAAGAGCCAAGGCAGGCAGGCGGGAGTGGGAGCGGTTACATAACAAGGGGGCTGTGGTCCCATAGATGGGGGACACAGGGGTTCAGGCACACACAGTGCTAGAAGGACGGCAGCTAGGTGGGATCAGCAAATAGATGGGGCAATGTGATCCTTGGTGTTGGAAATCGCCCCGCCCAAAGTTGGCACGGGGCTAGGTCAGGTGAGGCAGAGGAACTTTCCCGCAAGAGGGTGAATAGTTCCTGGCACAGGTTCACAGGACAAGAAGAGTCTTGGGTTTCTGCAGACACTAGCTGACCCAGGCGAAAGTCAAGGGCTATTGTGATAGAGATGGGGTTCATCTATCACCAGTAGGGAGTGATCTCTTCCCTTAGATTTGCAGGAGGCCTGGAAATGAGCGGTCGCATGTTGTAATGCGCTGTTTGGTGAGTTCAGCAACTACATGGGGCAATGTGAAGCTCTGATGGGCGGAGATGATCCCCCGCAGAGGTGGCATGGAGCTAAGTCAGGGGAGGCCGTTGAACATCCCTGTAAGAGGGAACTGTTCATGGCGTAAGCTCGCAGACCAGTGGGGTCTGGGTTTCATCAGACACAAGCTCATCCAGGCAAATGTTAAAGGGTACTTTGAGGAGGACGGGGTCCACTTGTCCCCGGTGGGGATGGACCTGTTTCTCCTGGATTTAAAGGAATGTTTGGAAAGGGCAGGTTGCAGGTAATAGGAGGTGCAGTGGTGCGGGGCCCTGGCTGCGACGGTGGCCGCCTCCAGGGCTGTGGCGGAGTTACAGGGCGATCTGGAAGCAGTATGGTACAGTAAGGGTACCTCTGCGGCAGACGGGTACAGTAAGGGTACCTCTGCGCGGCACAATAGGGGTGCCAGAGCCAAAGACCAGGATCCTCATGGCAGGGTCCTGGAGAACCGCGACGGCGCCCCGTTAGTCCTTCGGGCGGTTGGGGGCCTGACCAACCGGGGGTTTGCCCTGATACGCTCCGCCCTGAAAGGGGCGTGAGTAGGATGGTAACAAGGGACACGTGATCCAGTGGTGGATCAACAAAGGTGTAGCGCTGATCGGGCATACATCCCACAGTGCTGGCTCATCAGGCGGGCAGGGGCAGCATAGGTTGGACGGCTGCCTGCCCATGGATCGCCGGTAAGATAACCCACCTTATTGCATACCCTTGTATGGAATAAACCTGCGACAAGTTTTTCCCATAAACAAAGTGTCTTGTGGTTTATTTATGCACGTTCGCCTATGGGAAGGTGGGGGGATGTTGCCGGTATTGGGACTATTGGTAAGCAAAAAAAGTTTAGTTACTATCAAGGCACTGGCATGCTAAATTCACTAATTAAATTCTGTAAAACAAGCAATACACTTCAAGTGTATTGCTCGCTTTACAGAATTTAATTAGTGAATTCAGCATGCCACTGTAAAATAAATCACAAAAACAATGTTAAACAAAACCAGAGTCCGTTTTCACAGATAATTGTTGCACAAAGTGTTTGTTAACACATTTGATAACATATTTTGCATGCCCAGGGTGCATGGTTCCCCAATACTTTCCTTAACAGAGCCCAAAGTATTATGCAGCGAGGACCAATAGGGTCCTGGGGAGAGCTGCTTAATTCGTCATCAATACCGGGCTCTTTCAGGTGTGTGGAGCGCTCCGAGGCCCATCCGACCCCCTGAATGGTTGCATTGTGTGGGCAAACTTTGCCTCACTCACCATGGCTGCAGTCCTGTGCAGGTGTCTCCGTAATGTTGATTATTATTTTTGTCAGGTGGGGGTCTTTATTTACTTGAAATGTCATCTGAGAATGTGAAAGACACCTTACCGACATTATGTGATGTGATTATGTGATTGATGAATTTCCATGCTCTTTGCTGGCTATACGGATGAAATAATGAGAACTGCAATTCATACCGATTTTCTTTTTCTTTACTCTTTATTGATGACTTTTTTTCTTTTTGATTGTGTGAAGCAGGTTTTCCATAATGAATTCCATAACTTAACCAAATATTTCATTTAGCACTATGGGAAATGGTCACCAGCCTCCCAAAAAATGCTGTGTCCCCCTAAAGTGAACCCCAACACCCCCTCTCCTCCTAACGCGCAGCCCAGCCACACCACTCTCAAACTTCACCAGCCGCCACTGTTGGTGAAGGAAACAGTGGCAGGCTTCGAACACTAAGAAGCTGCTTAGTCTCCATTATATTCTCTGTTTGAAATGATATAGGCCTGATTTAGAGTTTGGTGGATGTGGTACTCTTTCCAACAGACCCTAGGTCCACCTACCTCATTTAGAGATGATTGGACTTTAAGTTTTCCATTATAGGAGCCCCAGTTGGCTCCGTCAACAGAAAGCTTTCTCCGACAGCATGACGAAGCACGGGCTGTCGAACGGAGAACTTCACATCACCTGCTAAAGTTTTGGTGGACGGTGTCATGTCTCTTTGTTTTTGTCAGATACTGTCGGAAAATCCTGGTGGTGAGGGACAATAAAAAGCCATAATGACTCCCATCACCCTGGGAGAAAACTCCCAGGGTGTGGTGGTCTTTAGTTGTCTGTTTTTTAGAAACAAACACCCACTTTGGCAGTTTATTTCTGAAAAAACAAGCACTTTAGAAAGGTTTGGTGAATGGCTGTCAAAACTGACAGCTGCCGTCCACCAAATTTTGTGTACACTGAAAGGAACTTATTTCACAGATGGGCCTGTGGTCATCTTTAAATTTGGTGATTCATAGTCTGTCAGAATAGCAGAAGTAATGCCCACCACCCAGGACCAGACTGGGAACCCAAACCAACCCTTGCAATTTTCTTGGACCAGCCCCTGGGTAAAGACTGCCTGGACCCGGGAGGCTGAAACGCTTGTTTACTGCTTTTGTTACTGAGGGCCGATATTGCAGCACCAATGCAAAACTGGCGCCCAGTAACAAAACCGCCTCACACCGCTGCAAAACCAGCCCCAACCCTTCCAGCCTCCCGGGGAAACACCCGATGCCCTGTACGGCCAGTTTGGCCCTGCCTTCACCACCCCAACGGATAGAGTATGTCCATCATGCCATAAATCAAGTCCTATATTTTAAATGAGAAAGCCTGGGCAGCGCTCAGGTTGGAGACACAGCTATAAACTAAGTGAGCTTGTGACAGTTCACTCAGGGAGCTGGGTGGGGGTGGGTCACTATCTGCATCTTGTTTAATTGCAGCGGGACTTGTCCCCCAGCTCTGCGGCACGCTCAGCAAATACAACCTCTCTGACTATACTTCTTCCTTAAAGATCTTCTAAATCTCAGCTGCTTACTATTCAGGGACGAGACTGATAATCTATACACCGCAAAGCTCATCAAAATGAGATCCTACGGGCTGTGAGTTACTCCTTAAAAATGAGAAAAACATCACCAATGAAAATTGAACTACTGAACTGAAGGCACGGGGGGGGAGGTGAAGGCCTGAGCCATGATGTTTTGTTTTCAAATCGAAGACTCAAGTCATGAATAAAGCACGAGCCTTTAAAATCCAGGCACATCATCACCCACTCAGGACACTGATCCAAATGCAGCAGATTGATCAGAGACACTATTAAAGCACATTTTTATACATTCTAAAAGATGTCTCACCCACTCAAATAACGTGACTTATACTAAAGCCCATAAAGCAAAAGCAGTACATTTGATTATTACGAAACAGCAGTTAATAGCAATAAATAAAATACATATTAAACACTTACATAAACAAGATCTAATGATAATATATATTAAAAAAATGTCGGCACCTTCCTAAAAGCCCCAAAAAATAATGTAACACTATAGCGACCCTTTCTGTGTTCATTTCAAGTCAGTATATTAATGCAGTCTCCACAGTACGGAAAATAAATAAGGGTTCCGTATAGTGTACCCTTGATTTTTTTGAAAAGCAGGGCAGAACAGTCTAATATCCTCAAGTACATCGGGCCACTGAAAAGAGCAGCGACACCAACATGTATGACCCAGTCCTAATATGTTCACTTTAACAGGAGTTCACGACACGTACATTGAAATGAGGCATACATGTCAAGCATGGTGGGGTTCCAAAAGTTTACCTTACTTTGTACACATATTAAAGAGCCTTTTTATGTTTAATATAAGATAGATCAGTTTCAAAAGATAATTCTTTTGCTCTCAACTTGATCAGCCTTTTCGTAATTAACATTGGCTGCCCATTTAATAGCTTCTCAAATGTAATTAATACTAGGTACTTTGAGCACATTCCAACCAATCTAGCTGACGATTTTTGGGCAAATGATAACTCACATTAGCATCAATCATAGACGCAGTTTTGCAAGAAATTTAAACTCAGGGTTTGATGAAAGTTGAATAAATGATCGTGGCCGCTTAAGTTAGAAAAGCAAGTGGAGCATGGACAACATTCAAGACACACTGCTTTAAGGAAGGTTGTGCTTGGCATGTTTAAGATCTTGTAAAGTGCAAAATCTACAAATGTTTTAAAATCAACAGCTGGCCTAAAAACGATGCCTATTAGTCTCGTGTAGATAAGGAACTTCCTTGATAAAAAGATGCCTTAAGAGCAGCAAAACTGTAGAACCACCACATTTATAGTTGAATCAGCACAGACCAGCAAACGCTGCCAGCGTCCTTAAAAGGCTTGTTTAAAAAAACTTGAATTTTAGTGGAAATGTTGAAAACCTCACCCAAATTAATGTGAGTTCATCACCTCCAATTTTGAGATACAAGTATTCCAACAAAATTGCTATAGTTCCTTGCCTAACTGTATAACCTTAGTTTCAAATGTATTGATCATTAATCTGTTTATTTCACAATAATGTCTAAGGCATGCAGATTTATTTGCAACACTATGGGGGTGGGGTCCAGTATCACCAAATCAACAGCCTAAGGTAGTGAATTCACTAGTGCACAATTTATAGCAGGTGGATAACAAGTAACTTTCTTTAGTGAGGATGGCAGTGTTGTGTAGTTCCTAGGACCCCCCAGGACCTATGTGTTTTGGATGACCTAAACTGAGGGCTTGGTGTGCAGACAGACTCTGGACATCCCCACAGGATGAGTCAGCCGTTAGACCAGCTAGCTCTACGGTGCCACTACCACCCCCCTGTATTCTTACAGTGGTGTAGGTAGTTTCTGGCAACCACTGAACATGACAGCCCTGATTCCTCAGGTATCGTGGAAACAATACAGTATCTTTCGCTCAGTCATTCGTGCTTACTTTTCTCAGGATATATAGAATGCCGATTGGAACGGTTTCAATAATTATTTATTGGTCAAGGGTCAGTCTAGTATGAAACATGTTAGCTGCGACAATCAAAAGACAGGAGCAGACAAATGTAATCGCTAGTACCAATATCGTAAAAAGTAGATACATTTCTACCATAGTGCTAATAAGATGAATAAAAGCATATTACATAAAACAATAGCATTGGCGCACTCCTACGATGCGTGGCCTACCTAACCGTGTCTAGCCTAGAGGTGTAGGTGAAGCATGTATGTGTAAATGCTAGGATATGTCCTAATGGAACCTTATGGAGCCAAGAATTCCCCGGGGAAGTGCTAACCCCTCACCTGATGGTTCTGAATGAGGGACCCCATCTCTGCGTCGAGGATGGCACCCCGCAAGGGATGTCAGGTCTCTGCCTGTCGAAGGATCAGCCTGCAGAGTCTCGGTCCAGCTCGGAAGGAATTCTCCTCTGTCTGTCTAAGGGGGAGTGAGGGTCTTTTATACTGTGGTAGCCTAAATGAAATAATACCAATCAGCACATATGATAGAGAAAATTTAATATAGATGACAAGATAATACAAATACGTGCAGCACGGAGACAGACAGTATAGCCACTGAGTGTCCAAAGATGTGACGTTTCTGACAGCTTTTATAGGTCCAAACCACAAAAGGATGCAGCATCATAACATACGTAGCACAAATTAAGCATGGGCCACTTGACCAATTAGCAAAGGCCTAGTTGGTGCTATACCATTTATGGTCCGAAATATACTGTTGCTGACCACGTGTCCCAAGTAGGCAGCTTCTGGGACTTTCCACTGTAATGCAATTAGCCATGTACCAGAAATATTTCGAAATGTGATATGCTGAAATATTTGTGTCTAAGCGTGCACCTTCCTCTGTTCTGTATCTTTCTTGAGCAAGCCTTGCGTTACAATAGCAGTTTACTGAGGCAAAATGGAAAAGTACAAGCATCTTGTGCAGTGAGTTTTTATGTCAAATTAACAGGGCCTAAAGCTTCAAGCATTTGGTATCATATAAGAAAGATGGCTTCAACATTGCCCCATCTGATACCAAATCATTACTTCGCATCCTTTCTGTGCATCATCTCCTCTCCTTCCTCACTTGGGTCATAGTCATAATTGTGACTTCTGTGTCTTTTGTGTCGTGTCATGCACTGTACACAGCTGGAAGTGAAAGCTGCGCAGCATGGTGGACAAACCTGGATCATTATGCACAAGGTGATCAAAGCCGTTATAATTATAATGAACACCTCTAATTTCCATGATCCCCAGCTTCCAACCCATAGCATCAATTTCTCCCATATGCCTCCTGTGTGTAAGTTGTGTGCTTCGTCTTTAACCTTGTCTATATTGCGGCTGTTGTCAGGTATCCAAAAACAGCACACCTGGTGGATGGCGTGGCATACTCCACCTTCCTTGGCCAGGATGATGTCTAATGTAACCCTGTTCTGTATTACTACTGCTCTCATGGCAGTGAGTTCTTCAGTGATGTTTCCCAGAGCTGCTACTGTTGAACCTGCAAGATCTTCAATCATCCTTGCTAACTGGCGTATCCGTATGGAGGTATATTCTACCCCTACACCAGGCACTATAGCCTCTAGCCCTGTCATCAGGTCATCCTGCCATTCTGGTGTTCTCCTAACCCTTCCGGTGCTCTTGGTGCTCAACCTGTACTAGGTCAGTGAAGTGTGTAATTCGAGGCACGATGGAGGCAAGGTAGCAACTACCATACCATCCCGGGGGCAAATAGAAGTACGCCCATTGGGTCCCTTGTAACCCACTAATCCAGGTGAAGATCGCTGATCACTCTTCCTAATCCGTGATAGCTTTGTTGTGTGTGTGCAGTTACTCTCACCAACGAAAATTGATGGTGTTACTGAATATTCTCCTTCTGTAATTCCTAGGGCTTTATCATTCCTTTCCTCGCATTCCCTTAATCCTTGCTCACCGTTTGCTAGTTCTGCAATGCTTCACCCGAAGCTGCATTTCCTCCATTCTTCCCTTCCCTTCACTAGTTGTGATATTGTGCATAGTCATTTGAGGGGGCGCACCTGCACAGCTGGCTTTTTAGGGGCCATCCATTTATCATTCTGAATGCATGATGGTGCGATAAGCTGTTGTCTTACCCTAAATCTTGGTATTTTTACCTCAGCCCCTTTGTCCCAACCATCCCTGTTTTTCCACTCCTCATTCCTAGAGGTTTTGTCAAATGTATTGAGCATTGCCTGATCTCCTTTTGTTGGTTGCATGTTCATGCATGGCACCCTCTGTCTCTTAGGCTTTGCAGTGGCCAGTCCTACTGCTATCCCCTTCACAGAAACTGCAACAGCTATGGACATGTTATGCTGTGTGAAGAGCATATCGCGCATTAGGACACATCCCACATATTTAGAGATAGGTATGACATTGTAGCTCATGCTGTTTTCTGTGTTTGTTGGCAGATGTGTGCAAACATAACATCCCGATATGTTCATAATGCGTACATACATTTTCAGCATTTCAACATATTTATTTCCTTGGTACTCATCCCATAATCCCAGTTCCTTTTCTCCTTTAAACTCAACCTCCCCCAGAATGTCTTGCTCTGTCATATTCATTTTCCTCTCTCCATATGTTACATTTGAGCCACTTCCATCCCCCACCTCGAAATTAAGGAACCGTAATTCAAGATCTTTTGCATATATTATTATCAGTGCAGTCACTATTATCCCTGGGACTGGCGATAGTATTGCCAGTAGCACTGCTGGCCATTTTCTTTCCTCTCTTCTTGTCCTTGGCATGGCTCAGATCTTGGTACTCTTTTCTATATGTCAAAGGGTACTTCCCTAACCTTGTTGTAGTCGTCTCTGGAATGGTCCCTAAATTTATTCTTCTTTCACTCGGACCTATGCTGTATAACTATGTTCTTTGGAAGTCCTCCTTACAGTTCACTGTTCAGTTAACGTCTCTGATAAGACCAGATCCAATGTCCTCTATTGCGTAAATCACACAATCTAAAATGTCAAGGCATGTGTCTGCGATATCTTGTGCTGGTGCCTGATATCCAAAAGTGGGGAATGAAATGTCTTGCAAAATCAGGCTTCTTAATCCACTCAGTAGCGGGGGATTTGGCACAGTCATTTGCAGTACTCCATTTACCTCTATTCCAGGGGACAATAGTTTTATACTAATTATTAGTTGTGACTCTTCCACTTTCACTTGTAGAGATCTGAGCCTTCCAGATCTTATTACTGGCATTTGTGATCAGATGAGGCTACTTAGGTTTTGGGTGTAATCTTGACAATGTTCATTTGAAGTTGGAAAGTTCTGCATATTCCATTTCGAAGAGCTTTGTCTTTTGTATCTAACTAGCAGGTCCTGCACCCCTATTGATGTATTGGTGCAGGCTCCAGCAACACTAACTAGCAGGTCCTGCACCCCTATGGGTCTACCGGTGCAGGCACCAGCAACACTTTGAAAGGAAACGTTGGTGCCTTTATGGTGTACCGTCAGATGTTACCAGCACATGACGGTTGGCACATTTGAAGAAAACAAGTGTCTTTGGAATGATGATACCCGGAGGCCTGGCCTGCTGTGCGCAGCAGGGAACTGCCTCTGGTATAGTGTTTCTTCTGTTGGAGGCCTTGCCTGCAGCGAGCAGGGAACTGCCTCTTCTTTATCTCTTGTCTGTCGTTTCTTGCCTGGTGGAGCGAAGGTTGTACCTGCGAGGTGCCTCAGATGCCACTGGAGGTGCCGGTGGAGCTTGCTCTCCGTTGCCCGGCCCTGCTGCTTCCTTGGTGTGGAAGCTGTGGATCCAGTATGTCAGCCCTTCACACTTAACGGCTGTAGCTGTTGTCAGCAGGACCTGGAATGGGCCCTTCCACCTTGGCTGGAGGCAGTGTTGTATGGTGTGAGCTTTGACCCAGATCCAATCACCAGGCTGCAGGTCATGTGACGGCGGAGTTGCTGCTTCTGGAAGAGCCTGCAGAACCTGGCGATGAAGATAACGTAATGTCTCTGTTCATTTTTTACAATAGCACAAAAGCAAATTGTCTGCTATTGATAGCGGAGCAGTGGACATATGGCCTGCAATGTTCATTGGGCGGCCGAACAAAATTTCATGAGGGCTTAACTTTGTCACCCTATCTGGCGTGCTTCTCATTGCCAACAGGGCTAGAGTAGAGGTAGGGCATCCACCCATGAAAGTTCAGTCGATGCACAAATCTTTCCAATTTTGTTTTTCAACACCCCATTCTTTCTCTCCACAGCACCCGCTGCTGGTGGGTGATAGGCACAGTGTAGTTTTTGTGTGACCCCAAGCCCCTTACATATTCCCCCTATCTAATGCGAAATGAACGCAGGTCCATTGTCGGAGCTCAGAAGGGCTGGAATTCCAAAGTGCGGTATAAGTTCTTTCAGAAGGCATTTAGCCACCGTATGTGCATCACAGTTCTTTGTTGGATAGGCCTCAGTCCATTTGCTGAACATGCACACTATTACCAACACACGTTTGTACTTCTGGGTGGGGGGCATGTCAATGAAGTCTAATTGGAGGCTTTCAAAGGGTCCGTGGGGCAGTGGGAAATGATCAGGTGCAGTTGGTGTACCCTTCCCAGTATTATATTGTGCACACACAGTGCATTGCTTACAAAGTCTCTCTGCTATTTGACGGAACTTACAGTGGTACCAACATTGTGAGAACAATCTGATCATGCCGTCTCGGCCAACGTATGAGGGACCATGAAAGAGGCGTGCCATGGAGGGAAGCATTGATGAAGGCAGGCATATTTTTCCATTCAGCCCTGTCCATAACCCCTCCTTTGTTTGCACACACCATCCTTTTAGCCATTCCTCCTTTTCATGTTCCTCCACCTTTCCCTGAATGTGTATAGGGTCAAAATGTAATGAATCACTGCTAGCATTAGTGTCCTTGTTGTGGCTTATTATTTGTACCATTGTTAGCTGGCAGCCTGTTAGCGCTATCCTCTTTGCCTCCCCATCAATAAATGCGTTGCCTTTTGATACATAGTCGTTTGATGAAGTGTGTGCTGCACATTTCATGACAGCCACTGTTGATGGCAGTAACAATGCTTGGAGAAGGTCACTGATCAATTGTGCCTGTTGTATTTGTTGGCCTGTGTTGTTGCTGAAGCATGAATCATGAACAACTAGATCTCCATCTCCATCGGGGAAAGGTGTGTCTCTTAAATCAGGTCTAACATTTGAATACTTATCTGTGTCTAGCACACATGGACTATACTTTACCAAACACTCCCTGTCTATGACCAATTGCAAGGTGTGAAATCAGTAGTGGGGCAATGTATGGGCCAAATCGTCAGAAATATAAGTCACATTCGCATCAGTTGAGCTTCCTAATCAGATATGAGAGGGTGAAAACGTTTATCATTAAGCACATGCAGGCAAACATTTTCGAAAACAGGAAGCTTCTCTGTTACGGTGACACTTTTGGGAATCAAAATACTCATAAAAAAATATTTGCAATCACCCCTAAAGACTGCACATGTAAACTAAAAGACATTTTAAATTTGTACACATTGTATCCTGAAAACATTATAATACTGAAACACAGTTATTCAATGCACACTATCCTTCTGCATTTGCATATACTCATTACTAAACATCAATATATAAACATAATAATTCACACTTAGTATACATCCTTGGTAGTCACTGGCAAATGCACTGTATCAAAATGCATTTTAGTGCACCTTACAATTTGTTACAATAATATTTTCTGCCACTCTGAAGAACCTAGCAAAATTTTGGAATAACACAAATCAATTTTCATGGTCACTGGAGCGTGTGTGGGGATGTAGGTGTTGTATGTGAGGTGGCGGTCTGTGAATGCGTTATACTACACTATGTGGAAAGCGAGCCAGTTACCTAACTTGACCAAATTGTGTGATCCTGGGCATTTCATTTCTCCCCCCCCCCTTTTACATTTTTTTTATTAGCAACTTACAACATCTTTTTGAATAATGAGAACCCAGGCCACCCAGATCATTCATCTTTTAGCTCAATACTGGCATTGTTGCCATGGTTGGGAGATAGCTAATATGTTCAAATGCACACTTTAAAAACTAGCACTTGAAACAGGGACAATACCTATCAATGCACTGAAATAACCTGATGTACAGAAATGAAACAGCTCTGCATGTTCAGGAAATACACTTTGAACTTGGAGAACTTTACAAGACTATCTTTAACACTTCTGCTGTAGACTGTTATCCAGAAAGTAATGCTGTGCAGGGCACTCTTGCTACCTGACAACAAATTTCTCCTGTTGTAATGTACTCCTGTGAGATAGGGGCGAGACGGGGGCCTTGGGATGCCATTACTCTGGCCCTTACAATGTCAATTGACAAGAGACATACCAGGAAACAAGACAAGACATAAAACAGACATGTACGAGAAACAAACATCTTTTCTCCGACGTTCTTGCATCTGAAAATGAAAATGTTAGGAAACAAACCGTTGCACCAAAACTTATTAAAGTGCATATACACAAAATAACACTTCTCTTCATTAAGTATTTGCATTCCTTTCCATTCTCCGCTGCGAAGAATAATTTTTTTTAACCAGTTCTGTTCATACCCACAGAAAACTGTTGTAGTGTGTGGTTTGGTCTTGGCGCAATGCCCAGAGTCTCTATGGCCAGCCAGGATCGTTATTTCAAAGCCAGTCCAAAAGAGTTTTCGTTAACCCTTCAATATATCATATCATATCATATATCAAAGGCCTTGCTGGGCAGAACCTTTCTCAGTAACTATTGTTTTCCACTCGCTTTACTCTACAAAATTATCAGGGGTGCTAAGTGTCTCAGGAGAGGTCAGGTCTCCTCGAGCGGTCTGAAACACACTTTCCAGTGTATTCTTTTGCCTTAGAAGCTGGAAATCAGATGTGGCCAGCTCCAAGCACATTAATTGAGAGACTATAGCTGCTGTATTTAAATCTTGTGGTCCTGGAACAATGGGTGTAGTTAGTGTGCATTCCATTCCACCTATTTGTCTCTTTTCCTGTCTCATTAGTTCTGTGTACCCTCTTCTTTGTTCTTCACGTAATTTCGGAAAGTCTTTGGTAAAGGACATGAGATCTGCTCTGGACCATGGGACATGTACATATGCCACTTTATTTTCCTTCTCCATAGGTGGAGGGGACACATTTCACAGGGGCATTATCAATGTGGGTGTTGTGGGCACTTGGAAAGAAATCTGTGAACGTAAATGTGGCTACATCCCAACTATAATCTGGAGAGAGGGGGGCTGATCTGCGTAAATGCAGATGTGCCACATCAAAGTTCGCCATCTTTTTGCCGTAAATGTGTCATCTAGTGAATTATTGTCAAAAAGTTTTTTGCCACGTATTTTCAATAAGACGCGATATCGTATTTTGTTTTTTCTGTGCCTAATTTTAACAGCACCTTTTCTTTCTACAGAACTTGGAAGCCGCTAAGGTTGCTTCCTGTCCCATTGTTACAAGAGAAGCAATATTTGAAACATTATTTTGAAAGTTCTATTTCGGTAACTTTTATATTCATGAGTTTGTGCGCGAGAGATTTGCAAAAGGCCTGTTCATCATGGGACAGTTCGGTGCGTTGTGCCCCTGTGGCAGAGAATGCCGGTGTGTAATCTGTGTTGGGAAGGGGAGCCTGAACCTCCCCATTCTGCTGGCTCATCATTCTACCCATTCTCCTGCATTCTTTTTCATTGCCATCTCAGGTTGTGTTGCAAGTTTGTAAAAAAGCGCTGACCCTACTTGCGTTACCAACAGTTCAGTTATGCTGGATACGGAAAAACAAAAGGTGGCTTGTTAGGTTAATGCCAGGTGACACAATAGGAAGAACGAACGCTACCACACACTTTCAGCCAGCCTGAAGCCTTTGAAAAAACAGAGGAAGCTGTCCGTCATTCAACAAACAATGCAACTAGTTCACCAAAGCATTCACAAGTTGGAAAGGGAGAGAAAACATTCCTGTGGTACTGGCGTTCCTTGGACAGTATAGAAGGTGACAGGCATACACATGAAATACAGAGGCATGAATTCAGTACCTGCGCAGCGGCGCTGTGTTGTACTGTACGCTATGGCTGAGTGATGTACTCCCAACCTAGTCCCAAAATAATAATAGTGGAAACAGAAAGAGGATAATGGGGACTTCAAGTGTGATAAGAAATATCACACAGCAGAGGGTCATCCGTCCAATACAAAGTAAACGTCAGGAGGTCCCGCAATGCACTGCTTATAACCTCACATATTACATCACTCATTACATGGTCAGTGACATCACTGATGATGTCACTGATTACATCATCCACAGAACCACTCACACACCCACTCACACCCTCATACAACCTCTTGTACGCCCACTCACATAACCACTCAAAACCCATTTACAGACCCATACCAATACTCATATACCCACTCACTCTTCCATAGAGGCACTCACACACCCACTCATTCATTTGTACAGCCACTCACACAACCATTAACTCACCCATACAGCCTCTCATGCAACCATTCACTCACCCGTACAGCCATTCACATAGCCACACACTCATCCATACAGCTACTCACACACCCACCTATTTACCTACACAGTCACTCACACACCAACTCACTCACCCATACAGCCTCTCAACACAGCCACTTACTCACCCATATAAGTATTCACACACTCACTCATACAACCACATAACTTACATACCCATTCACACATCCATGAAAGCACTCACATATCCACTCACTAACCCTTACAGCCATTCACACAGGCACTTACTCATATCTATACGCATATACACCTACACATCCAGGTTAGGCTGGGTACATTTTAGCAAATTAATTAGGGCGCGTATTTTAGGAATATGCAAGTGCTACTGTTTTTATCTGAACTGTTTCTGCTCATCTTATTAGCACTATGGTAGGAATTAGGCCTGGGCGGTAAATTCCGTTCCGCTCGCGGAATTTGGGTAATTTCACGTTCCGCAGAGAACGCGAAATTGCCAAAAATTCCGCAATCCGCGGCTTCGCGGAATTTTTTACTTGTTTGCGCTTTCAAAATGCGTGTTCGCGAGATATTTCTCCCCGAGCACGCAAACAGCGTTCGCGAACAGGAAAAAAGCATTGCGAACGGGCGGAACAAGAAATTCCGCGTGTTCGCGGAACTTTTGCGTGCTCGCAGAGATTTTTTACCGTTTCGTGGAGCTTTGCGTAGCGCGACTACGCAAATTCCGCCCACCCCTAGTAGGAATGTATCTACTATTCACTATATTGGTACTAGCAATCTCCTTTGTATGCTTCTGTCTCCTGATTGTCGCAGCACATATGTTTTACACAAGGCTGTCGCTGGACCAATAAATTCTTATTGAAACGTCCTAATCGCCATCCTGTGTATTTTCTGAGAGAAAGCAAGCACGAGTGTCTGAGCAAAATGTACTGTACTGTTTTCCACGATCCCCGAGGAATCAGGTGGTCATGTTCAGTGGTTGCCAGAAACTACCTACACCACTGTTGAATACAGGGGAGTGGTAGTGGCACTGTAGAGCTAGCTGGTCTAACGGCTGACATATCCTGTGGGGGTGTCCGGAAGGGGTTGAAACCCCAACCCCTCAGTTTAAGTCATCCAAAATGTGCAGGTCTTGGGGGACTCCTATGAACTACACGACAACCCACTGAGACAGCCACTCACTCACCCATACAGCCACTTAAACACTGAGTCACTCACTCATACAGCCATTCAGACACCCACTCACTAACCCATATGGTCACAACACACCCGCTTACTCACCCATAGAGCCACTCACACTGCCACTCGCTCACCCCTACAGCCACTGACACACCCAATCACTCATCAGTACAGCCACTCACACAGCATCTCACTCACATAGCTACTCATACACCCACCTATACACCCATACAGCCACTTACACACACAAGGATACAGCCACACACCATATGTTAGAAGTAGTATCACTCAGTAGTAGTGCACCTAGCATACTAATTTATGTTTTGTAATAGGTTAGTATAGATGTTTAACACCCATGAACTCTTAAAAACACTTACACTCATGTGATGATGTCATCTGTGATGTCATTTGAGATGTCATTAGTGATGACCTATTTCCTAACTATAACAAATCTATCTCTATCTATCTATCTATCTATCTATCTATCTATCTATCTATCTATATACATACATACATACATACATATATATATATATATATATATATATATACCACAGAGACAGTTACTCACGCTCTCAGAAACAGTAGACAGGATCAGGAAAAGTATCGATTTATTCCATCATAAATCAACGTGACGCGTTTCGCCTTGCGGCTTGATCACACAAAGTGCACGGTATGAAAAGCCTCATTACATACTCGACATTCGAAACTGACATAGGACGTGATTAGACCAATTACTTCAATGAAAAAGTCACATTGCTGCAGTCGCCATCTTGTAACATGTTACATCATAATAAAAAAAGCATATTAGGCGATAGTGTCGTGCACAGAGCAGCAATTAATACCAATATCCCGTATATTAACACGTTATGCATTTAGTTGATCCTGCACATATAAACGTTGTAAGCTGGTCTCTAAGTTATGCCAGACGTTCACTCAATAATGGTCTCCATTTTGTATTATCTGTTTTTTGCCGGCAGCAAGTCAAAACAACTTTAATAGTCTATGCTCTTTGCCAAGTGAAACTTGTTGAGGTGAGTTCCAGGCAGAGTGTGAGAATAAAATTAAACACAACCACATTTCTGTGGGACCACATGACAATATTGATACATTCCAAGACATTGTTTCTGAACAACTGTTGAAATATAATCAGAAAGTATGGTTTAAAAATCTGCACCAATGATACACAATATGACCATAGCACAAAAGAATGCAATTACCAACTTAGCCACTGACAATACCATTGTAGTCAGGCCCGCGGACAAGGGAGGTAATGTGGTCATCATGACCAGAGAGATGTACATAGCAGCAGCAAGGCGAAACACGTCACTTTGATTTATGATGGAATAAATCGATACTTTTACTGATCCTGTCTACTGTTTCTGAGAGCGTAACTGTCTTTGTGGTACGAATTGGATTATCGGCTGCTCCGCCGACTCTTGCGCCACCTCCCATGAGAATCCGGCTTCCAGCAGGAGCATTTCATAATGGATATATATATATATATATATACATATATATAAATAATATAAAATTACAAAAATAAAGAAATAAAAGATATATTTAAACAATGTTACGGAATGTATTGGAGTTTGAGAATAATAGATATACTAGTTCCACTCCAATTTATACAAAAGTAGTGACAATGTAGGTTTTCAGAGGGGTTACATTTAGTATTCCCACTGAAAACAGGTCAACAGTAGGAACAGAGTAGGAGTAAGATTTACTATTCCACCTCCAGTCTGTCCAACAATAGGGAAAGTGTAGTCAACTGTAGGGAAAGCGCAGGACTTCTGAGGGTTTAAATTTACTATTCCTACTCCAGTCTGTGCAGCAGTAGAGAAAGCGTTGGACTTCAGAGGGATTAATTTACTATTCCCACTCCACTGTAAGCAACAGTAGGGAAGTACTTCACTTCCGACACATTAAATATTTGAATAACCCTATTAATTTAGAATAAATATAAAACTCTTAATATGAACATTATTAATTAATCCCCAAAAATTATATATATTTTTTTACATGAATATTAAACAATGTATGAATTAATTATCAATTTCTTTAAATTATTTATTACTTAATTAACTTCCTACACTATACCCCTACAAACCTAGAAGGCCACACTTAAAATAAGACTGAAATAAATAAATGTAGCACAGTTTACATAATTGATAATCATTTGATTAACTAATTAACTAATTAACAATTAATATTAATTTGCCAATTAATTATTACTTAATTAACATCCCACCCTATACCCCTACAAACCTAGCAACCCACAACTAAAATAAATCAGCATTACATCATGTACATAATTAATACAATGTATAAATAATTATTAATTGCTTCTTAATTTCTTTACCAACTTATATCACTACAAACCCAACAGCCCACACCTAAAACATAACTAAAATATAAAGTTATAGCACAATATACATAATTAGTAATCAATTAAATAATTAATAATAAATTAATAGATAATTATTAATTAAAGATTGCTTCATTAACTTCCCACCCTTTACTCCTAAAAACCCAGCAGCCTGCACCTAAAATAGAACAAAAAAGAACTAGTTATCAATTAAATTATTAACATAAAATAATTGTAAAATAATTATTACTTAATTACCTTCCTACCTTGTATCCCTACAAACCTAGCAACCTGGTACACTATAAATTACTATCAGTAATTAAATTAAAAATTATATATATATCACTTAAAATTGCAAACTAGATTTGAAAATATTATTAACAAGTATACAAACAATAATATATGAGCTAAAACATGTTTGATAAGTAAAAAACGATATTTTTAACAATTATATTATTGAAAACAATGATATTAACAACAATAGTTTTAACAATGATATTACGTATCTGAAAAAATTATTTTCTTGACAGCGATATTTCTGCACCATGAATATACGACTCAATATTTGTCAAAATACCAGTCTAATGCCCACTATACAGTCACAACTATAAGGGCACATTTTGTGCACACCCTCACAAGAAGAGGTTCCACATTTCCCATTTTACCGTGGACAGGCTTGGGCCTCTCTGTATATGATATACTACCAAGATGTCAGGGCCAAAATAAGAGCCTGGATACAAGCTTCATATGCAATTAAGGCAGTGGTGCACACCTATTTACCATTCTGGGGTTAATCTCTTCCAAACATGTCCTTATGGATAGACTGTCAGTCTTCTATCTCAGCATTCAGACTTCTCAATGGCATGTTCATTGCGGTTGTGATTGAATCCATCCATCTTGCTGCTGGTCATCCTCGTTTTCTTTCACCTCATCCAAGCATCACTGTCTGTTCCAGGGAACTGTATCTTCACATTATGTGCCTAAAATATGACAGCTTTAATGTGGTCATCTTTGCATAGAGCGAAAGTTATGGCTTCTTTGGCATTTCTTCATAAGGCATCATTGCTCATCCTGCCACTTTTCTTCATTGTCCATCTTTTGCATCACCACAGGACCATGGGGAATATCATTACTTGTACAATTCTGACCAGTGTTATTTATACACAACAGCACATTTAAAAAACTTTAAAAGTGTTTTGTCGCAGCTCTGCACGGTGCTAATTAGGCCCAGGAAGAATTTTTTATTATGCTACTGGAGTTGGTGGAATTTGGCGACTCCAAGTTATTCTTTTAATGTGGAGTTTCGGCCAAATTTCGCCAGTCACCCCATGGCAAACGTTTTTTTTCCCATTCGAGCAACATGATAATAACTCAAGTAGTCACTCAAGTGGTCAGAGGGCTGCTTCACAAGTAGATTTTCTACTCGAGCAGCAGCAAAATCAGCTCGAATGGCTGCAAACTCTTGCACACTACGTGTTGACATTCGTGCTGAACTTTCAATGTGGAACGTGCTTCCGGAGCTAAACCACAGCGCGGTCAGCCCAGCGTGTATTTTCTACATCCGTTGGCGGAACACCACAGAATCTTTCTTTGTTTTTATGCAACTCTGGGAAATCCGTGAGTTACGCCCACCCTTGGTGCTAATCTGCTGCGTATTTCTTGACTGCTGGAACTGTCCCATCAATTAATGATCTTAGAAGACAGAAGTTGCCAACCATTTCTAGGCCTTCACGATCAGCTCTAAAGCTGGTTGTCGCACCTTGCTATCCTTGTCATTCCTCTGTTATTTATTTTGCATTTAGGCCCTAATTATGATTAGGTCTCCCGTTTTATGGTATTTATTTTTTTGACATTTCCGTCTGTATTTATCCATATTTTTTTTGTCAACTTTATCTGTATTTATCCATATTTATTATGGGTTTTGTGAAAAAATTAAAGCTGAAACTGGTATATTTCCACATTTATTTAACCAATAAATATGCAGTCATGCTTGAATGCCTGCCAGCTTTCAGTGATATGAACATCCGTAGAAGATATATCAATGCACTTTTATGAAAATATGCACTTTTCAGTATCAGCCTTGTACATATCTTCTGCTGTTTAAGCCTCTTTACTAAAATTCTTTTCTTTTTTAACCCCCTTACCTATCAATCCACAGTTATTGGCCTGGCAGTCATGGGAAAGTGTATTTAGAATCACTCAAAAAGCACCCAATTTCCGTTTTTATCCACATTTAAAAATAATACAGACAAGAAAATAAATGGTTTTCTGTCTGTATTTATCTGTAAAAATCAGTAAAAACTGAAAACAGGGAGCCTTAATTATGATGTTTGTGGTCAGATTGCCGACCGCTATCGTGGCAGTCAGGAGACCACCCGACAAGCAGTCAACGGCCTGACTGCCGAATTAGGATGGGACCACCATGCTGGTGGTTGGAAAGTGCTCTTTTACATGGCAACTTGTGTTGCGGCCCAGGAAAATGGCCGCAGCACAAGCTGCAGTGTAAAAGAGCACTTCAACATGCTAGTATTGTCTGACACAGTAGCGGCTGGAGGGGAACGGGGGTGGCACGGCAGGGGGGGAAACAAAAAAAACGTACCTTTTCGCAGATTGCGAGACTGTCTCTTCACCGTTGTGTCTCCTTCTCCTCAGCTTCCGCATATGCAGGAAGCACACAGGCTCCCCTAAGCTAATCACAATGCTGCAATGCAGTGTTGTGATTGGTCTGAGTGCTGTGGTTCGGCGCTCACACGGGGACAGGGAGCCTGTGTATGTTCCTCACTAGGTTGTGCATTATAGCCTGTTGGGGAACATGCAAAGTGCACATGACTGTTTGGCCTGCCCAAGACGGCCGGCCAAAAAGTCATGCACACCTGGAGTGTGCAAACCATTTCTCCCCCCTGTGCCACCAGCCCCGCCCTAACCCAGCCCCGAACCTACGAAAACTAAAATGATAATAATGACGTTATTATCATTTTATTTTTCCTGCTCTGAGAGCAGTGAGGCGATGCTCCTCCACCTTAGCGGAGGAACAGCCCCTTGGTCTGACAGGCAGCTGTCATTCAATTAGAAAGCAGTGCCCTTACATTTATCTCTTAACAAATGTTGTCATGCTAGCAAACAAAGAAAATCTTAACAACAGCATAGCACTCAACCAGGACAAACCGACAAGGACTATAATAGATGGTGACATACTGATGAATCAGAAGGTTAGAGCCTCAAGAAAACCACTGCCTAACACAAAATGTGCTTCTCAAAGAAAGACTTAGGGGTATATTCACAAGAACGTGTGATAACTACCGCAAGAGTAGCGTAACGCAACTTTCAATAACGCAGCCTAACACGGGAAAATAACCCCGTGTCAACGTGGAATTCACAACAAGGTGGTACCATGCGATAGTCACCAGATAACGCGTCAAATGTCAGCGTGAAAATCAACGCCACGCCGAAAAAATGCGAAACGCGAGAAATCATGCGATGAGGCCAATCCCGGTACAAATAGTAGCGAAAAGCAGCCTCAGGCCTGCAAATCCCACGCGTCTGGTGGGATATTGCACCATAAAAACCACAGACACAACTCACCAGAAACAAGCCAAAGCACGTAGCAACATGGATGCACCCTGACCCAGCGCAGAGGGCAACGCGAACCCCACAACCCCCACAGACCACCAGCAAAGAACAACTGGCTCGGGGAAGGCCAAGGAGAAAAGGGAGAGGAAGACGGAGTGCAGACCGCAGGAAAACAAGACCAAGGCCACGGAGGCGACAGAACACTACCAGCAACTGACCCACAAGCAGACCACCTGGAATGCAGTCGGAGTGCCCAGGAGGCCAATCCAGGAGGCCAAGAGGCGCCGGCAGGACGTGACAATCTAAACCAGGTACAAACCCGCTGCCAACAGGAAGGCAGCAATGGCGACAGGAGGTGGCAGTCCAGCGCCACAGGAGGAGCTGGAGGAAACCCAGGCCACAGTCATCAGTGTGGAGAGGGTGCAAGGAGTAGGGAGTACGGACACAGCACGACAGGACCTGACACAACAACAACAGGGTGAGGATCCAACATGGACTGGGAGGACGGGGGTGATGGGCACAATGCCACACATGCACAATGAGGTGTAACACACTGCACACCCACAATTACCCAGGGACATGTCCCCCATCCCCGTGGCACACTGCAGCACACACACATAGCAATCACAGCACATACCATGACAATGTGGCACAAAGTGCAACACCCACACTGCAGAACAGGGGACACAACTGGGTCCACCCAGGCGCAGAAACAGAACAATCACATTGGACAGAGCAGGGAACTGTGAGATGCACATCTACCCCTACAACCCCACATCAGCCATGTAGGCCAATTGTACACTGTCCCAACTCAAATAGCCACCACCGCCCAAACAGTCACAATGTACATTGTCACACAGTCTGCATGTCGACAAGAACAAGGCGCCAACACAATGCCAACATGCACCTCCCCTTCACAATGCAGAAGGACAAACTACACCTCCAGCAGGTCAGAACAGACAACCCATCAGTGATGCCCGAGATGAACACCACAGCCCAGACACCAACGCCCTACAACAGCCCATGGACATCCCACACAACCCACCACCAGGACCAGGGCAGACAAGCTACTCAGAGGAGAACCCAGCCCCTGCAACAGACCACACAGCATGAAGCACCCGCAATCACAGCTGGCTCACAACACTTCACCCACCCACATATGGCACCCCAATGCCAGGTGGCAGAACGCCAAAAGGAGGTGGCCCAACAGGTGAGGGTGTTGCCGAACCCATGGAATGCGAACTAGAACACATACGTGGGTGTCCAATACCCTTCAGGGACCACCTACACCCCACAAAGGAGACCCACACCTCCACAGAGACACATGCACACATCATGTTGAACTGGCTACGGGCACGTGCGCCCGGCCCCTTTATTGGCAGGGCCACATGTACAGTGATGCCTGTGCTGGATGTGTGTGGGGTGAGTATAAGCCAGCCCGCACGGAGTGCTTGGTGCTGCCAACAACCTGAACAGTGGACACCAGTGTAATGGAAACAGAGAACACCAGCATAACAGAGTCAAATGCAGAGCAACATGGAGGGATCCGGAGTAAGGCCAGAGGTCACCCAATATTCTGTCTGGACGTTCCGTGAGTTGCAGTGCACTGAGGTAGGGGCACTAGAGAAGAGCGCGCTCATGTGAAGAAATTGCTAGGATTGTGTCCCTTCGGGTTAGTCCTGATGCAGAGGCAGTGGGGTGTGTTACACCTGCATCAACGTCCCAGGTCTCCCACACTGCCTGAGGTGACAGTTGCGTCCGCAGTCCACAGCGCAATACCCAGTATTAGATCCAGGCTTGTAGCTTGACTACCGCCACCAGTCTGCATTCCTGCCTTGGGGCTGTTGCCACCTGCCCTCCCATTGTCTGTGCCTTCTCCCGTCCGCACACTTGACACATCCTCCTCCTCATGGTCCCAGGTCTTCCCCACTGCATGAGGTGACATTGCTGCGCAACCTCACAACAGCACAAAACTCAATCAGTAACGGACAATGGCTTGCGGTGCACTGAGTCACTGGCACCTGGAGTGCTGAGCAGGGTATCAGGCCGATGATGGCATCCACAACAGGTCTGAGCAACTCCGTAGGTCTGTCAGGAACACCGTTTCGACTCTGGCAGATGGCGGTTGAAGGTGGTCCTTGCGGTGGTGGCGTGTGCCTCCTGCAGTGATGCGACGTCCGGGCCGGTCAAGACTCGATGCCATGTGTGGGCCCTGGTGGCCCGCAGTTGGGGCCAGAGGAGGCGGACAGCGCAGGGCCACAGACACATGGCGTTGATGACCCCAAGACCATCGCTACAGAGGCCATTCAATGTCTCAGAAGAAGGGGTCCCAGGCCTGAGCAGCTCAGAGTTAGTGGCCCCGGATGCACTGCGGCCGGCACAGGCACCCAGCCACAGGACGGTGACTTGCGGTGCAGTCAAATGGGCCATGCGACCTGAGCGGGTCCCCATCAATGTCCGAGGTGTATGTTGCGGAGGGTTTCGGGGGACAGTGGAAGGTGTCCTCCAGGGCATGAGGCGGAAGGTCTGATGTTATCTGGAAGCAGCAAATGGAGGAGTGGAAAGCGCAACCCTCGTTTGCACCAACAATTCGGGATCAGCTACATGAGGATGAAAACCAGCCCCTAGTCCATAGACTCAAACGCCACCAATGTATGACCAGTGAGTGTCCATGAATGTCGGGGAACAAACTTAGTGTCACAGGTGCTGTGAGGGCATGCAGTCTGCGATGATGCCGGTAAACATATGTGAACTCCAAGCCAAGGCTCTGTGACCTACTGGACCGCAGTGTAGGCTGGAGGCAGCGGTCAGCAGTGGCCCACAGCCACGAGTCGTTGGCTCGCGAGGCACAGAGTTAGTCACACAGTGGCAGTTGTCGGTAGTGTTCAATCATCTCCGTGACGCTGATCCTGTTCCCTCCGGACTGCAACGTGTCATCCTTTTACGCCCCTCCGTGCGTGCGAAGAAATGTATTCTGCCTTTTGAATTACCGATGTTCAGTTCCAAATCTGTGATCCCACTCGTGCGCAGTGTAGGCCGAGGGCAGTGGTCCGCGTAGGCCCACAGACACGTGTGTTTGTGATGCCATGCACAGACTTGTTGCCACCACATCGGAAGGTGTATTGTGAATTGTTCTCTGCCATGAATAATGTGAGGCAGCGGTCAGCACGGCCCATCCACCGAGTGTCTCCGGCATAGGTTGGATGGCCCCACCGGCCTGCGTTGTTCAGGTTCAGTGGCACCACGTGTAGCCGGCTGGCGTTGAACAGGATTAGTGGCACCACGTGTAGCAGGCTGGCGTTGAACAGGGTTAGTGGCACCACGTGTTGCAGGCTGGCGTTGAACAGGGTTAGTGGCACCACGTGTAGCCGGCTGACGTTGAACAGGGTTAGTGGCATCACGTGTCGCAAGATGCCCATATGGAACTATGCCTCACTGATCGGGGGGGTCTGGTACTGTGGGCGCTGGCCCGGATTTGGTGTCACTGCAATTCATGACTCAGGACACAGTTTCACATATGGGACCTACTGGTCCGAAGAGTAGGCCGGGTGCGGCAGTGGAGTACGTCATCGAAAAAGGAATAAAGCGGGCCTGTGTCGTGGAGGCCGTGATGGTCTGAGGTGGCTGCCAAGGTCTCGGGCCTCGGGCTTGGGGCTTACGCCGGCACGTGGTGGGCCCTCCTTGACACACGCAGGTGTCGGAAGGTGATCAGTGTGGCCTGGCTGCGCAGGGGCTGGCCTGATGGGTTCATGGTCCAGCGTGCCGGGGTCTGGCAGGCGCACGGCATCGCAGGCAACTCTGCTCATGAGGATGGCGTTGGCCTCTTGGTGAGGTGGGAGGCGCCGCCCTGGCAGAGACGTGGGTCTTTCCGGAAGAGGACCATGCCCAGGCCTACATGCTTTTTATTCACACCCCTACGCTGGCATGGCGTACGCCGGGCCTTCCCATTCCGCTGACGCTTAGGGGGGGCGTAACAGGCAACATTTCCGCAAGGTCCCCCACTGGCTGGGGTGACATGGTGGCGTCCACTGTCCACACCACTCCATACGCAAGCGGTGTATGTCGCCATGGATATGGGTGTGTTCTGCATACTGCGAGGTGTCCAGCACATCTCCGGCACTCTTGGCATTGTGTACTTTCCCAATCATGGTTCTACTGCATCCTTCACACATGCCTGGTTGCCACCTCTCCCCACATTTGGCTATTATGTGGCTGAGGTGCCATGCCATTGCTGGCTCATGTTCAGGGCTTGCCCATGTGGACATTGTAAGTTGTTCTGTCATGTCTGGTGTGTGGGCATATTGTTGTGCCTGTTGTATGTGATTTTGTGACATGTGCATTGCCAGCGTTGTGAGTTGCATGGTTGTGGAGTTGAGGTGTGTGGGGTGTTCATTTGTATATTGCCACGGGGCTGTGCATTTCCCTTGTTGCCATTCTGGGAACGCTGGTTGATGATGGACTGTTGGAGGATGAAGGTATCATGCACACTGGCTGTGTATTTGAAGGCGACATTGTTGGGTGTTCCACGGTGTTCTGTTGTTGCCTGCACATTGGTGTGAGACGTGTGCTTCCTGTTGTGGTGATTGTGTGCTGTGTCCCCAGGGGGCACAGGTAGTACATGTGTGCTGTGTATTGCCCCCAACACGTGCGTGCATCCTGCTATGGCATATGGTCCTTGCTTGGTCTCCAGCGGATCCTGTGCATTGTGTTGTATGTATGGGGACTGGGGTACCAGGGTGATGGTGATGTCCAGGACAGGTGTGGGGGATTTGGATGTGGCTGGCTGTGAGACTCCTCCGACTCTGGCGGGTGTTGGATGGGGGGTCCCAGGGGCCAACAGGTGCAGCCACGCCATCAGCTTTGTGTGGGGTGGGATGTTGGTTGTCCGCTGTGTTCTTGCCGTAGGCCTGTTAGGCGATGATGGTCAGGATGCGTAGGTTGGTTGTCCCTTTCAGCCTGTAGTGGACGGTGACATTGTCAGATGTTGGGTCTGTGCGGCTGGTACGTTTCCTGGGGTTCTGCTGTCTTTGTCTGTGCTGCGTCTGTGGTGGTCCAGGGGGGGGGGGTGTTCCGGGTGTGGGTTGGGGTCCTGGGGTGGTGGAGGTGGGTGTTGTGGCCCTCTTCGGTGTCCGGGCCGCATGATGGGTGGCTCCATGGCATCTGTTGCCCTTCGGATGTGGCCCTGGGCTGTGCTCCCTTTTGTGGTACTGGCTTCCGTCCGACTTTACACCAGGTCAGAGCAGGTGTAGATTTCCTGGTGCTAACGCGCCTTATCGCCTGTTTTGTGTTTTTATCGCCGATGTGGCTGGTCGTTGTGAATGTTGAGGTGTGCTGTTGTCTCGGCTTTTGTCACGGGAACGCCTACTCTGCATCTCATTAGCGATATTTGCGGGGGTCCTCTGTGGCGATGTTTTTTGCAGCTGCTATCGCGGGTAAACTGGTGCTGTGGGCTGTTTACACTGGCTTGTGAATGGGGGGGTAAATTTATCACGACTTTGGCTGCGATAAAGTGCCGTTAATTCGGCGATAGCTCCTTGTGAATATGCCCCTTAGTCCTTTCAAGCAGCTGTAAAGTAATACATTAATGACACATACAGTTCATCCTCATCACAGTTCCTCAGTATATGAAGGAGAGTTCACCACCAGAGATAGGCACCTCTATTGCCCACAACTGTGCCATTTATATAACTAAATACTTTAAGCCTTTTTATGCAGAAAGGATAGAAATGATTACCCTCTTTACCAGAATCTCATTACATTTCATTCTTGGTCAAAATATAATAGATATCTTTATACAGAGAGAAAAGAGCAAATTTAGTTTTTAATAAAGTGTTATAAAGTGAAAAAAACACACAGGAAAAGTCCCATACCGACTTCAAATTTAATCAATAGAACAGGAGATATGCAATTTCAAAGATTTAAGGCAAGTATAGCACCTAAAAGGACAAAGTGCCTTGAGAAATTGGAATGTTGGTAAAGGGGGTGGTGAGCTCTTCTCAAGAAAAAGCCACGATCCTTGTCAGGGGAATCACAACAGTCACTATATTAACCTGTGCTTAAACCTCTGGTAGCTTGGTACAAAAGCAATCAGGCTTAACTTAGAGGCAATGTGTAAAGTATTTATGCAGCACTCAAACAGCAATAAAGTGAAAACACATCACAAGAAAAGACCCAAGCTAATTTAGAAAAATAGAGTAAATTTAAATAAATTATTTGACCCCAAAAGGACATAAATCCAATCAGTATAATCGGACTAGCAACTAAAAGATCAAAGCCTGAACCGCAGACATCTACTTTCACAAGACCGGGCAAAGTTTCCGCTTTCCTTCGAATATGGAAGAAATTTCAAGGAAAAATGCCTGAGAAGGTGAAGTTCAGCAGGCAAAGGCAAGGCATCTGGCGGTGTCCAAGTAGGAGGCATCGTAGTCAGGGAACCACTGAACAAACTTGCGTTGAAGATTACAAAGTTCAGACTCTTTTTTTGGGAAGTTGAAAATCTCCAGCGGGGCAAAGCTGCAGGTTGGTGCCAACGAGGGCTCCATGAGGCTGGACACCGCTTCCGTGAGAAGTCACAGAACAGGATTTGCTGCTGCAGAGAAGAACGTGGCTGCTGGAAAGTCAGGGCAACAACAATGCACCTTGAGCAGATCGACGAGCAGGTAGGTTCTTGTATCCTCTCAGCTCTCAGAGCACTTTTTGCCCCACATTTTGGATGTGGGCTTGAGCACCTTTAGCACCCCTGCCAAGGGGCCAGAACTGGAAAGGCACCACTTGGAGGGTCAGGACTCACTCAGGCAGGGCACAGGTGCGGGTTCAAGAGGGTTGGAGACTTTTCTGTTCCTGAGGTTCTGATCGGGAGGTCAGCCAACTAGCCCTTGTGGTCACTCTGGAAGTCCTGGGTTCAAGATGAAGTGCAGGGCTCAAGCACCAAACAAGCTTCAGGCAGCAGAGCAGTCCTTCTTGGTGTAACAAAGCAGTCCTTTGAAGTACACAGCAGGCCACAGCAGCAGGCATCTGCTGACAGTCCTTCTGCAGGGCCAGAAAGTGAACTGAAGTGTGGATCTGATCTGAAGGTCCCCTTTTTATACCTGGTGCCCACTTTGAAGTGGGAATAGCTTCTGGAGGCTTCCCCTCACACACGTGTCTGGGATTTCCTGCCTCCCTACTCTGGCGCCAGCCTAGCTACAAGCATAAAAGGTTAATAGGAAGTTCTTTGTGTGTTTGCCTATTGAAGTGCAAGTGAGGCTGCTCACAGCTCGTTCCCTCATCCTGCCCGAGATGGCCCATTCAGACACATCTAGCCTCTCTTTTATGAGGCTGGCTGGGAGGAATACACAAAGGCCAACTGCCACTCACACATAGTCATGTGACTCAGGAACAGGCTGCAGGCACCAAATGGCTAGGGCACAAACATGGAAACATTCTAAAAGTGGCATTTTTGGAATTGTGACTTAAAATCCTATTGTGTGTTTGATGTACCGACCTAAGTGGCAAGGGTATGCCCAGACATGGGTCCCGTGCTCACTGTGCCACGGGAACCAAGCTATACCTGGCTGATGACCCCTTATCATGGTGAAATCAGTCCAAGGTTGCTTGTGTTCCGAGTTAGTGAAGATCTGGTCTGGCAGTTCAGACTGGACTGTTCCCATGAAAGCAGGATCAAGGCTGATTTGCATATGGCTGGGTTCAAACTCAGGTGGCATGTGAGCAAAAGAACGGTGGGCTGGGATGCTTCCAGAGTAATTGCCAGTGGTTAGACAAATTGCAAACATTTCTTCTATCACCTTTTGTGTGTTTGATGTACCGCCCTAAGTGGCAAAAGTATGCCCAGACGTGGTTCCTGTGCTCACTATGTCACTGGAATCAAGCTATACCTGTCTGATGAGCCCTTATCAGGGCTAAACCGGCCCTACGTTGCTTGTTTCCCCGTTCAGTGAAGACCTGGCCTGGCATTTCGGACTGGACTGCTCCCAAGAAGAGCAGGATCAAGGATGGTTTGCTTATGGCTGGCCTAAGGTGGCATAGTGAGCAAAAAGGTTATGGTTTGGGTTGCTGCCACAAGTGATTGCCAGCAGCTAGACAAAATGCAAGCTTTCCTCCCATTATCTTTCTTGTTTTTGATGCGCTGCCCTAAGTGGCAAGCGTATGCGCAGACGTGGGTCTTGTGCTTTCTTTGCCATTGGAACTATGCTGTATCCGGCTGATGAGCCCTTATCAGGGCGAAACCAGTCCTAGGTTGCTTGTGTTCCAGTTTAGTGAAGCCCTGGCCTGGCAGTTTAGACTGGACTGTTCTCATGAGGAGAAGGGTCAAGGCTGATTTGCATGTGGCTGGGTTCAAACTGTAGCATGGTGAGCAAAAGAACAATGGGGTTGGATGCTTCCCAAGTGATTGCCAGTGGTTTGACAAATCGCAAGCAATCCTCCCATCGTCTTTTATATGTTTAAAATCCACCTTTACCATCAAAAGTTAGCACTTATTAAATGTTGTAAGGTAACCCAACTTTATTCTATTGGAGAGTAATGAAAAACGAATTTGTGAGTTTTTCACTACCTGGAAATGTCCAACTTTTAAACTACAATGCACCATGCCCTATGGATTGTATAGGGCCTACCAGAGGGGTGATGTGCATGTTAGACTTAGTAAAGGTGTTATTTCACCAAGTCGATTTGGGAGTTTAAAACTGCTTGCAGGCTGCAATGGTAAAACTGAGACATGTTTAAAAGGTCTGCTTTACAGGTTGAAATTGCAGTTTAAAACTGCACACAGACTGCACTCGCAGCCCTGAGACATGTTTAAAAGGTTGCACAACAAATGCTGCAGGCCCACTAGCAGCATTTAATTTACAGGCCCTAGGTACATGTAGTTCCACTTTATTAGGGACTTCAAGCAAAATAAATGTGCCAATTGAGTGTAAGCCAATTTTACTTTGTTTAACGTAGAGAACACAAGCAGTTTAGCACTTGTTAGTGGTGGTAAAGTGCACAGAGTCAAAAAGCCAACAAAAATGGATTCAGCAAAACAGGAAGGGTGAAGGCAAAGGTTTTGAGGGTCACCCTGCAGAGAGGGCCAAGTCCAACAAGAACCATCATGAGAACAGCATTACAAAATTGAGTCAAAGGAGCTGCCTCGATCTAATTTAGTATAAGGAATGACACATCACTGCCCTACGTATCTCAGAAATGGACACTGGATACTAATCATGGTGTGTGCCACTCACTATTTTATGCAAAAGATCTATGTGATCTTCTAAGGTGGTCCCTCATTGAATTAATTTTACGTTATATCTTTTGTGTTTAGATTTCCCCTGATGAAGGGCTAACTATAAGCCCGAAATGCATTGGGATCATTGTTAAACATTGTCTGCAACATATAAAGGATGGCACTTCAATGTTGAAAGAAGTTAACACATCTTTATGGCACGAATAAAGATCCGATTTAATTGAGATCACAGCATCAAAATTGTTTATTTACACTGGAACCAGAATTTGAATATCGCTAATGCGATTCGTTCACCGCTGCGCCCAGAGGGACGTTCCCTAATTGTAGAGAACGCATGACATTCAATTGTTATTCTAACACTCCAAAGATCAGAGAGTGACACCTCCGTGGCACGCTACAACTTTTTCAGTATTCAAGCAACCAGCTAGTGCGTGTTCAACCCCTTCGCTTCATCTTCTAAGGGAAGCCATAACAGTGGATGCATCAAAAATGATGACAAACTATTTTTTGCACATACATTTTCTGATGCCCATGATCATTATTGCCAGCGTATGTGTGGGTTACTCATGAGCATTCTTATTCATAAAAAATACTTAACTCCTACTTTTCACAGGGCACTGGACTTAATTTAAAAGAGGAGGCTAGCAGGCATCAATGTTGGATGCAGCTACTGCACCCCAAAGTACTCCAAACGCTGCCACCAGACATGGTCTTTGGCTACACCTTCGATATTACTGGATGGGAAGATCAAATGGAGCGTTTATCCAATTTCAGGACCAACAATGGTGTCCCTAAGGGCCACCAGTTTTGATATTTCAAGATTCCCTTTGGGTTAAGTGTGTCAAAAATGTGGCATGTACATACATGCCAACATACCCGATTCAGGCGGGAGACTCACGATTCTAAAGCCAAAATTGGCTTTATTTTACCTGTCTCCTGCTTATATTTTCCTCTGCAACAATATAATTTAATGGGGAAAATACCTTCTCCCGGTTTTCATTTCAAAATCTCCCAAAGACAGTTGTAAAATGTTGGCATGTATGGGAATCTTATAAAAAGAATAGCAAAGTCAGGATTGTACAGCGGCAAGGATCATTAGTGACTTTCATCCTTACATAATTTGCCATGGTCTTTGAAGGGCAACATGCCTGCCTCTCCTCAGCTTACATCCCACGATAATACTATTTTATTGAAACCACCAAATCTGGTACTTTTAGACTGCTTTCTATGGACCCTGTGTATATTTAAATGAAAGCCTGAAAATTCACGTTTCTGTGTCCTCTTTTTTAACCAATGCACAATTTGAATGATAGCTTCATTACCATACAGAGATTCATAGAATGAAAGATGACTAAGTTGAAGTGTTCGTTTTAAGTCTGGCACTGCATCTGTTCAATCCGTAGAGTTTAGAAATTCCGGCCATATGTTACTTAATGTGTTTCAAGTGGAACCAAACAATTTTACGACAGAAACGTAATCAACATACTGTGACTTTCCCTCTATTCCATTTAACTTGGGTGCATTCACATTTCAAGATTCTTGGTAACAATGGTGGAGATGGCTGAAGGCATTCTGCTCAAGAGAGATTCGGAATAAGGTAGAACGATGGGTACTTAGGGAGGCATTTATTTCTGTAAGGGCCCGTTGTACTGAAGGTTGAGTTGCAAGGCACTCAGGGGCATATTCTCAAGCCCCTATCGCCATGGGAACGTCACTTTTTTTCTGACGTTCCCGTGGCGATAGGGTTAGCACCTTATTCAAAAGGCAGCGTTAAGACATTTAATGTGGCTTTAAGCCACGTTAAGTGGCTTAACGCTGCCTTGTGAATAAGACCCCTTTCACGCTAAACTTAGCGTGAAAGGGGCGTGCAGTGGGTGTTGCGGTGGGCGTTCCACCGCAACACCCTTTGAATTCGACGCTGCCACCTATTCTCAAGGGCGGCGTTAATAGGTGGCAGCGCCGAACTTAAGACCAGGAAAATCCTGGTCTTATGTTGGTGAAACGAGGAGAAATGCTTTATTTCTCTTCATTTTTGCTTTTTCCATGTGTGCTGCCTTGTGCAGCACACATGGAAAAAGCAAAATGCCATGGTTTGTTCATGTACAGGAAGGTGTCCCTTCCTGTACATGAACAAACCTTTTTAAAAATGCCATTTTGAAACTTTCATGTGTGCTGCACGAAGCATAGGGGGAAACGCCAGGCTGCACCACATTCTTGAGAATAGGGTGCTGCCTCGCGTTTCGGAAGTGGCGGTGAGAGGCGTTAAGCCAAGGAGGCTAACGCCTTTCACCGCCACTTCATTAAGAATATCCCCCTCAGTATTTATGCACTCCGACTGCTTTGCGAGCTATCCTTCATTTTGGGTTGAGACGGATATAAAAATCCATTAGAGAGCATAATTTGCATAAAGCAGCTCCATCAACATTAATGAGGCTGAATTTTGTTTGTTAATCCCACCTAACAGGCTGTGAATGTAATGACGGTGGTCTGCAAGGGACATCAGACCTCCATCCCTGCATTCACATTTCCAGAGTAACTACTTTATACTTCCAGCCCCTGTGCTAGTAATGCACAGGGATGGAATAAAAAATGAAAATTGGCATTCTGTGAATGGCATTGCGGGAGCAAGCAGCAATCTCCTGGACTTCTGTCTTCTCACCCAAGTGCTGACAACCCACATTTACAAGGTTTAAATTGTCCCTCTGGGAGATGCTCCTTTCATGTCCCCGCCATCTTCTGAATTACAATGAGTTGCAAAGTGCACATTGAGAGATTCAAATTGACTTTTCTCTCTTGTAATTTACCTTTACTGAATTGCTGCTTCCCTTTCTACAGTTGCAAAGTCTGTGGTTTTGTGAGTTTCAGACTCTGTGTCTATAAAAGAACTTTGTCTCTCACGGCCTTAGATTTTGGGCCTGATTTAAAGTTATGCAGATGGGTTACTCCATCACAAATGTGACAGATATCATGTATGCCTAATTATGAATGCATGATTTCCTATCGCACTTGTAACAAAGCGGACGATATACCTGCTAACTTTGTGACAGAGTAACCTGTCTGGCAAACTCTAAATCAGGCCCTTAGATTTCAGTTTCTCCAAGATTTTGTGTATAATTTCTAATTAATTTTCCTGAAACAGATAATAATGCTTCCTATGGGTCCATTCTGCATAGCACAACCTTTGTCAGTTTGGCATAAGTTAATGGGCAAGTCGAACATTAACTTTAAAGAGCATACACCTTTGATCTCTTTTAATTTTCATTTGACTTGTATCAATTGCTTCAGGAAAGTAGACTTGTCTTCTCAAACATCTACAAGGCTCGTTGCATAAGGTATACACTTTATAGTCCTACAAACAGAGCCCTGCAGGAAGCAATATGAGCTGCGTAGGTTGGCCATCTTCCTTCACAGTCAATCAAGGGTACGTGATCAATGAGCCCAAACTGCTTCTTGCCAGACTCATCACAGATGCGTCTCAGTGGGGTCTACCTCAGCAGGGCCATACCTGCCATTCATTAATCACTAAGGTTTACATTATTGACAATCCAGAGTTTAGCAGCGATATCTCAGAGCGACGCAGGACTTGAAGGTCCCTGTCAGTCTGTCCAAGCAACAATAGCCTTCATGAAAATCACATCTGCTAACTAAAGAAATTGTTGAATCCACGCAATATACATTTCTCACATCTTGTCAGACAGCAATACACATCCTCATATCTATTTTCTAATGTTCAGGTAACCACTTCCCTAAACAAATAGTTTCCACTCATAGGGTCTTATTAGTGCAGATTACTTTTAGTACCTAGGGGCCCGATTCACAAAGGTAAACTTAGACCAAAAGTCTAAGTTTATGACTTTCAGTATTCACAAAGGTAAACTTAGACCAAAAGTTTAAGTTTATGACTTTCGGTATTCACAAAGGGCATTTACGAATAGTATCTTTACATCCGCACTCGGGCTGGAATCTCCACACTCGGGGTGGAGTTTCCGCACCAGTGCTGGAATCTCTGCAGTCGGGGTGGAATCTCCGATCTCGGGGCGGAATCTCCGCACTCGGGGCAGAATCACAGCATTTGGGGAGGAGAACATTTGCTTTCACCTGAGACACCTGTGTCAGTGCCTACCATCCCCCCAACCAGCTCCAGGTGAAACTTCTTAGCCCAACAGCCAATCCCAACCGTGCACTCGGGGCGGACATTCTGCACCCAGCCCAGAGTAACTGCAATTGCATACACCGGCAAACTATCAACACCTCCTGCAATCCCAAGGCTACAAACCACATATGCTACCACTGAGGAGGAAGAAGAATTATAGTGAGGAGGAGACCACCATGATTATCCAGTTGATAGGGAGGCACCACAAAGGACTGCTGGGTCTACCCCCCCTATAGCAACAGTGCTACACAGAAGCCAGCCCTATGGCAGCATTTGGCTACTGCATTCACTGCATTGGGGGAGGATGTCCGTCCTGTCACAGACATCAAGAAGAAGTGGCAGGATGAGAAGAGACGGGTGAAGGAGAAGTATAGCAGGATAAAGGTGGCCAGAGCTCTTCCTGTTGGAGAAACTGGACCCCGCCTCTGTCTCATCCCAATCGAGAGGGATGTCCTCTCCACTATTCACCCCCAGCTGCTGCATGGGCTGCCTGTGACAGTCGACCTTAACGCGGTGCCAGGTAAAGTGTGATGATCATAATAATGACACTAAATGATAAATGTCTGTGATACACCACAAATGTGACTATGAATATTGTCCCAAGTGTGTTCAAATTGCATGGTGAGTCAGACCCTCATGTGTCTCATTTCGTCCATTGCACTACAAGTCCATGAATCCTTTTTGATAGAAATGGCAACTTCCAATTCCTTAGTCCCGTACAGTGGGCCATCACTGCTGGTGTATCATCTAACACTGGCAAATGGCAATAGATAATGTGCCTCATTCACTTATCATTACTGTTGGCATGTAGATGCCTTTGAGTAAAATAGCTCACAAGTTGCATATATTCAACATTTCTTGGTTATGTCTGGTGACTTTTCCCTTTTATTGCCCCCCTCTTCAGTCTGGTATTCTATGGATTTAGCGCTGGGACACCCCGTTGCTGGGGCAGCCATGCGCTATATAAACCCAATAACCAATAACATAACATGCAGCCAGAGTACAGTCACCCACTGGAGTAAAAGTCCCTGCACCTGCAGGGACGCAACTTAATGGGGCTCATTAACCCATACCACCACCACAAACTGGTACGTAAATATGGCCAGGAGAGGGTCCAAACTCCTACATTGTGATCAGACACCCCATAGATATATGACATAGAATCCACCAACAGTCCCAACCCTGTGAACTGAACTAAGAAATGTTGTGCATCACATGTGTTGACTAGAATGTAAACTGAAAAGGCACATATCATTGTAGGCCCTGTGACGTTGTCCAGAAAAACTCTGTCCACAGTGATCTGCTACACATACGGGTGTGAAATCTGGTCAGGCACCACACACTGGGCGTAAATATACCTAAGAATGACGATACCTAATGCTCATGCTTTAAAAAAGTGGATTATATGTCTACAGTATGGGGTGTGTGTCTAATATCACTGTTTTTACTCATCTCCATATGCTTACATGTGGCTCATAACACTATACCACTTCATAGCATATTGGCTAATGAAAGAAAGACTCACAATGCATGATAAGTGAGTACACTGCATACCTATTAGCTAATATTGTCTCTTATGAAGAGGAGAAGCCACAACGGGGTTGAAGTCCATGACATGGATAATCTCTACGAAAATCCCAGGGGGCAAAATGTATGGTAATTGATGTGGATGAGGGCTGCGCTGAAGCCAGCAGGGTTGCGGTTGGGGAGGCATTTGGGCTGGTAAGGTGGGTATAGAGGAAGTGAAGCATATACATCTGGTGGCTGAACAGCACAACATGATATCAGAAAAGGTGGGGATCATCCCAGCTTCTCCACTTGACCAAATTGTGTGATTCTAGAAAAATGTTGATTTCAACTTTGCCTCCTCTTCCACCATAATCACATATAAGCTAACCTTGAAGTACATCACTTCAGGTTGTGTGCTGTACAAAACCTTATCCGGTGTCAGGTAAAATAGAATGTGATGTTGTTCATGTATATTTGGAGCATAGGCCACCCAAAGAGTGCACCCCACAAATGTTTGACCTCCCAGTTCACAATGGGCATTGTTGTCCCGGGGGACGGGGAGAGGTGGAGGGGGGGACTATTGCTCGAATGTAGGCTGCTATTTACTCTCCAATGCACTGACATGACGTGATGTGCAAAGGTAAAACAGGTCAGCATCTTGAGGAACACTCCTTTAGATTTTTGAAGAGACCACATCATACTTATGGAGCACTTAATTATGGACATGTATGTCACATTACAGCTGCTGACAGGACTTCCTCAGTGATCCAGATGACACCATCCAGGGGTTTGGGATACATCCTGGCAGTAGCAGTCAAACCCAGTACCATCCGTCCATCAGGTAAGCGTCCCATATAATGCTGTAAACAATTGAATCTCAAATCATGCACAATAACCAAATCTCTGTGGAAGGACATTCGCAGATTTAGCCACTTCTGTATACCATCTGAAGTTGGTGTGTGAAAAGTTCCCAACATATTCGGTGATCTGGGTGTCCAGTGTGCATGTTCACATATAATCCATGGAGAACATTAAAAGTATGGTGTCACTTTCTTCCCAAGCTGCTGGATCGAGGACAACATCTTCTGCTACACACTCAAGGACCCAGGTTCAGCAGCTGACATCACGAGGGATCTCACTACCACATAGAGCAGTGGTTGGAGCTGGTGAGTTTGATTTTTCATTGCACATCTGCATTGGACACCTCAATGCTACGTGTGAGTTGTCATGTGTAGGTGTGCATAAACCAGGTTACATGTGGAACATCTGTTCATGCTAGGATCATTTGACTCAGCCCTAGAGTTGCACTACATGATATAGTAAGGCAAATACTTATCCTGTTGTAACCTCTGTCTTTCAGGTGCTGAGGACATTGAGTAGCTTCAGGAAGAAGGACCGTCCACTAGTGGCGGGCGATGGGCAATCCAAGGAGAGAACCTACTCCTCTTCCAAGCAGCCTTTTTCAGCTGCCAATAATGCCCAAGAGGAGGGGGAGGAAGTAGAAGTGGATGAGGAGGAAGTAGAGAAGGATGAAGAAGATTTGGCGCTGCTTGCAGAGGATAATGAGTCTGATTCCCTGCCCACCATTGTTGACCCACTGGGCAAAATATCTAAGTCCACAGTTGCTCGGGTCAGCATAGTGCCTCTCACTCCACCCCAGAGTATTGCCCGTTCCCAGCAGTCAACCAACCAGCCACAGCATTCACCTACCCCAACACAACCATCAACCCCTCACAGCCCTCATGTCCAGCTCAGACGTGTTGGTTCCCCTACAAACTCCTCCCATGACAGTGCAACCCAGGCCTTCTCTCCCAGATCTGAGGGACCTACCACCCTTGGTGAGGATCAGGTATCCCCTAGGCACCAATCTCCTGCCCACATCCTCCCAGCTGCCACCCCTCCCCCTGCTGGT
The DNA here is from genome assembly GCA_963921515.1 of Calotriton arnoldi. Taxonomy (NCBI): domain Eukaryota; kingdom Metazoa; phylum Chordata; class Amphibia; order Caudata; family Salamandridae; genus Calotriton; species Calotriton arnoldi. The sequence goes on along the minus strand of CAWUFW010006393.1, from coordinate 769,199 downwards.
GGACCTGACAGTCGTATCCTAGGCCGTCCCATGCAGAGGGGGATGGCAGATGGTGGTGGTGGCTAGTAGGAGGAGGATTTTTTCTAACAGCAGGCTGATGTGAGGCAGGACATTGGTGCCATAGGGGCTACTCTGTCTGACATGTCAGGTTCACTTCAGGACATGCATTAGTTCCCACCGATAGTGGACAGACTGACCCAGGTCTAAGCCAGGATGGATACATTTTGGCAATTAATGTCAAAGAAGATAAATGACATCATATCCATCTATAGGGAAGAGAGTGCAAGACACCATGCGTTGGCCATGAAGATGATGGAGGGCATGCTGAAACTGATCCAAAGTCTTCCTTCACAGTCAATGCATGGAGGGGAGCCAACACATGCACCACATCACACCCAGCCACCTTTACCACAACCTGCACAGTCACCCCCCCAAATTTCACAGGCACCACCCCCCTTGCACATGCCCTCTACTACACAGTCACGTCCCCCTCCTGCCCAGTCACATCCCCCACCTGTACAGCCACTATCAACCCCTGCCCAGGTACCTTCCCACCTGTACAAGCAGCCACACCCCTGTCCAGGCACCTCCCCCACCTGTGCAGCCACCCTCATCCCCTACATAGGCACCCTCCCACTTTTACAGGCCCCCTCATTCCCTGTCCAGGCACCTCCCCCATAAGTACAGGCACCCTCATCCCCTGTCCAAGCACCTCCTCACCTGTACAGGCTGATGCACAACACCCACCCACCCTGCACCACCAACACAATAAACGCACTTACTCGCAGCGATCCTCACCACCACAATTGCAAAGTCACAAGCGAGATCTCCCATGATCACTGTAAAATGCTGCCCACAATATATGTCAATAAAAATATATTCCTCACAAATCAATACTGAGTTGCATATTATGTGATGATGGTCAATTGGTAACCCTGGTGGTAGGCCATAATGTTACGCTAATTCTGTGTGAGTAAGACATGTAGATTTACAGGACTATCTATGTAACAAGGTATAATGCGGACAGCATACTAAACTACTCCCAATGTACACTTCCATACTTTGAATCCAGCGTATATATCATGAACTACACAAGACAGAGATGATGTTAAAAAAATACTTTCGATGTTATTTAGGAAAAATAAATGCAATTAAATACCAGTCCACTGGAAAGAAAGAAAGGAAATCAAGCAATGGTCTTCATACAGGATGTGCAAGGGGACTTGGAGGGTGTTGGGAAAAATAAATAAAACATGTCAGGAAGCGTCAGCGGAACCAGTCTATGTACAGGGAGAAAGCAAAATGTATAATAGTCCAAACATGGACCAGTCACTGGTCATCCTTGTCATTCTCCTTTTCCACGATGTGGAGATCCTCCGCCTCTGTGGCATCCTCCGAGCTAGCCAGACATGCCAGTGGATTGGGAAACATGAGGGTTATGAGGGGTATGCGGGAAACAGTGTGTGGGAAGACGAACAGGTAGACACATGGAGGGTGGTTTGGGAGGGACGCTGGACTAAGGCAGCCAACATGGCTGCACCCAAAGAAGCAATGGTGGTATTAAGGGTGGTCATGGCTCTTGCTTGTTCCTCTCTGAACCTTTCCAATCCATCACAGAGCCACAGTAGGATCCGAGTGGACATACCTGGCTCCCCATCAGATGCTACCATCTCTTCCTGGATTGCTGCCAAAGGATTAGCATTACAGGGAGGGGTTTGGGACTCACATGAGGAGTGGGTGGTGTTGGCGCCGAGCTTTCCCTTGGTGCATCTTGGCAGCCACTTGAAGGGGGACTAGTGGCAGGGGGTGCAGCTGCAGGACCAGATAGAATGGGGGCCTCAAGCAATAGGGAGGGGTTGGTGGCAGGCCCAGAAGGTGATAGGACCTGCTCTGGGGACACCTCAAGTTCTTGTGTGTCAGGGGGAGAGTCACATTCCCCCCCCTGGCCGGAGGTGTCCAGATTGGAGCCCCCCCCCCACAGTGTCTTCAGTCTTCACTCGATTTGTTGCAGTTGTTGGATACTATGTCTGGGTGGGCTCACTACCCCTGCCTACAGATGTATGAGGTCCCTACTCCTCGTCCTCTTCACTGGAGGACAGAGGATGTGGCTGCTCCGCCCGACGATGTCCCGCTCTGCCCCTAGTCCTGCTCCTGGTGTTCTTGGCCAGTCTGGTCCACTGAAATAGAAGGCAAAACATTATGTAGTTAGTGTTCAAGTCATTACAAAGCATGTAACTACATGAAACCCGTGCAGACTTTGTTCTCCTTTTGATCTCACTAACCAATTAGATGCATCTTGGAGCCAAATTAATACGTACCATCATTGTGAAGTCCCGAATCCAGTCACACGTTGACATCTTTCCCAATTTTGAGAAGTATACACTTCTGTACTGACCAACCCTCACCTTCAGCTTTATTGCAATCAGTGTTTCCTGACATTGCAACATAGTCATCTTCAAATGAAAATCTACAAGTGGAGATGGGACACAGTCTGTATGACTTTATCCACACCTAAGCATGGATCAATGATTATCCTTTTGTGTGCAGTCTCAACGGTCTTACACTTACTATCAAATGTCATCTGTTGTGTAGCATTGTCTCACACAACACAAATGCTGGTTTGAGTGTACATATATTAACAGGGCCTTGAATATGATCTTTGCCAATAGAGTCAAAGTATTTGAATATCCATTGACAACATCAGACACTCTACATGATAAGTGCCACATTTAGCATGTCATTACAACTTTGTTGCTGCTGTACACTGGTTAGCACATGTGCATAGTTAGTAGAGCTACCTAGATATTACAAATGACATACAAGCCACTGTTGGGATGATGTGTGTATTTTAGCCTCCTTGGAAATGTTGGCATCATTTTGAGTGAGACAAGTATCAAAAATTAATCCTTTACTTCATGGCACATAATAATGTATTTTTCCCTGAAAAAACACACACAAAAGGCATGCATGATACAGCATCCAACATCCAAAGACCTCTCGTCCCCACACTGGACATTGTCCAGCCCATTCCTACTCCATTGCACACAGCAGTCATAAAGCCCTTGGTTAACCAGTCATGGTGTTGACAGTGCATTTATTCATTCAAATGCAACATGTGAGGGTCATTTCCCCAGTTGTGATCAGAACACTACAAGTCCCAAAATGCACTCTGATCAGTGCCTTCAATGTGCTCCAATGAGGCATTGGCCTTAAAACTACTACAGCTATCGCTCAGATTACGTGAATGGTGACATACGACAAATGATGGTACAGTTCTGCCGCACTCAGGCCGGAGACTCCGAAAACAGTACGGAAAACAATGTTTTCTCCCTAGAATAAGAGAAAAAAATTGGAAAGAATGGCAGCAACTCTAATTCAGGAAGGGAAGAGGATTTAGGTACACTCTACATCACATCCCAGCACAGTTTGGACCTTTGCAATATGGTACATTCGGTCCACATTTTGCTCTTTTTTCAAAGTTGACTGTAGTGTTTCACCAAAGTTGGGGCAGGTAGTGCTGTTTATCCCTAGACACATAGGGCCTGATTCACAATGGGCCTCCGCACTCATGGTAGAGGCCCCTCAGTCATGGGGGAGTCTTTGGACCCAAGGTAGATTCTCTACAATGAAAATTCCGAGTGCGGGGGTCCTTGTAAATCAGGTCCATGCATGTGTTTTTGGATTTAGTCCTTCATCAGTAGAGAGCAGCACTCCCAACCCACTTCAACATAGGAAGGTGCAGGTAGCCATTTTATGGTCATTCTGAGTCATCCTCACCACCAAGCAAGATCCTCTGCCATCCTGGTGCACTGTTTACCCCCCCCCAACATGGCAGAGGGAGCTGAGGACTAGGCACCCACACATTCTGTGATACTGATATGACCATGCTAACTGAGGGGGCGCTTGATAGGTACCCTCTACATTGTGTGAGGACAGAGGAACAGATGATTGCTGCAGTGCACAACGAGATCTGGAGTAAATTTTCTGCATGCTGCAGGGTAGTGCATCTTTATACCTGTGATGGGCCTAGATGTGCCATTAGAGTAGCAGGTGTGTGTTAGTATTAGTACAACATTTACCAGCTCAGGCAGTGGCAGCCACTCCATGTGATATATCTCCCAAGGTACCAGTTAAGTTAACATGAGACAGTGATATATCATCATAGGGGTATATTAGACCTGCATTTTGCATTACACACAATACAAAATGGCTAGCCATTTTTGAATGGGGCCAGTAGGTGTTAGTGGGATTCATGAGGGAGACAGTTTCTAATCACACTGCCCTTCCAAGTTCCCCAGGTCCATTCATGATGTGCTGATCCAGGCCAGATGATAAGATTGAATTCTGGTACTTGTAGTCTTTTTCATTCCATAGTGAAACAGGAACACAAGTCCATATTTCCACAAAAATTACCAACAGGCCTATAGTGGCACACACATGGAGCTGCCAAACATGGCAGCTACGAGCAAGGACTATCCATGTCATTACACATGTCCACTTGAACCATGGTGTACATATGACAGACATATGGGCAAACTGCCACATTAGTTGCAGCACACACACGTAAAAGGGACCCGATTGACGCAGGGCCTCTGCCCTCGTGGCAGAGGCCACCCAGTTGTGGGGGAGCCTCTGCACTTGGGGCAGGATCTGGGCACTGAAAAATATCATGGCAGTGATTCCGCCCTGAGTACAGACACTCCCCAACAACTGCAGAGGCCCTTTGTTGAATCAGGCCCTATTTTCAAACTGTCCAGGGAAGTCTTACACATGCACTTATATTTAATCCCCTGAGGCAATGTAGTCCTTAGAGATGTTGTCCACACTAATCACTGACATGCACATAACGTATTGAATGGCAAATCTTGTCGGCTGTTGTTTGCAGACATAATGTATGGCTTATAAAGTAATCTCAGGATGGAATTTATGAGAGTGTTGTTAGACCTGGCCCTTTTTGCAGGTTTATCCTCAAACCTTTCGCCATTTACATCCTATTTTTCTGACCCTGTTTTTGTTGACTATAGGATTCTGGGCACTTTATCACTGCTGATCAGTGCTAAAGTGCATATGTGCTCTGTGTAAATTCTGATATGATTGGCATATTTGATTTACTGGTAGGTCCCTTGTATAGTGCACAATGTGTTCCAGGGCCTGTAAATCAAATGCTACTAGTAGGCTTGCAGCACTGGTTGCTCCACCTATATGATTAGCCATGTAACTGAATCTCAGACCTGCCACTGTGGTGTCTGTGCACACAGTTGTAAACTGCCATGTTGACCAGGCAAGTGCACCCATTTGCCAGGCACAAACCTTCCCTATCCTTGCATCTAAGGCACCCCTAAGGTAGGCACAAGGTACCCCCATGGGCAGGGTGCAGTGTATGTGAAAGGTAATACATGTACTGATGTGTGTGACATGTCCTGATAGTGAAATACTGCCAATTTCGTTTGTCACTATTGAAAGGCTTTCTGTCCCATAGGGTAACATGGGAGTTGCTTTGTAACATCGTACAAGTATAACTTTCCATAGGGACAAGATAGGGAAATGGAATTTAGGCTATCTGAACTCAGAATCTATTAATGCACCTTTTGATAAAGGTGGTTTTTAAATTCTGTGTTTAAAAATGCTACTTTTAGAAAGTGGGCATTTTCTTGCTTTACCATCCTGTGTGCCTCTGACTGTTTGTGTATTCAGCATCTGGTGTTGGAGTGACAGGAGCTGGGAATGTGCATTCACTCTAAAGAGTCACTAGGGGGGTTGAGGTGTGCCCTGCCTTGCCTGGGTGACTCATTCCTGGGATGAATAGACCTGGTCTGCATTTGGAGTGGTGGGAGGAGTTTCGCTTGCACCTGAATAGGCTGTCTCCTTTTCATAATGCTGTCTCTGCCCCCTATGGTCATGCTGCACCAGGGAGGACAGGGCTGGTTTGGACTGGGTTCAGAGACCCTTGCCACAAAGAGAACAATGACAAAATGGGGTATAAGTATTGGACCTAAAACCCCAGGACTTTAGATTTCTTCAAGGAACAAGAGGACCCTTCCAAGAAGAAGAGTGGAAGGACTGTGTGAGGAGCGCTGCATTTTCTGTGTGAGGGGTGGGTTGGCCTGCAGTTGTTGCTTCTGTCTGTGGTGGAGGAAAAGGGCTGACTCTTTTTGTCCTGCTGTGAAATCCTGCTTGTGAAGAAAAATCTCCAAGGGCTTGTGTGTGTTGGCCTTCTTTTGGAAATCTCAGGGATATAAAAGATTTTAAGGAAGATCCTTGCTAGATCTTAACGTGTCCTGCCTGGGAGGAGTGCTGAAGAAACTGTGTGAGGAGCGCTGCCCCTGACTTGCGTGGGGTAGGACGGCCTGCAGTTGCTGCTCCTCTCTGGAACAGGGAAATACTGGACTGTCTTTCACACATTTGTCAAGACAGTGTGCAGCGAGTGCTGTATTTGTCGCCTTGGAAGTGAAAGTGCGTGAGGAGCGCTTTTTGGTTGCAGGAAGCACGTGGTGAGCTTCTACTCTGTTGTACATGAGGGGCCGGCACAGCAGGAGCCTCCTCCATTGTCCCTGGCAACCGCGAAGCAACCACGGCAGCTGCAGTCAGAAATCAGGCAGTGACGGGGGGGCCACTGCTGATTGAGCTGAGTACGGGCATGGCCAAGGGAAGCAAGGAGCCTCCCAGCTGCACCCAGCCTATGGGCAGCATACCACCTCACACACCTTCTACTCGGAGGCCCAGGTGAGAGGATCTTGTCCAGCCTCCTTGCTGCTGACTGCTGAGGAGAGCGAGAACGCTCTCAACTGAGAGGAGAGCCTCCGCCTCACACCCGCACCGGATTGGTATGCGGCCGGTCAGTGGAGGAGGAAACCCTTGCGGCCCTCGCCTGGGCAGTCTGGGAAGCCGCACCGCCAGTGTCCCGACCAGGGAGCGAGTGAGTGTCCTCCCCAACTCACCTCTGATTTGGAGACTGCTGTGCCACCTGAGCGCGGGCAGCGACACTTTCTACTATTGTTGGTAACATTAATCAGAGCCTGCCATACTGGGTAAACCTCAACGGAGGATCCCCTTGTGTTTCTCTTTTTTCTGATAAAGGCTCCACAAATGGTAACCGCATTAAAGGGAAGTCTCACGGACAGTAGCATATTATCCCTGATAGGAGGGCAGGTGTTCCTGCACTGTGGAGCTGCAAATTACTGCATTGCCCATATTAGGAGCACAGATGCGGCTCGGTGGGTGATTTAGGTTAGGCCTGTAACCTGACTACAGCATTTTCTTTATGCCCTGATGCTGTGCTTCACATATGATACAAAGTGTTTATGGTCAGATGTGCTTTACGTATAATACAAGAGTTTGATGGCCTAATGTTGTGGGTTATGCCAATTACACCTGGCCATGATAGGGGGGCGGGTACCCCTCTCAGACGCTGCACCATATGTACATTGAGGGTGCTCTGAATGTGGTGTTATATTTTTTCGCAATGTTTTTAGGACATGTGCAACTTATAGTTATTTACTTGAGTGGACTACATGTGTTATGACAATTGCCTAGCTGGCAAAAGTGATTTATGACCCATGATGTTAGGACAATTGTCTAGTTGGCAAAGTAATAGTGATTTATGTGATTGTGGTCTAATGTGTTTTATGTATAATACAACAGATATTTTATTATAACCTTGTATGGAGTCTCTTTTTGTGGTGTGCCTAGTGTGTCACTGATGTATGAGTGTGTTGCGCAAACGCTTTACACATTGCCTCTGGGATAAGCCTGATTGCTCTGCCAAGCTACCATGGGGGTGAGCAGGGGTTATCTTGGGTGTGTAACTCCCTTAACCTGACTAGAGTGGTGGGTTCTGCCTGGCTTAGGAACACACCCTAGCCAACCAGAAACCCCATTTCTAACAAGTGTTAAAGGTCCAACTATCATCATTGACAACAGACTGCAAACCACATGAAGTCCATAACACAATAGGTTGCTTTGGAAAAAAAAGTGTCAACCAGCTGGTCACACACCTGCATACCCTGCCCTCTGTTTTGTACAATGGCCCGGTTGCCCAGATTCAGACTAGCTGAGGGTTCAGAGGTATGTGTAAGCCATAATTTAATGAATGTTGTGCAAGACACAACAGGCTATTATAATCTTGCACACAACTTCAAAGGAGTACAGCTGCACATCGCCTGTATGGTCAAACATCTGAATCACGAATTAAGGAGAAAAAAAGTTTGTTCTACGATGGCTCATGTACGTATGTGTGCCCTATTAAACCTCCACTGAGGTTCAGTGGTTGCACGTCTGTATTATGTGAGGAGATGAGGGGAGACTGCATATGCAGCATCACCTGAGAAGGAATATGAAGGAATATTTACCATCATCTTGTTTGGTTCAATACATTCACAGCACTCGTTTGTTATTACTGGTTGGTGGTCATCAATCATGCCATCCTCCTCAAGATCAATACGTGCAAGTTCACTGATGATCAGGGAGTCCTTCTTTGTCTGAATTTGGGTTGAGGAATTCTGTATATCAAATGGATTTACTGATGATGACCAGGTTTTGGCCTCTGAAGGACATGAGCTCATATTAATTCCTATTGATCCAATTATCTTTTGGCGCATTGTCATTTATCAAAGGGGACATTGGAGTTGGTGGCCCAGTGACTTTGTTTGTCTGTTTGTGTTGCAATAGTCCAGAGGTGGTAAGGAAACTGAAACTTAGTGGGCTATCAATGCTTTTCATGAATATCATGAAAGCTCCAAAGAAGACCTCTCACCGGCCTTCATTGATTTTGTTTTGTTTGTATATTACTGGACTGACCACTTGTTGGATCTTTCACCTCCTCTGGTTTCTCTAGAAAGGAGCCCTTGTTTCTCCTGATCTGATTATTCTTTAAACTGTTTTCCCCCTTGGATTGCTTTTGTATCTTCTTTTTTTCAGGTTTAGGATTACTGCAGTAATAAAAGGTCTAGTTTGATGCCCAGTCTACTGTACAATGGTTGTTGAACACTAATTTACAGGTTACATAAACTTTTTCTATTGCTGAGCTGACTGGCGATGGGTAGCTGTGCTATTTTTTGAGCTAGGTGTGCTGTGCCGAAGAGAGGTATTAATGTATTCAGGGTATTTTGGGCTAGAGAGGTCCTTGAAGCAGTGCCAGGACTGGCTCCTGGATGTGGTTGGCCCATTAGTGAAAATAATTGACATGACTGAAGTCTTCTATTGGTGGACCTCAACCTTTTAAGTGGTTGGAGCCAAAGAGCTCTGGTACAATTGGGCAATGCTAACGGTGGCCTTAACGCTGAAAGGTGTAAGGCAGATTTTATGAAAATAAACCCTAAGCCATGAGATTTAGCTGGGAAGTAAGTTAGCGAGAACCCGAAGAGATTTTTATTTGGAGAAGACAGGGTCAAAAGCCTTGGTAAATACGTTGCCACCTTCACAGCCCTGGACAAGGTTCAAAACAACATGCGCAGAGTGCTCAGTGGAAGTGTTTTTGTCAGGACAGGCAGAAGGGGACTTTCTGCCGGCCGAGGTTACCAGAAGTCCCAATTCAGTAACTACAAGCAGAGAGGCTAATGTAGACAAAATCAAACCGGTGCAGGCTCTTGCTTCTACCCTCAGAGAAGCTGCTATCAACGAGCAAGGGGAAGTAAGCCCCGTGACCAGGGGTCTTCTGGATACCAGAGTGAGTACAGTTATTTCTTTCTCTTCCCTGGGAAGGCTAGGTGGTCTTCTAAAATATTTTACCAGAGTATTTGAGATGATAACGCAAGACCCATGGGTTTTAGAAATGGCTCAGGGTTTCAAAATAGATTTCACAGAAATCCCCATTTAGTACTTTCCTCCAAGATAGTTGATTTTGAACTCAGACCAAACAGAGTGTGGTAGACAAAGAGACAAAGTCTATGTTGATGAAAGGGGCTATTGTAGAGCAAAGAAAACTAAGTTTTTCTGAGTACACTCTTCCTGGTAGAGAAAAAAAGACAAGGTGTGGAGACCAGTTATAAACTTGAGGGACTTCAACTGACTTCTAGTTTGCAGACATTTCAAGATGAAAGGTATCCATCTCTTGAGAGACATGCTGTTGAAGAACGATTAGTTGGTAAATTTGGATCTGAACGATGCTTACTTTGCACTTCCTATGCCAAAGAGCAGCCAGCCTTATCTTCAATTCATCTGGCAGGATCGAATGTACCAATTTTGATCCCTTCCATTTGGCCTATCCTAAGCCCCATGGCGCTTCACTAAGGTGATGAGGGCAGTGGTAGCCTACCTGAGAGAGAGGGGTATTTGAATGATTATTTATTTTGATGACATTCTAGTAATGGATATAGTCACAAATTTACTGGAAAATCTAGGTTTTATTGTGAACAAGGAGAAGTGTGTTTGATCCCCTCACTCACTCTGGAATTTTTAGGTCTCATTATAGACATGGTCAACGTGATTTTACTATTAGCAGTAAAGAAGGTGACCAAGATAAGGAAGGAGATTCGCTATGTACTCAAAAGAGTGTTTTTGACACTAAGGGAGCTAGCAAGGCTTAGAAGTCTCTTATCGTCTTCAGTTTAGGTGGTTTTTCTGGTTCGTTCTACTATCGCGCAATGCAGAAAGTGAAGGTGAAAGCCCTTCGGGCAGGCTTTCGGTATGGAGAAAGATATACCTAGACCAGGAGGCGAAGATGGAATTAGGTTGGTGGTTAGAGAATTTAGAAGCCTGGAATGGGCAAGCAATATTTGGTTGTACTTCGGGCTTCATTTTAGAGTAAGGTGCAGGTCTAACTGGCTGAGGTGCATGTTTGGGTGGACAGGAGACTGGTGGGTTGTGGTCAAACATGGAGAGAGATCAACACATAAATTGTTTGGAGTTGACAGCAGGTCGCTATGCTCTCATGAGTTTCAGACATTATTTACAAGGCAGAGCAGTATTGTTAAAGATGGACAATGTTTCTGCAATAGCCTATAGAAATCGAATAGGAGGCACAAGGTCCCTTGGGCTGTTGGAGTTGGCAAAAGAGTTTTGGTTGTTTTGTTTAGAACATAAAATCAGTTTGCAACCAGAATATTTGCCTTGGAAGGGAAATGTAACTGCGGATTGGAATTCAAGGTTTTTGAGGGATTATAGCAATTGGAAGTTGAATCAAGATTGCTTAAAGAAGCTAGATCTGTTATGGGATCTTTTGGAGGTAGACCATTTTGCGAGCAGGTTGACATTTCAACTAAAAAAAAATTACAGTTGGATGCTGGATCAGGTGGCTCTTGGGGTGAATGTTTTCCTACAGATTTAGAAGGGGGCGAGCGCATATGCATTTATCCCATTCACAATGTTTCAGAGGGTCCTGCAGAAAGTGAGGAGAGAGACACATGTTGTGGTACTGGTAACTCCATTCTGGGTGTCCAGGCATGGTTTACAATGCTTTTGAAACTCGCATGCAAAATATCATTTTTTCTTCCTGCAATGGAGGGTCTTTTGAGAGACGTAGATGGAGAGAAACATCCTCTAGTTCAGAGAGGGGCTTTGAACCTTCTTGTCTGGAAAGTATCTGAAGATCTTCAGGCATGTCAGGACTTTCGGGAAAGGCTAAGGAGTTACTCAAAGAGTCTTGGGCACCATGTACTCGGCGTAGCTATAAAGGAATTTGGAAATTATGGATACGTTGGTGCATGGGAAGGAATTTGGATCTCGTGGATCCACCTGTAGTGGAGGTAGTTAACATTCTGGTGTAACAATTTGATAAGGGCCTTAGTTGTAGTACAATACATTGCTACAGTTTGGCAATCTCTGCTGGACACAGTCAGGTTAAGGGTAGGAGTGTAGGGAAAAATTTGTTGGTTTGTAGGGTTCTTAAAAGCATCAGATTGCGGAGACCTCCTACACCAAGATATAAGTTCTTGTGGGATGTCAATTTGGTCTTATTCTTGTTAAGCTCATGGCCAGGCAATAGATATTTGGAATTGAAAAGATTAACTAGGAAGTTAGCATCCTTGTTGGGTCTAATTTCTTGTCGTGGAGTTTCTAATGTCAAAGCATTGGAGGTAAGTAATAGGGTCTATGAGCCATTTGGAGTAACTTTTGATAATACAAAAAGAACTAAAACAATGTCAGGGACTATTTATTATTCGAAATTTGATGTGTGCAAGTAGTTGTGTGTAGTAGATTGTATGAGAGAACATGATTCTAGAATGCAGGAGTATCGCTCTGACGGGGTGAACCAATTAATGATTTATATTTTGAAACCATTCAAGGCATTAACTACAGCTGCTATTGCGAGATGAGTGAAATGTACACTGCAGCACGTAACTGTTGATTTACAGAAATTTAAGGCACATTCAATGAGAGGTACAATGGTGAGCCAGGCCTTTTGGAAAGGTGGAAGAGTGGAAGATATTATGAGAGTGGCTGATTGGTCCAATGCTTCTGTGTTTACTAAACATTATTAGAAGCCAATCGAGCACATGGCAACTGTGGTGGTAGAGCGCTACCAACCTGTATGATAGCCTCCGGTCTTGTAATGAAATAACGATTGTCCAAATAAAGGGCCTAGAGAATCTGAGTTTCATTAAAGACCCGGAGGCTAGCATTATCCCGCCCTTCCTTCCCTGGGTTATGGGAGTGATATACCTTAATGTGTTGATAAAATAAAAAAAAGTATTTGTTAGACTTGGCATCTTTGGCGTGGTTTCCACTGACTTTTTGCCTCTACCTCCTGTATTTTTGATACTGTGCTGGATTTCGTTTTTACTGGCTTAGATGCTTTAGGCTCTTTGCCACTGCTGATCAGTATCAAAGTGCAAGTGCTCCCTGTGTAAATTGTTATTACAATTGGTTCTCCCTGATTGGCATATTTGATTTTCTGGTAAGTCCCTAGTAAAGTGCACTGAAGTGTGCCAGGGCCTGTAAATCAAATGCTACTAGTGGGCCTGCAGCATTGATTGTGCCACCCACATGAGTAGCCCTGAAAAGGTATCTCAGACCTGCCACTGCAGTGTCTGCGCGCAGTTTGTTACCTGCCATGTCGACTTGGCAAGTACACCCACTTGCCAGGTCCTAACCTTCCCTTTTCTTAAATGTAAGTCACCCCTAAGGTAGGCCCAAGGTACCCCCCTGGGCAGGGTGCAGTGTATGTGAAAGGTAGGACATGTACTGGTGTGTGCGACATGTCCTGATAGTGAAATGCTGCCAATTTCGTTTTTCACTGTTGAAAGGCTATCTTGAACCATAGGATAGAAGTTTTGAGTTTAGATAAAGATACTTTATTTTTCTAAACTGGTGTGGTGTCCATTTGTGGTGTTATCACTGTATTACTGTGTGTTTTGAGTACAAATACTTTACACATTGCCTTTGGGATAAGTCTGTCTGCTCGTGCCAAGCTACCCAGGGGGTGAGTCCCCTTACCCTGACTAGAAGCAAGGGTCCCTATTTGGACAAAGGTACCTACTTCTGCCAACTAGAGACCCCCATTTCTAGCAATATTAAAAACAAATATAGATACATTTATCCTTGTTATTTTATATTTGGAATGACTATTTAACAAGTTTTTTCTGGTTTTAGAAAGCAATCAATAAGTCAGTGGCGGATGGATGAGAGCTAGTGTAAAGAAGAAGGAAGAGAGTATGTTCAGACATAAAGAGAAAGGGGGAGGTTTTGCATTTGCATCTCTATTTGCATTGTTTATAACAGCTAACTGAGTGATCTCTCCACATTCAAACAAAAAGCCAATGGCTAACTCAATAATAATTATTGTATCAATCCCAAAAGGCTACACGGTTGTCTCAGCTCTACTACAATCCGAGCTGGTGACTTACATCATTGGTCAGGAGCTCCTACTACCGAGCTATAATGCTAGCTGTGAAAGCTGAGCAAGAACAGTAATTAGAGAAAAATAACCTAATTGCATATATTTTGTGGTGAGGGCTTTTGCACCTTGTGTCAAAGGCACATTGATGGCAATCAGCAATTTTCTAATGTCCATTAATTGTCAACAAAATATGACATGAACTAAAACAGAGAACCACCATGAATATATCCAAGTAATGCCATGAGCTGAACGTCTTAAGCTACATATACATTTTACCACATGAATACTACATATTTTAAGTGGTGTGGAAGAACTTGAACTAAACAAAGGTACTAAAAATGTGCTATGGTTCGAACTGCCCTTTTGTTTTGTTTTGCTTATTAAGATTTGCAGAGAAAATATTCAAGTGATATACATAACATTAGCAACCTCGTGCGATTTAAAGTCCTGTTAACTAGTGAGAAGGAACAGGGTGCAAAATAACCAACATTATTTACAAATATGTCTTCATCATATTCTGGTGGTACTTTCATGAATAATTTCCTTTTATTGGATGATCGATTAGAGAGGTTTACAGAGTGGCACATAGAAAGGGCGTTATTGGTTACAAGGGGGCAGCAGTTCAATCCATTAAATGCAACGTGTAATACAAATGTCTTCAATTACACCAGACAGCCGCTGATGAGTGATTATTGTTGTAATTTAGAAGACATAACTGTGCTTTGTTCTTGTTATTCTTGCACTGTTTGCTGTAGAGGCCACTTCAAATCCATGGATATTGATGGCCAGATTGAGCTTGCAGTTTGGGCATATTAATGAGTGCGCATGAGTCATCAGTTGCTGAATAGTTGTTGTTTCTTTTGTTCTATTGAATGTCTTCATTATTAGCACCACCAAGCTCTTAGCTACCAATCAAAAAAAGAAATCAACAACATATATCTCATGAGTGTGAGGAAAGTTCATTGCATTGTATGAGAGGGAGAGAGAGCAAGACAGCGCCATATCCACTAAGATATGCTGCTTCGCTCTTTCAATCGCTGATGCACTTTCAAGCTGCCTAGCACCACACACACACCTTTGGACCATAGTGCAATAGTGTGTGTGTGCGATTTCTAGAATAGGTTTTTACTGGAAGAGTATGTTTCCAGTATAAAATACTATGCACAGAAATACCTTAAAACCTTTCTCTGTTTTGTATGGATGCTGTACAGTGCAGCATATGCAGTTTAAAAAGTTTGGAGAAAAAAGTATTGTCCTTAAAAAGTATTTCCTACTTTGCACCTGCCTAGAGAAGGTGTATTTGTTTTTAGCAAACCCTGTCAACAAATTTTATTATGTATGTATTTAATTTTAGTAGGTAGAGCTTCGCTTCAAAAACCATAGGTGACAGCATGGATATGCCCATGTACATCCATGGAACATCCTTTGACGCAAAGTAACACAAAGCATCATAAAGTACTACTTGCACTACTTTTAGACAACTTTACAGTGCAAAAATGTTTTGTGCGGGAAAGTAAATTGTTACTCAAGACATTGCACAAATTTGCGTCACATTTTGTGACTTTGTACTGGCGTAATGCCTTGATAAATCTGTCCCTACTTGCTAAAGATCTGTTTCTGTAATAATTAATGGTCTGTGGATTATGTTAAGACTGGGTTTTTATTTTTCAAAGTAAAAAGTGGCTTAAATGTTTACTGAAAAATAAAGGCATTGTATGTTAGCTGAATATTGTCTAGTGAAAGACTATTAAGTCTAAATTACAATGAAACCCCTACGACAAAGTAAAATATTGTTACAATTTAAAGGGAATATTTACAATTGAGATGTTATAACCTATAAATAGGAGAGGTTATCCTAATAATCCAAAACCCAGTTTAAAAAATATTGTTCACCCACACAGTCATCTTAGTTGCGCAAAATTGTTTCATGGCATGAATATATATGCTGATGGAATGGTACCCAGTAAAAGCAACTTAAATTGATGTCTGTGGAAGGGGAGCAATTCTCCACATTCCAACTAACCAGAATTGTTAGGAAAACGTTTGCACCATAAAGTGAGATAATAAAACAGACAATGTGTTTTGTTTGGTATAGTTCTATTGCAAGGAAAATTTGGCAACATGTGCGGCGGATGGAATATTTTATAGAACAGAAGGCACAATTGTCTGTCATAACTGTATTTTAAAGAATACTGGCCCAATAACGTTGGTAAACAATAAAAGAGAATTGAAAATGCATTTACAAAGTCTTTGGGGCTTACCCTTTTGAATTTTTGGGAAAAGTGGCTAATGGTGTGTTATATAGAACTATAGACCAGCGGCATTCTGAAAAAAGAATTTTCGCAAATTTGTCAATGAGGTGATCTTTTGGAAAACAATCGCAGCTCACATTCTCCAGGACCTCTCTGTAGCATTTGACACTGTCTCACACTCCATCCTCATCAGGTACCTGCACAAGATTGGCATCCAAAGACCTGCTCCACTCGATCTGCTCCTTCTTAACTGAGAGAACTCAAGCTATCAGCCTGGTGCCTATCTGCTCGGAAGCTGCAAACTCATCTGTAAAGTGCCTCAAAGCGAACCGCTCAGCCCCACCCTCTTCAATGCATACAATCTCTCTGGCCAATGTCATCTGTGCACATGATATTAATAAATTCTCCTTTTCAGATGACCTACAACTCATACTCTACCTCTTGGACAAAACCCCAACACAAGAAACACAAGAAACAAGTTAACGTCTGCATGACCAAAGTCGCTAACTAGATTAAAGCCAACTGTCTCAAGCTCAACACAGAAAAGAAGAAAAAGTAGTGATCTTCAGCAAAAACACCTCACCAGAGGATTCGAACTGGTGGCTGGCCAAACTCAGACCCCACACACACCCACACCCTAAATCTATGCCAGGAACCTTGGAATAATAATCAAAAACAAACTGGAAATTACCGCACAAGTCAATGCCGTCACTGCATCCTGGTTCCACACCTGAAGATGTGGAGGAATGTCTTGAAATGGCTCCCAATCAACAATAAAAAAGCTGTCACTCATGCCCTAGTCACCACCAAGTAAACTATGGGAAACCCCTCTATGCCAGGATTTCCAAGCAACTCCCTAAAAGACTACAATCATCCAGGACTTGGCAGGCAGACTCATCCTCAACCTCCCACACAGAACTCACATCACACCACACCTCAGGGAACTACGCTGGCCTCCAATACACAAACATGCTCAATTCAAACTTCTCAGCCACCAATTAAAGACACTGTGGGGCAGATTTACAAGCCCCCTGCAACACTTTTGCGCCGCAGTTGCATCACTTTTTGTGATGCAGCGGCAGCATAAACAATGGGCCACGTTGCGGCCCATTTACAATGTGACGCATCTATGGAAATGTGTCATGTTGTAAAGCCCTGTGCCTTAATATACCTGCATCAGGTATAATGTATGTAGGGTGGGCATTCCCATGCAGAAAAGCCTTGTAGAAGTGATGCAGGGAAATCTACAATATTTCACTGCGCCACTTCTAGGATGCCACTGCGTCAAAACCTTACACCTGCTTGGAGCAGGCGTAAGGAGTGACACAGTGTATTGAGTATAGGCCTCCCCCAAGCATTGCTGGAGCTGCGTCATGCATGCGACACAATTCCAGCAATGCGTGACTTTTGTGCCGACAGATGGTCACAATTTCTGACGCATCTGTCAATCCTTGCACCGTGGTGCGCCGTATTGTAAATACGATGCATCCATGTGGGCAGAAGGGTTTCTTTGCCCAGCACAAGGAAACTGATGCATCTCTGCTCTAATGCAGAGATGCGTCAGTTTCTTGTAAATAAGCCCCTGTATAACTCAGGCCCTATCCACCTCAACAATCGCTTCTCCTTCCATCAGCCACCCAGACACCTCAGCTCTGCGGGACTCTTACTCGCACACATCCCACGCATATACAGAACGAGATCAGGAGGGCAGATGTTCTCTTACATTGCTCCTTAATCGTAGACCGGCTCTCACTCCACATCAGAGCATTATCCTCTAGTCTTGAATTTCACAAGAAGTGAACCCCTGCTCTTCTTTTAGCAAAACTCTCAGAGGCAGGGCTAGGCACGCACACCTGCTCAGCACCAGTATACCCTCACAGGTGATAGTGCGCTTTACAATAGCCATAACATAATATAACATTGCAAAATTATGGTGGGGTTTAATATACAGTGGGAAAGTTGGCCAAAATGTTTTATAATATATGCAGAAGTTTGTAGAATGCTTTAGATAGCGTTACCATATATTCTCTAGAAAATGGGTTAAAAAGTGCACATGCTATGAACATTTGACTAAAAGCACCAGCTAAACTTTCTAAAAATAAAAGGCAGCTCTAAAGACAAAGGAATGCACACACAGTACAGAGACACATTCTTTACACAGACACTTAACTGAGACATGGTGGTAGCCATGAATATGGCCTGTGCCCTGACTGAAGGAGCCAGACCTATCTCCATCCAGAGGAAAAGATGCTGGCAAGGCAGCAGCCCAACTCACAATTTAGAACATTAGGATTAAATGGTGGAGCCAAATCCAAGCTCAATGCTGTTATCTCGTTTAAGTGGAAGGCATTGTGGAGTGCAACTGGAAAACAGGTATTTCTTGGGCAGGTAGCAGAGAACTAGCCACACACAAAAAGGAAGGGGAGAGGGTACGGTGCTCACCTACTCCAAACCCCCAATCAAATACTTTAACACACTATGAGGAGTAGGGAGTGAATGCACGTGGTGTTGTGATATAATGTGGGAACGTGCTATGTGTTTTAATACTGCCCTCACTCACACCGAAGTGTGACATGCTTCATCATAGGGCTGCTTACAAAACACCCTGGCGCAGCCAACGCCTAGGGTGGAGCAATAGGGTAGGGGAAGACAAACACAACATAGAGAAAAGAAGAAATCAGTCTTTCCAAATTGTGACTGGGAACAGTGGAGGTGAAGGTGCAGAGTGGTGTATATTAAAACTAACTCGGAGGTATCCCTAAATCTATTTTATTCCTGGATCCCCCAGTCAGGGTTAAAAACGTGAAAGGATGGTGGTGCTAGGGAGTTATAATGTGCCCCTTACACCCCTCCTTACTGCCCGGTGGTCAACATGTTTTGGCCTTTACCATGTGCCCAATCTTATGGTCACGTCGGCCTTCATGAGGACACTCCCGGTCCCAGTACCTGTAGTGGTACCCAATCCTCCAATCGAGGTTGGGGGTATTTGTATCCTGGATCTTACTCTGAGGAATTTCCACGAGAGACTCCTTGGGATATACGAGTTTACACCTGAGTAAAGCTCAAAATGGCGATACTCGCCTCCTCCGCCGTGTAGAAGTGCACTTCTACACGGCGGAGGAGGCGAGCACGGAATACGGGGAGGAGCACCACCTTTGATGTAAGTGTGACTACAAGGGGTCTCTCCTAGCCCACCGCCATTTTGAGCTTTACTCAGGTGTAAACTTGTATATCCCAAGGAGTCTCTCGTGGAAATTCCTCAGAGTAAGATTCAGGATACAAATACCCAAAACCTCGATTGGTACCGTGCAGTAAGGAGGGGTGTAAGGGGCACATTATAACTCCCTAGCACCACCATCCTTTCACGTTTTTAACCCTGACCGGGGGATCCAGGAATAAAATAGAGATAGGGATACCTTCGAGTTAGTTTTAATATACACCACTCTGCACCTCACCTCCACTGTTCCCAGTCACAATTTGGAAAGACTGATTTCTTCTTTTCTTTATGTTGTGTTTGTCTTCCCCTACCCTATTGCTCCACCCTAGGCGTTGGCTGCGCCAGGGTGTTTTGTAAGCAGCCCTATGATGAAGCATGTCACACTTCGGTGTGAGTGAGAGCAGAGAACTAGCTACACGTGAAATTGATTTCTCCCTGTTTTTAGATCAAGATGGTTTAGACAGCCAAGCATGGGCTCCCTAAAGACTGAGGTAGTGTGCATTCGTATGTGGCCCTGAACAAGACTCAAAACAATTCAGACAAGACCAACTCCCACACGTTTGTTACTACATAGGGTATTTCTTTTTCTGTAACAGAGTTGAGGTCGGCAGTGAGTATTCTCTGTAGAGGTGTGAGAACTTTGCCTAATTTGCTTTTGCATAATTAGAGAGAAGTTTCTGCAAAATGACGCGCAATGAGGCATAATTACGGAAAATGTGAATCCATTATTTCGCGAAATATTTTATCTTGAAAGAGAACACATTTCATGCTCAAAAAAACAAAAGCATCCAGATCAACAGCAGTTTGAGTTCTGTAGCTATCTGTATTTGCGGTAATATATTACTGCAAATTGTACGTTTGTGGTGAATTTTGCAGTGCATGGTGGGTAATTACATGAAGTAGCATAATAGCATAATTTCAGGCATTTCACGTCACAGGCATTACACATAATTCACAAAATGACACAGAATATGCTGACATCATTTAAATTTCAAGCAGCCCTAACCATTTCCCAGAATCCTTTTTCAGACAAAATCCAACAAGGCTGCTGGCTTCTTGATGGGAAAAGATATTTTTACAGCTTTAAATTCCACAAACTGTCAAACATATCAACCTAGCTCAATTCAAATGCATTCCAACATATTTTAATATCATATTGTAAGACTATCTACAGATCAGAGGAACCAGAAAGTCTGTGTAGCCCTCATTCAAACATGTAGATAAAAACACAGCTTTGCAGTATCAAATGGCAGGATAGCAAGTGCATTTAAGCTCCTTTCATCAGCCTTTTCTCTATTGTGTTTAATTTGTTTGAAACCTGAGCAGTGATAAAAGGTCACATTGAGCCACTTGCATATGCTAATGGGTCAGCAGCTAATATTTGGTTCCTTACACAGTTGTATGAAACAATATCAAGATAAACACTGAATATCGAATTTCACAAATATCGCCTGATTTTCTTGTTCTTGTTTCTCACAATCCTATACTAAAAAAAAGAAAGCAATATGTTCCACTATAGAAATACTGCCATCAAAAATATCTAAAATACCTAAATATCATTAAAAAAACATAGAAACACTAAACATCGTTCCAACAATAAAAAATAATAAACATAACTAAAATGTAGTTGTTCTAACAATAAAGAAAACTAAGCACCTTAACAACTGTAAAGACATATAATGATTTTTTAATTAATTCACTAAAATAAAAAATACAATGACACTTATATACCTAATAATATAAATATTTATTAAATTACTATAAAAGTAACTAAAATTAATATTTAACCATGACAAAAATAATACCACCATAAATAAATACGGCACATGCCGTATTACAAAATATACACATTTTAAACATCCCTGCACTAAGTGGCAGGCACCATGCGGACATGTAATTACTATGGCGGAACGCCGACAGCTAGTCATGCGGTCCCATTCCCCACCAGGAAGGCGGTTGCACGAAAGTTTGACCACCATCATAATCAGGTCCTTGGTTAACAGAATAATAACTTAAAATAATGTATAACACTTTTAAAACAAGTGAATAGACAAAATATAGAATAGATTGTAGTATGAAAAGTGGAATGTTAAAAAATGATGTGAAAAATATATATGTAATATATATGTGAAAAACATAAAAATGTCAAATATTAATATGTTAAAAGACGTACTAAAGTACACCAAAAAAAAGATATGTTTAAAAATGTTTCTGTTGATAAAAAATGTATGCACTTAACAATTATGGAAAAAATGTATAACCATTTATGTTTAAATGAAAATAAATATAAACTATGTAAAAAAGTATAGAAAACACAATTTTATATGTTACTATAATGACTACATGTAATAAATAGCCTTACCTTACAAAAACACAGTGTCATTTGTACATTTTCACCTAATAACCTAAAATGTAAATCAAGTTGTTAAAAATTTTACATTTACATATAAACACTGCTTTCACTTATAAAACTACAAATAGAAAACATGCTTAAAAAACAATTTTAATTACAATGTTAAAGACACTGGGCCAAGTGTTCATCTGATAATGCTGAAAATTAAATATTCCAATTCCAATCCAAAATATATTGTATAAAATTGTAAACATTAAAGGGTGTACATTTGCTATGCCTAATCTAATCCAAGCCACATTAGGGAAAGCGTTTGATTCTGATGCGGTAGATTTGCTAATTTCACTCTAGGGCCTTATTACAAGTACGGCGGTCATGGAACCGCCGTACTCGAGGTGGAAGTCCGACCGCTACCACCCTAGCAGTCCGACTGCTGTATTACGATGGTGGTGCTGTGAACGCCACCAGACCGACGCCTCCGCCGAGATCCAGGATCCCTTGGCAGTGGCGGTGTGGAAGGGGGCAGAAAATGGTGGAGCTGCTGATGCCAGCCTTGCTGAGCAGATTAAGACCTGCATTTCCACCACCCATTCGATGGCGGGACCTTGCCATGAAAAGAGAAATGCAGGTAAGGGGGCCCACAGGAAGACTGCCAAACTCATAATAAAGTCCTCTAGCCTATGTCACACTGGGGAAAGATTTTGGATTTACAGGGGGGTTTATTTACTATTTCTACTCCATTCTAAGCCACATTGAAAAAAGCATTGGACATTGAAAGCTGTACATTTACAACCCTCACCATTCCCAGTTGCCAAAATGATACCAAGACGGCTTGAAATTGACAAAGTTAAAATGCATGTGACCAGTTTTATACAGTTTATGGTGTTTTAGTGCCGTACAATGTGATCACATGAACATCCACTAACAAAATGGAGGAAGGCACACATATTACTCAAGGAAAACCCATGCCTACATCTTGATACACCAACTGGGTACCGCCCAGTCACATGGCAAACAATGCACGAATGGCAGTGTTTCAGTGATTAATGAGTTAGCACCTTTGATTGACCAGCAGTGGTTCCACTGGCAAGAGATCTGTGTTTTTCTCCCTCCTAATGGGAACAATAATTGCAAATGTATGTGTTTTCCCATCCCTCTGATGTCTCAATTGCCCACAAGGTCTTTATCCACAAACCATTAGTTCTGACCTAGATTAGACATTGCTCTTCTTGCCTGTGTGAAGCGCACATGCAGAAGGATTAACCAGTTTAGTAGACTGAGGCAAATAAGTAGATCTCGAACCTCAAATAAGTAAATACAAATCATAGCTTATACAAGGCAAAGGATTTGGGCCTTTAGAGTAGATAAACTAAATATACCAATGTCTTGCCTGTTTAGTTACCAGATGACAGGATTCCTCATGAGAACATTTGCAACAGGCAGATGACTTTAAAGTACAGCAGACCTCCATCTCTGAAATTCCATTGACAATGTGCCAGCATTGCTGCCACTGTCCTTGGGTGGTAATGCCAAACCAAAGTTGCAAAAGGATCTTCGGGGGAGCATGCTGTCATGCTAAACCACTATTGTTTCCCCTCAGCCATGAACATCTTCGACTTTGCAAATGGTTAATGAATTCAGTCAGTAATTTGTACACTTGAATAGCCTCCTTATTGGCATCCATTGCTACTTCTTCCTACCAGTGGTGAAATTTTCATTTTTGCCCCTGTCATCGCCAATGTCTGCCTCTTCTTTCACACTGCAGTCAGGCTCACAGCACAAAACACATCCTAAAAAATGTCTCCATTTTGTAGAAATAATGGAAGACCCATGACGTTCAAAGCTAAATTGAAACCTGGTTGGTGAATATAAATTTAGGATGAGCCATGGGAGGGAGGGTTTAGCAGGAGAGGCAATATGAGCGAAGGGAACCAGGGTGCATACAGACTTGGCTATCCATAAGAAGAGATATCCACTGGGTGGAGAGGTCACATGGACTGTGGATGATTGGAGGGGATATCCACTGGGTGGAGAGGTCACATGGACAGTGGATGATAGGAGGAGATATCCACTGGGTGGAGAGGTCACATGGACTGTGGATGATTGGAGGAGATATCCACTGGGTGGAGAGGTCACATGGACAGTGGATGATAGGAGGGGAAATAAACACTGTGGAAATTCCAGGAGAGAAAATAGGCAGAATGGGGTGAGCACTAGAAGAACATGCTTGCATGGAGAAAGTCTTAAACAAGAAAAGAAATATATTATCCTGTAGGAATGTGACAGACGGCAAAGAGAGCCTTGGAAATGTAGGGAGATGGTGGAGACAGTGTGTGTTGTGAACTACGTGGAAAGGAGAGCTCAGTGAAAGGATTGCAACTTGGATAATGAGACGAGAGAAATCTCCTGAAAAAGGAGAAGAGGCCAAATTAGAGACCCAATTATAACAGTATAAAAAATATGCAGATAGACAATAAACGTTTTGGAAGGGAGGGCCTAAGCATAAACTAAAGTTTCGGTATCCTTTAGATAGTCAGCTATTCAAAGAGAGGCACCTGCTACACCCGCCCGCCTATTGCATTTTTATTTTCAGATTAGATTTTTAAGAATGGCATGTGACAAGTGAGAAATATGTGGAAACATGACTAGCTAAAGGTTTCAAAGACTTTCGTGGTAAAGCCCTTGCACCATTTTTAAGTCAGCAGCATGGAGGCCTGCATTAAGTCTGGGGGTTTTACTTTTGCTATTGTGGCCACCTTTCTCCATCTATATCCATAGCTGACACTTCTGCTCACACAAGAAAGCCAGACCAGCCATTTCCAACAGACTTGAATCGCCTCCAGATTCAAGTAAATGTTTTGCCCTCAAATCGTACCACTGCAACACCATTTGCCTAGAACTGAGGGGGGCTAGCTTGTACATGCTTTCAGAGCAGTTACCACTATATACATTATATCTCATTTATAGAATTGTACAATATCTGTCCAACTTTCAGGGTGTGAACGCTTTCAAATAATATAACTGCAAATCCAAAGCACTTATTCATTTGGCATTTTTAATGAAAATATGTATCAAATTTAATATAGCTAATATATGACATTTAAAAATGAGTGAGGTAGATGATATCCCTGTATAAGGCTAAATGTTGTTCAATCGCTACCTAAGGGGCGGGAGTGTTGGGGTATTGTAACTCTGCCAGACTTCAAAAAGTAGAAAATACGATCCTGCGCAGATTACTTATCGTGCCACGGGTTCGCCCACCTTTTTCTGTCACTTGGAAGTGGGCTTATATTTCCTGAAAAATGCTCTTGGGCTTGCACTGCTGTTATCATGGTTAAAAATTTGGCAATCCTCGTAGCTAAGGGCATCATTACGATGGCGGGCGGACAAAGTCCGCCCGCCACCGCAGCGGAATGAGGGACCGTCTGCAAGGGGTGCGGCGGTCCCGCCATGGGTATTAGGATGCCACCACCACGGTGGCGGTGGCATCCCATATTGTTCGAATTGCGGCGGGCGGTGCTGTCACCAGCACCCGCCGCAATGCAAAATACGCATGTTGTGCATTTGAATGCACAACGTGACAGGCACCACGCGGTGCCTGCCACCTTGTGCATTCAAATGTAGGGGGGTACCATAGGTACCCCCCATGTGCACCCCCAACCCCCAAATCCTGGGGGCCCGCAACGGGCCCCCAGAAGCAAAGACCACATGCCTTTCCATGGCGGCAACACCGCCATGGAAAGCCTGCTTTCCGCCAGCATCCTAATATGGATGGCGGTGTCTTGCAGACACCGCCACCATGTTAGAGCCCTTTTCCGCCCGGTCGATGAGTCGACCAGCGGAAAAGCGGCGGACGGTCTTTCCGTCCGCCTGGATCCCCACCGCCATCGTAATATGGCGGAGGGGAAATGTTGTGCGGGCGGACGGGAATGGCGGGCGGATCACCACCGCCATACGGGCGGCGGCGATCCGCCAGACATCATAATGACCCTCATAGTTTCTCTTAATGTATACTTTTGGATTGCTGAGGCCTTGGACAAATAGGACAACATCCCTTGTCTAGTCAATGTTAAAAAGAGTATTTTTATCAGACTTGGAGCCCCAGAGTTTTTTAATACCCCAGTTTCAATTTCCCATTCGGCCATAGCGTTGAAAAAGTCAGTGTTTTTATGATCAGGTGTACCTCACTCATAGACTTAAGGCACTTCAACTGTCCTCTTTAGATCATTACCTTTCTTTATCAGCTAGTCATGAGCTGGAATTTTATCTAACTCATGTAGGAACTGCCTATTACAGATTTTATCTGACAAGGCTACCAATGGGGTCCTTGCATTTTCATTTAGCCTTTCCACAGCAAGGTGCATTGTTTGAAAACCTACCGGCCTGCCCTTGTGACAACCCCTGTGACAACCATTCACTGCAAAGCACATTGCACTTAATGTACTTTTACCCCCCCATGTACAAATCCGAGAGATCTTGTTTTTTAAACCATCTTTTGCGTCCACTACATTTTCACTCATATAAGAACGGCTTTACAATTAGCCTCTCTAGTCGTAACTTGTCACACACTTTTACAATTTTGTGTTGGTTTTGGGGGAATCTTATTGTATATTCAATTTTAAGAAAAGTTTATGTTTCTACAGTGAGAATATATCTGTTATGGGAATTTTTCTACCATATGAAATTGATGGTAAAGATTGTGTGGAATTGTATTTGTATGCTGATTTGCTGAATAAAGCTTATGACTGGCTGCTATTATTTTTAATTTCTTTTTTGCGTTGGATATGATCACTTTGCATCATTACATGAATACATAAATACAGGAGAGTGTCAGCAGAAAACCACAGCAAACAGTAGGAATCATGCAGAACATTCGATAGCGGACACATAAGCAGAAGATGGTGAGCCTCACAATCAAAAATAACTGTCCAAATACGTTGGAGACATTTGGTACCCTTAGTACCCTTGGCCATCGAGATAGCAGATTTAAGATCAAAAATGTGGCAGAAAGTACACACCATTCAGTCACCTTGGGGGTGGGTCAAAAAGAATCTATCCAAGATCTTGCGAAACATAGTCAGGCAGTAATGATTGCTATATATATCAGTGCAATTGATCTAAGACTACATTCAGTTTTATAAGCCAGCAGAATCTCTTTAACAGATAACTGAAGACCATGTCCAAGATAAAACAAAAAGAACTTTGTGATGTTAGAACAGAAATCCTGCAGAGAAGGACAACTGGTGTGAACATGTGAATAATGTACGCCGCATGGAAACCGCACTTATAACATAACAGACAGTTTTGAACTGTTGGAGCTTTAGAGAGGCAGAAAGGACCGAGCGATTGATAACCTCAAAAGCCCAAGTAACCTATTCAGGTAGAATAGGCAACTCGAGTCTTGAGCTCCATTTGGAAGCCAATCAGCTCTATGAGCACTAAGGATCTGATATAATGCTCTGATCGGCAACTTGCCCATTGAGGCATGAAAGTAGGACCAAATATCAGAGTCATCCAAGGCCAACACAGATGCCTAATTGTGCAGAAAGCAGGGCCGGATTGGGAACAGCAACCAGCCCTGGCAGATTGCCGCTCGACCGGACCTGGGAGTGGGGGATGGGGGTGCTAGAAAGAAGCACCGCTCCCGCTTTTGTTACACTGCTGCAAAACTGGCCCACAGTAACAAAACCGGCCCCTCCACCCCTCCGACCCACCGGGGAAACACCCGGTGCCTGCTACGGCCAGTCCTGCCCTGGCAAAGAAAATTCCCATATCTTTACGTGCTTGAAAAAAACTGCTGCGGTGGGTCATACAAACTTTTTAGGGTGGAAAATGAACAAAAACCATTAAGATCGAAAATTTGCCCGACCTCTTTTGTCCCATGGTTATGCCAAACCTTAGCCACGGGATCGTGGAAAATAGATGGAAATCTAGGGTTACCCCAGAGTGGTGTCAGTGGCGTAACACAGGCCCCTGCAGCCCCGCCGTGCAGGGGCCCCTCAAGCTCCAGGGGGGACCCCTCAGCCCAGTACTCTGGCCGGAGAGCTCCTGATTGAGTCCGAGGGGGCCCCTTCACGTACCTTGCAAGGGGGCCCCCCTCAAGTTTCGGTAACCCAGAGTGGTGTGTGTATACATGCACAGAGGGCAAAGGATATTGAGCCCTAATTTCCCCCCAGATTCTGATGATGTCTTTGGTAATCTTGAACCGGGCCTGTTAAAAGAAATTAGGATCTGAAAGGCTGAAGAGAAACAACCTGAAATCTGGCCCTAGAGCCATTTGGTAACGGAGTACAGACAGGTTTGGATCGAGATCCGTTAGGAGGAGCCTAATACAACCTCCAAAGGCAGCCCAGAAATAGTTTAGGATTCCTGGACTGACTGACTGACACTTAACAAAATACAGAAGTTGAAATGCATTTATGGAATTAAATCTCGAGCTTTCCCGCATGAAGGACTCCATTGCATTGAAATGCTTTCGTGATGGAATGTGGAATTTTTGGAACCTGCTCATGCCTGTCAACTGAACTTGTGAGGTAATTTTATAAACGTGTGCATTTTATGCTGAGCAGAAAGCATGCTGATCTGATTGGATTGTCTGCAGTTCGGGACAGGATGCAAAATACTAGAATCAGTTTCCTCAGCTCGCTTAATGAGATTTGTGGTAACTATTGGACACCGTAACAACAATTTGCTACCAAATTATGTTGCAAAATAAAACGTAAAAATAAAATGGTGGGAAATGGTCCTGGAACTATTAGGATTGTCCTCAGAGGATAATGCATGCCAGTGCTCTGCCGCTGTGTGGTAAATAACCGAAGTTTAGTAGACCTTGCAAAAAATTTGATTTATATTCACAGGAGTCTATGCTGCTGCTGAGCCAAAAGCTCCACCTAAATCGCAATAAAGTTTCCTCAAGAATCAGAAGGGACCGGTGGAAGACAACAAATGATGTAGAACATTCCACACAAACCTGTACACTGAAAGCATAACACATCCTGCAATTCTATAAATATTATTAAGAACAACCATTGTGGTTTAAGCACAGGGCACAATAGTATATGCACAGCAATGAGATCTATGGAAATGACACCTACATAACATTACAAATGACCAACTACCAGCAAATCGCGAAATGAAATTTGAGACGGTTGTTTCATTTGCTTACCTTGAGTTTTGTGAGTTTTTTGGTACTACAACTTCAGTGGTTGTATCACAGGTGCAGATGGGGGTGTCTGGCCAGTTTTGAAGGACCATTTTAAAAGGCAAAAATACATTATTTAAGGTCATAGCTTCACTTTTTGTATCTGGAATCCACTGTGACAGTAATTTAGACAAAGGAGGTACTTGATAGTTCCAGGTGAAATTTCGGTTCCTTCTGGGTAATCTTGCATAATTTCGGTAATTGCGCTTGTTATTCCAAATTCCTGTAATTATTCTGTTACTCCAAATCAGGAAATTTCTGTGCCATTTGCAACAAAAATGTAGAGTGAGCACATGGAAACAACAAGAACAATTGGAACACAAACGGCTACTATTTGCAGCGCTTATGCGTCCATTACTTACTGACAATGGCATTACTCCTAGTCCTACTCCCCGCATTCCTTCTTAACCAATGAAGCCCCTTGCCTCCCCTAAACCCACCCCAGCGTACAAAAACACTGCCTGCCCCCCACCTCCTGTACGTAAACAAGCCTAGCCTAGAACTCAGTTGGACCGCACCAAGGAGGGCGGGAGGGATCCTGAACGAAGGCGAGGGAGTAGGACTAGGAGTAATGCCATTATCAGAAAGCAATGGACGCATTACCTCCCGTCCCTCTCTCGCCTTTATTCTTAAACAATGAGGAAATAGCAAGCACCAACAGAGGGACATATTATCAAGCCCATTATCGCCGCTTTAGCGGTCGTTTTCGGCCGAAAAGCGGCGATAATGGCATTGCACTATTAGCAAGGACACGCTAGCGCATGTTTCCTTGTCTCAGCACCGGTTTTCCTTACACCTTGCATCGCATCTCTAATGAGATGCAAAGTAGGCGTTCCCAAGAAAAACAACATTACAAATATCGCTATCTGTCCTTCGCGGTATTTACAAGCCCGCCCAGGACACCCATAGCGATATTAAAAGCCGCGCTAACCGCGGTTATTGCCGGTATTTTACGTCTGATAAATTCCTGACTTCACTATCTTTTACATGGGAGGTGGATTGTACAGCTAAATCCACATCTCCCTATTACTAAGGATTCCCCTATCGCTGCAGGTTTATCGCTGGATTCACAGCGATAAACCTGCATTTCGCCGCTATCGCCGGATTTTTCATCGCCGTGGAGATAAGCGTTGTAAATAACGCGATATCTCGGCGATCAAATCCGGCGATAGCCGGCATTAATCAAAATCGCGCTAAGCGAGCTTGGCGATATTTATCGCTGCTCGTTGATGATATGCCCCAGAGACGGGCAACTGAGTGAAAAAGAACACACTTTAATATTGTGCCCAAATCACAACACAATTCCCCTATTCCTTCATAGAGGACAAGACTCTGTGGCCCAGGACATTATTCAAATGCTCCAGTCCAGCAATTTGATAGTGGTGGACAAAAGTGGAAGGGGAAGACCAAGTCGCCGCTCCACAAATTTCCACCACAGAGGTACCCTGTAATTCTGCCATTGTAGCCGCCATACTGTGCATTGAGTGCCCCTGCACCCCAACCAGAGGATCCACCCCTTTCACTTCGTAAACCAAAAGGACCAGAGACCGAATCCAACGACAGAAAATAGCCATGGATGGGTTTTCCTCCTTCTTAGTGGGACCAAAATTCACAATCAAAGCATCCCCCTTCAGGAAGGACTCCACCACTTGCAAATACCACAACAAAGTCCGCCATACATCCAAAGGCATGCCCAACCTAGAGGGACTCACATACTGTGGAAAAAGCCCCCCCCCTCCTCACCATGCTGGAAGGCAGGAACCCCAAGTTGTCCAGGACATGCACCAAAATGTCCAGAATCTCCTCCCTGGAGACATACTGCCCGCCAGAGAAGGTGGAAAGGCCCTCCCCATCCGAAGGAGATGAATTAGCACCAGGATCCACAATCCAAGGACAGGAAGGCCCAACAGGCTTTCCAGTATGTGCCTGTAGAGCCTTGGATACAGCAGCCTCAATCATGCCCTGAACTTCCTCCCTGGACATGAGAGGCATCTCACCCCCAGCAGGACTCCGTACACGAGGCCTTTTATGGGGAACAGGAGACCCTTCCTCTGAGGATGAGGTGGAGGACACCACATTGTTGCGTTAAAACAATTGCTTCCAACCCATGTCTGAAGAGCAAGTGCTCCTAACCAGAGCACCAGCCCTTGAAATTGTCCCTGGGAAAAACAAGCTCCAAACCAATGGGTACGAGCCATGTCCTGAAAACCAATCACCAAACTAAAAATGGGATCAAACCCGCTCCTTATTGCCACCTTTCTACAAGCGCCACCGGTTTCAGTCGATCCAGCCGCACCATGACCCGGAAACACAGCCCCAGTCACCAGCGGACAGCCGGACTCCATCATGGCATTCACATGCAAGCACTTCACACCCCTCCAACAAGGAACCACAGGAGACAGCTGTGCAGCCATAGGATCATCACCTGATGCTCCGCAAACGAAGACCCCGCCATGAAGGAGAAAACAGCCAAGGTAAGTCTCACTCTGGAGACAAAAAAAAACAGGAGGTGGTGGGGGTGTTTTTGTACGCTGGGGTGGGTCTAGGGGAGGCATAGGGACTCATTGGATAAGTAGGAAGGCAAGGGAGGGGCGGGAGTTAATGTTTTTTTTAAACTATTATTTTACTGCAAAATGTATCCTCACACCCAAAATGAACATGAGGACACATTTTGTGCTAAAACACAGCTCCAAATTCAAGTTTTGATATTGCATAGTTGTTCTGAAATTTCAAGTAGTCATGCAACAGTATAACTATGTTAATGATAAAAAAAATAGAATTCCAATATGGCTGTCACATTGCGTCACCTTGTGCACTGGTGCAAAGTAAGGCAAAGCAAAGTCCCATCCACATACCAACAACACTACCTTCCAAATAAATCATGCCAATTTCACTATGATTTCTCTTCAACTCAATTTAAACAGACATTTATCCATACTCAAACCCTACATCTCTCCCTATCTTTCTGGCTACTCTTTCATGTGCCACCACAGACCCATACCTACTCACTTAGCACAACATTTTTCCCAGATACCTACAATTATCTATGTGGCCTAAACCCACTCACTTTCAACCCACCCGCACACTTCCCTATCACAAGTAACACAGTACTCCCACCTCCTCCGTCCCTATTACGTCCTCCCACACAAAAATGGCACACAGTACTCCCGATCCATGCTATACCTTCCCACCCTCCCCAACACCAATATTCAGTCCACCACAGCATGCTAATCTCATCCCTAGATTATCACACTCTGTCCTTCATCTATTTTATCTAATATGATGTACTTCAGCTCACAATTGCCTTTTCATAACTCTTCTAATGTACCCTTTATTTGCCATGCACATCTCCTATAACACATCAGAATTCCAATAGTATCTCACCTTTTCATAAGCCTTCACCC
Source organism: Calotriton arnoldi (assembly GCA_963921515.1). Classification (NCBI taxonomy): domain Eukaryota; kingdom Metazoa; phylum Chordata; class Amphibia; order Caudata; family Salamandridae; genus Calotriton; species Calotriton arnoldi. Next base: position 737,001 of record CAWUFW010006393.1, on the reverse strand, counting down.
CAAACACATACTATTCAACACAGTATTCACATAAAAACAGTCACTCATAATCTCCTACCACATCTAACACGTAACCGACCTATCCACCAGACTAGATCACTCACCTTCCCATTCACACATCTCATACGTTCCTTCCCCATCCAGCACCTTAATCCCTCAGCCCCGCACAACACAAATCCATTCATTCACAACTTTCATCAGTTACTGAATTTACAGCACTAAAAGTAGGCCATTGCACTCCTTCCTCATATCCCATCCACTTTCAACAAACACAAAAGAAAGAAAAACATCAACCATCACACAAACTTTACATCACCCATACTAGATTGCAATAGCCCTGCACTCAATTTTAACATGTCATCAAAATACAACCCTACAGCAACACCAATTTCACAAACATTCTCTGACTCATACTCATTCTTCCAAAAAACAAATCACATTTTTAATAAACATATTTGAGCAAGACAATTATTGTGAAGAGAGTCAAATCACAACAGCATAAGTCCAAATGCACTCCTTATGTCCCCACCTTCCTATATACATGAGGAACACACTTCATCCAACCATATCAACATATTAAAAAAGAGTTCAATGGATTAGACCAACAACAGCACAGTTGCAAACCCTTCCTTCCCCAAAAGAAAGCTACTACATCTAAATTGTCTGCTGATGAATGCCTGTTCAAAGGGCAAAAACAAATGTAACATATTTGATCTACTAATGGATAGGAAACCAGACATGCTATTCATCACAGAAAATATAGCTGGGAAAATATCTGATTCCAGTACTTCATGAAACAATCCCACTTGGACATCAAGCCATTACATGCAACCAATAAAGAAAGAAATGAGGGGGTTGGCTATTGTCTCTAAGAACACAATAACAGTCACCCAGATGAAAGAGGTGACTATATTAGATTGTGAAGTCCTTCTTGTGAGAGGCATATCCAGTTACACCATTACCTGCATCTTCCTATTACGCTACAAACTACCAACCAACAACAGAAACTTTAGTGATGCTTTCCTGGGCACTGCATCAGATCTCTCAACAAAAGTGTCCAGTACATGTATACTTTGGAACCTAAACATCTGGTTCAATAAGCCAAAGGTATCTCAACCAATTATATCAGGACTAGACACACACAACTTAACAACAAATCACCTATGGACCCACCCACACAGCAGGGAATTCCGTGGATGTCATCTTCTCAAACCTGGAACTAATCATTATTCAACAAAATTCACAAGTCATGTTGACCCATCATCACCTTATCATCTTCGCACTCAAGAACCCAAACAAAATATCAACTGAATCCACCACCCCACAACTTACAGACAATTAAACAAATTAAACATGGAGCAGTTTAAATGTTACCGATCTACAAACACTCAATTGAAGACAATAAACTCAACAGAAAAAAATCCTGCTTGGATGAAGTTAGCCTTTGACATGGTAATTCCAAAATTAACTTTAAAACAAAGCAAAAACAAATTATGCTCCTTGATAAATGGAGAGTTGAAAACGATAAAAGGGCAAATCTCAACACTTCAAAGCAAATGGCTCAAATCAAAGAACCAGGAATATAAAATGTGTCTACACAGTCACAACAGAATGTGTAAATCATTATCTCTACCCTCGCTTCCAATTGTAAAAATATTCCTTTACAAATTAGTATGCATCACTCACAGCAAAAAAATTTAAAGGACCAAAATTCCTTAAATTAAAAATCACCAAATTCTCCCAAGTGAGGAATTTACGTTCCAGGCTGGCACCATGTTTAATAGTTCATTCTTACAGGAAGAAAAGCAGAAAAGCAGTGGTGCACTACTATGGAATACATTACCTACAAAAATTAGAACCACTGAGAATCATGTAGAGATCAGAAGAAAGGTTAAGACCTCGTTATTTCGCATGTGATCCATCAGAGAATCTATCTTATCTACTTCACAGTAACAAGTTCCATCACAAATTCTGGACTCTCGGCCTACAAACAGATACAGACAGTGCCACCAAATGGAACAGCTAAATATACAACAACATTTAGCACCTGCCCACAGGAGACAATCATCAACCCTGCTTTCTACAGCTTCTACATCCTCAGTTTGCATGATATCTCAAAAAGCCTCCTCCCACGATATTCCTAAAGCCTTGCCAGAAAATTGACATTGAATTGCACGGATTGATTGTCCTCTCTCCTTCCTTTCTATTGAATGACCCCCTCCTTACTCTCCATCCTCTTCATGCCTTACCGGCTCCACATGTATCCTACTCTAGTTCATGTCTGTCCGCCTTACTCTCTACTAGGTTTCTGCAAAATGGCAATACCATCAGTCGCCATCTAGGAAATCCTATGAAAGTGAGACATTTCTGACAAATGGACACCCAGGGAAGTCCAGGTGAAGGAAGTGACCCGTTTAGGGTCACTGGGGTCACTCTAGACCTCCGCTAGCCTTCCATGCAATGAAGAGTCGATGACGCAGTAGAGAATGACAACAAGCTAGTTTATTCGGAATTTACACTGCAGTGGAGTCCAGCCTAACCAGCCTCTACTACTGGCTGATGAGGGACTGACTTGAACAAGCATAAAGTTACATTATGTAAGTTGCAGAGCCCACTAAGACTCGCCTATTATGGAAAAGTACTGGTAGCTGTCGTAATACAATGGGGGTACAGTGTATGAGTTTCAGTTCCACAGCCTGGCATATGCTATCTACTGCCCAAGGTCGTCTAGCTTATCCTCCCCACCAGACAGGTGGGAGAAGGCCTTGATGTAACAGTAGAAGAATGTACTAACGAGCAAAATCTTAGCATTGAAGAAACGAAACTTACCAGCGACTATTTCTCAGAAAGAACAAACATAACAGTTTCGTTTTGTTTATAAAATGGCGTCTAACAAGACAAAATGGCAGTGCACATGTCAATCGGACGAATATAATGCAGACATCCACTGACTACATATTTCACACAATATACGTATTAATGCATTAGTTATATCAATGTTAACATCACTTTGAGCATAATCCGAATAACATAGTCACTTTCAGTTTTATTCTAACAGACCCTCCTTTTAGCATTGATTGCTAATGACAATCGTCTTTATTAGTGCCATCAGGTAAGGGTCTTTACAATTCTAAGCAAAGAGTAGATATATATTTATGTGTGTATATATATATATATATATATATATACTAACAGACAAAAGATAGAATCAAAACTGATATTTAGTCATCAAAAGAAACTTTGGGGACAGACTCAACAATAGAAGGTGAAGAACAAAAAATCTTGTCATCCATGTTCTGGTCGACCTGTTGTTGGAGCATGATCTTTGTATTGGTGTCATGGATTGAGAATTTCTTAGGAGTTAAATAGGCGGTACAATAGGAGCAACATAAGGGAAGGCACTGAATCAAAACACAACAGCAGATCAGGATAGCTATAAAATATATTATTTTCTCTAAAATCCAACCCCAACCTCCAAACAGGGACCAGCTCCCATTACCACTCTGCATGCCTTGAACATTTTCTATAATGTCTAAAATATGTTTGGTAATATTTTTCTCCATATTAGTGATACCTACTACACACTGATCTCCTATTACTGAGCATGCACCACCGCGTTTAGCCAAAATAAAATCAACTGCATATCTAGTCTGTTCAGAAAATATTCTCATGCTCTCTAATTGAATGGTGATGTCACGCAATGCTGCCACGGTAGTATTGGACAATATCTGTTATTTACAGCCAAAATATTCCCTGGCCTTTTCAGTCCTACTCATAGCCCTGCCCCCTAAAGTGAAAATAGCAGACAGAATATAACCAAAAGTGATGCCATTACTGTAATTATTTATTTCTATTTCTGTTACTCCTTCACAAAATTCTTTCGTAAGTGTTCTTTTTACCCATTTTGTCTGTCTATGAGTATATCTGCAAGGGACTCCCAGAGGGAGTACCATACTAAGGGCTACATCATTGGTACCATTATGAACATTTGAATATGTTCCGTTTGTGAGGAAAAATAATCCAGGGTGAGCATATATTGGTCTGTCATAATCCACAGCTGCATAACGAGAATTACCGACAACAGTTGTAGAACCCCTCACACTCTTTAAAGGAAAAGTCTGTTTAGTCATAATTACTCCGGAGCAATTGATGTACAAAATAGAGTCAGTACTATTTAGAATGGGGCAACAAGCAGGATAATAACCAGCTTTTCGGGGAACTATCACTTGTTTGTAATGCCAGCCTACTAATGTGATGTTTTGCTCTTCAAAATAAATATTATCACAATAGGTATTACTGTCACAACCGGGGTACCCTGTTCCTGTGGGCTGACGATGATAACATGGGTAACCGAAGCCGAATTCCCCTTTTACCTCAACGAAATTTGGCGGCTTGGAATATGTATAATTTATTAAAGACAGAGGATAAGCAGTCCATAGGCTAGTAACAGAGGCTGTAGGATAACAAGCAACACCATTACCGAAAAATCTTTTATGCATGTCTAGAAAAACATTATTGGAGAGCATTCGTTTTCGTCTTGGTGTGGAAGAAACATTATTACTAGAAACAGATGAATCACTTGCATGTTCTAATACCCAGAGAATCCCACCAAATATGATCATTAACAAAATAGCAAGCAAAAGGAAATGTATCCTCCGCTGTCTTATCCAGAATAGTCGAGGGAAAACGACAAATTCTAATGGCTGTTCTTCATCCCTCATCGGCCTACCAAAAGGATACATGACAACTTTATTCACTACAAATGAGAAGATTCAGAAAAAGACTACTGAATGGAACGCACGGTGGAAAGGACACACAAAAAAAATAAAATCAAAAACAAGGAAAAGAAATGTATCAGGGTCCGTTACAAGCCTCCCTGGCAGGATTCTATTGTTCAATCCTTGTTGGTGCTATGACGCACGGGCCGGTTGAGTCGCACTGCTGCAACTCGTCTGCAAATGTTCACGAACCTCAGGATAGGGTACTCTTTTCCCCCCCCAGGGAAAACACCCTCAACTTATCCTGTTCAGTGTCACTGACAGTGCACCAATTATTCCGATCCTAACTGAAAGAAACACCCAATCAAAGGAACATGTTGCTAATCTTTTTCCACGAAGTCCATCCCTGCTACACTTCACTAATCCTTTGGTGCACTATCCTTCCATCGAGGGCGCAAATGGTACCTTTTTACTCCAGGAACTGTTTCATCTTGCAACAGGATTTGAAATTCAGGTGTCGGAGAGCGAGGCTCAGTTTCCTGTCGATTAGGCGAGGAGGAACCCTGTACAGTTTTAATTTCTGGGGGAACTGCTTTATTCAAAATGGCCTCACTCTCGTCTTCAGTGTAGTCAGCTGAGCATCAGAAAAAGGCACGAAACGGGGGACATGCTCTGTTTCATGGTCCCCTATTCCTTCTTGTACCCAACGATCATAAGGGAGGGGGAGCGGAACCCGTCAGCAGTGCGTAGAGTGGATCCAGTGTTTCCGACCTTCCACTCTCACCGCCGTCCTCATCGTAAGGACCAAGAAGGGTCCTTTCCACCGGTGTTCCAAACAGTTCTTTCGCTGAAAGTTCTTGATCAAAACGTACTCCCCGGGCTGCATAAGGTGCCCAGGTCCTTCTGGTGCTGGAGGCAGCGTCTCGTGTATCTGTTGATGAATAGAACGTAGACTTTTAGTAAGGTCATACAGATAATCAATCATCAAAGGGTGCTCTATCTCGGAATATTTCTTGGGTCTAGGGACACTCCACACATTCGCAGGACGTCCAAAAACCACCTCATATGGGGATAGCCCCGTCCTAGTGTGTGCAGTCATTCTAGTAGACAATAGAGCAAAGGGTAATGCATCTGGCCACTGTAACCCGGTACGTTCTGTTATCTTAGCCAATTTTAACTTAAGGGTGCCATTGTATTTTTCAACCGGGCCCACTGATAGAGGATGATTCGCTGCATGAAATTTCTGTTTAATGTGCAGACCTTCACACACCAACTGAATTAATCTGGCATTGAAGTGACTGCCGTTATCACTCCAGATCAAGCGGGGCAAGCCGTAGCGTGGGAAGAACTCTTTTAGAAGAGCCTTCGTCGTGGCCATGGCTGTATTTTCCTTTGTTGGGTAAGCCTCAACCCATTTGCTAAATGTGCAAACCACTACCAATACATATTTCAAATTGTTAACCCGTTGCAACTCTATATAATCCATCTGAAGCACCTCAAAAGGAAAAGAAGGTGGTGCAAAATTTCCAGACGGTGTAGGGGTACCTTTTCCAGGATTGTGTCTCATATATATAATACAGTGCCTTACAAGGTGGGCAGCAACTTTCGAAATATTGTCATTCTGCCATACTGGATCTAATACTTTACAAATTCCCCTTGCGCTAATATGAGCTGGGCCATGTGCCATGCTAACTAGAGGAAAAACATATGCATTAGGTAACATCCATCTTTGCCTCACCCCTTTGTCAGTCCAGCACCCTTCATCATCCAACCGCCCTGTACTTTCCTGCCATACAGCCAACTCCTCAAGTGTCGCTTCAGACTGTATTTCCCTGACGCTGTCCAGTGTATTTTTGAACATGGTAACATCCGGTACCCATCTAGCAGGGCCTGCCACAAACATTTTCGTCATCTTTGATCTAGCTGTCTCTTTTGCTGTTTGATCTGCAAATGCATTTCCTCTCCCTACATTGTCAGTGATTGCTTTATGGGCACTACATTTCACTATTGCCAATCGTTTAGGAAGGGTCAAAGCTGTCAAAAGTCTTTCTATCAATGGACCATGCTGTATCTTGGTCCCATGTGAAGTCAAAAATCCTCTCTCTGCCCAGAGGCGTCCAAAGTTATGGGCCACCCCGAAGGCGTACTGACTGTCAGTATAAATATTGACAGCCAGTCCTTCGCTTAATTCACATGCCCGCAAAAGAGCTATCAGCTCCGCAGCCTGAGCAGATTGGTAGGGAACACGCACTGTCTCAACTATAGTGCGTAGCATAGTAATAGCATACGCCGCTGTAGTGGTGCCATCTGACAATTTGAAACAAGAGCCATCGACATATAGTTCCCCTTGCGGGTCGGATAAAGGAACATCAGTCAAGTCTACCCGTTCCTTCGTCTCTTCTTCAGTACAAAACAAACAATCATGGACATCTTGGTCCTTTTCGTCTGAAGGGAGGGGCAGTAACGTGGCTGGATTCAGACTGGTACATCGTTTGATGACAATATGTGGTGCAAATAACGTTAACTCATATCCAGTAAGACGAGCACTGGTAAGGTGCTGCGTCTTTGTCTTGTTCAAAAGTATATCCACAGCATGGGGTACCATTACTGTGAGATCATGATTGAGGACGAGCCCTGCCGACTGTCGTATAGAGACTGCAGCAGCCGCCATGGCTCTTAAACAACTCGGGAGAGCTCTGGCGACAGGATCAAGCGTAGCAGAAAAATAAGCACACGGCCTCTGCTTACCACCAAAGGCTTGTGTTAAGACCGAAAGCGCACACCCAGCCGTCTCGTATACGTACAGTACGAAAGGCTTCTGGAAGTCAGGCGTACCAAGCACAGGTGCAGAGCAAAGCGCAATCTTTAATTGTTCAAAAGCATGCTGGCATTTATGCGTCCAAGGTAAAGGTTCATGCACATCTTTAGTAATCAAATGAAGTAAGGGCTGTATTAGTAAAGAATAAGCAGGAATCCAGTGACGACAATACGAGGTGATGCCAATGAAAGCACGCACATCTCTCTGTGTCACAGGGACAGGCATCTTAACTATGGCATCAACTCGTTCGGGTGTTAACCTCCTACCCTCCCAGGTGACCTGCTGTTGACAATATTGGAATTTGGAAAGGGACACTTTATGCCCCGCACCCGCCAAATGTTTCAGCAAGATAACGGTAGCCTCCCTACAACCCTGTTAAGTATCGGAGGCGATCAGGAGGTCATCCACATATTGCAATAATACATTACCTGCGGGAATAGAGAGAGAATCCAATTGACTTTTTAAAGCCTGACTATAAATACTAGGACTTTCAGTATACCCTTGAGGAGCCCTGCAGAATTGGAAACTCCTTCCAGCTAGGGCAAAACCGAAAAGGTGCCTGCTGTCGGAGTGAATAGGAATACTAAAGAAAGCATTCTTTAAATCTATTACAGAAAAGAACTGAGCTGTGGAAGGAACCATCGTTAAAAGAACAGTGATGTCTGGCACCACTAGGAACTGTGGAACAACTACTTTGTTGACCTACCGGAGGTCAATTACAAAACGATAGACTGAGGGTAGATATCAGGAGAATCTAATGGTGCCGTCTTAAGAATGGGGAGTATATGGCTATTGCATATGTTTTCTGCTGTCTCCTCAACCACCTCTGATTTAATCAGGTCCTGTATAATCTGCATCAGTGCCTGTTCTCCTGCCTGTGATATCTTATGCTGAGGAATACAAGGGAGCAGAGCATTCTCCTTAACTTTTATAGAAACTGGTGGTATGGGTAGCAGCCCTACATCTGTATCCCCTTTTGCCCACAATGAGGATGGTACGTCTTTAAATTCAACTGGAAGGGGTGCATCTTTTGACAAACACTGTTTCGCCTTAGCCACATTAGGTCCAATAGTCATATACACACCATCTGGGGAACAGGAAATGGTAGCATGTAACTTTTTCAACAAATCCAATCCCATCAAATTCTCGCCACAATTAGACGGCAACAAAAATGGAGAGCCCACAGTAAAAGGACCCAATGGTAAAGCAAGGGGTGTGGAAATGGGGCTCACAACCGGCACGCCTGAAAAGCCTACCGAAACAGTATTACGGCCAGACAGAGTTGCCCCAGGGACCAGTTTATGTGAAACAGAGCTATTCATCGCACCTGTGTCCACCAAAAATTTCTGTACGGAGCCATGCAAATCTGCTGTGACATAAGGACCACACTGATCTACAGGAATTTGGACTGGACCCTTACCCTGCCCTTGGCTATCCTAGCCATACAACACTCCCGCAGCATCGTCCGTAGCATAATCATCATGATAGTATTGTCGTCCCCGGGGATCATCAAAATAATTCGAATCAGAACGATCCCTTGAAGGCACACCCACTTGCCCTTCTTCCCTATTAGCCTCATAACGGCCTCTTCCTCGCGAACCTTGCCCTCCAGGAACCGCAACCTTTTGTAACAAATCTGGGCACTCACTCCGTCAGTGTCCCTCCTTTTTACAGTAGGCACACTGGTTTAACCCCAAAGGTGCACCACCTCTACCAACACCTCGGCCCCTTTGAGTCGGACCGCCACCACGTCCCCTTCCAGACCCTCTAGCAACTTGCTGCAACAATACTTTTGTTTTCAAATCCTTACTCTTCTTCTCTTCCTTGTCTTTTTCTTCGTTTTCATGATGCTCATAATACTGAGCCATACTCAATAGCACTGAAGGGGAAGAGGTAGTCCAAGTACTCTCTGAGGCCTGTAGCCGGGCCGCAATTTCCGGAAGAAAATTTGTAACAAACCTATTAACAAACAAGCGAACGCCCCTTCCACTGATAAGTCCTGCCCACTGAAATCCAAGATAACCCGTTCAAACCTTGTAATAAAATCTGATACACTTTCCTCTTTCGTCTGTCTACATGCTGTTAGCTTGTCCCAATCAACCCATCGAGGTGGGATAAGTGAATGCATATACGCAATAATATGACTCGGCAAAGCCAGAATCTCAGCCCTAGGTTTTTCACCGGGCTTTCGCTCTGCATCCCACCCTTTAATCTCGTCCCATGTACTGCCTAGCTCCACCCTATGGTCTTGAGTATGTACCTGTCTCCATATATCCACTGGTACTAGTAACCGGAAGAAAATTTCTATGTCTGCAAGAGTCATAACTGACGAGGAGCCTGCCTCTGTCAGCTCCTTATAGTAGGCTGTGGGATTCTTTCGTGGGTCTGGTAATTGACCCTTAAGGGCCAATACCTCATTCCTTTTCCATGGAGTATAAACCCACTGTTCCTGAAAGCGAGCCTCCACCCGTTATTGGACCACCTAATTTCTTTGGTTCCTCTGCTCTGGGATCTCAGGATGAAAAATAGGATGCACCTCCCTCATCGGAAACTGGGATTTCCCAACCTGAGTATTACTTTGTAATTTCTCCCAATAACCTATCAACGTCCCCATATTACCAAAAACCTCCCCGGGGGCCATGCCAGCTGAATATACTCAATCTCAAATATCATAAATTATTTGAGGGGCTATGCCCCCAATACACTGTTCCCATAAATTGATCAAAGTAGCTGACATATGTTGGAGGGCATGCTGCTGTACAAATGGATCAAAATCTTTCATTACACTCCATATATCCTCCCCACTATAGATCAGACTCTGAGCCCACTGCGCTGCTTGATTCGCCACCATCCTCTTTTCTTCCTCACCTACATTCGATCGAGTTAACACCTGTTCCATCCGCTCTTGTACTGTCGCCCAATTCCCTCTATCCGGCCCCCTTACTGGTGTCTGAACACTACTTAACACAGTAGGTAACAACCCTGGGGAAGACATAAGTGACACGGATAAAGGAGACAATGTCATCAATGGCTGTGTAGTGGGGGCAAGGGAAGGAGGGGAAACAAAAGCAGACATAACAGACATCACAGGGGGGCCCGCAGTCACCGCACTAGTAATCGGTAAGGCAGAAAGGGGGGCAGACAAAACAGGGGCCGAGGCCGTCGAGCTCACAGGAACACTTAAAGAAGGTGAAGGAACATGTGACGGAACATCGGGATATATTCTCTGTGGGGCATACGGAAGTGGAGGACGGGTCTCCAATAGTTCCTCCACAAAAGTATCCCCCTCCTCCCTAACCACATATGGCTTATCACACTGTAACCGAAATTTCCTATCTGCACACTCAATACCTTTCTCTGCCTGTTCTCTATCATAAGCTACAGCTTTCTGCACCACTGTGTGCATTGCTTTCTTCCTAGTCGCCTTCTCAGCCCTTATACGTCGCTGTTTGGCTTCTTTCTGCCATACCTGCAAGGTCTCGAACATTGACTGCCTACTTCTTCTAGCGAACAATTTATCTTGTAAATAATTCAATTTCTGTTCATCAAAAGTACCATCAAGTGGCCACTGAAGCTCATCATTGTCTCTCGTATATTTGTGCCACAATGTACGAAACATAATAGGGCCAATGCCATGCTTCACATACATCTCAAAACCCGGAGTGCCTTCCGGAGGCGCGGGCTGCCTTTCCTTCAGTCTGTTTTCCGCTGAGCATCTTCGACACCCAAAACACCACAATTTACTCCAAGAAGACATCTTAGCATCAGATACTTCCACTCATCACACAGACACGCACTCCCTCACAATACAAACAAAAAGCTCCCAAGAAGCAGTCCAAAGACTGCACCAAAACAAGACAGTCCTCAGACTGCACCAAAACAAGATAGGCTCTAGTCCCAGGCCTTTTCAAGAATACCGAATTACCAGGTGGCCTGGCGGAACGTTTTCAAACGCCCCGTATCACAAGGGTCCGCAGACCTACCAAATTAATCAAGACGGCGCCGCACTTACCAAAGCTCACCTGGTGCACACAGGTCAAGAAAGATTATTCTCCACTGCCGACTCTTCAGACCTAAACAGTCAGATCCAAGGGTTTCACCTCTTCAGGACCCCAGCCGAGATGACCACTAGACGAGGAGCCGCCCGATCAGACAGGCGGGGCAGCTGCGAGAACTAACGCTCGATCGTGTGGGGTACCCCGATCCGCCCATCCGACCAGATGCAACCCCAACCTCTGCAACCTGTCTACGGGCGAGATGGGTCATCTGGTGGAGTCCCTGTTCGGGCGCCAACTGAAGGAAGTGACCCGTTGAGGGTCACTCGGGTCACTCTAGACCTCTGCTAGCCTTCCATGCAATGAAGAGTCAATGACGCAGTAGAGAATGCCAACAAGCTAGTTTATTCGGAATTTACACTGCAGTGGAGTCCAGCCTAACCAGCCTCTACTACTGGCTGACGAGGGACTGACTTGAACAAGCATAAAGTTACATTATGTAAGTTGCAGAGCCCACTAAGACCCGCCTATTATGGAAAAGTACTGGTAGCTATCGTAATACAATGGGGAAACAGTGTATGAGTTTCAGTTCCACAGCCTGACACACGCTATCTACTGCCCAAGGTCGTCTAGCTTATCCTCCCCACCAGACAGGTGGGAGAAGGCCTTGATGTAACAGTAGAAGAATGTACTAACGAGCAAAATCTTAGCATTGAAGAAACAAAACTTACCAAGGACTATTTCTCAGAAAGAACAAACATAACAGTTCCGTTCTGTTTATAAAATGGCGTCTAACAAGACAAAATGGCAGTGCACATGTCAATCGGACGAATATAATGCTGGCATCCACTGACTACATATTTCACACAATATACGTATTAATGCATTAGTTATATCAATGCTAACATCACTTTGAGTATAATACGAATAATATAGTCATTTTCAGTTTTATTCTAACACAGGGTGTTATGACCTGCATGGATCCCACTAGCTTTTTCTTACTCAGAAAGCTGTGCAAATAATAAACTTTGGCTAAAATCACATATTTTCCTCACATTTCTGTAAGGTAAAGTTCCATAATCTATGGGGATCTAAAAACGTCCTACTACGCACCATTCCCACACTTTTCCTGGTAAAAAGAGTACCCCATTTCTGTGGTTGGACCTATTGCCTGTGACAGGCAAAGCCTCAAAAAACAAGGAAAAATTAAGATTTCATCTTGCATGGATCCCAATGCAGTTTCTTACCCAAAATGTCATTCAAGCATCAAACCTTGGATAAAATCATGGAATTTCCTCACATTTCTGAGAGAAGGGATCCACTGGGGAGAAGTAAAATTGAAATGGCAACAATGTGCTCTTTCCAGTAGTGTGTCTGCCATCTTGATAAGTGCTTGGGAGCTGAGATAGGCTCTCAGGCATCAATGCAAGTGAAAGTAGCTGATGACTAATGGTGCCAACTGCTTTCACCTTCAGTGTGAAGTCAGCAGAAAGTGCATGCTACTCCTCTCACCAACCAAAAAATAATAATAATAATTTTGGGCTGCAAGGGAAGTTCTTCCCTCACAGCTGGAGACTGTTTTTGAAAAAGTCAGGAGAAGGCACCTGAAGTATTTCCTCTCCCTACACAGAGATGAGATATTCATGTCCTCTTCAAAGGAGAAGTAATTCGGAGGATGTGACTGCCTCGTCCACCGCACTAAGAAGATTAACAAGGATCAAGAGTGTGGTACTTACCATGACATGTGGATTTTGGTGTAGTAGCAACTCTTGTTCAGGTTCTTCAAATTAGATCCAGTCAAATCATTCAATACTATTAGGAGAATCAAGACAGCACTCTAAAATTCTGCCACATCTCTATTATTTCGACTGCATTACATCCTTATGTTTCCATTAATTATCTGTTGCCTCCTTCTCTTTGAAGTTTGATAAAAGTCTACTGCTTCTCAATTTATTTTCTCATTTGTTAAAGGACGAAGGTGGCAACGTCTCAAATATGGACTGGTAACCTTCATCATGCCGAGTCCTGTTGTTCCTTGGCATGGTACTTCACCTCTTATCATCTTTTAAGGCCTAGGATAGGAAATACTACACCCAAATTACTCATTTAGCAGGGTTCGGTAATATTACAGCACCCCTAGAAGTTGTCAGCTCAGGATTAGAGAGTAACAATGTGAATACACCCTGGCTCATTCATGTCCACATTTCAGTTACTGTTTCGCAGGCATAGTCCATGAGAAACCCCCGAGGGAGCTGCACTATTGCACAGATCTTAATAACCCAGTTTCAATCAGATTTAAGGATTACAAAGCTAAACTGCCTTGATGTTCCGTAAATTACTGCTTGGGCAGGCAATACATAATGTGGTGTTTACAACATGCTCTGATTCAATAGAAATAAAAATAAAGAAAAGCATGCTTTGCAAAAAATGGGGGACAGGAGAAAAAATGGTGGAAAACATTGGACAAGTGGATGGTGCCTCTTATCATGCATTTTAATATTTTAGATATAGATTTACAATGTGTCTGTTGATCATTTGTATCAGGCTGTGAGACTCTCATGTTAACATTGCAAAAACAGGTACATCTTGACTTTGTTATATGTATTGATTCAGGAAGCAAGAAGTTCAGATTGTTCTCAGCAAATAAAGCTTTAGTTTCTTTTTCACAAAATGTCCCTAAATAAAAACCTGCTAATTGAATACTAATTTAATTTATCTGTGGGCTGTTCACTCCACTGTCATACCTTAAGGGCCATTTGCTATATACTTCATTGAAAAGAAATAATTGTTGCTTTTCCCATAATTTTCTATTGCCTGTTAAGGGTCAGGTGCATAAACCAAGGAAACAAATGAGGGTGTCAGATAAGGGCCATTATGATGTGCAGATTGTGGTAGGGTCGAATGAGGCTGTTCCTGCCTACTGTTTCACCTGTGCACATCTCCTGCGGTACTCCAAGGATGAGGCAGGTGACAAGGCTATGCAGTCACTTCATTTGCATGATCTATATTTTCAGATGTTTGGTATCTGGGTTTCTTTGCTTTGACTTGCTCGACATTGGCTAATTTAGAAAGGAAATGTGAGTCCTTTCTTGGACTGTCCTCCAAATATTTTCCTGGTTGCGTTTGACCCAATGCCCATTTGGAAGTTTTTTCCTAGAAGAACATTTCATTTTTGGAGCATTCCTGGTGCTTGTACCGTTCCAGAACTTCAAATAAATATCTGTCCATATTTCCCATACTTCCACAGGGCACTGGGTATAGTGAAATTAACAAAAACAGCCATAAGCATCATATGATGAAAATGTGGTGCAGGGAAGATTTTGGGGGCTTGGAGGTGTGCCTCTTAACCAATGTCCTGGAGTTTGTTTGATACCCCCACTTCAAAATTACTGTTGTGGGACAGAAAGAATAGACTTCTCTTCTTAGTTACTATCTATTGGTGTGTGTGCCAGTCCCCCAATGTCCTGATAGTCGTCTGGGGTTACACCTCCTTTCAAAAGGATGTATATATTAGTTTATTAAACAAGTGCTCCATTCACAGAAGACAACTGGACAACAATTATTCATATTTATCACAGGAAGTTGTTGACAATAGAGCCCTGCAAGTTCTTTCTCCTGCTGTCCCTGTTGAATACTGGAGTGAATATTGGCAACTCTAGGGTGTAGCTAGCAGTCAAAATCCCCTGGTGACCTGGCCAGGCTGGTGTGTAGAAGCCTCCACCCTGGAGTTGCAGCATAGAGTTGGGGTTGATCCCAAGAGAGACATGCGGTCAATCAAGTCAAGGGTCCTGGTGTTTCAATAATCTACATTACTTGTGAGTGGGGATGTCCATTTCTTAACATGCTATTGTCTTCTCACCACTAAATTTCAGTCAGCTCCTTCTTCAAGTGTTTGAAGCCCTCTTTAATGTTCAGCCTGAAGAGATCTAAGTTCATAATAAGTTGTTGTTATTTGCCATGGCCCATTATGTTAGTGGGTGTAGAGGTGTTTTGCATATGGGCTATGCAGTTTATCCCATGGTATCCTTAATGGACTCCCCCTAAAGACCCAGGTGCTGCACATTGTAGTTGTGTGTGGATACAATCATCACTGTATAATTATTTATTTAGTTGTTTCGTGAACAAAGGAAATGCTTTCTATTTTATCATGTAGCTAATAGACAGAAAACCGAGAATCAAATATTTTGCCTATATACAATTTTATTTTACAAATAAAACACAGCCTTAAGTGGTTTATAGTTACAGAAGTTGCAGTTAGTCATGCAAAACAATTGCTACTAAATTCCCCGCACTATTTTAGAAAATATCACTTTAGATTTAGCTTCTGCTCTCCCACTATGTATAGATGCTAAATTACCACATTATCTCATAACTGATTCTTGTAATACTACAATTTTGCCTAACTTCAACGTTAATGTAATTCTAAAAGTGGCAAGTATTTGTGAGAGTGGCAGCATAATGAAGCGATAATAAACGGAGTGTAATACATTGTTATAATTAGTATTTTTTCTCAGTACAGGCTCGTTGAATGCCAGAACATGCCTGCAATTAGGGAAAATTACATAACTACTCACTTGTATTATCATGGCAGTATCTTCTCTTTCCTTGATCTGGGCTTGCTGCCCTTCCCAGCTCCTTTGGCCTGCCCACAGCCTTTCATGTAGCCGTGAATGGGACTGGGAGGTGGGTTGTGCAGCCTGTAACCCGCATGCCATATGTGAGGACATCCTTTCTGAGGCAGAGGCACGGGAGGCAGTGTTAGAAGGAGCTCCATGTGAGGGGCCAGTCATGATCAACACATCTCTTGCAGCGTGAAAGGGCAATGGTGCTGCCTCCTTCTTTCACTCCACCCACTGAAGCTGACAAAAGACTCTGCCCTTACCTTCAGAGGCCAATCTTGCACCTTGACTCTCCTTCTACTACCTACCCATCAACATATGGCTCACATGTAAGCCATAAGCTCAACAGTGGTGTAGATATACATGCCACCATCCACTAGAAACTGAGAATGTTTTAAGTCAACTATTTTCAATCAAACAATCAATCAATGAATCAAACAGGACTTATAAATCACCCTTGAAGATATCCAGGTGCTGAGAACCTGCTGCTTAGGGAGGGTTCAGTTGAACAGCCAGGTCTAGAGTACCTTCCTGAATTACAACAGAGAGAATGATGTCGGGAGGTGAAGGGGAGGTCATTCCATGACTTCTCAACGAGGTAGGAGAAAGAGCGTACTCCACTGCTTCGGTGGATGTGGGGAGTGTGAGCGAGGGAGAGGGAGGAGCGCATGTGTCTGGAGGGTTGGTGGAAGTTCAGGCGGTGGTTGATGTATGCTGGTCCTTGGTTGTATAGGGCTTTGTAGGTGTAGATCAGCGTCTTGAATTGACATCTCTTCTGACTGGGAAGTCAGTGGAGCTTCTTGAGTGGGAGGTTGTTGTGTGTTTGCTTTGTGAGGTTGAAGATGAGTCTGGCCGCTGAATACCAATGGCAAGTTTTGGGAGTGGCAACGCCCCACCCCCTGCTCATACCTGTGCTGTCACGGGGTGGGAGATGCAGTGACTCTTCCCACCCTCCGCTCTCACCTGCTGCCATCGCGGGGTGGCAAATGCCCAACCTCAATGGGCGCCAAAAGGTCTAGCTACGACACTGCTGAATTCTGTATGGTTTGCAGTCTCTTCAGGAGGTGTGAGGTGATTCCTACGTAGAGTGCATTGCTGTAATTCAGCCAGCTGGTGACTAAAGCTTGAGTGACAGTTCGGCTGGTGTTGACAGGGAGCCACTTGAAGATCTTTTCATGTTCTCACTCTTAAAACTTCATGGTTAGTTTAAATAGGAAAATAAAAATCTCCCCATTTTAATCACACAGTTTTCTAAAATGTTTGCATATATAGGGGGTTCTGAATAAAAGATGTTTGTTGCTCCAAGACCACATTAAACAATCCCGGGAGCAAAATACAAAGTATTTGGCAGTTTTTGAACCCATATATTATATAGAGTAACATACCCCTAACTGTATATTTAAAAGGTTACTGCAAGTCACTTCAGAGTTTTAATACTTTATAAAGGTCTAATCCGCCTACGGCCTCGTGCCTCTATGCAGTCTTAGATTGTAAAGTTGTGGTCCATTTCCCCAGAGCTGAAATAATTTTGTAGTTTATTTTAGTTATTGAAGAAAGTGATGACACACACTATAAATATGATTAGGCTTTAAATAGTTCTGTTAAGACAGAATATCCTTCATCTGAGCTGATGTTCTTAGGCCGTGAGCTAATTAAAATGCATTTAATTCTAAGTGTACAAGCTGATGCCTAGGATTTTAAATGGTCACAGCTGTGGATCTCTCAGGTGTAGTTGGATCTATGACACTGGCAGCCAGGGCCTAACAGGAGAGTGAGCACCAGCCCTGTCAAAAATGCTCAAAGCAATCCTGCTCCCTTCTTCTCCTCGCACAATCCCTCTCTTTACAACCATCCTCTATCTCTTTTCTCTCTTTACCCTTTCTGATTGCTTTCTCTCTACTTTCAGCTTACACCCCTCTCTCTCTCTCGAAGCCTCCCAGTGCGTGCTGTAAATAATTTCAGGGAGCTTGGAAAAGTGGCAGAGAGACCAAGAGCACCCCTTGGCTTTCAGAACCAGCCTCCATGGTCTCCATCCCACTGGGAAATGCCCGGTGAAATAAAAGGCCTGTTCAGCCCTACTGGCAGCATGTTTCTCCTGATTAAATTATTAACTTTTTTTTGTTTCTCTCCCATAACTTACAAAGCACCTAGACCCAAATTTGCTAACATTTGATGCAACGCAAAGCAGCAAGACAACTTGCTGAACTGCGCTTCATCAAATGGGGAGAGCAGGAATGCGCTATATTTACTAGAATATGGCGCCGTCCTGCTCTCCCCGTGCTGGCATATTGAGTGTTGCCTAACACAAATGCAGGTACCCTTGCGCAATGGTGCAAGGGTACCTGCTTTACAGGCAGGATTGTTTTTTTGCAGGAAGGGACAACATTCTACACAAAAACAATCCTCAGAGACATTTTCCTCTTTCTACGTGTGCTGCAGAAAAAAGCACAGGTAGAAAGAAGGAATAACGAGGACACATAAGCACATTTCTCCTCATTACAACTCTGTTGGGAGGGTGTAGCATTTTGATGCATTCCCAGGATTACTACCTTTGTTAAATCTGGCAACGCGCCAAAATAATTAGGTGGGCATGTGGGAAAACCAACTCTCCACCTATGGACACCTGCCAATGCAGAGTAACACAAGGCAGTAATTTGTGCTGCCTTGCTTTGCGATACACTGGATTTACTAAGCGATGCAGAGCCACGTAAGGTGGCTTTGAATGGCTTAGTAAATATTACTAAAGCCCTTGTGTCGCCTTGCATAGTGCAATGGCATCACAAGGGCTTAGTTATTCTGGGCCGTACTTTGTTGAGGTCATTTATCCTTGACTTTCTGAAAGTCTTTAAACCCCATTATCCTCAATAATTGCAATCATAGTCCTACTGTGCATAATTTTCAACAAGCCAAAGGAAAACGTGTGCCAGTCCAACCGCTGAAACGTGTCTCGGAATAACTTGCTGCCCCAATATCAGCTGACTTACTACCATGGCTGAAGCACTAAAACACTCATGACAAAGATATGTGATAACTCCTTCTGTGTTTTGATCATGGTGGTACTTGCCTATTAGTTTTATTTGATCAATGTGCCACTTGTGATTTAATCGATCAATGTGAGATTTTCTGAGCCATCGTATAGGTGTTTGGTGGCAGGTGCCTGACTGCTTCCCCACATTTACAATTGGAGCATCGCAATTTTGGCTTCACCCTTTTATGATTGATTAGACCTCATTTATATTTACTTATGGCGTTATGTATTCATGTGATTTAAAATGATAAATAAAGTGTGGTGCACTTGAACAATATAGAAAGTGCATTTACTGTGTAACCTCGATATTTATATGTGTGTGCATATTAGCGTTTCTTTTACAAGTAACAACAACTTGCAGTTCTCATGTATATCTGCACATGTGTGGTTTCAATAACATTGTTGATCTTTCTATATACATGCACTCATTTAAATGATATCTTGCATTTATTATATAATGGGAAATGTACTTACTCAAATAGTATTTTGCATTCATAAATGTGACTGTGTATCTGTAATCACGTATTTGTTCCTGGGTTGGGTGGATGCTCCTTGGACCTCTCAGCCTTGCAAACCCGACAAAGATGGCTCTTTTGTCCCACAAATAGGCAAAAAGGTATCAGAAAGGGAACTATTAAGGCAGGCATATACCTTTTTATTTATTTGTAATAGTTTTATATGTACTCCTGTGGTGAGTTCCAGTCCTCTTAAAAAAATATGTAGTGGTCTCCTTATGGGCTGCACAAGTCCGTGCAGCCTGACCACTTGCATAACAGGTACTTGGGACATGACCACTGGTCAACTTCTCTCTCCCCTGTTTCAGGACCTTTCAGCTTCCAGACATACAATGCCTATTCATTTGCAAAGGTAACCTTGTACCTGAAGTCTAACTTTAGACATGAAGTCTAAGTTTAGACCTGACAGGGGCGGTTCCTCCGTTCGAGCAGAGGAGCATCGCCCCACTTACAAATCCCCAGCGATGAAAAATAAAATGGTAATTAATTACCATTTTATTTTTCATCCCTCATCCCGAGCCGAGAGTCAGGACGGGGGCAGGGCCGCGGCTGAGTGACAGAAGCATTTCACTCTGCAGGGAGGAGGGTGGGCTGGTATGGCACTGTTTGAAGTGCGCATGTCTTTTTGGCTGGCCGCTTTGAGCAACACGTGCGCACTTTAAACAGCTCAAACCCAGCTGTCTCAAACCCAGCTGTCTTAAGACAGCTAGGTTAGAGCAAGCCAAAGCCTCCAGAGCGCTGTGGAGCGCCGACTGAGGCCGCTCCCACCAATCCTAGGGCTGCTCTCATGCTGGTGAGAACAGCCCTAGGATTAGCCAAGGGAGTTGTTCCTTCCAGTTCCTATGAAGAAAGAAGAGGTCCAGAGTGAGGACGTCGCTGAGTTCAGGTAAGTTTTATTTATTTTTTATATATTATTTTAAGCGTGCCCACCTACCCCCTCCCTGTAGATGCCAGCCACCACTGAGACCTGAGGTCCAACTTTAGACATGAAGTCTAAACCTAGAGTTCAGGATCTTATCTGGGCATAGGAACCAGCTCATACGCAGCAGACAGCATCTTTTGCTATAAAAACCCACAGCACTACAGATTGTTATGAGACACGTACATGTGTGAGCATTCAAACTCATTCATTATTTTGAAACTCCACACTATGCCAATTTAAGTCTTATTTTGTTCTATATATAAACATTAATATGCAATATATCCTTTCTCAGAAAGCCTTTATCCTGATTACTTGGACCTCACAATTTCAGATATTATTTAAGATTTGTTGCCTTAAGACTGTTTTTGAGCGTGTTGTAATAAACCTTCCTTCCCTTCAGGGAGCATCTTGTGAACCGTGTTCTATATTTCTGCCTGCTTTCATTAACATTCAATACATAATATTCCTGTGAAAGCATTATAGAGAGACTGCTGTTTGATTGTCAATGGTTAATAAGCTGCACATTCAGCAGTGCGGTAGGGATTGGCGCCTTGCTGTAGAGCCCTGACCTTCTGTACCTGGCACTCTGTCAGAAAATTCACAAAGGCTTTTTAAATTAAACAGAAATGTCTCTGCGCTGTTGTAAGATGAGTGCCAAATGCACTTTATCTAACAGAGGGTGAAACATGGGAGCTCAAGGTTAAAGGGACTAAAAAAGAACGGCTTTTAAAATCTATAAGCGCATTCCATATTTGTGTGCTGTGCACCAAAATGTCACTCCAACAAATTCACATTAGTACAACTGATTTTACACCTTCCTACTTCTACAGTTTATTGTTATGGCAAAATACAATATATAGCTAGAGCTACTAGAATTAAGTGACATTGCATGATTAAATTATGCGCCTGCATCGATTTAATTAAAAGCTAGAAAAAGGCAAATTATAATACACATTTTGTGATCAAAGACAAATATTGCACTATATCTTGGGGCTCATTTCAATGCCTGTGGTAATCCCAATGGGGCCACTATAGGAGTTACTCGCCACATGTGAATTACCGCATTTAGGGACTTTTCACTAGGACATTTCAGCTGGTGAAATCAATGGAAATGTCCTTGTAAAACTGTGGGAAAATGCGGAATTATTATTATGTAGCTAAATTGGCATTTTAATCCTCATAATTATTGATTCAAATTTTTGAAGAAGATCATGATACACATTTAGCAGGAACTGTTGTAGGTGGCATTCCAAACACAGCAATACCAATTTTTTAAATATCCTCCTTTCTACCACTCAGGTTTAGACAGCTTGTGTAAAACATGTAGCTGTTGTACTCACCTGAACACACACCTATATGCACATACAGTTTTATTGTTTGTGTTCAGGCTATAGGGCTTCTGGAAGCAAACCTTTCCAACAAGAATGAGCTCTACAAAACAGTAAACTACACAGTTAACATATAAATATACAACTAAGAGCCTGATTACGAAAGGGTCAGTGTGTTCCAACCTGTGTCAAACCCTCTGTTTGTGCAAAGGTCAGAATGACAAGTCAGAAGGTACTTAACTTATCCGGTAATTATTGTATGCATTCAATTCCTCAACTTTCGTAAAACCTGCCGAAATAGAATAGGGATATGTGTATGGTTTTTACTGAAAACCAAAATCCACATATTATTCCCCAAAAACTGGTAACAGGCTCTATTTATCATACCCGATAAATAACTTTCCCTTGGGTATCATTATTTATGAGATGTGATAAATAGCACCTTCACCCGTAATGAGGCCCTAAGATGTAAATCAAGATTCAAGACAGCAGACCTTAAAAATGATGTTTGGTACCCTCTTTGGGTAACTGCTGCTGTGATTTTATTGTGAATGAGAACTAGTATCAACAGCGAAAATAATTTTCAAAACTATATATATTCCATCTGCCCATGCTGAACCCACAAGATTATTTGTTTATGGAAACCTTGTTGGGTTTACATTTCAGCAGGGTTGACACCGGCTAAACAAGCCTCAGTGCCTAGTAGATCATTTAAAAAATATATTTTGTTCTCTCAGCATAGGTCTATTGTTAGACCTGGCCCTTTCTGACAGGTTTATCCCCATATAGGATTGTTGGCACTTTGCCACTGCTGATCAGTGCTAAAGTGCATATGCTCTCTGTATAAATTATGATATGATTGGTTATCCATGATTGGCATATTTGATTTACTGGTAAGTCCCTAGTAAAGAGCACGGTGTGTGCCAGGGCCTGTAAATCAAATTCTACTAGTGGGCTTGCAGCACTGGTTGTGCCAACCACATGAGTACCACTGTAAATGTACCTCAGACCTACCACTGTAGTGTTGCACGTGGAGTTGTAAACTGCCATGTTGTCCTGACAAGTGCACCCACTTGCCAGGCCCAAACCTTCCCTTTCCTTACATGTAAGGTACCCCCATGGGCAGGATGCAGTGTATGTGAAAGGTAGGACATGTACTGATGTGTATGGCATGTCCTGATAGTGAAATACTGTGTATTTCATTTTTTCATTATTGAAAGGCTATCTGTCCCATAGGCTTATCATTGGGGTTGCACTGTACCATTTTTACAAGTGTAACTTGCAATAGGGACAAGATAGGAAAATGGAGTTTGGACTCTCTGAATTCAGAATTTATTAATGCACCTTCTAGTAAAGGTGGTTTCTAAATCCTGTGTTTGAAAATACCACTTTTAGAAAGTGATAATCCACTAATAAACTATTAAACAAATAACGAGCCGATGTCTCTAATCCACAAGCTTGTGTGATTTATTCCACTTTTCTTTTTTACTTTTTAGAAAAATGTTAGATGCATTTTCATCATGTCATCATAAAGGACAACTCAAAATTATAACAGTTTTTAACATTCAACACGGTTTTCAAACAAATTGTGTCACAAATACATAATAGATATCAAAGGTGTTTCACAAATACATGTAAAATATATGCATATTTTGACAATTACATTACAAAACATCGGACACCAGTCCTTAACTAAAAATGACAGTCACACGTGGGCGGAGAATAAATAAAGTCAACAAAGACTAAGGGGCCGATTCCGATCTCGGTCGGAGGCGCACCCAATACCATTCGGTCGGGAAAAAAGCCATGCGAAAGCCTGTTACCCGACCGAACCGTACGCGGGTCCGGCCGAGCGAGTACGATGCGAATCGCCGACCGACTCGTCCGGGCGACCCGACCGCTCCGACCGACTCGTACCCGGACCGTACCGCTCCGACCGACTCGGTCGGACCCGATTCGCACCGCGCAATGGAGACGTTTTCCGGCCGGGTAAGTACGATGCGCACCTCGACCGCTCCGACCGACTCGCGCCGTCCGACTCGAACTCGCTGTCGGAGCCGTACTTTGGGGGTCCGTGTCGGACCCCTGTACGCGTACCCGTGCGAGGCGCACACAGGGGACCCAAGGGTCCCCCCTACCTGTGCGTGTACGCCGCGGGCGCTTCGCGGCGCACTCGCTGTAGGGGGCGCCCTTGTCCGCCTCGCACCCATTGAGGCAATGGGAGCCCGCGTACGCGTTGTACGACCGGCTCCCATTGAGTTCAATGGGAGTCCGACCGACTCGTGTCCGATAACATACGGACGCATCGGACTCGTTCGGTCGGACTGCACGGGTCCGATTCGGTCGGAAATCTCTCCGGGTCCGGCTCGGTCGGGGAAATTTCCGGCCCGAATCGGAATCGACCCCTAAATGTCTATTGTCGCCTGCCGATGTGCGCAGCTCTGAGACTTATAGTTTTAAGTATTGTCAAAAGGAGAGCAGTTTTTTTATGAGTTCTCTCCCTAGGCAAGAAAAGAAAAGTGGAATAAATCACACAAGCTTGTGGATTAGAGACATCGGCTCGTTATTTGTTTAATAGTTTATTAGTGGATTAATGCAACTAGATACTTGTTTGTATAACAATGTATTAGTGGTCCTATCTAGTTTGCATATGGACCCAAGCCTTCCATAGGTTTTCACTTTTAGAAAGTGTGCATTTTTTTACTTTACCATTCTGTGTTCCTCTGGCTGTTTGTGTATTCAGCGTCTGTTGTGTTAGTAACAGGAGCTGAGATGTGCATTCACTCTAGACAGTCACTGGGGAGGTTGAAGTGTACCTGCCTGGCCTGGGTGACTCATCGCAGGGCTGAATAGACCTGGTCTGCATTTAGAGTAGTGGGAGGAGTTGTACTTACACCTGAAAATGCTGTGTCTCCTTTTGCACAATGCTGTCTCCGCCTCCCTGTGGTAATGCTGCACCAGGGAGGACAGGACTGGTTTGGACTGGGTTCAGAGACCCTTGCCACAAAGAGAACAAAGACATTTTGGGGGATAAGTATTACACCTAAAACCCCAGGACTTTAGATTACTTCAAGGAACAAGAGGACTCTGCCAAGGAGAAGAGCTGCAGAGATGTAAAGGAGGAGTACTGCCCCTTTGCTGTGTGCTGTGTGGGGTTGGCCTGCAGTTGCTGCTTCTGTCTATGGTGGCGGAATAGGACTGACTCTTTTGACCCTGCTGTGGTATCCTGCTTGTGAAGAATCTCCAAGGGCTTGTGTGTGCTTGCCTCCTGTTGTTGGAAGACTGAGGCAAACACAAGGAGATGATGGACGGAGGGCTGATACTTTTCAGACACACATCTCCAGTCACAGATCTGGGTTGAATCCATCATCGTTCTTTAGCTCACTTTGCCACCTCAGGTCAGACCCAGCTATATGCAAATCAGTCTTGACCTTGTGCCTCATGGGAACAGTCCAGCCTGAACTGCCAAGCCAGGTCTTCCCTGAACTGGAAACAAGCATCCTGGGACCGGTTCTGGGGTAACACCCTTCATCAGCCAGGCTAGCTTGAATCCAACGGCAAAGTGAGCAAGGGACCCATGTCTAGGCATATCCTGCCAACCTAGGGCGAACAAAGCAAACACAAGGAGATGATGGGCAGAGCGCTGAAACTTTCCAGACACTCACCCCCAGTCACAGATCTGGGTTGAATCCATCCTCGTTCTTTAGCTCACTTCGCCACCTCAGTTCAGACCCAGCTGGTAACCATCTCCTTGTGTCGACAGCCAATGCAAAGCTCCACTGCAGCTGCCAACGTGGATTTGGACTCAGAGAAATTTAATCTCTACACTGGGATAAACCTTGTCGCTGCATCCAACCCACGTTCCATTGAGACAGCTTGAACTTGTGACTTTGACCTAGCTCAGAATGACCAGATAACTACAATTGGCACTTTGTGCCTTTTTTGGCACTATTTTGACTAGAAAATGTAAAAATTCATTTCTCCTGGTCTACTAATTGGATTTTTGTGGCTTAGGTGTCATGTTAGTGATTAAAATGAACTCTTTTTTCTAAATTGGTTTGTTATTTTTCTTGTATTTTGTTTTCACTTTACTACTGTTTGAGTGCTGCATGACTAGTTGGCAGGGTATGCCCAGATGTGGGTCCCTTGTTCATTTTGCCACTGGATTCAAGGTAGCCTGGCTGATGAGGGGTGTTACCCCGAAACCGGTCCCAGGATGCTTGCTTCAGTCCAGGGAAGACCTGGCTTGGCAGTTCGGGCTGGACTATTCCCATGAGGCACAGGGTCAAGACTGATTTCCATATAGCTGGGTCTGAACTGATGGATTCAACCCAGATCTGTTACTGGGAGTGAGTGTCTGGAAAGTTTCAGCGCTCCGTCCATCATCTCCTTGTGTTTGCGTTGGAAGACTAAGGGACATCATAGTCTTCCTGGTGCTTTACCTTTATGGAAATGTCCTGGTGCCTTACGTTTTTGAGATTTCCTGGTGCTTTACTTTATGGAAATGTCCTGGTGCCTTACGTATTTCAAATTTCCTGGTGCTTTACCTTTTTAAATTTCCTGGTGCTTTTTCAAATGTCATAGTGCAGTGCATTGTGGGATTTACCGGAGCCCGAGGCACGGGCTCGTTCTGCAGTACCTACCACGCTCCCTGCCTTCTCCAGCAAAGGAGAGGGGCCGCCGGAGCTAAGAAAACCCCAGAGGGAGGGGCGCCTGACCTGAGGGCTACACGACGTTCCGCAACCCTGATTGTTGGATGTGATTGCTGTCTAATGTGTTTTACATAATGCAAAGTGATATTTGGTCTAACTGTTATGTTCATGACAAGTGCCCAGTGGCACAGTGATTTATGTGATTGTGGTCTAAATGTGATTTACATATTACAAAGTGATTTATGGTCTATGTGATTTATGTATGAATAAAAAGGATATATTTATATAACCTTGTGTGGAGTCTTTTTGTGGGGGGCCTAGTGCATCACTGGTGTGCATGTGTGTTGCGCAACCACTTTACACAATGCCTCTGGGATAAGCCTGACTGCTCTGCCAAGCTACCAAGGGGGTGAGCAGAGGTTATCTTAGGTGTGTAATTCCCTTACCCTGACTAAAGTGGTGTGTTCTGCCTGGCTTAGGTGCATACCCTAGCCAACCAGAAACCCCATTTCTAACAACTATCCTGACACTCTATGCTAATATTATCACTTAATCCACCACACCATTGTACCTACTTGCTCTGAAGGGATTTTTGAGATGCATGAGTGCAGGGTCCAGAAAAATTCACAAGCATGACTTAAACCTCTGACAGGGTAACATGCTGCCACAATTAGTTGTTAAGACTTGGTATTCCTTACCTTTTATTGTGGCTTATTGTATTAGATAACCTCTCCCTGGTTATATGTGGACTTGTTTTATGTGGCTGAGGAGTAAGAGCTTTTCCGCCCCATAGATTAGTCGCCTTCGCCTCATGCTAGCTGGCATGTGTTGTCAAGGAAGCATCTATGGGCCCTATACAAGCCCCTGAGTAATATTATGGAATACAATACATTGGATTGCGTAATTTAGAAATAAAGCCAAGAGCATTTGGCGGCATTTTCATTGCATTCTATTATTAAGCTACAATATCAATGTTGTAGGCATGAGAACCTGGCTTCAGAACCATTCCAAGCACAGAAGGGGGATTAGAGTTTGCACATTATGGGCATATTCTGGGAATTCTATAGAGTGGTTGGAAATACAGTCTCCTGAGAGAACATGTCTGACATATTTGGTGATACAAAAAACCTGTTAGATTTCTTTGGTCCAGACATTATGCAACATATCACTAAATCATTAAGACAAATTCATAAAAGCTGCTGGAATAAAACACCATTAATAGAGGCAGATAACATCTCCTTGAAAATATCTATCTTTGTGGTAAGACCAGCATTTCAAGCACAGCACAGCAAGGAGATGAGGATGAAGAGATTCTGGCTTTTTCCAGGACAATGTAAGCAGGAATAATGAGTCCAACTCATATCATTCCAATCATGAACTAGAGGCCATTGAAGTTATAGTGTGTTTCTGCCCATTGTGTGTGAAATGTTGATATTCAGGGTTGGATTGGGGTCACAATTCGGCCCGGGCAGCCCAAAAAAGTGGCCACATTCGCAGATAGCCACCTTTAGTTAGGATAATGGAGCTAAATAATGACAAACATTTGTGGTAATAAAAGTAATTTGAAGCTTATAGGACCAGTAATTAAATAGGAAATTAACATTCCAATGAGAAAAAATATACTTTACAAGTACCGAATTATCAAAAATACTAGGAACTGACTTTTAATTGTAGTTTTTATCCATACGGTTGCTGAGGATGGTTTGATTAATGTTTACTGGGGAACATGATATTGCACAGACCTAAACTACCTTTTACACTCACCATGGGTTTTTATGATATTCCTTTTATTTTTTTTCAGTACTTAAGAGAGGCCCTCCAATGTTCAGAGACTGGTGACAGCTGCATCTGTGCTTTTTGTTTACTTGTGGCTAGCATCATGAGAGCTTTCTGAGAAAGGGAATGATGCTAAGTGTGTAAAGGCAAAAGGAAACAAAAAATAGTGCTTTCCTTACATGCGGTTTTATATAGCATGAACTAGGCCCAGGGGCATTGGAGCGCTTTATGTGAGCACCAGATAGCATTACAGAGGGTCATATTTTTTTTGTTGTTGGTTCATGTAGATTAAGTGATTTGGCCATAATCACAGGATGTCGAACTGACCTGGGACTTGAGCCTAGTTTCCCAGTTTCAAAGTCAACTAAGGCCACAGCTTGTCCCTTTTGACTGTAGCAATTGTTATCTGGCAGACAAAGGAGATTTATCTCCGCTGCTTGCATGGAGTGGAGGAGGACAAGAATAAACTGAGGCGCTCCCTCACCACCCGATGCTACAGTCCACTCCCCTGCTGCAGGCCCCTGAAAAGTAGGTGCTAATGGCTTCCCATCAGCATCTCCTTGAGGCCTCTGTCACACCTGGAGGGAGGCAGGCACACCTCAAGCTGTGACAGTCGGAGAGCAGCTCATTGTTATTCTGCCTCTGACTAGGTCGCTGGCCTGACTTCATGTGCATGGGGTCATGTTTGTTAAGGCTGCATCAATGCAACAACAGCCTTTCACGCTGTGCACTAGAGGTGAAGTCCTTAATGGAAAAAAACGGCCCACTAACTGGCCTGAACATGAGGCCCATCGGCCGATGACCGATTGCCCGCCTTGCCAATCCGAGGCTGTTGATATGGTGCGGGTAGAGACATTGTATCAGAGAGAGACTTTGATCTGGAACATACACCCCTGCCATATTTGTTGGTGCAGAAAAAAACCAAGTGAGATTTCTTTAACTGGAAGACAATTCTTCCAGGCTTTGGTAACATCAATCTGTAGCTAAATTGAATGTGTTCTACATTGTGGGGTTATATCTGTCATACACTTTGATACACTACTGACCTGGTTCTTTATCGTGCACTGTTGAAAGCACCCTCCCTTTCACAGTCCTTGAAATCCAAAACGAAAGAGTTTCCTCTTCCTGTAGATGAAGAACTATGAGCCATGTCCTGACTTCTGCTGAGTTACTAAATAACTGGTATCAGGGTTAGGCTAACTTAGAATCCTTACCAGTGGTGGCTGGTGAATTTAAAAAATGGTGAGGCATAAATAAAGTCTTTGATTTTGACTGAGGAATACAGTGAAGAAAGAGAATGAGCTAAATTTCTTCAGGTGGATTTTCAGCTCAGGGTTTTCTTTTCCTAAAAAAGTTTTAAAAAACATGGAGCATTTTACATCACAACTATCTCATACATTGACCTAAAAATCTAGACAGTGGGTGAGCCAATGCAGGCTTGAGTCAGATGCCTGGCTCAGATTGAGGTCTTCTTTTGACCCTTGAGCCCTAAACAAATCGAGCTGTCATGTGGCTTCTTCCTCACTCTCTAACTTCATGCACCAAGAATGAAAGACAAAGCATTAACCTATGAGGTGAAACAGGAGTAGGAGATAGTCATCTAGTGGATGAATTGCACAATATTAAACTAGAAGACCTGGGTTCAATCCTGGCTTCCCCGCTTGATCAAATTGTTTGATCCTAGGAAAATATTTTATTTCAGCGAGCCTCCTTTTCTTTCATTATCACATAGGTGAGCATCTTCAAATATGTGAACTCTGGATGTGAGCCGTATAAAAATATCTATTGTATGTGATTTATTGGACTATAATGTTTCTTCATGTATAATGAGGATCTAGTCCCAAATAAAGGTGAGCATTACAGCAGAATGAGTTTTCTCTTGAAATGTCGTTGTGGGTGGGGAGGTGTATGTTTCTAAGGTCATGTCTTAAAAGATGGGAGGCAATGTGGCCTAGTGACTACAGCTGCCAACCATGCAACATGGGGAAGCAGTTTATAATCCAGTCAAATCTCCATATGCAGAAAAATGTAACGTAGTGTGTGTCTTTTGTCCAGCGCGCTGATTCATCCTCCAAGGACTAAGGACAAAGCATTAACATTTTGATGTCAGAAAGAGATACCCATTTAAAAATTGCACAGTGTGAAACTGGAAAATCTGAGATCAATCTTGGCTTCCCTGCTAGACCAAATTGTGTGATCCCAAGTAAAAACTTTATTTCACCGAGCCTCCTTTTGTTCATTGTTATGCATCAGAGCACCTTCAAGTACATGGATCCAGGGTGTGTGGTACATCCCATCAAACCTCCCATTGGGCAAAAAAAGAAAACCACCTCTGGGCGAAACTGCCCCTTTCCAACATTGGTGCCAGTGTACCAGCTGCACTACCGATAACTCTAGAAAAGAACTACAAATAATTAATAATAGTGCCATCTATTGTACTGTTCTTGTTCGTGCCCTCGTGCTGTGCCTTCTTTCAAACGGCAGCATCCCTCTGCCTCTCTACCACCTCATTATAAGCATCTACGAGGACAGATGCTGCCACCTTGAATTCTTGTAACCCACCTTTCCCTCCCTGCAAAGAGCTTTGAAGAAGGAGCCAGGTGCATCAGCCCTACACAAAACTGTAATTAAGTTGATAAAAATATATATCATTACCTATCCGTAATAGTCAATATTTGATGTCAATGCAGTTAACTTGAGAGTAATATCGTGGCTGTTCAACAGGAGGTACATTTTCCAAGGCACCCTATTCACCCTAAAGCTCTGAAGTACAGAATCAGAAGCTGTGAATGTGCAGAGTGTCTGGGGAGCATTCGCATTTTACCAAAGTTATGTTTTTTTTTTAAGTGTGCATCATTTACCCAGAATGCGATAAGAGCAAAAAGGCGAAACAAGCAGGTTTGACGTGCTGCCTACAACACCGCTGCTTTTCCGTATATGATGATTGAATTGACAACAGAATCAAAATGACTGACTAATATGTAGGGTATCCTAATGTCTGGGCTTTCTTCCAGTAACCAGGACACACAGCTAAGGCAAGCATTGAAACACTCAAAAGCAAAAAATGTGCAATAAAATAATAAACTGGGGAGCTTGTGACAGATATGCAACTAAGGAACTGCCCACCCGCTCCATCATTAGAAAGCGTCAGAATATTATGCGCCTCGCTTTAAACTGAACAACCTCTAGGTGCTTGAGACAACCGGGGGATTTAATTTCAAGCCTGTAAAAGATGCAGGAGTGAAGAGACTTACTAACAAATGAGAAGCGACCTGAATCCCTCTAAGCAAAGACGCACAAACAGAAGCAAAGTGTGTGAAAAACACCTTTCAGCTCCGCACTTGCACTCACCCTTCCACGCGCTGTATTCCAAAAGCTGCGTCTCTTGTTCAAACATGTGCATCGGTTTCTATACTAGTATCCAGTGTTTTTTGTTTAAAGTGCTCTATCCTCCCTCACTTCACAGCCAGTGAGTTACTTAATGGTGTCAGTCCGTAATGGCACCAAGACGAGGTTCACAACCTTATACCCAATCGGAAGCTCAGATAAGAAGGAAGACCCTCCTTTTTATTTTATTGTGGCTTCTGAAGGGGCATGAGGGCGCATGACTGACAGGCCCAAAATCACCACTATGTGACATGCTGCACTGTGTGACGCTAGTGCGCATGTCAGGTATGTATTGCCTGTGTGAGGACGGGCTCTAACAACCCACGTCTGACATGCGCAATACAGTCCAGATGCAAAGTTAGTGATATTGCCGATTTTACATGTAAACAATTGATCAGATCATTTATTTTCATGTAAAAACTGTAACAGGAAACGAAATGCTGAGGAGTAGGGCAGTGATGGTTAGGGGGTTTCCGCCCTTGTGTTCTCTATGGATCACCCACCACTGCTCCTGATCATCTCCAAGGCCCAGTGGAGTTTCAAGTCAGCTGTGGTGCCTGTAACCAACTGGTGGAATCAGCTTTCCCTACCTGGAGTGCAGGGTCGGACTAGGCCATAGGGCAATCAGGTAGTTCCCAATGTACTGACAGGTCATTGTTTGAGATGGTTTTTGTCTGTTTGGGGGCCTGTTTTATGGTCTGCCGGGCATTTTTTATTGCTGATTTCCCAAATATTAAAACAAAGATTGTGTGCAGAAAGCTCGAATTAATGCAGACTTCCATGACCAAACAATTTTAAAGCGTCTTTGGAAGTTTAAAACTGCCCCGATTTGCAAATGTAGGCCACTGTTTTAGCTTTTTAATTCATTAATGGGGGCCACTTTTAATTTGGTGCCTTGGCCTATTGTCTGTCCCAGTCAGATCCTGCTGGAAAGCCTAGAAGCTGGTTTTCTTTGCTACTAATGGGTCTGCCATCGGTCAGAAAACTGCATCTGTTACCTACAATGGTGAGGGACTGGAAGGTCATTCAACCTGGGACATTTACTATTTACCACAGATTCACAAAGTGGCCTCAGTTTGATATGCACAGACATGCAAGTCTCTAACCTGATCAAGTGTCAGCTACACAATTAAAAGCCTGCAGCATCCCCACAAAAAGAGATTGTATGTGGCCAGGTAAGGAAATTCGCCGGAACCCTATTGGTTTCGGGCAACACTCTGCATTTTGAGGCACCTAGCAAATACTTTATTTATTTTACTTAGGCACATGTATAGTGTGAACAAGACCGGTAGGTAAAGGACGCTTTACTTTAGAATACTGGAGTAAAGGCACATCAAATAAAAATATAGGGCAGAGTGCAGAACTGATACAGAGTGCTAAAGAACAAAACTTGCATTGGAGGGGTAAGTAGAGGAATTCTGTAAAAAGGATACAAATAATGGCATAATAGGTCAGAGTATGTAGAACATATATTGGCTTGAGAAAGGTTTAAGATAATCAAATAGAACATGCATTGGAGGAAAAATGAGGAAAGATGTCCTGAAAGTCAATGAATTGGTGTAAGGAGGCATGTCAGGACACAAGGGTTACTGCTTATGGCTCGACAAGTACAAAGGCACAATATTCTTATCCAGCTTGTGCTGAGTTCATTTCAGAGAAGAAAAGGCTGCCAGTGTCAGTACTTTCTGGTGTTAGACTTCACATATCTGGAGGACATACTACCCAACGGCGCCTTACAACAAACTACATTTCCCAGCAGTCCTTGAACTCACATATTGTTTGGACATGGCAATGGCCACCTTGGAATATTGGGCATAATTTCCCTCTTATTTCAGAGCCTTCTTGGTAGAAAGTCGTGTTACAATGTGCTGCAGCGAGGACCTTGCTATTTGGATTCTGGGCTTTGTGTTTCAAAGAGCAGTTGCTTCCTTCAGAGTTTTCTGAAGAACAGTTTTGTCAATACAGATAAGAATTCTGAAAATCAAGTTGTGTTTAGAAGCGAACTTTGAACTGCTTTGAACATTTGACTTTAAGCTCCAGTTGGATCCAGAGTGCAAAGTTAGTGTTTTCTGACAATCAGAGAATGGGAGATATAGTCAGAAGGGACTTACTAATTGTGTCTTCAGTTGTTTCCTGAAGGCCAGGAGTGGAGTTAGTTTCCTCTGTGTAGCTAGAAGGGTGGTCCATACTGGAAACTCCCATCCCAAAGAAGGATTGTTTACTAGCTATGGTTGTCCAGAATTGTGATACTACCTAAGTAGTGAGTTCTTACTCCTCAGACTACTGGATCCTCCAGAAATGGTGAGCAAAGAAGTCAATTTTGAAGCCTGAAGAATTGGTTGGTTGAACTGGAAAAGAAGAAAAGACATGTAGGTTTAATGTGCTAATAATTCTTGGGTATATATTTTTTTCACTCATTTGGAGAGTAAAAGAAATTCAGTTTTCTCCAGATGATAGAGTTTAACATTTTCTTTCACTCATGCTTGAAGTTTAGAGAGCCAATGGCTTAACATGGCAATGTCCTGAAACAGTAAATTGTAAATGTAACATATTAATATACAACTAATTGCCTGAGTATGAGAGGGTCAGTGTATTCCAACCTGTGCCAAAACCCGTTTTTGCACAAAGGTCAGAATTACGAGTCAGAAGGTAATTAACTTTTTTGATCATTATTAAATGCATTAAATGTCTCAACTTTCGTGAAATTTTGGCAGGTCAAATCTAGCAAAATTGAATAGGGATATGTGTGCGGTTTTTACTGAAAACCAAATTCTGCATGTTATTCCATGAAAACTGGTAATAGGCTCTATTTATCACACCCGAGAAATAACGTTCCCTTGGGTATCCTTATTTATCAGGCGTGATAAATAGCACCTTCACACAGGCCCTAAGACAGAATGTTTGAAATTTTTACGTATAATTGAGGATAATGGTCATATTGATAAAGCTTGACAAGTTACTCCTTCATGATCAATTGAAGTGGCTCCAAATAGATGTTGAAAAGTGTTAGAGCTAAGATTCAGCCCTGAGGGACTCCTCCATTCGTTTTTCTTATGTAAGAATCCCGATGGTTGCTGCTCTCTATGTTCACATTGCTAGTAAAGTACTTTTTGGTAATTACATGCTCGATATTTCCATCTCAATAATTAAATAAATCATTATTGAATTTCCACTTAAAATACTTTTTATATTTGCTTTGGACATTTTACTAAATTCTAACCAAATATTTAAAAAAAAATCATTATTCCCCTAAAAATATTCTCTAATTTTCCTTCATTGATTGTTTGGAACGTCAGCGAAGAGTAGCCACTTTGCTTGACAAAGTTGCCAAAGGATGCTCATTTGGGAAAGAGGAGTTCATGCATGTGAAATCTGCCAACCGGTTGGTGTGGACACTTGGGCCTAGCTCACTATAAGACTGGTGTCTTTCTCCCCGTAGTCTGCCAAAGGAATTTTCTACTATGACAAAGAAGGATAATTTCAGTCTGTTTTATTTGAAATATATATATATATATATATATATAGATACACACACATTTGTGCAGTAGTTGCTGCATTTTGGAGGCCAGAGCCGTTCAACTAATCCTTCCATTGAGTGTATTAAAACTATCTGGCCACAAATGTCACCTCTGTGTTCCAGAATATAGAAATCAATAAGTCAGATGTATCCAGTTAACTTTTAAAAAGTGTCAGATGCTCTACTGCAATCCATGTACAACCTTTTTATTAACATGTGGAACTCTCTCCCACCGGAAATTCGCAGAATCCCCTACAGGGCGGCGTTCAAACATGAAGTAAAAACAAGCATTGGCATAGCCAATAGGTCTCGCCTTTGGGACCTTATAACTGTTTAGCCAGAGCGATTGGCTTTTCCAATGTCTTTAAGCTTTCATAGAGCAGCGTGGCTGCTGTGCAGCATGTTGAAAAGTTATAACAAACAAGTGTTATAAGCATTTTTGTTACCTTATATATAACCAAGAAGACATTATGTACAGCTGAATGACTAATAAAAAAGAACATAAAAATCATTTCTTCAAATTTTTTGTCCTTTCAATGCTGACAACTTCTTTCTGCCTGTTCCGATGATTGTTTGTTTTAGCTTTTTTTTTGTTATGGGGGGGTGGTACATAAACAACAGGAGGGGGGAGATTGGGAAATAGTACCTGAATTACAACACAAGCAGTGGACGGACACTAGGGGAGAATCATCAGGTGCCAGATAGACTGCGAGGGCAGACTCAACTTATGGCACTGGGGCACACTAGAAACTGTGTGGTCAGAGTCTGAAATCAGTATAATATATATAGAAGCATTGAGGCCAGAGATAGAGAATTTGAAACTGAGGTAACAGGGTGTGTGTGTAGGGGGTAAGAAATAAACATGTGAGAAACAAAGGCTGTCTAAACATGACGTGGCGTCCGTGAAACGGATGCCGTGCTAATACACAAGCAGAGGGAAATGAATATAAAAGGAGTCCATGGGAGCAAACATATATTTTAAAAACGTAATACCACACGTAACAGGGACGATCGCCTGGGAGTGTCCAAAACGCCAAAAGGCAGGCCAAATTTAGCATATCCACCAAATAAAAGCGGACATTTAAGAAGGGCACTAACATCAGCCTATAGAAAAGATGGGAGGTCCTTGCACTACATATACCAGCTACACCATGCCTCGCTAGGCTAGGCTCAACCTAAACAACTATGGGTCTGGCGTTGGCCACCACCCTTTTGGCTTTGTCAAAGTTTATTTTGTTTTGTCATGGTTATTGCTAAATATTATTGCTGCATAAGCTACCGTGACCTAATCAGACATTTTAAAATCAAATGTACAAAATAAGACAACGTCACAGAAAACACTACAAAAACAACTGTGCTCACAAAATTGCAAAAAATATATATATTTTTAATATATGTATAGATAAAGTATGTTCCGATTACTTTCTACGACACACAGCTGTACTGTTACCATTCACTCACTTATATTTACAATATTTTTGGAAGCATATTAGGAATTTGTGTATTTTATGCTAGCACGGAGCATGGTCTCGCCAGGGTAGTCGTGCTCTAAAAAGCACTTCATATTTGTGGGCAATAGGCAAGCAGAAAGCATTGTTGTTAAGACTAATACCAATAGTAACCTGCATCCGCAAGACCTAAAATTATGTGTGGGGCATATTCAGCAAAATTAAGATGATCATTATACAGTTGGATATAAATTAACGTTTATGTTCAGCCTGGTAGGGCATTCCTCCATGACAACACTTGCTCTATTTGTATTGCGTGTGTACCTGATTAAGTGCAATTAAAGAAGAGAACATTTGGACAGAGTAAAAAACAAAAATAAACACACACTTTAAAAAGCAGCGTACATTATCAGTAGGATATTTTTAATGGAACTCAATTAGTACTTTGTCAATGCCGGCATAAGTGACGGGAACTAAGACAGTTAATCAATTTAAAAGCTCATAAAGGGTTTGTGCAGCCAAGGGGCGTGGCAATAGCCCTGAGTAATCTTGCACTTTTGTTTCACCGAACGTTCTTTTCTTTGAAGTGCTTAGAAATTAAGAACTCGTTGTACAGAAAATAGCGGCCACATCCTTAGCATTACAATGTCACGTTTCACTCTACCAGAGACACGGTTTGAGGGCAATAAGTATGTTTGACACTTTGGAGGAGAAACTGCAAAGAATTGGGCATCAGATTCTAGATGCACATTATGAGTGTTATTTTTTCGATATCCTGTGACCAAAACAAACTACAGTTAAGTGTTTTTTTTGTTGTTTTTCTTTTTATTTATTTTTTAATAGCGGGGCCACTATTCCGGTTCATTGTTAATGAGAGCTGTAGTCAGTCACCTAAGAATTCACCACTTAAGAATCAAACAACATTCTTCAGTTGAAGCGTAAACCTCCTCACACATACTGTAAACGTATTTTGGGATTTCCCCAGATATTCCAAGTCCACGGGCTAGAAATATGAGAGCTGCATGCTACATACAAAGCTCTAACATGAATCAAACCTGTGATCAACAACTACATACGAATATTTTCTCCCAGTGTACTAACCATCTAAGTTCATACAAGTAACATACCCTTAAATTTTGTTCACACGCATCGATCTCAATAACACCCTATTAAAGCTATTTTATAATCTGAGGACAGTTACGTAAAGTAGAAGGGCTCTACATTTGTACTTAAAACTAAATCTTTGGGCGGCAATGTAAAAAAAATAAAGAAAAAAGGTAGATATACAGAATACATATGGACTGACAGACCATGGGCCCAATGGCAATTAATCCGTAACTCATTTGAGATACTTACATGGACAGCCTGTAAACGCAGCCCAAAAGTCCCCTGTCCGTTACAGATCTTGCTATTTACAACATCTATCATGAAGTGCAGTACTTTCGGTTTGCAGGAGAGCCAATCCCTTTACTGAATGTATTGTGGGCGTTTTCAAGAAGAGGACGGATCATAATGTGGAAGACTACCGACGATTGGATCATTTATCGCAAACTCGCCAGTCAATCTTAGTACGTTGCA
Source organism: Calotriton arnoldi (assembly GCA_963921515.1). Classification (NCBI taxonomy): domain Eukaryota; kingdom Metazoa; phylum Chordata; class Amphibia; order Caudata; family Salamandridae; genus Calotriton; species Calotriton arnoldi. Next base: position 698,700 of record CAWUFW010006393.1, on the reverse strand, counting down.
AGGATTTCGAAGTGCCCATTGGCCCTGGGTCCCGCATGTGACAGTCTACGGTGGTGTGTACATACTGCCCGAGTTAATGCCTTACCGCAGTTTTGGGCATGAAACAGCAACGACCGAGAGTCGGGTACGATCCTAACAGTAAAATTGTACTCGGGCGATGACAGGTGACTGCGGGCTGGGCAAGTTTTATAGCCGCCCTCCACGATTCTGGAGGGAGAAAGAAACGGCCGCATTGCCCGGCTGCGCTTTAAAAGTGAAAGTGGGGCAATTCACTTCTCTGATTTGTGTTGCGCCCACTCTTTGCAACATTGCTTTCCAGGCTTTCTCTTTATATGTTGTCTTCCTGTAGTGCTCTGAATCGGCTCTCTCGTTACCAGGGGTGGCGGGCGCGTGCTCGTTTGACAGCCGTGAGATGTGTGGCACTGTTAGCTTACCTCTGCCATTGTTGTAAAAACACACAAAACCTGCAAGCTTTTATTTCCATTTGTGTGAGCAGTGCGCCCGAGTCCAGTGCAGAAACTGCCGTTTTATTGCCGCCCCCCCGCGCCAGACAGCTAAAAATATGTTTGACAGGTTTTTATAATGTATGAACATAACTCTAAGCAGAATTTAACAAGCGCGCGCGCCTCGCACGGCAGCAGGGGGAGGGGGGAAAGGACGGAGCCTGCGCGATTCACTTGCGGGAGCGAGCGGCGCCAGGAGCGAATATTGCTACCATATGGCGCCGCTCGCTCCCGCAAGTGAATCGCCAAACGTGCACGCGTTGCCATTGAAGGCAATGGAACGCGTGCACGTTTTAGGCTGAAAAGCTGAATGGATGGCAAAAGGTATTTTTGCCTAAGCAGCGCATGCGCGCTGCGTAGGCGAGACCTAACAATACTAATGAAAAAGTTCCTGCCTTAATTGAGTATGGCTCGTCTGTTGTCGAAATGTCCCTTTTGGCTGTTTTCCTAACAATTGTATTGTCTGTGACTCTTGGCCTTACCTATTAAGTAACGTTTTGCCGTACCATATTAAGGTATGTTCTGCTAGCATTTATGTACAATGTTATTAGCTCATCATGTTAGCCCTCTTACCTCAATGTTCCCTTACTTTGTCCCCCATCCCACTACTGTGAAGCGCTCTGATACCCTCCGGGGTCTGGTTCGCACTATACAAAACTTTTTAAATAAATAAATAAAATAAATAAATGTGATAAATTTGATTTAGAAACAGATTTTAGGTTAAAAGCTGCATATTCTGCAGATTTTCCAGAAGCAGTTAAATCCGGTGGCTCTGTGTATAACTAGATTTTCAGTAGCTTGTGCTGTTCATTTAAAATCAAAGCATTCCCAGTAATTCCACAGGAAAGTTGGACCCTACATTGCTACTCTTTGCAATTCTACAGTATTAAAGAAGGTGAAACGGCTACATCCTACCAGAACTGCTTGCACATTCAGCACACAAGATGTTATTCCTAACATCCTTTTTCCTCTATACACATTCTGTGTGTGTGCAAATTGGACAAAAACACAGTGTGCTTGCCCACAGTTTCAAAACAAAGTGTGAAAACAGATTTGCTTTTTGCACAAAAGGTTGAAAGCAAAATGTGTGCACGATGGTGTGCCCAGGAGGGTGGTCAGCACAGAGACTGGCTGATTTGTCATTCATTCAAGGCTCTGGGCTCTCCTCGTGCTCTCTTCTCATGTGTGAGGCCTACCTCCCACAGGACCTATGCTATGAAGGGTATGCTTCCACGCAGTGGGGTATCGTGGATTGCCAGCGCCCGGGGCAAAGCTAGTATCCTTCCACTTCTCTTTTAAAATTTTGCGCCCCTAAGAATGCCCTCAAGAATTTTGCGCCTTGAGCACCGACCCTTTTGCCCCCTCCCGCACGCTATGCCACTGCTTCCACGCACACTTGGCAAAAAGGAACGGGCATACATCTGACTCTAAAAGAATGGGTAGAAATATCCCTTTTTAACTGCAAATGGCTGACCCGGTCCAACTTTAGGCAAATGCAGATTTAATCTGTGCAGTTTACTCACTGCTATCCTAGCCCTCCTCCAGCATGAAGGCCTTGTAAATGACCTAAAAGGTCTATATGTGAAATCTGCATTTGCTTATCTCTCAAGATTTATTTGCTCCTTGCATATGTGCAGACTTGTGGATCAGGACCCAATCTTATGAAAAATAAGCACATAAAATCATTACTTAATAAAGCCCGGGTACCACCCACTGCCAGCAGGTCGATTAAGACCTGTGACTCAGATTTTACAGACTAATGTGGAGCAGTTATTTTTTTTTTTAAACTGTACAGGGGGTAGTTAATGTCAGCCTTGGTAGTGAAGAAAATGAAATTGAGGCATCTTTGTAAAATCAATTTAATGACACATCATTATGTCTTGATTCATTCATTTCAAGCAGGATGAGGTCATGGCAAGAACATTTTAACAAGAAATGTTCTTCTAACCTTTTTCTAGCATGACAAACAAAAGAGCAAAAATGTATACTCTGACGAAAACATTATCTTGGCATATGTTATGAACAGCAGTCTGTATATTCTGTGATTCTTCTAATAATGTCAACCTTCCGATCATGCTGTTTTTGCCAAAATATGCTTCTTATTGCTAGGTTAACATATGCGCATGTAAAATATTATTAGTGTTTTTTGTGAAGTTGTAGAAGAATCACTTCCACCATTTTAGGGGAGGAAGCATTGAGAATGCTTGTGTGTGGGAGTATTGCTGCAATTGGGCATTGGACTGCTCTATGGATGTTGGGCATATGGATGTTAACAAGTGGACTACTCAAACTGGAAAGAGCAGGATGGTGTATATTTAGATCCCAGTCCATCGCTTTTCATTTTCAGGTCTTCATAGTTCCACAGAGTTCCTACTTTGAGGTTCCTTCCACACTGAGCACAATTTAGTCCCCAGTGGTAATCCCGACCGCCACACAAGGCGATCACTTCCTCACTTGGCCTCTCATTTCAGTTGGCCTCTCTCCTCCATACTATATTTTCATCAGCGTTTTAAGCTGACATGATTGTGGGTCTCTGATGATCACTTGTGTGGTGGCTGGGCACTGACATTCTGGATCATGGCCCCAACATACTAGTTAGCTAGTTATCTAGTTTAGAGAGATGAGCAGTTACAGTTAATTCCATGCAACATCCGGAGCTGTATCACATAAAGTGAGCACTGGGAGCAAAAGTTAGGGCACGGTCTCTGCCACAGTGTTGGGCTGTTGTTTTAGATAGTTGGAAAGCTTGAGCAGCGATAGTTTACCACCTTAGAAAGCGATAAATGGTCACTTGTCACAGGAACTTTCAAGGCATGTACTGGTTGTGCCTGGAAATGTAGCAGCATTTGTTGACATATTTCAAGTAAGAATCAGAAAGAGACTAACCCCTCAGAACCAAGGGGATAGGGTTAGAAATCAACCAAAAACAATTACTTCACCAAGAATATGTCTAAATAAATTATATGAATAACTGCATATATAATTATAATACAATTATGTAATAATGTGCAAAATATCTCCATATGCTCAATTCATACATTTATTTTAAAAAAACATGACATTAAATATAGACCTAGAAATAAACAAATTTCACGTAACATAAAGCATTGCTGGAAGACCTAAAAAAGACACATTCATAAGTCTTTTTAAAAAGTTCCACATCACCAATATTGCCAATATACAATAACGAACCAATACTTTATTTCTATTTGTACAGTGTACTGCTGATTGCGGATTTTAATCCAAATATCCTCAGGTAGAAAGAATAAAAAGGTGCATATCATTTATAATTTAAATTTACATTTATTTATTCAAAAACACTGTGGCATGTTATGTTTATGTCTCAAGTGAAGTACATGCCCCTGGCATTTCTTCATACGAGGACGTCATAGTCTTAGATCTCGACTTTCCTTGTAATACTAAACACAAATAAATGAACTTCTGGCATGGACCTTTATTGTGCCTCAACCTGCCAGAAAGCACTCTACAGAGCATCTCGAGAGTGAGTGGTTTCTGGAAGGGTCTTACTCTATGAAGGATTTTAAGGAAGGGTCTGCTAGTGGGTGACTTTGGATGTCATATAATTGAGACTTTCTACAGTGCATATTTAGAGCATGTCACAACGTGGATAGTATAATTGTATGCACTGACTGAACAGTCAATCAATATTTTTGGAACATTTTGTCAAGACTATAGTGGACTTCCACTCTTTCAATTTGCTCTGTGCGTTCTGTGGTGAGTACCCAGCAAGAGGCCGGAGACGTATATACCAACCAGGTCAAATATTGATGTTTTGTTTGTGTTGTTCTGTGTGTGTTTTTAAGGAGGGGCAATTTTAGTTACACTGTGACACATTTTACAGAATGTCCCACATCCATTAAGTGTTTAGACCAGTCCTGATAATCTGCAGATTAAATGGGGGAAATGAAGGAAAGTATTTGGAGCTACATGGAATGTGTGTGGGATTCGAGTGTTAATCTGAAATGGAAATGGGTAGCAATATTGCATTGCTGTGAACCAGAAGGACAACTCTGGGAGAGGTAGGTGTGTGCATGCGTGCGTGCGTGCGTGCGTGTGTTTAGGTGGATTTGGGTCCTGTAACTATTTCTGAAAGAGGAATTATGTACAGGAAAGCTTGTTTTTGCCGCATAGTATGAAAGTGTCAAATTGAGCGTTTAAAGAGGATTAAGGAGTGTTTGCAAGTGGGGCTTTGATTTGTGGACCATAAAGAGCAGAGATTAAGGATAACCAAAATAATTCTGATAGATTCCATATGCTACAGGTTTGCTGTTCAGTTAGATGTAAAGAAATATAATACCTAATTTTGTCCAGCTGGTTGAACATGTATAATCAGAGGGAATAGGATGGGTGTTGATCAAGGTAGGTTGACAGCGAGAATGATTAATAAGCAGGCAAAAGCCAAGATGGTGCTTGATATCAGTAAACCAGTACATGTGTCAGAAAATATTACAGATAATTAGGTGCTATTTTTACTGTAGTGTGTGACAAATGGTTTACCACGTTTTTTGGAACTTATAGGAGTGGCAGCGAAAATGAGCAAATCAACTCGCACTGATAAGGCAAATGTGTGGAAAATGAATGCTGTAGTTATGTAGACCTGGGTGAAATTTCTGCAATTTCCTCTGCCGAAATACCAAAAATGCCCAAAAATGATGTGAAATTCTGCATTATTATTGGAAATGCCAGATTCAGCATTTTCCACTATTTTTCATGTATATGTTTCCTTGTGTTCATTTTTGGCACAAGAAAGTATTTCATGCCATGAAATGTACTAAATCAACTATGACACATACAACAGATCGATATATTAAGCGGTGCCCTGGTGCCCACTCGGTGTGCCCTACTCCATTATTTTTGTCGGGGGCTGCGGGGGGAGCCCCAGGACTCCAGCAGCCCTGGTGACTGCCTTCTCCTGCAGGAGCCAGCTTTTTTTCATTTTAAAGAGGCATGCCCCGGTGCCTACCCAGGGGACCCCACAGCATGTCCCTAAGTAGGGGCTGTGTGGAGAAGCCCAGGGCACCTGCAGCCCCACTGGCTCCCCTGCCTGCACCCATCATATAAGCAGCGGGAGACAGGATTCCGTCCATTCCACAGGAGAAGGTTCAGTTTTCTCCCGTGTGGTGTGAGCAATGAAGTATTTTTTACCTGCCTGAGACAGCAGGTAGGGAAAGGTTTTGCGCTCATTACACTTTTCCTACCTGCACTCTCAGGCAGGGAAATAAATGGTGCCCGGGGGTTGGCGACCCTGGGACACCGTCCCTGAGCCAGCCACAGGGGATGGGGTACCCGGGGCCAACCAGTGACTCTAGGATGGGGGCAATGCAGCCTTCCTCCCCTTTATTATAATATTGGTCCTGGAGGGTGGGGTCTTGGCACTTCTTACACACGCCCCCTTCCACTCTATTTTCAATACTGCACTGGGGATTGGGGTCCCTGGGGCCTTTTTAGGCTTGGGGAGGGGGCCGCACACACCTCTCCTTTTTTAAAATAGCAGCCATAAGTGGTATGGGGTCCTGGGGCCTATTAGAGGCCCCCATCACCAGGCATGGGGGTCATAGTAGCTCTACTCTGCCCCCATGTCTTTTTCTTATATTTTACTTAGGACAGAGTCCCGAGTCCTAAGAAGGCTGCCATCACCTCGTAGTTGATGTGGTGGCAGCCTATCAGATCTCAGCCTGAGAATTTATCTCACTGCGCATCCTCACTGCGCATCCTCGCTGCAAAATTTATACCGCATTTTGAGCCTTAATTGCTTAAAAACTAATGAAGAGATTTACGTCTAATCACAAAAGGCACTCTTTCTGGCCAAGACCTAGCATTCTGAATAATGTGGTCTAAATCTTTTCAGGTGTTTGGGCTATAGCTGTGCCTAATGGTCTGAATGTTTTAAATGGGGAAAACTTGTTTTGAGACCCCTCTTTTTTTTAGGCCCTAAATTGACGGATCACCCTGAAACTTTACATGCGCAAACTAGACAAAAAATAGCACATTTTTAGGACGTTTCATATAGATTCTACCACTGGGCACAGGTAAACTTATAGCTATATGTAGAGATAGATAGATAGATAGATAGATAGATAGATAGATAGATAGATAGATAGATAGATTTATCGATCATGATGTTACTTAGAAGTGGAGTTAGGAATAGTACATCTACACTTACCTTTATATGTGTACTTTAATGACATGGTAGTCATTCTGCACTCAATATTGATGCAGAAGTAGGCCAATAGGTTGTTTCTCAAAACTGTGGCATGCAATCCAAATTAGGCTACAACAAAAAGTGGAAACTCAAGTTTTAGATATTTTTTTCTTACCAGTGTATATCACTAAATATTTTCTTTCACGATTTCAAGAAAACAAATCTCAAGTTTTAGATATTTTTTTCTTTCCAGTGTATATCACTAAAGACTTTCTTTCATGATTTCAAGAAAACAATATAATGGTATTTCCAAATGTAAGCTTTTATCTAGTGGAGCCCAATGTATTTCGTGCAGTAGAAATTGGAATGAAAAAAAGTAGTAATGTTCTGAACCCTATGGGGATAGTCAATGGCCTGCATGAAACCAAAAGGGGAGTTTGTTAGGGAACCCAGCCTCTGGTTCGTCCCTGATTCTTACTAGAAACTGTATTTGTTGCATCCTAGTGTGTGCCTCTGGGGCTGTTGACTGGCTTCTTAGTTGACTGTGTAGTTAGCATAGTTTGCTGGCCCATTTTTGTTGAGTTGCTTCACGTAAGCATTCTGGAAGGGTGTTTCATCTGTAATGCAGGGGGATGAATGGGCAAGGGACATGTTCATTATTTGGATGTCTTCGGTGGCTGAATTTGAACCAAGTGCTCCTCATGATCATTCTTATCTGTTGGAACCGCGCCCTTGCTGGTGATATCCACCTTTGCTTTTGTACCAGTGAGAGCCTGTGGAGAAAATCGTGGCTCTCTAGTGAGGTAAGAACAGCCACTAAGAGCTAACAGGCACGCGAAGACCACCAGTGTTTTCCTCTGTCTTCCTTTGTTCTACTCTGTTGCCCTCTACTTTCTAGAGGTTTCTTTTTATGTATTGTGAATTTAAACGTTGCATTAAACCTGTTTAATGAGTGTTGGTTAAAAATGCTATTTATTTTCTTGACACCATGAACGTCTTCCAGAATCCATTCAAAACCAAACAAAATAGTACAGAATAATTCTCATTTTTCTATTTTAAATTAGAATTTCTTTCATCTGACTGTGTACAAATAACCATCCGTCATCAATGTTCGAGAGATTTTCTTTCATGGACACCTCATAAACTTTGGGTGTTTATACTGTAAATCTATTGCACCCATTCTGCATAAAAAACATTTTTCACACAAGATGTAATAATCAGCACTCCAAAACTTCACACATTACATGAATGATGTTCTAATTATTATTATTTAAAAATGGTCTCACAACCAAAGTGCCTTAAAAGTTCTATTGTGCTCTATTGCCTACAAGTGTAACTCTTTTTAGTTATTGTAAATTCTCACAATTACCATACTTGAGGATCATGTAATAGGGGTATCACACTTTTTATCAAAGATAACCGTAGGCTCAAAAAAAGTCTCTTGAACCCCATGAAAGGGTTGTATGACAGAGGCACGCATGAGCCTGAGCCTCCCCTGAGTCTTGAAAACAACCCAACCCCCCTGAGCCCTAAAAACTACTCCCATCCCTAAAAACTAACGGCACCCCTCAAAACCCGGCCCCAGCCCCATTAACCAGACCCCGTCCCGGAGGTCCCTGTCCTGATCCTTCCTCTTACTGTGCCCGCCCATCCATTCTGCATCTAGACCGCACAATGCCTTAACCATGCAAATGTGTGGTTAAGGCATATGCGTGGTTGAAGCAAGCTTGGTTCCGCTTGTGGGGAAATGGCATGCGTGGCTCCGCACGTGCAAATGACACCATTCAATGTATTTTAGTTCATGGTTTTGTTGCCATACTGTGCTATTTGGTTTCTGGCATATTATGCACGCATCTGGGACCAGCAAATGGTTAGCCATATGTCAAGCAAAAAATGTATTGAAAAAAATATTTTTGGTGCATTAAAAATTCAAAAACAAAATAGTATATCAATTTGTGGCAGATTGGTGATTAATGGCAGTTTGGTCATTTTTACTACTTTTATATTGCCCCACCCCAACTGAATGGGGGGGGCGCTTTTTTCGCTACAAGTCATGTTTCTGTACAGCCTGCATTACTCGCTTCTGAATAAATTAATGAATATAATAGAAGTCAGTACTGTGGCTTGCATAGCACACACTGCAAACTGAAGTGCATCCTTTTGCCTATTCTTCAGTTTTAGAGACCCTTAACTCTCTCTCCATGGAAGATGTGAAGTGTCTTTAATTAACTCCAATATAGAAGATAAATGTCCTATTGATGTCAAAAAAAGGCTTATCAATTAATTTCAATTCAGCAGAAAACATGTTTGAATATGTTGTGCATAATCTAACCACAGCAAGAGTATGAGATTCAATATTTTAATTAAAATTGTCATCACTGCCTACTTTTTTTATATAATCTCATACTTAGCTGTAGAATCGGTTACAGAGTTTCCCAAATATGAGACCTGCTGCACAGTGTGTTTAGCGGAGAGTGCAGGACTCATATTTTTTAATGACGAAACATTAAAACTATTGCCTTTCAAGATCCCCAAGGAGCACCTGTGACTAATAATGAGCAGACTATGCAACGATTCTTTTATCAACACTGTATTCATTTTTTCCTCTACATTAGGGTCAGGCTGGCCATTTGGGTGTGCTCACATTTAGCCATTGCCAGAAATTTGATTTATTAGTGAAAATGTACTAATTATGGCTGCCAGGCCAGTGACGTAGCAAAGGGGTGTGGAAGTGGTCCTTCCCGGGCGGCACGAGTTCTGGGGGCAGTGGCCTCCCCCCTCTTACCTGCGGCTGTCGCAGGAATCGCAAGCACCCCCCACCCGCTCTTACATTTGGCCGCCACAGGACGGCAAACGCAGAGGCCTATCTACGCCACTGGCTAGGCGTTCAGTGAAAGTGACTTAGCAGCTATAAATCAATGCACTCCTGCAAAAAATCAATCCTGTGCTCAGGAGTACTTATATAAGTGCAGATTTACGATTTCCTTTGTGCCTAAGGTCCTATACATGATAATACGTCGAGGATGTCTTCTTTAGTCATACAGATAATTCTTCAAAGTGCAAAGTTTGTTTTCTTAACTTGTTGGTGCTGACGTGTCAACCCTAGAATTGTGCTCCATACTGAGTAATCCAAAATACCTTTGCCATTGACTGAAGTTCAAGGATAACCCCCAAATGGTGCTTAACATAAAAATCTTGGGCCTTATTTAGAGGTTGGCAGACTGGATACTCTATCAAAACGGGACAGATATGCCACCAGCCGCATTACAAGTGCCATAGGCTACATTGCACTCATAATTTTGTGTATGGGACATCTGCCATGTTTGTGATGGGACATCTGCCATGTTGTGATGGGACATATGCCATGTTTGTGATGGAGTATCCTGTCTGTCAAATTCTAAGAACGGCCTCATGTTTGAAATGAGGTAGCTGGAATGTATCCCATCGAGTCAAGAAAGACAGTCTCCCACACACTCATCAGCAGCAGACTCGACTACGGCAACGCACTCTATGCCGGCATCACCCAGAAACTCCTCAAGAAACTGCAGATCATTCAGAATGCCTCCGCCAGACTCATCCTCAATATCCCCTGCCGTAGCGACATCACCGGCCACCTGAGAGACCTCCACTGGCTCCCAGTCAACAAAAGAATCACCTCCAAGCTCCTCACACACCCCTACAAAGCCCTACACGATGTGGGGTCTGCATACCTCAACCACCGCCTCGCATTTCACGCACCCACCAGAGAACTCCGCTCCGCCCAACTGGCCCTGGCCATCGCCCAACATATCCACAAGACCACAGCTGGAGAAAAATCCTTCTCCTACATCACAGCAAAGACCTGGAATACCCTGCCTCTCCGCCTAAGGACAGCACAGTTGAGCACTTACAAATTGTACATCTCTCTTAACCAGAAAACACACTATTTAAAGTGGTGTCAAGGGATGGTTGGTTCCAATCATAGGCCCACTTGAAACCCATCTGACCTGGATTCCTGACTCATGTAATGCGAACGTCAGTAAACTGTTGTCACAAAGATCATGGAATCTTCAACATAACTCTTTAAAATCCATCATAGCATCACAAGCTAGTGAGCAGTGAAAGCATATATTTGCACTAGCTACACAACGGTGAATGGTGACGTGTTATTCTTGACTTTTAAAATATTGTAACGCACTGTTCAAGACACATCAAATTCACCACAGAACTGTAGGCAGGGTAAACAGAATACAAATGCTTTACGTTTATTTAACCGAAAGAATATAACCACGTAGGAGAATAGAATGGGACTTGGCAAAGTTGAGCAGTAAGTGCCTCTGAATACAACCTACGCATGTTATAATTGTGGTGGGCTCGTGAAAATGTGGAAAACTAGACCTCTCTGGTAGTCTCCCGTCGGATGTCATGTAAAACGCAGTGTTTGTCTTTCACACTCAGCATGAATGTGGTTCAGTATCCTAGTAAACACATTTTTATTAGCATATATAATAAGACATGAAGAACAATATCCTAGACTCACTTCAAAACCCTATTTTTTGTCTCCCTAGGTGATTATGTAGTTATGACCGTTTACTTCGATTTAAGCAGAAGAATGGGATACTTCACTATTCAAACCTACATTCCTTGCATATTAACAGTCGTCTTATCCTGGGTATCATTCTGGATTAAAAAAGATTCTGCACCAGCAAGAACAGCACTGGGTAAGGATCCTAAAGTTGTCGACTTAAGTAGCATTCCATTATGCATGTAGTAAATTAGAGCTTGTGGGCCTGATTCACAAAGGTAAACTTACACTTTTGTGTAAGTTTACATTTATTTGCTATTCACAAAGGTATTTTACTAGTAGTATCTTTAGGACTGCGGCGTCTCCGCACATAAAAAGATAGGAGCGTCCAATATTTTTCTATGTGCAGGCCCCCTGCGGTCATGTAGACACTACTAGTAAAATACCTTTGTGAATAGCAAATTTCGTAAACTTACTCTAAAGTATAAGCTTACCCTTGTGAATCAGGCCCAAAAAGAGCATGATTTGTTCGTATTTGTGGATATATCTGCACACATCATTTTGTTGCTCTTCTTACACATTCATTGGCTTGATAAGTTGGCTTGGGGATTCCCTTTTGTAATACAGGTTGTTGGGATGGAAAGTCCTTTGCATGGTGATGGACATGCACCCACTGTACTGATGTTTGGATCCCTAATGCTAATTTGTTGTTGTCATAGGCAAACATGGATCAGGCATGTGTGCCATGACATATGCCTGTCTCACATAATGTGGTGTTTTTGGACTGGGATGAGCATCCAAAACACTACCCTCAGACTGATGAAAGGCTACTGCCTTTAACATAAGTTAAGCAGCATGAGTGCAACATACCGTTTAGCGATCAGTATGAATAAACAGGTAATTTTTTACCTGTGTCACTGTACTGAGGCCTACAGGTTCACTCATTTAAAGTTCCACTGCTGTGTGCTTAACTCACCCTTGGCCTACATCGGTTAGGTGTGTAATACTATGCAGTGCATATGTAGTGTACATGTGCTGGGTGCCCGTGAATGGTACAATGCAGAGATAATGCAGTACTGTGCAGTATGTGGATGTTACATGAATGTGCTGGGCCTATGTGTGTCTGTGAGTGGTACAATACATGAAGGATGTAGTGCTGTGTAGTGCGTGTATGTTATGTGCATGTGCTGGGTGTATGTTTGATTGCAAATGGTACAATGCATGAAGGATGTAGTGCTGTACAATGCGTGTATGAAGTATTCATGTGCTGGGTGTAATCAATCAATCAAGCAACTTGTAAAGCATGACTACTCACCTCTAAGGATCTCAAGGCACTGGGGGGGGGGAACTGCTGATCCGTTGAAGGCACTGAGGCTCAGTTGAAGAGCCAGGTCTTGAGGACCTTTCTAAATTGAGGCAGCGACGGTGATTGCCTGAGGTGGAAAGGCAGGGTGTTCCATGTTTTTGCTGTGATGTAGGAGAACGATCTTCCTATGGCTGTGGTCCTGCAGATACGTGGGACGGTGGCCAGGGCCAGTTGGGCGGAGTGAAGTTCTCTGGTGGGTGCGTGAAATGCAAGGCGGTGGTTGAGGTATGCAGGTCCCACATCGTGTAGGGCTTTGTAGGCATGTGTGAGGAGCTTGAAGGTGATTCTTTTGTTGACTGGGAGCCAGTGGAGGTCTCTCAGGTGGCCTGTGATGGGGCTGTGGCAGGGGATTTTGAGGATGAGTCTGGTGGAGGCATTCTCAAACTTCTAAGGTTTTTTGAGGAGTCTCTGGGTGATGTTGGGGTAGAGTGCGTTGCCGTAGTCAGGTCTGCTGCTGATGTGTGTGTGGGTGTTCGTCTTTCTGGACTCGGTGGGAATCCACTTGAAGATCTGTTGGAGCAAGATGATGAGACGGAGTTGATCTGGAAGTTCATGGTGAGCGAGGAGTCCAGGATGATGCCGAGGTTTCGTGCTTGGTCTGTGGAGGATCCAAGATCTGCGGGACACCAGGAGTCGTCCCAGGAGGAGGGGGTGGAACCCACGATGAGGACTTTGATCTTCTCTGAGTTGAGCTTGAGGCAGCTGTCCTTCATCCAGGTGGCAACAGCCTTCATCCCATCGTGGAAGTTGTTCTTGGCGACTGTGGGTTCGTTGGTGAGGGAGAGGATCAGCTGGGTGTCCTCTGAGTAGGAGACAATGTTAAGGTTGTGGTTCCTGACGATGGCTGCAAGTGGGGCTATGTAGATGTTGAAGAGAGTGGGGCTCAGGGAGAAGCCCTGAGACACTCCGCAGCTGATCTCTGTGGGTTCAGAGTGGAACAGTGGTAGTCTGACTCTCTGTGTTCAGCCGGTGAGGAAGAAGCGGATCCATTCTGGGGCTTTGTTGCGCATGCCAGCATCATGGAGTCTTGTGCATAGGGTGCGGTGGGAGACTGTGTCGAAGGCAGCCGAGAGGTCCAGGAGGATGAGGGCTGCAGTTCTGCCCCAGTTGAGGAGGGTGCGGATGTTGTCTGTGGCATCGAGGAGGGCGGTCTCGGTGCTGTGGTTGCTTCAGAAGCCGGACTGGGAGAGGTCCAGGATGTGGTTCACTTCAATGAACTTGGAAAGTTGGGCATTGATGGCCTTTTCGATGACCTTGGCTGAGAAGGGGAACAGAGAGATGGGTCTGAAGTTCTTGAGGTACTTGGGTCAGCAGAGGGTTTCCTCAGAAAGGGGTTGATCTCTGTGAGTTTCCAGTCTTCCGGGAATGTGGTGGAGTTGATGGAGCTGTTGATGGTGTGACAGAGTTCGGGGGTGATGGAGGTGCCGGCTCTGTTGAAGATGTGGTGCGAGCAGGGGTCTGATGGTGCTCAGGAGTGGATGCTCTTCTTGATCTTGAAGGTGTCGTCAGCAGTGAGGGGAGTCCAGCTGAGTAGGGTCTGCTGAAGTTCCAGCGTTGTTCAGTACAGTGGTTGAGGGTGGGGTGAGAGGATCTTGGGTATCGAGGCTATTGAAGCTCTCATAGATCTCCTTACTCTTGCGGTGGAAGATGGTACCAAGGTTGTTGCAGAGGTGGGATGTCTGCTGTCTCTGTGCTGGGTTTGGCAAATTCTTTGACCACAGTGAAAAGTTCTTTGCTATTGAGTGCGTTGGTATTGATCCTTTCTTGTAGGGCCACTTTCTTTGCTGTTCTAATAAGGTGGGTGTATGTCTGTCTGTGAATGATACAATATATGGGAGAATCTGTGTTCCATTTGGGAGACCCAGGGCTGCATGTTGAAAAAGGAGGCGGTAGAGGAATCCCTTCAGACAGATTTGTGTGTTGCTGCATTCCTGTAAGCTGGTTGGAACACGCTGGCGAAAGGGAGAGCCAGGCTTTCGAGTACACTTCAAAGGGTGCTCTTCAATTCAGAGAAGAGGCCTGTGCACATCTCGGGAAGGAAAGAAGGCTGATAACAGGATTGTAAAGAGTAGGGCTAAGGCCCTGGGGTTACCTCTTGATACACATATCACTGTGGCTGACATCCAGGTGTGACTTTCTAGTCACTCCGATGGCCTGTGTTGTGGGGCTATCAGAGTTGGAGTTGCGCCTACAGTGACAGATTGTTTTCTGGAAGAAGAGAGTGCAGACGAGTGGGCACTTCAAAAGGAAGCAGATCCCCAACATAAACTTCAAAGATTGAGGCTCTAAATCACATTTGGTATCTGGTAATGGACTATAAGAAGGGAAGCTTGAGACCCCAAAAATTGTCAACTGTCAAACAGCCAGAGGAAAAGCTCTGCAAGACTTCTGCCTTTAGCCAGAGCTAGGCGCCAAGGCCCATTGGTCTCCCAGCTGGGTGAGGGGACATCATCCAGGGAATCCAAGACTACCTGCCCTGGAGCCTGGAGCACCAGCCCCTACCTGCTTGCCAAGACAAGTGTGCCCTAGTGCAGTAGAGCATTGGAGGGAGCAAGGTCCAGTGGGGAATCCTGACTTGTGAATCCCTTAGCAAGGTGTGAAGGGATGACTGCTGCACCATTCAAGTTGTTGCAGGGAAAGTCAGCAATCCTTGTATCTCAGAGGAGGGTTGCCATGAACTGAGTCATGATAGTTGCTGCAACTGGTTATCGCCTGTGTGCAGGGAGAATCTGGTGACCGCATATGTCAGGTGAGGCCACTGTGAATAGTTTTCTGTGCTGAGTGGGCCATACTCAATTCGGGCCTGAGGGAATATGCTTGTCAGATAGCGCTTCGGCGCTAGAACCCTTAGGACTTTAATACATAGTTTGAGAGGGAGTCCTGAGACTTGGTCTACTAGTGGGGCTTCATCTGAATATTGTCTATAGTGAATGATGAATAGCCACTACCACTAGCTTGAGGGAACTGGGACTCAGGTATCCGCCTATAAAACTCTGGATCCTCTGCCTCAGGGGACTGTCTGTATTTTTTGTGAATGTCGTATTTTACTTTGTGGTGCTAGCTGTATATAAATGCTTCTTTTATCACAAAAGCGAGTATTTGGCTGCTGCACATATTTTGAGTTATGAGCCTGTGTTCCCCTCCGGCCCTGTGTCTACCAAACCCCCTCCCCCGAGAAACCTTAGACTGCTCGACCCACACTAGTACCGAGAGTTAATCGCTGAAGGGTTACTTGGCCCAGTTACTCAGGATCCATAGTAGGTTGGACCCCGGCACATCAGGGTAAAAGACCTCATCCCACACAGCTGGATCCTGTGATCCCTGCTTGCCCCGTAGTGCTTTGAAAGGTGTTCTGACACAGGTACTATTGTTAACAAACTTTTCCTTCATTTCCAATTTCTATGCACCATTTCTGTGTGGGAGAATAATAAATAGTAGTCTACTGCAAAGCTTATATCAGAGTTATCATCTGAAAAATGCTTTAATCTTTAGAGAGCCCTAACGATAATAAACTGTAATAAAACATTTTAAAGGTCGTTTTTAATATGCTACAGAGGCTGGCCTGTTCATTAACTAAAAGTAAAACCTGACACATTTTCAATGGAAGAATTGTCACCTTAATTTTTTCAGGTTTGTCAGCTCACTGAAAATGGTATTAGAACAGATGGTGAAACTCCAGTAACATTAGTCATCAATTCTATATCTCTCCATGTGTGTGATAAAATGCTTTCCCTGAACCCAACTTGAAAATGAGCCGATTGAGTAGGAGCTAGCACAGATGTCCTCCATGAGCCACATATTTGGGAGTGATCACAAAACATTTTTGGCTGGCGCGATTTCATGTCCTTAGTAGTGAGTTACAGTACTGCTGGAGGAAACACGTTATCACGTGCTATAAAAGCAGGTTTCTGTACGTGATAATGTGTGACATTAGAGCTGAGAGGAGCTGGCCTAACGGCTAGCGTGGTCGACCTGGGAGCTGGGTTCAAGTCTCGGCAATGACGCTGAACATCCTGTGATTCTGGGCAAATCACTTAATCTCTCCATGCCTAAAAAAATGAATGTGTCCTCATGTAATGCAACTGGTGCTATGTAAAGCGCTCCGATACCTTCGGGTCAAGTTCGCGCTATATAAAACTCCGTAAGATAAAACGTTTCTGTTAGTTTTGGGTGCCATTTTGTGGGGATGGTTACCTAGTCTGTTGCTTTTGTGCTGCAGTGTTACAATGAGACGTTGTTGTGTTCCACAGTGGTTATAGTGTTGCCAAATGGCTTGACTTGTATTTTGACCTGGTATCCTTAGTGTTCTGTAGTTTTGTGCATGTTATTATATTCTATTCTGTTTACTGCTGAGATTTAAATAAATGCTGTTAAATTTCCAGCTAATGCAGAACAAAAGGTTGATGTTTTTGTGGCAAAATACCATTTACCATTGTCTAGGGTGGAAAATTAGATCTGATCCTGTTCTCCACTGCCCACAATCAGGAGAGTGATCTGTGCCATTCTCAAGAGGTTCTAGCCACTCTTTGTACAGAGTGAGTAACTCATGGTTGGGCTTGACAAATGATAGGAATGATGTACACTACACGTTATATGAAATGCTGATGCATGTTTAGTCCTAGGTCTCTGGAAAGCAAGCTGGTTTAAGAGCTGAGGTTAGACTCATCCTTCATTGGTTTTCTTCTACATCACTGTCAATTTCGCACTGGGATTGAAACAAATTACCATTTCAATACCAAATTGCCTTCTAAGTAAACTGCCACCCATTTTGTTTTCGAAAGATCACAATAATGTGACTTGCATGTTGTTTCTCCCATTATAATTTGCACAGGATTGTAAAAGGAGATCTTCACAACATCAGAGTGAGAAAGTGTCTTTATTAAATTGTCAACCCCATTGTGTGTGCACCAACACTGATGGTTTTTTCCCTCTGTGCACTGGGACACTGCTAACCAGGCATGCGCTCTGACCCCTAAAACATGTTGAATTGGCTAGCACCTACTTGGAATATGTAACTTTTCTATAAATCAATATTATATTGCATCTAAAGTACACCCATGACCTGGAGAGTTGAAATGTCACCTATGGACTGCATAACTACTGTGCCATCCACCAGCGTGACCCGGCAAACATGACTCCAGGCCATCCACTGTTTAAAACTGTAACCCAACCTGTCAAAACAAACCCTTTTTGATTTGAGAAAACCTCCTTTTTAGTTAGCAAAAAGTTTTTGATTTTACTAAAATGTGTATAATATACTTACTTATATTGACTTTCATTCGACTCTCTTTAACCATTGGTCTGTTGTTGTGTCATTCATATTTTGGTTCCACGCACTACCGAATATAGCATGGGGCAGTGGGTCAGCCTACGCAAGCCACTGGTTAACTTCACTTTGAGTGACTGCATTTTGCTCTCTCACAAGGAGCACATCCGCATACAAGCTAGTCTGCTTCAGTGCTTTATTGTGGCATTTGTATTTAGACCCTGATGTGATAGCAGGAGGCTTCTGATACACATTCCATCTCAGTCAGATCCCATCTTCTGACAAACTGTTGTAGTTTTGCTTTTCTAACTGCTGCTTTTTCGCAGCAGATCAGATTGTGTCCATTTGAAATTGTTCTGTATAAACTTATCCTCGTTCTACTTTTTTTGCTCTCCTTTTTTTCTTATTTCTTTCTTAATTTCTTTCCCTTTTTCTTTCCTTCCCTCTCTCCTTTCTTTTGCTTTCATTTTCTTTTCTTCCTTCTTTCTTTATTTTTACCTTCTTTAATTCTTTTTTCTTTCTCTTTCCTTCTCACTTTCTATCTTTCTCCTCCTTTCTTTCTAATTCTTTCTTTCATTCTTACCTTTCTTCCTTTTTTCTGTTTTTCTTTCTTTCTTCTTTCTTTCCGTCTTTCTTTTTTCTTTCCTTCTTGCCTTTTATTTTTCCTTCTCTGTCCTCCTCTTCTTTCCTTTCTCTCATTCCTTCTTTCTTTCTCTTTCTTTCTTTCCTTCTCTTATTTTTGCCTCTATTCATTCCTTCTTTCCTTCTCTCTTTCTTTCTTTCCTTCTTTCTTTCTTTCTTTCTTTCTTTCTTTCTTTCTATCTTTTTTCCTTTCAAAAGGCTTTCAGCTAAAACCAGACTGACTGACTGTTTTTAGGTCTGTGTTAGCCAAGACCTTTTGATTTTACTAAAATGATGTGTAGAACACATAGGGGCTTCAGCAAGAATTCACCCATTAGTTTTTAGTTGGTGTCATTCACATTTTTCTTCCACCCACTCCAGCATGCATTATGGGGCAATGCATTAGCCCACTTCAGCCATTGGCTGACTTCACTCCGAGTTATAGCATGCCACCCTTTCAGTGCTAGGGAATATTATGGTAATGTGTGTTTTTTAGAGACCAAACTACTTTTTTTGTGCCTGTAGCAAATGATTTTGTTATAGATTGATGAGGGCCTGGCATATTGCCAAACAATAAAGCTTTGCAAAAACCATGAGAAAACAAAACAACAATTGCCAGAAGGCTGGCTGCCAATGTCAGACCTTTTGGCTTTGCCCATGCGCGTTAAGTAATAATAAGTCACTCCTGTGTAAACTTTGTGGCTCGCAAGGCAGGGTGCATAGTATTTAAATGTAGGGCATATAGGAATTTCATCTTAACATGTCCTTACAGGAGTGGTCTTCAATCTTCTTAATGTTGTGCCCACCCCTGTAAAATAAAAATCCTCGGGCACCCTCTCAGTTTTTTCACAATTATTCTGCTAAATTGGCAATGTTTAAATATGTTTAAACATTGCAGTTAAGATCTGTTACCCATTTTTACACATACCCCCAGTCAGGATATAAATTACAAAAGTTGTTAGCGATGGCCCATTACAAGGTGGCTAACTGCGGCTCATGTTTTTAAAACTTGAAACAAAGCATGATGCTTCTCTTGGCCAGAGACTGGTGCACCGCCGCAGATCACTTAAGGCACCCCCAGGGGGCCTGCCCCCCAGTTCATAGACCTTTGCTTTACAGTAACAGCACCCAAAAGCTATTTTCACTGTAGGAAGGTTTTCTGGCTGATAGGATAGAGAAGCACTGGGAATTAACATTAAATATAAAGTTTAAGGTCTCAGGTTGGTAACATCTAGAAACAGAATGCAAGGACTATTTTTTAATGTTTATTAAAAGTCTGACTCAATGCTAAAGTCTGATTTTTAATGTAAGTTAAGGAAAAAGGGGCTTTTAGAAATTTACCTTTTTCCTAACTAAAGCCCCTGGAGGCTAATTTGTATTAGCCTACAATTAATACCCAGCTGGTGAATAGCCCTGATGAGGTTTGAAAACTGCTCTCAAAGCAGAGGCAAAGGCCTGGGTGTGAGAGATGTTTTGTTCCTCTGACAGGATGATCAGTTGGGCAGTGCCCTGGAATTAATTTTCTTCAAAGAGGCCTGCTTTGTCAGGCATAGTTTAGCACAAAACTAAACAGGCCCTCTCTTTTGTCCTCCCAGTCAGGCACGCACCGAACATAGTGGGGGGAGATCTGCTCACAGAACTGGTTTGGAGTGACAAGGAGTAGGGGACCGCTGATTACCCTGGCCACACCTCTAGATGGCAATCTGGCTCTGCAAAAGGGAAGCAGGGTTACTCCATCTTGGATTTAGTGAGAAAGGGGCACTGTTGGGTTGTTTGCAGTAGGGCAACAAGGAACCAGTGCAAATTTGGGTAGAATTACCCCAGGGAACTTTTCCCTAATGGTTAGAAAGGGGTGAGGAGTTACCTGCCCACACAAGCTAGTGGCAGGCTGAAATGTGGCACCCTTTAAAAAAGTATACCCACTTGGCCTGTATTTCTTCTTGTGTGTCTAACAATTGCTATAAGTTCTGATCCCCAAATGCAATTATGCTACTTATGCAATATCTTTTTTATAAACCATATGTATTCTATTTTCTAAAATGTTCTCATATTCATTAATCTCAAAGAGCACATATTTCTTATAATGTACTCCATATATTTGAGTTATGCCGTAAATACTCAGGATACACAATCAATTGGGCAAGTCTTTCATATATGTGCTGTGTGGGGAGGCACTGCACCTTCCCAGGAACTGTGAGGCCCAGGTGGTGAGGGTATGATTTAGGGAATCTGGGGATCTACGTCATGAGTGATCCAAACATTTTCTTTGAACGTAACTTGGAGCCCCCATGCGATGCCTGAAGGAGTATGTGCAACACTGGAGAGGCCTCACCCTGTCATTGCTTGGGAGGGCATCATTGTTTAAAATGATGGCACTGCCTTGCTTCATTTATATTCTAAACAGCACCCCATACCTGGTTCCCCTCACAATACTTTTGAGACATTGATGCGGTGGTACGAACACTCCTCTAAGACAGGGGAGCTCCTAGGATCTCCTTAGTAAAATTGACAAGGGGCTGGTCTGATGGAGGAAGCACTCCCAGCCCTTCAATATTATTACTGGGTGGCCCCACGCACTGGGCCCATCTCCCACATGACGAACCTGCGTATAGGATTGATAGGCGTAATATGAGCCTGGTGGCTACTTTAGAGCCATCTAAGAAGGCGTGAATAACATAACGTCCCTGAACCCCACCTCATCGAAGATTAAACTCTGGCATGCTGCATTAGGGGCACTGGGTTGGTGAGGCAAGATCACCCGGGCCACGCATCTGTGGGACGCGGCGCAGTTAGGCCTCCTAGGCGAACATCAGGGATTTGATAAAAGGGATCTAAGTTTCCTGTCATGCGTAGGGGACTTATGGGCAAATGGGGGAATGAAGTCCTTCTGTGACTTACAGAGAAAATACCTGCTGGCACCCTCAGAGACTTTCCATTACCTGCAAATTAGGCATGCCCTGATGGGGGTGATACGGAAGGGAGAAGAAGTTATTGAGGCCTCCCCATTGGAGGATAGATTGCTTGATGATTATATCCACAAAAAAGTGGTTTCCTGACTTACCGCAAACTTTTAAATAACTCCACTGATCCCCTAGTTAGGCTCTGTTGAAGGTGGAGAATGACTTTGAACAGTGGGAGGATGATGAATGGCTAGAGGCGCTGGCATCCCTTAGAGAAGTAGTTATTCACTCCCGCTTCAGACGGTGCAACTTAAGATACTTCATAGGGCCTATTCTGCATGTACCATGCTAGATAAGATGGGGGATGTGGATCATCCCTGTGCACTAGGGGTTGTGGTTGTGAAGGTACCTTCTTCCACATGGTGTGGGATTGCCCGACACCTCAGATATTTTGAGCCACAGTGGTTTCCAGTATTATGGCACTGTACACTGTGAATATAGCACCCTCCTCAAAATGGTGCCTACTGAATATATTGGAGGCGACAGACCTGACTGACCAGGGCAGACAGGCGCTGGTTCACATTAGGTCTTATGGTGGCCAAACGTAACATAGCCAGAATGTGGAGAGCAACATCTGCCCAAGTGCTAGGGGTGGAAGTGGATATGGACTGGTGTATGATGGCGGAAAGGGTTGTCTATGAAATGGGGTGTCCCCACAAATAGAAAATTATCTGGGCAAAATGGAATGAAAGTAGGGAATGTTGTATATGCCTGTAAGCGGGATTGATTCACTGGTGTTGGAGTAATTGTTATCATATGTCAGATTTAGCTGTGAAGATACTGTGGGAAGGGCCAGACGGGCTGAACACTATAAGTACTGAATTGGACTCACTTATTTATACACACTGTGTGTCTACAGTCTTCACTGTATGGTGTTTATTTACTGCAATAAAAAGTATTACAAAAAAAGAAAAGTCTGCTTGTTAACTTTTTGTTCATGTATTTCTGCTGTAGGATTTTTGTGCCAAATTACTCATAACCATGTGAATGGACGTAGTCGCACAATTTTCCATTATTTTGCATCAATGATTTTACACAAATTACTCCAATTACTCTGGCGTAATTACAATTTAGCCAGGCCTAGTGAAAATCTCCACCTTTATCTTAGTAAATTGCATTTAGTAGTAGGTGAAGTTGTACCATTGGAGTACTACTTCACATACTCGAAAATGCCTTTGTGGATTGGCCACTATATTTTGAAACATGTGTTTGATATTTAAGATGTGATACAGTTTTGTACAATTCTTGGCCCCTTTGGTCCTTTTTTATGTTTTCTACATTTACTTGAGCTATCATTTTGTCCATCGATGCTAAATGTTTCTTAGAAAAAGTCAACATTTATTTGATTAGATACTGATAACCTTTTTGATTCTCTGTTCCCTCTGTAGCAAGACATTTTCTTCAAAGTATACAGCATATGCTAATGATAAATACATTAACAACAATAACCACACCACTTAAATAAGCAATAGATTGCAAACATGGTAGGTAATAGAACTCTGGATGTGATCTAACTGGTAGGCACTATATATGCACTGTAGTGAGAGGACAGCCGGAATCTTCCAATGTCGCATCACCCTACACACACCTCAATGTACGGGTATTTTACATTAAGTATGGTTGTCATTTTTTTCTTAAACACAGACACATTTAGAGTACAATACTTGTTTAAATCTTAGCTTTAGATTAATAATTTAAGTGTGGCTCACATTTGAGATAGAAGTTTATGAAACAGCTTGAATAGAGAACAATTAAATCATTCAATCTGTTTGAAGCATACAATCAAGTAATAGAGTAAAACTGCCAAAGGTATTGGGACTTCAAAACTATAATTATTCAATAAATTAACTTTATGAATTTCTCATGTAAAAAAAAATAAAAGCTTTATACCAATGACTAAAATTAACTCTGTGAAAATGCATTAATATGTGATTCAAAACAAATCTAGTTTAAGGCAAATGTTCAATATACATAAAATAGTCAAAATATACAAACTGAGCAACATTTGGATACCACCAGTAACAGATGATTAATGATGACGTGTCAGACTCCACAGGGCTTTAGCAATTCCCTCATCCATGACATTAAGGGATATCATCATAAACAATTGCTTTAAGTGGACAGAGTAGTTGAAGGCTACTGGATATTGGTGCTGCCTCTTCCCACTGTTCGGTATGCGATACATAAATCTAAATCAATGATGGAATTAATTGCTTTCAAACAAATTGATGCCTCAACATCTCTTTTTACAAATAACAAATGTACATTTTGATTCTAATTACATTTTCAATGTCCATTTTGGGAGGGAAATTTAACAATATTCAAGCTTGAAACTCAAATATAACATTTCCCTCTCAATTTTCAAAAAAGGACCCGTGACTGCATAAATGTATTTTTTACACCAATCTTGGTTCTAATTTGTTTATGAGAAAAATAACAAAGGGTGTCTGCAAGGACAATGCAAATGTAGTTGGTAGCAGTCTTTCCCTGGTATGCGATAAAAAGTGCAGTAAATTAGAATTTAAAAATGTAAATACTTTGGTCTTTTACTAATGTGTGAGTTGAAATTTGAAAACAGATTACTCAGATCATTAAACGTCCTCAAATGCAACACATTTTAAGTTTTTGTCTACTCCTTTTTGTAGGAGAGTAGGATCTGCTTCACATGGGTACCCCCATTTTTTGCTGATGCTTCACTGTTTTTGACTTTAGTCTGGCTGGGGCCCTGCTAATCAGAACCCCAGCCTAGCTGCTTCCTCTCTAAAATGGTTTCCATGTACCTTAGGTACATCTCTGATTGAATTCTGGAGTGCCCTTATAAGTCCCTAGTATATGTTATACTATGTACCCAGGGCATAGGTACCCCAGAGACCTACCAGGGGCTGAAGCATGTATTATGCCACCCCTGGGAAGCCCTCCAAAATGACACCACAGGCCTACTACTGCAGCCTGGGTAAGGTGGTGCATGCACCCCTTACTGTGGTATAGGCTACCTATATCACTACCATTGCACACACATATAAACCTATAAGTCACTCCTATGGCAGGCCTTACCAATGCTAAAGGCAGAGTGCTTGGTTTTTATGTGAGAGGGTGCCCCTGCATGAGCAGAGCCCCTCTGCAGTGTTCGGAGTCAATCCTCTGGTGCTGTTTGTGGTACAGCTTGACCATATACTTTTAAGTGCATTATATCCTCGCGGTAGAATGCTAACTTTGGACTGGCTGCACCAAAACATGTTGTGTTTGGTGTCAAACACCTTGGAATACTACCCCCCGCCAGTCCTGGCAGCGGGAGTAGCATTCCACCCTTCTAGAGGGAGAGACATGTACACACCGGCCTGCCCGGTATTAACTTTTAAGAGCCCTGGCATCACAAAATGGATGCCGCTGCCACAGACACGGGTCTGGTCTCCTGCTGCTGACTGAAACTCTGGCAGGGGAGGCCTGGACAATAGGTTTCCTGTCACAGGGAGGTGTAACCACCTCCCCAGACAGGATAGTGTGTATTGGGGCTGGGCGGGAGCACTCTCTGGTGCTTTGAAGTCCTCCACTGGGGGCACATTTGGTGTCCCTGTGCATAGTCCAGTTCAAACCGGTTGCAGGGGCTACCTGCCCCTGCTCTGGCATCAAATTGGACAAAGGGAATGGGTGTAACCACCCCTCTTCCCTGACCCTCCCATAGGTGGGTCCCCAGAGTATGTCCAACCCCCTAACTTAGTATAAGTATGGGACCCCAGTCCTTAGGACTTTAGATTACCCTGGACGAAACTCTGAAGCTGAATCCTCGACCTTCGACGCTCTACTTCAAGATTAGAGGACTGAAGAATCTCCCTTGGGGTCAAGGAGTGACTCCCCTGCTTGGCAGGCACCTAAGAAGCAATTGTCTGGTCTGCATCGCTGAAGCTCCCGCCGGACGCCAAAGTCTTTGCAACACCAGAGGTGAATTTCCAGACTTCCCCAAGGCTGCCCTGAGACCCCAGTGAAGCTAAGGCACGTAGCTGTTGTGGGTAATGTGGAACCGTGACCCCTGGACACCAAAAACTTTTGCAAGTGCATCCTCTTCCTGGTCTTCCACAAAGTTGTGCTTTGGGATTCGAGTAGCCCCCGCCTCCAGCACCAACTGCACCAAAGATCACTGGCCTCCTCTTCACGAGTGTCCTGTGAGCCAGCTCCAAGTGCATCCACTCAAGGCTCCTTTGCGGTTGCTAGTCCATTGGCTAGTGGGCCCTCCCGAAGGCAACTCTTCTTCTGCTTGGGCTTTCCTGGTTGCTCCAGACGTGCCCTGACTTACCCTTGCTGGGTGAGTCCCCCAGACCTTGCTGGTCTGCATCAACGTCCTTTCTTTGTTTCCACGTGACTTTCCGTTGCCAAGGCTTGTTGGGTCCAATCTGGTTGCTGATACTGCAGCAATCGACAGACATTATGGGACAGCTCAAATCCAGCTCCTGGTTGTTGTCAACGCCTCCTGGACCTCGTGGCTGAAGAGTCAAGACGACTGTCAACCTACCTGAAGCACCCGACATCGGTGGGCATCTGCTCATCGCCTTCCTGGTCACTGGCTAGTGACCCAGACTCTGTCCCCTCTGCTTTCAGGTCCTTCAGATCTTCTATCCACTCTTGGATCCACCCGGACACTTTCGACTTGGTCGCCAGCAGCCTGCTGCAGCAGATCGCCATTGAAAACGACGATGAAACCTGACGCCAAAAGACTCCTATGCACCCGGCTTCCCTGGGTGAGGTAACTCGAGTACTCCGGTGCTCCCGTGGGTATTGACTCTAGAACTGCCTAGTTCTAAAGGGGTTTGCTCCAAGTCCTCCTCTAAGTGTCCTTTCCTTTTAAAAATCCAACCGCGACTTTCCCCATAGAAGTCAACGGTGGCTCGTGGCTGTGTTCTCACACTGCACGCGTCCCCCGTGGGTCCCCTGTGTCACTGCCTTGGGTGGTTCCTTGGGGTCCAAGCACTTCTACAGGCTCTAGGCCTTGTGTCTAGCTCAGTCGTGGTTCTTATACCACTTTTTGGTATATGGTTTGGTACGCCCCTAGGGCTCAAACGTGTATTTGTGCTATTCCTGTTGATATTTGACTTGTAAACTATGTACTTCGAACTCTAGCCTCATAAAGAGACTAGTGGGGTGTGTTTAAGACTAAATACATATATTTTATATATATACCTGGTGTGGTCCTCTTTCATTTGGTCACTCAAGAGATTATAGACTGGTAAAACAAGCTGATTACATTCCTTCAAGACTTAGCCTGAAGGCTGCTCTCCATAGCTACCACTAGGATAGCTTTCAATAAAGGTTGTCTTTAACCTATCTCCAATAAGGGGTTGTTTGGACTGGTACAAGGTGCCCACTATAATTAGTGGACAGCATATACCAGGCCAACTTCTCACATTGGTGGCAGCGGTGGGATTCGAGCTTGCTATTGTTTTACCAGATAATCTCAATTGAATTGATCAACTGAAAACCACTAAGGGTACCTTAGGTACATATAAAACAAGCTTAGTATACAGTAAGTTCTACTGAACTTAGAGTTGTGTGTTAAGGGCTAGCACACCCTTTCTACAACTCAAGAGAGTTTAGTAGGCCACACTAGAGTAGGTAGTGCATACACCACACCTCACTAGTAATGTCTTCACTACCAGGAACCAGTGGGCTCCTGCCATCCAAATATGACAACCTCCCATTCTTGGAATTGAGAGAGTTGTGCAAGATTAGGAAGTTGAAGACAGGCAAAAGTGCCAACACCCAACGTCTCCTGGAGATGCTTCTGCTAGATGATCTCAGAAGACCCCTAGATAGGGTAGGCAGAGAGGGTGGGGCAGAAGATGAGGAAGGGTCCAGGGGTGAAAATACCCAGGACCTGAGCTCTGAAACTGGCCAGGAGGATGACAATGATCCTGACCTGGACAATGCAGCTCCTCCTGAGGATGAGGAGGATGAGGAGGAGGATCAGAATGACCTCCCCTTTGTCCCCCCAGGAAGAGTTGTGAGTGTGCCTAGAAGGTCTAGATCTCCTTCTCAGGAGTCTAACCACTCTGACACCTCAGTAGGGACCTCTGTTTCCTCTCATAGGAGGGAATCCTTTCATGAGAGGAAAGAGAGACTGCTCAAGTATGAGGAAGCTCAGTTGAGAATCAGAAGAGAGCAGTTGGCTATAGACAGGGAGTCCCTAGAGCTTCAAAGACAAAGAAGAAAGTTGGGACTAGAGTCCCATGGTGGCAGCAACTTCCCTAGTGGTAGGGAAAGGTCTTATGACCATAGAAACCTGAGCAAGATTGTCCCTCCCTACCAGAGTGGGGATGACATCCACAAATGGATTACTGCACTGGAGATGGCCTGTAAACTACAGAGGGTCCCTCAGGAGCAGTGGGCAGCAATCTTGTGGCTCTCCTTTGCAGACAAAGGTAGAGATAAGCTCCTCTCTGTTAGAGAAGAGGATGC
The DNA here is from genome assembly GCA_963921515.1 of Calotriton arnoldi. Taxonomy (NCBI): domain Eukaryota; kingdom Metazoa; phylum Chordata; class Amphibia; order Caudata; family Salamandridae; genus Calotriton; species Calotriton arnoldi. The sequence continues at coordinate 670,870 of CAWUFW010006393.1, read as the reverse complement.
TGATAATTATCAAGTCTTAAAAAGTGCATTGATTGATGGGTTTGGCCTAACAACTGAACAATACAGGTTAAAGTTCAGAGATACCCAAAAGGCAGAAAATCAAGACTGGGTGGACTTTGTTGATTGTTCTGCTAAGGCCCTGGAAGGTTGGTTAGTGGGCAGTAAGGTATGTGACTTCAAAGGATTGTACAATCTTATCATGAGGGAGCAGATTCTTAATAACTGTCAAAATCAGCTGTTGCATCAGTACCTGGTGGACTCTGATCTGACCTCTCCCCAAGAATTGGGAAAGAAGGCAGACAAATGGGTCAGAACCAGGGTGAGGCAGAAGGTACAGAACCAAGGTGGGGACCCAAAGAAGTAAGATTCTAAGAACTCTGACAAGGGTGGGGAGAAGGGTAAAGACCAGAAGTCTTCACAAGGCCCCCAAAAATCTTCTTCAGGTGGGGATTCACAGTCTAACAAAGGGAAAGGCCAAAAGAAACCATGGTGCAAAGTCTGTAAGCAAACGACACACTGGACCAGTGATTGCACCAAGTCCAAAGACTCTATTCCAGCCCCCACCAATGCCCCTAAGGCACCTGTTCCCCCTAGTGCAGTTGCAAATGGTGATGGGAGTACACAAGCCAAGGGTTTAGTAGGGTTGACCCTGGGTAATGAGATGGGCTCTGGCCTAGTCAGAGAACTCACTCAAACTGTCCTAGTCTGTGATGGAGGCATGGATGTGACCTCCTCTGTGAGTCCCAGTAATCTGGGCAAGTACAGGCAACAGCCATTAATAAATGGAAAAGAGGCTTTGGCATTCAGGGACACAGGAGCAAGTGTCACCATGGTGACACAAGGTCTTGTGGATCCTGGGCAGATTATACTTGGTGAAATGTACCAAGTGACCAATGCTAGCAATGTCAGAACAGACCATACTCTGGCAGTTGTTAACTTCTCCTGGGGAGGGGTAACTGGCCTTAAGAAGGTTGTGGTGAGTGCAGACCTACCAGTTGAATGCTTGCTTGGCAATGATCTAGAAACTTCAGCTTGGGCAGAGGTGGAGCTCAGGACCCATACAGAAATGCTGGGCATCCCTGCAGATGTTTTTGCTGTGACCAGGTCACAGAGCAAAATGTCTAACACTGAACAGGCCTTGGATCCTGGAACAATGGACCAAGTGCCATCCAAGAGGAGGAGTAGTAGGGTAAAGGCAGTGCCTTCCCCCTTGGCTCAGAAGGAAGATCAGTCTCTTGAGGGAGATGATCTCAGTCCTGAGGAAGGAACTGTCCCAGAGGAGCTTGAGCCTGATCAGGTTGAGTTCTTAGGGACAGGGGGCCCTTCTAGGGCAGATCTGAGCCAGGAGCAGCAGAGCTGCCCCTCTCTTGAACCCGTCAGACAGCAAGCTGCTGCTGAGGCTGCTGGGAATGCTAGTGGTCCCCATAAAGTGTATTGGGATGATGGACTCTTGAACTCAGAGTGTAGAGACCCCAAGCCTGGTGCCACTAGGAGGTTGGTTATACCTCTGAAGTTCAGGGGCTTCCTATTGACCCTAGCCCATGACATTCCTCTAGCAGGTCACCTGGGCCAGAACAAGACTTGGGACAGAATTGTCCCTCACTTTCACTGGCCCCACATGTCTGAAGACACCAAGGAGTTTTGTCGCTCCTGTGTAACCTGCCAGGCCAGTGGCAAGGCAGGTGGCACTACAAAGGCCCCCCTGATACCACTACCTGTGGTGGGGGTCCCCTTTGAAAGGGTGGGGATTGACATTGTTGGTCCCATGGATCCCCAAACAGCATCTGGGCACAGGTTTATCCTGGTGGTGGTGGACCATGCCACCAGGTACCCAGAGGCTATTCCCCTTAGGACCACTACAGCACCTGTGGTGGCAAGAGCCCTCCTGGGAATTTTCTCAAGAGTGGGCTTCCCTAAGGAGGTTGTATCAGACAGGGATGCAAACTTCATGTCTGGATACTTGAAGGCAATGTGGAAGGAGTGTGGAGTGACTTACAAATTCACCACACCTTATCACCCACAATGCAATGGTTTAGTTGAGAGATTCAACAAAACCTTAAAGGGCATGATCAAAGGGCTCCCAGAGAAGCTTAGGCGAAGATGGGACATACTCTTGCCCTGCCTTTTATTTGCATACAGGGAGGTGCCTCAAAAGGGGGTTGGCTACAGCCCTTTTGAACTTTTGTTTGGCCACCCTGTCAGGGGTCCATTGTGCCTGGTGAAGGAAGGATGGGAGTTACCTCTCAAGCCCGCAAAGGAGGACATAGTGGACTATGTACTTGGTCTCCGCTCCAGGATGGCTGAGTACATGAAAAAGGCAACTAAAAACCTTGAGGCTAGCCAGGAATTACAAAAAGCCTGGAATGACCAAAAGGCTGTACTGACTGTTTACCAGCCTGGGCAGAAGGTGTGGGTGTTGGAGCCAGTGGCCCCAGCAGCTCTCCAAGACAAATGGAGTGGACCCCATACCATTGTTGAGCAGAAGGGTGAGGTTACCTATTTGGTAGACCTAGGAACACCCAGGAGTCCCCACAGGGTTCTCCATGTCAACAGATTGAAACCATATGTGGACAGGGCAGACATGGGCTTGCTCATGGCTACTGATGAGGGACAGGAGGAAGAGAGTGACCCACTCCCTGACCTGCTCTCATAGAACCCTGATGATGGGTCAGTGGATGGTGTAGCCTTGGCAGGCAGCCTCACTGCCCGGCAGCAAACTGATTGCAGACAGGTGCTCAATCAGTTCAGGCATATGTTCTCTCTGACTCCAAGTCAGACCACCTGGTGCACTCATGAAGTGGACACTGGGGACAGTCTGCCTATTAAAAAATAAGATTTATAGGCAGCCTGACCATGCCAGGGACTGTATCAGGACAGAAGTCCAGAAAATGTTGGATTTGGGAGTTATTGAACCCTCAGATAGCACTTGGGCTAGTCCAGTGGTCCTTGTGCCAAAACCTCACACCAGTGGTGGGAAAAGAGAGATGAGGTTTTGTGTGGACTATAGGGGTCTCAATGCAGTCACTAGGACTGATGCCCATCCAATACCCAGGGCAGATGAGCTAATAGACACTTTGGCCTCAGCCAAGTATCTAAGCACATTTGACCTAACAGCTGGCTACTGGCAGATCAGGCTAGCTGATGATGCAAAGCCAAAAAATAGCATTCTCAACCCCTAGTGGGCATTATCAATTTGTGGTAATGCCCTTTGGTTTGAAGAATGCACCTGCCACTTTCCAAAGGTTGGTGAATACAGTTCTCACAGGTCTGGAAGCCTATAGTGCAGCATATCTAGATGATATTGCTGTCTTTAGCTCCACCTAGGAGGATCACCTGGTCCACCTAAGGAATGTTTTGGAGGCCCTGCAAAAGGCAGGCCTCACTATCAAGGCCACCAAGTGCCAGATAGGGCAGAGTCAGGTTGTGTACCTGGGCCACCTTGTAGGTGGAGGCCAGGTTCAACCACTGCAGAGCAAAATCCAGACCATCATGGACTGGGTTGCTCCAACTACCCAGACTCAGGTGAGAGCCTTCTTAGGCCTGACTGGGTACTATAGGAGATTTGTCAAGGGGTATGGATCAATAGTGACACCCCTGATTGACTTAACTTCCAAGAAAATGCCCAAAAAGGTTCAGTGGACAGCTAGCTGTCAAAAGGCATTTGATGACCTGAAGCAGGCCATGTGCACTGCTCCCATTCTACAGAGTCCTGATTACTCCAAGAAGTTCATTGTCCAAACAGATGCATATGAATTGGGGGTAGGGGCTGTACTGTCACAATTGAATCATGAAGGTCAGGATCAGCCAGTAGCTTTCATTAGCAGAAGGCTGACCCCTAGAGAGAAACGTTGGTCAGCCATTGAGAGGGAGGCCTTTGCTGTGGTCTGGGCTCTGAAGAAGTTGAGGCCATACCTGTTTGGTACTCACTTCCTTGTTCAAACAGACCATAAGCCCCTCTTATGGCTAAAACAAATGAAGGGTGAAAACCCCAAACTGCTTAGGTGGTCCATTTCCCTACAGGGGATGGACTTTACAGTGGAACATAGACCTGGGAGTAACCATGCCAATGCAGATGGACTCTCTAGGTACTTCCACTTAGAACATGAAGACTGAACTGGTCAAGGTTAGTTTAATGTCCCTGCGTTTGGGGGGGTTGTGTAGGAGAGTAGGATCTGCTTCACATGGGTACCCCCACTTTTTGCTGATGCTTCACTGTTTTCGACTTTAGTCTGGCTGGGGCCCTGCTAATCAGAACCCCAGCCTAGCTGCTTCCTCTCTAAAATGGTTTCCATGTACCTTAAGTACATCTCTGATTGAATTCTGGAGTGCCCTTATAAGTCCCTAGTATATGGTATACTATGTACCCAGGGCATAGGTACCCCAGAGGCCTACCAGGGGCTGAAGCATGTATTATGCCACCCCTGGGAAGCCCTACAAAATGACACCACAGGCCTGCTACTGCAGCCTGGGTAAGGTGGTGCATGCACCCCTTACTGTGGTATAGGCTACCTATATCACTACCATTGCACACACATATAAACCTATAAGTCACTCCTATGGCAGGCCTTACCAATCCTAAAGGCAGAGTGCTTGGTTTTTATGTGAGAGGGTGCCACTGCATGAGCAGAGCCCCTCTGCAGCGTTTGGAGTCAATCCTCTGGTGCTGTTTGTGGTACAGCCTGACCATATACTCTTAAGTGCATTATATCCTTGCGGTAGAATGCTAACTTTGGACTGGCTGCACCAAAACATGTCGTGTTTGGTGTCAAACACCTTGGAATACTACCCCCCCGCCAGTCCTGGCGGCGGGGGTAGCATTCCACCCTTCTAGAGGGAGAGACATGTACACACCGGCCTGCCCGGGATTAACTTTTCAGAGCCCTGGCATCACAAAATGGATGCCGCTGCCACAGACACGGGTCTGGCCTCCTGCTGCTGACCGAAACTCCGGCAGGGGAGGCCTGGACAATAGGTTTCCTGTCACAGGGAGGTGTAACCACCTCCCCAGACAGGATAGTGTGTATTGGGGCTGGGCGGGAGCACTCTCTGGTGCTTTGAAGTCCTGCACTGGGGGCACATTTGGTGTCCCTGTGCATAGTCCAGTTCAAACCGGTTGCAGGGGCTACGTGCCCCTGCTCTGGTGCGAAACTGGACAAAGGGAATGGGTGTAACCACCCCTCTTCCCTGACCCTCCCCAGTGGCGTAACAAAACTTGAAGGGGCCCCCCTGCGAAGTACATGGAGGGGGCCCCCCTGGCCGCCACCTACCACTTTGCCCCACCACCCAGAAATCTGGTATATTTTGATTTGAAACCTCCAACATTTAATGAAATGCCTCTATATTGTCTTGCTCAAAGTTCTAATGAGAAAGTGGGAAACACTCTTAACATATAAAACTACGCCATTTGTAACATTGTCAAGAGCAGATTTTTTAACTGAGACAGTAATCAGAACAATGCCAAGGAGCGGTCCTGTTGTCTCAGGAACTGCCTATCGCTGAACAACAAAGAACAACTCTCTAGGGTCTGAATTAGAATTTATATTGATGGACAATACCTTGAAACTGTCACAGCAGCTCTACGGAAACGAAGGTCATCATTAATGCCAACTGCTGAGGAAAATACCTAGAGTGTATTTCAAATTTAAGAAAGCCAGACAGTGTTGTGTTCCATCATTACCACTCACTTGACCTCTGGTTTCTAAGACACTATGCTAGGCTAACATTATTTGCATTCTGTTACTCCCTGCAGGAATGCCCAAGTTCATTAAACTTATTTCTCATGAGTTTTCTGGTAAAGAACGTAGGAGATGGAAATTATTACCTCCCATGTGAATGATAAATACTTTTTTTTAAAAACATGCATTTGATTATAATTTAGGCCTTGTTACGCTGCTCATCTGGTTGTACCATTCTTGATGACATGAAGTGAGAATATTTGCTATTTTGACATTAGGCAGTCTACGAAAGAGGAAGTTATTGCAATCAATAGTGCGTGATACTTCTGAATACTACCAATTTCTCTTACATGTTATAGTAGTGTAGTACATATTAAAATAAATGCCAGACTGCCCACTCCCCATGTCACACACCCACAAACCTCCAGCTCGCATTTGAAAAAGGCTTTGTGGGTTCAACCAACTCTGATTTCTGTGAATTTTGGGCAATTCAGAATTCATCAACCTTTATTTACTAAGAGATGTGTGGATGACGTACATCTGTAGATGTAGGGTTCGTTTCTGCATCATGATGCTCTTTCCCTAAGGTAATAATTCACATTGAGGGAATGTGATGTGAGCACACTTGTATTACAAAGAGAACTGATGTACAGTGGCTGTAGCATTTCATAAAACCTCAGAAACACTTATGCAGAATTTAAACATTCTGTAGCTTTGCTATAATTTGCTTTTTTGCTGAACTTTGTACACAAAATGTCTTTTCCATGGGCCTAGACATGCCAGCACACGTGGTAATTGGGGCCATCATATTCACAGATGGCGGTACCAGGGACATCCTAAGGATTTTCGGGGCCCTGGGCCAAGCATATTTTGGGGGCACCTGTTTTGAATTTATGATTCAATTTCAGCTCTTTCATGCCCTCTTTGGCCAAGTCATTGACAGAGCCCAGACCTACTTGTCCAAATTCTAAATGTGTTTACATGTAATATTCAGGGACAGTGATGTGTGTTTTCAATATTGTAACACAGCAGCTGCTTGCTAATATTATTGCAAATAATCTCTCTGACACACTCCCATTTCCCATATGTCGAGGTCATTATTTGATCCAAAAGAAACTATTTTATGGATATTGCATGAAACAAACACAACAGTTCTCTGCAAAATGTAATAGACACACATATCACCCACAGTGAAAATAAAGCAAAGGAAAATGGTATTTAAAACAATCTGTTTAAGAATCATTCAAAGCCATCAAGCAAGCAAGCCTCTAAAGAACAGAGCTGGTTCTATCAGGGCCCCCCTGCAATGCTGGGGCCCTGGGCTAGAGCCCACTTTGCCCATGCCTTAAAACGTCTCTGGCATCGGCCCTTAATTGGTTGCAACAATCTCCCATCCAGTAATGGCAACTTAATAAAAGGCAGCAATCGTGACCTGGGGAAAACAAAGGAGGCCGCCTAGACATACTGAGTCGGGTGCCCACTCTGATGTACCTAGTAGCAACAAGCAACCCCAAAAAAAGCAGCAATGCCATCACAACCCCCATAGGTACGCCACCTACCCCCTCTCTCCTTTGCAGCGACCGGAGTCACTGGACCCTCCATTAAAAAATCATCAATCAATCCAATGTTCTTGCAGGACTACATGCAGGCTAGACTGGGCTGTATGTAAAATGATTGCATAGAAAAGGCCTTGCCTACGAAAGCTTGGTATATCGTAAAAAATACAGGCCAGCTGCAGAGGCCATTGTCAGGTCTTTAAAAAGCTTTAGAGTGTAAATTAAAAACATGATGTCTCTTCTGGCTCAAGTCAGGCTACATCACTGTGTGTGATTAAGACACTGCTTTAGAGCAGCAAACACATTTTAAATGGGTCAGCCATTTTAATATCTCTAACATTTGTTGTTTATACCCAAGAAAGTACACCAGGGGCAAGAAAATGTATTCCCCAACCCAACTGCTGTCATCCGAGTTGGAGAACAGCAATATTAATAAGTCCTTTAAATGGAAAAAAATAAGTGTAGGTACTCATTAAATTGAGCTGGGGCGTAGCTAGTGGGCGGGGTTAGAGGCGGGGGCAAGACATGATGATGCAAAGACATTTCTATGGAGTATTCATTTTGCCCTTGCATTTCCCTTGCTAGTACTTCCCATATATGCAGATTAACAGCTTTTAAATGAATACAGTCACGCCATCAACAGCCCTATTCAGGCTAATAATCAGTGTGGCTCAGAACAAAAGAGACTTTGGGAATAGCCGCATTAATAATGAGTACTACGCCAGTTGCAGGACATAACAAAATGTGAGAAAAGTATCAATATAAACAAAACGTGTTAACTCATTACACAAAATAAAGGCCTAACACGATATGTTAAGGTTTCCTTGTTTATTAATATTTGCAGCATCTTACTGTTATACTGTTCCGACTTGGTTACTTTTGGCACAATACATACATATACACAGAAAAAAGCAGACATGCACACACAAAAGCATTCCACGCATTTCTTTAAAACTACCTCCTGAGAGTGTCCTGAATCTCTTCCTCACTGAGCTCGCTTTCTCTCTCACACTCAAACATACACATAGTAGGCAAACACACACACACACAAGCAGACAACTACACACCAAAAAAGGTTCATTTGGGATTATTCCTGTGTTACTGCACAGCAAGCGACAGTGTGAATGGGATTGACAGAGCAGGGCCTAAATGGGCCCTACTCTATCAAACAGAGCAGGACCTGAAATTTCCAACACACAGGTATCTCTTGCATAACAGGAATGAGCCGCTGCTGAATGGTTAAGCAGTGACTCAGCTAAGAACTAGAGAGGCGCTTGGCTGTCAGAGTGCCCTACAGATCTACTCCACTCTGACTGCCTCAAGCTCAGCTGCAATAGCACCAATGAGCTTACCTTCAATGAGTAAACAGTACTCTCCTTTGCAGTGGAGAAGTGCCGCTAATCTGATCAGTAAAAATAAGAAGTGCTGGTACTCAGTATCTGTGAGTACCAGCCCATTTAAAGCACTGATAATAATAGCTCACTGTAAAGCCTGCAGTCACAATGAAAGTGCTGTCAATAAAGCATGGCACATAAGGCTTTGCTGCACCGGGGAGAGAGAATGGAGCCGCCATCTGCCGTTGGAAATGAAAGCACGGCCACAGGATCAAAACTCTCAGAACCGTTTTGGTCCCCAAACTCGCGGAACGGCGGCAGCACGCCCGACAGTGGGTCAGACGCAGGCTAAGGGGAGATATGTCAAAAAGTACAAACAATCACCACTACGTAAGAAGAAGAATAATAAGGAGGCCATATTTTTAAGCGCACTAAATACAACAACGCAGAGGTTGTTAAGCTCCCAGTCTCTGACTAGGATAAAACAGCTGACTGGCTCTACATTCAAATACTCCCAGCCTTTACCATCTTGTTAGATTTGGTGAGCTGCACTTTCTGAATTCAGGCCTCATAACGCCCAATGACAACAACCAATACACTTTAAAAGCAAACCAGAGCATTGTATTGAGAAGAATTTACATTTGGTCATTTCGCATTCTTTAACTTGCCTATTCACTGTTGCATACGTCAGTTTTGCTTATCTTCTACTGCGGAAGTATGCATAGCTGCCAAGGTTTCAGATTGCTATGTGTGACATTTTCAGAATTTCTGTCTAATTATGAGTGACATTCCAACAACTATGAGTGGCATTTTCTCGTGTGCAAAATCAAGCAATAAAGATGTGGGGAAACATATAAATATCAGAAATAAAACCCATTTGAGCAACGAAAAACTCTAAGATCATCTTAAAACTGCAGCAAAACACCAGAAATGGAAGAGCTTGACATCAGGGTTTTAAATAGGAAGAAAAAAGTGGGGGTCTCTAGAAAGGGCATGCATGGCCTATGTAATTAGGCGTATGGCTTAAACACAAACTATATTTCTCCACTGGCAGCACTTTGCTGGAAGGATTACTTCTAAAACGATTTTATTGCCAGCTTATTTCACACTCCACAACTGGGGCAGAAATGTGCATGGTGCAGTCACAACAGAATGCCCCGTCTTGTTCCCGTGGTAAAATTATTCCCTCTTAACTACTATGTCCTGAAACTCTTCCTATGAAATGAGAGAATGAATGAACATGTCAAGTTCACGGGGGCTTTAAAGACACTCCTATTTGCCATTTAGCTCATTTGGGACACGTACGGATGCCACCAGCTGGAAAAGATAGTGCCTTATCAAATCCCCTTTGACATAAAAGAATAATTTACTACCAAGACCGAAAAACGGGGGGAGGGAATTAACATGGGAAAAACAGACTTTTTAAAACGTATTTCTTGTAAAAGCTAATAGGATTCAGTCAATAAGAGTACTAGCCAACAAAAAGTTACCAATCACAGGGGTCAATGGGCATTTATCTCACTTGATGGGGGTGTTCCGTACCCCACTTATCAACTTATATCTGGCCTTGGTTGTAGTTTTAAAATATGTGCAAATGTAGAGGTAACAACATCACATCAAGAAAACCATGAGGGCTGCGGCAGAATGCAGTGCGTGTCTGTTATGTTGGCGAAAGACACTCTGAGTGATAAAGCAGTTCTGGCAAAAAAATGCTTTCATTTGTCAAACAGTGTTTTAAGTAGCACGTTGTAACGCTTTTATTTTCTAAATGCCCGAGTCTTCCGAAAACAGAAAGGAACACAAGCTGAGGTGCCGATATGCTGTGCTGCAAAGGTAATGCAGCTTTTCAAGCGTTATGGCTAAAATTGAACCATGGGAAGTGTTCCCTACTGTGATAGCGCAAATTCGACCAGAAGGTTTTGTTGAGGCGCTATCTATAAAACTGTTCAACATTTAGTGGGCTGCCAGCAGGATATTAACCCGAGGCCAGAGAAATAGAGTCGCCGCCCCCGGGACAAACTGCCGGCCCACTCACTCAGAGAGGAGCTTGGCTTGATGTGTGGGATATTTAAGCATTGAGGGCCTGTTACGGAGTGTAGAGTTTGTTACAGCTGTGCCATTTAGGAAACAATCCCCATAAGGGACTAGGACCGCAATTTTAAATATGGCTTCACTCACCGCTTCAGTGCTCAGGACCCACCAGCCTGCCGCCTTAAGTGCAGTTTACACTGCGCATGAACCTTCCAGTTCAGCCCTGCCCCACCCTGAGGTCGAAGACCACAAAGCTGTGTGCGTGCGCTGCGCACGGCGCACCACGCAGCATTTCATTTATTTGAGGAGACTGTCTGGAGCGCATAACTTTTAAACTAAGTCCCAGCATGGTGCGTGGATCATGCTGTAAATTACTATACTGTGCGGCGTGCGCTGAGGGGGCCCCCTGGAGCTCGGGGCCACCCCGCAACGAGGGGGGTGCGGGGGCCTGTGTTACGCCCCTGACCCTCCCATAGGTGGGTCCCCAGAGTATGTCCAACCCCCTAACTTAGTATAATTATGGGACCCCAGTCCTTAGGACTTTAGATTACCCTGGATGAAACTCTGAAGCCGAATCCTGGACCTTTGACTCTCTACTTCAAGATTAGAGGACTGAAGAATCTCCCTTGGGGTCAAGGAGTGACTCCCCTGCTTGGCAGGCACCAAAGAAGCAATTGTCCGGTCTGCATCGCTGAAGCTCCCGCCAGACGCCGAAGTCTTTGCAACACCAGAGGTGCATTTCCAGACTTCTCCGAGGCTGCCCTGAGACCCCAGTGAAGCTGAGGCACGTAGCTGTTGTGGGTAATGTGGAACCGTGACCCCTGGACACCAAGAACTTTTGCAAGTGCATCGTCTTTCTGGTATTCCACGAAGTTGTGCTTTGGGCTCCGAGTAGCCCCCACCTCCAACACCGACTGCACCGAAGTTCACTGGCCTCCACTCCACGAGTGTCCTGTGAGCCAGCTCCAAGTGCGTCCACTCGAGGCTCCTTTGCGGTCGCTAGTCCATTGGCTAAGTGGGCCCTCCCGAAGGCAACTCTTCTTCTTCTTGAGCTTTCCTGGTTGCTCCAGACGTGCCCTGACTTACCCTTGCTGGGTGAGTCCCCCAGACCTTGCTGGTCTGCATCAACATCTTTTCTTTGTTTCCACGTGACTTGCCGTTGCCAAGGCTTGTTGGGTCCAATCCGGTCGCCGACACCGCAGAAATCGACAGACGTTGTAGGACAGCTCGAATCCAGCTCCTGGTTGTCGTTGACGCCTCCTGGACCTCGTGGCTAAAGAGTCAAGACGACCGTCAACCTACCTGAAGCACCCGACATCGGTGGGCATCTGCTCATCGCCTTCCTGGTCACTGGCTAGTGACCCAGACTCTGTCCCCTCTGCTTTCAGGTCCTTCAGATCTTCGAACCACTCTTGGACCACCCGGACATTTTCGACTTGGTCGCCAGCAGCCTGCTGCAGCAGATCGCCATTGAAAACGACGACGAAACCCGACGCCAAAAGACACCTATGCACCCGGCTTCCCTGGGTGAGGTAACTCGAGTACTCCGTTGCTCCCGTGGGTATTGACTCTAGAACTGCCTAGTTCTAAAGGGGTTTGCTCCAGGTCCTCCTCTAAGTGTCCTTTCCTTTTAAAAATCCAACCGCGACTTTCCCCATAGAAGTCAACGGTGGCTCGCGGCTGTGTTCTCACACTGCACGCGTCCCCCGTGGGTCCCCTGTGTCACTACCTTGGGTGGTTCCTTGGGATCCAAGCACTTCTACAGGCTCTAGGCCTTGTGTCTATAGCTCAGACGTGGTTCTTATACCACTTTTTGGTATATGGTTTGGTACGCCCCTAGGGCTCAAACGTGTATTTGTGCTATTACTGTTGATATTTGACTTGTAAACTATGTACTTCGAACTCTAGCCTCATAAAGAGACTAGAGGGGAGTGTTTAAGACTAAATACATATATTTTATATATATACCTGGTGTGGTCCTCTTTCATTTGGTCACTCAAGAGATTATAGACTGGTAAAACAAGCTGCTTTACATTCCTTCAAGACTTAGCCTGAAGGCTGCTCTCCATAGCTACCACTAGGATAGCTTTCAATAAAGGTTGTCTTTAACCTATCTCCAATAAGGGGTTGTTTGGACTGGTGCAAGGTGCCCACTATAATTAGTGGACAGCATATACCAGGCCAACTTCTCACACTTTTAAGGTTAAATATCAAATAACGTTTTAGCTTATTCAGCTGTATGGACAAGAACATCGACTATGTAGAGACCTGTTCAATCGTTGTGACTTACAACGAGAGCGTTAGGCTCATCCTAATTGGTCCATAGGCTAATTATTTACAAATTTGTAACCCTTTGGGTACACGTTTGGGAATTTAGCTCAGAGACGAAGTCCTTGCCTACACACATGAAAGGCAGCTCAAAATGACATCGTTTCAGACATGCAGAAATTTGGGCTTAGTTGCTGATGGCAATGTCTCCAGTTTATATGCAAAAATGCATATATAAGAAACCACCTTCATTTATTAATTGAGACATACACCGTAGATAACGTACCACAAAGGAAAATATAAAAACATATTGGTGCATTGCGTCCATGCATAAGGATAAGCTGAAAATTATATTGTTGGCACTATTCATATTGTTTAATTTTATAGACTTGGGGCCAGATGTACGACCCTTACAATTTGCGAGTCGCAAATTGGATCGCTTTGCGACTCGCAATTTGCGACTCGCAAAATGTAATTTACAACAGTGTCTCTGACACTGTCTGCGATTCCTAATGGGGTCGCAAATTGCCTGCCTTATTAATATTCATGAGGCAGGTGCAATTTGCGATCCCATTGGGAATGGCTAGCACTCCCAGGGATGGTTGCCTGCTGGGGTCAGCAGACCACCATGTCTGTGACTGCTTTTTAAATAAAGCAGTTATTTTTCTTTAAATGCATCCCGTTTTCCTCACAGGAAAACGGGATGCATTTTTTTTTTAAAAATCAAACGTTTCTGTTTCATTTTTTAAGAGTAAGCAGTGATCCGTGGGACCACTGCCTGCTCTTAAAAAATATTTTCGCACACATTCACAAAGGGAAGGGGCCCCTGGGGACACCTTCCTGTTTGCAAGTGGCTTACCACCTACTTCACATGGGTGGTAAACTGTGATGGTTTTGCAACCGCAATTGCGGTTGCATAATAATCGTACATTGAAGTGCAACTCACTATTAGGAAGGGACACCATTGGCATGCCACTTCCTAATAGCGAGTCGTAAACCCTATTTTGCGAGTCGGTAATAGGTTATCGACCCGCAAAATAGGGTTTGTGCATAGGGCAGACCTATTTTGCACATCTGGCCCCAGATTCTTAAGTACAATATAATATATACTTTCTGTGACTGTTGCCCAATTTGGAGTGCATTTTCATATTGTTTTGGAGTACATTCAGCATTTCAGGATATTCATTGTGTTCATGTGAAGCAGCGATAATCTAAGTACCCAGCATCATTCCTGGAATTGTTTTGTAAGTTTACAAAATACAAAAGCATCTTCACCTCAATAAATGCAACAAGAATACAGTTACAGGTGCAATAATCCAATACAAACATGTACATGCATTTTAAAACGTTTTTTTCTTTTTTACCCCTCTGGGAAGATATTTCTCTCTGTGGAAAGCACCTTGTCTATCATCCCAAACAATTTTGGGGTGTTCATTCTTCATTCCCTATCTGGCTACAAATGTTTGTCCAGTGCTTGAAATAAGTATATCTCCAACTGTTTTCAGTATGTAATTTGAGTTCAGAAAGTTGCTGAATACACACAAACATGCTCATCTGGTTCCCAAGGCATCCCTCAAATAAAAGCCAATTCTTTCCCAGCAGATTGTCTGTTGAAATGGCAGGATAATGGTACAATTGAATGTACGAATAAATCCCTTTGTGATTCAAAAATCACATTTAGTGAATATGAAATATGAATTTACAACCACAAAAAGCCATGTGCACACTTAGGTTCAACTTGACTGAGCAAAGTGCTTAAGGAATTAGGTCATACAGTTGAAGTCTATGAAAGAGAGGTCTACACTCATTCTACTGCAAACCTTTTATTCCACAAAAATGTAGCAATGCAAATATTTTCATAGAATTTATAAAATGTCCTTTTCTATATTATCGGCGGTTTGATCTAACCATATAACTCCATATTCCAGAGAACTTATAGGCCTTTATGCAAAACATAACCAATTGCATGTAGCTTCTAGGTTACAATCCCTTATGGTAAGCATGGACATTTTGCAAAAATGCCACTGATTTTGAGTGTAGTTCAACATATATATTTTTGCTGTGTCCAAAGCTGTACCTGTTAATTTATTTATGTTTGATTTTTCAACACTAAGGGCCCGATTCCGATGTCGTTTGGAAGGCCTCTGAATTGGATTTGGCTTTCCCAGATCCGATTCGTAGCCCTTGTTTACGACCGAATCGTACACAGGTCCGAACGACCAAGTATGATGCGAAGATCGCGTACGCGGCGACTGAATCGTTTCTGGGACTCGAACCTGTACGAACGACTCGTTCTTAGCCAAATCGTGCCACGCTATGGAGCTGTATTCTGACCGAGCGAGTACGATGCACGATTTGGACAGCCGCTTCGCCTCGGTCTCAGCGAGATGAAACGGCTGTCGGAAGCATACTTTGGGGGGCTGTAGCAGGCCCCCCTTCACCCAGGGCCCTCTGAATCTGTCACGGGGGTGTGCCCATGCGTCCCCCGATCCAGGCATGCACAGTGTGGCGGGCACCATGGGGTGCCCACCCCAGGGTGTACGCTTTTCCCCACCCACCCCTTTTCTGCTATTGGAGCCAGTGTACGCGTCTGTACACGGGCTCCCATAGAGTTCAATGAGAGTCCCGCGAACCGAGTCCGTAAGCATATGGCAGCATCGTACTCGCTCGTTCAGACTCCCGGAGCAAGTCTCGCTTGGAAAGCCCTCCGGATCCGAGTTGTACGGAGGGCTTTCCTAGCAAGATCGGAATCGGGTCCTAAAAGTTTGCACATATAAAATGACTAAGTAATATTTTTCTCTGATGTATTGGTAAGATTGCTTAGTAGGTTTAAGCATCTGACATAGTCTTCAAAGTGTGTAAACTGCAAGCCACAGGTTTCACTTCTGGTGTTTCCAACTCAGCCTTTCATACTAAAACAATACTAAAATAATAGCTAATTATCATTAAAATGGGTAATGGTAACACTTTTTACGAACAGTGCTGCAAAAAAGAAGCAAAAACATTGACACTACCAAATTGGCAAGCAGATTAATTATGAACATAGAGTTCCAAGATGTGCCATCATTTGAGCTTCGTCACAAAAATATTTAATTTTTTATTTTATTTATAATGATATTCTTGATAAACAAAGAGATGTATCCTAAAACTAAATATTTTTTCCCTTGTCCTTTTGAGGTCGAGTTTTCCATCCATACAATTTCATTTTTTCATTTTAGGGAGGCTATGGCAATGGATGCACTGACATAATACTTATATTAGGGAGTTAACTAAAAGTCCATTATTAGGATTAGGTTGAAGGTTCTATAACTAGGTCCATTTCTCCAGGCTATAAACTTTGTTCCCTCTTACCCAAATTACCCAATTTTTACAGAAAAGGGTCTGTTTCCTGGACTACTCGAACGTGTAACATTTACGCATGCAGTATTTTGGCCTGGTAAAAATTTCTGCATGCATAAATGTGATGCAAATGTGCTTTTGCACATGTATCTATTATTTATTTTTTTCTCCACTGGGAAAGTTATACCTTTTGCTATAGAAAATCGTGATATATCTATCTATCTATCTATCTATCTATCTATCTATCTATCTAAAGCTCATACATTTTTGCAAATTATTTGAAGCAGAATAATGGTTTCTATGATTGGTTCCTTAGGTATCTGTGGACAATCAACTAATATCAGCATTAGAAACAAACGTACCCAAACCATGTAGTATAGCATTTCCAATTTTATATATACATTTTTTTATAGAAATAATGGAGAACGTGATCACTAATCTAATGGTAACATTTTTTGTACCTTGAATAAATTCAGGCAAGTTGGTGTTACTAAGGTGAGGAACATGATGGCTGCAAATTACTCCAAGTCATATTGGTGAATCTATCTCATGGTCCATATACTGGTCAATTTAATCTGTCCAATTAGACCATCACTCAACATTTTGCCCATGATAGCAACATGTAATGGGTCTTTATTAGGACAGAAACATCAGGAATGCTAGGTGTATTACCTTAAAATCACAAAGGCATTGTATACTTTGCAGTGCTCCCAAAATCAGGGAGATAACAAACAACCCACTGAAGGGTCAAGTAAGAAAAGATAATTAAACCAGAAGAAGAGGCAATAGTTCGTTGAGTATAAAAATAAAGTCCCAAAATCATTCTATTTTAACATGATACTGGGTGAAAAGTAAGATCTAAAAGTAGGAGCAGCATAGCGTCTTCCTTATGAACAAAGCAGCTACACGCCTAGCTAGATCACCAGGGAAGCTAGTTAAATGTTCTGTAATAAATAAACTGAGCTTTATTTTTATTAGCAAAGGTTATTGCCTTTGGGATGGAAATATGAAGTTTATTTTAAGGCTTAGTAATGCTGCTCTTCAGATTGTAGACATGCTTAGCTGGCAGTGGACATTCAACTTGAATATAAAATGGGCTTCCTTCAAGTTAAAAATGGCAGTGACACAGGGCAGGAAAAGGTCGCTCCTGTTAGGATAAATACTTAGCAGCTATATTCAGGAGAATGTTTGAATTAATAATTTAATTTGATATATTGTTTTTGTGTCTTCAAACTATTACAAGTTTGAGAATCGATGATATTTTAAAGAACTGTTTTTATCCTATCTATGCATTCTCAGTGATTTACTGGCAACCGAATGATGCTTTCATGCTTGCACTGGTCTGAAGAAATGTCTCTTTTTTCAGAAAGCTCCAGCCCCGTTTTATGCCAGTGAGACTCTTCAGCATGACATAGTTCAGTATAAACATGTCTTCCAAGAAATTACAAAACATGATGAGGGCTCATTTAGTTTCTGAGTTTCTGAGAATCTCTGTAGTAATAGCCAGGTACAATCTGCAGCCATAAAAGGAGCTATTATGAAACGTACTACGTTTCAAAGAAGTAAACGTGTCCACTATAGCGAAAAAAGCTGTATGGAAATCAAATTACACAAGAAGGAATTTCATTGTCGGTGGGACTCCTGCACGAACTAAAAAAAAACATATTTCCATTGTATTTTGTCATATTGCATACACAGTGCAGTTCTCATTTTTCACATTCTGTAGTGCATTTCATTGTGACAGATTTTGCACAATCATTGCAATCTAGAGAAATGATGTGCAAATTGAATGCACAGTTTAATTTAATCTCAAAAGCAAGTCATGCAGCTATTTCTGAAGGCCATTGGACTATGGCTAGATTAATATATTACATGCACAATGCAGCATGAAAGTTTCTAACAGCATGTCTTTGTATCCGTGTATGTGGGAGTTGTACGGGGTCAAAGGCAAATATACAGTCAACCAGTGACTGGAGACACAGATTGGTCCTAGGAATAGGAGTGGTCTGTTACTGCATTGTTATGTAGTGTTCTTTGACGAGATGCATCTACAGCTCTTTCCTAATTGGAGCAGAGTTGGCAGGATCCTGATGGATAGAGTGATATTGTTGCAGATCGTGCATACATATATTAAGAAGGCCTATTTTTTTTTCTTTTTGCACTTCTTTGCCTCCAGACTGATAGTGTCCTGGCTGCAGGTATTCCAAAACCCACAAGGGATGGTGAGCTAGACAGCGAGATATTTCTGGGTGCTGGTCGTGATGGTTTTGTAAATGGTGCAGCTGGTTTTGGAGATGGTGTGGGTCAGCAAGAGAAGCCAGTGGAGTTCCATCAGGATTTGGATAGTGTGTTAATATTTCTTCAAGCTCTGGATGAGACAGTCTGCAGTGTGTAGCATACCCTTATGGAAGGACAGTGTGGTGTCTGGATGGCCAGTGTTGCCAGAATCCAGATATGAGAATAGGAGGGCGTGAACAGCAGTTCTGAAGTTGCTTTCATGGTGAAACAGTTTTACTGTTTACTGTTGAGAAAGAGAACTATTTTACTTATTTAATTTTGTTGTTTCTTATCGTTTGTACCTATTAGTAAATGAAAGAAGGTTTCATATTTATTACTTTTAGTGGCAAATTTTTCTTTTTTTATTGTTCTACTTATGTTTCTATTTGTCTTTTCAATAGTCGGCTTGGTTTTCTTTGTGCATTGTTTAGTGTTGTTTTGTGACAGACTTAGTGACTTTTCACTGACCAAAGTCTCTCCCATTGGCGGTAGTCCGCTGACCACTAGTCACATGCTCGTAACTCCACTGCAGTTCGACCAAAACTACAGCTCCCAGAATGCTGTATTACCGGGTAAGTGTTGCCTGGGAGGGACTAATTATGATAAACCACTGTGGGTAATGGTGATGAACTGAAAAGTGCAGAGTGTCCAAATATAAAGTCCTTGTTAAAAAGTATATCACAGATCTCCCTCGGATCCCCTTCAACGTTCCAGCCTCGTTGTGCGTGTGCCCGCCGGGCCGTGAGTCAGAATTTCAGTGAACCTGGCTCCTCGTTAATAACGAACTGCGCTCAGCAGCAACCTATGGCTTGGCTTGCACTTCATGGCGGGCCGGAGTCATATCAATAACTTGAAGACGAAAAGACTGCAGCAGCAGTAGGTGCCAGTGATACTCCGGCCTCTTGACGGAACGGGGCCTCCAACGGGCCTCTGGCAAGCGCGAAAACATCCACAGCATTCCACTCCACACGGAAGAGGTAGAGGCCACTCGGGGGAAACGTCGGGAGATCTTTATTTTAACAGCTCATGCATAATGCATTTCGGCCATTTAGGGCCTTCCTCAGATGCCGCTGTATGCAAGGCATTACTCCACCCCCACTTTTCACTGACCAAAGTCTCTCCCATTGGCAGTAGTCCGCTGACCACTAGTCACATGCTCACAACTCCACTGCAGTTCGACCAAAACTACAGCTCCCAGAATGCTGTATTACCGGGTAAGTGTTGCCTGGGAGGGACTAATTATGATAAACCACTGTGGGTAATGGTGATGAACTGAAAAGTGCAGAGTGTCCAAATATAAAGTCCTTGTTAAAAAGTATATCACAGATCTCCCTCGGGTCCCCTTCAACGTTCCAGCCTCGTTGTGCGTGTGCCCACCGGGCCGTGAGTCAGAATTTCAGTGAACCTGGCTCCTCGTTAATAACGAACTACGCTCAGCAGCAACCTATGGCTTGGCTTGCACTTCATGGCGGGCCGGAGTCATATCAATAACTTGAAGACGAAAAGACTGCAGCAGCAGTAGGTGCCAGTGATACTCCGGCCTCTTGATGGAACGGGGCCTCCAACGCGCCTCTGGCAAGCGCAAAAACATCCACAGCATTCCACTGCACACGGAAGAGGTAGAGGCCACTCGGGAGAAACGTCGGGAGATCTTTATTTTAACAGCTCATGCATAATGCATTTCGGCCATTTAGGGCCTTCCTCAGATGCCGCTGTATGCAAGGTATTACTCCACCCCCACTTTTCACTGACCAAAGTCTCTCCCATTGGCGGTAGTCCGATGACCACTAGTCACATGCTCGCAACTCCACTGCAGTTCGACCAAAACTACAGCTCCCAGAATGCTGTATTACCGGGTAAGTGTTGCCTGGGAGGGATTAATTATGATAAACCACTGTGGGTAATGGTGATGAACTGAAAAGTGCAGAGTGTCCAAATATAAAGTCCTTGTTAAAAAGTTTATCACAGATTTCCATATTTCCCTCGGGTCCCCTTCAACGTTCCAGCCTCGTTGTGCGTGTGCCCGCCGGGCCGTGAGTCAGAATTTCAGTGAACCTGGCTCCTCGTTAATAACGAACTGCAGCTGGTTTTGGAGATGGTGTGGGTCAGCAAGAGAAGCCAGTGGAGTTCCATCAGGATTTGGATAGTGTGTTAATATTTCTTCAAGCTCTGGATGAGACAGTCTGCGGTGTGTAGCATACCCTTATGGAAGGACAGTGTGGTGTCTGGATGGCCAGTGTTGCCAGAATCCAGATATGAGAATAGGAGGGCGTGAACAGCAGTTCTGAAGTTGCTTTCAGGGTGAAACAGTTTTACTGTTTACTGTTGAGAAAGAGAACTATTTTAGTTATTTAATTTTGTTGTTTCTTATCATTTGTACCTATTAGTAAATGAAAGAAGGTTTCATATTTATTACTTTTAGTGGCTAGATTTTTTTTTTATTGTTCTACTTATGTTTCTATTTGTCTTTTCAATAGTCGGCTTGGTTTTCTTTGTGCATTGTTTAGTGTTGTTTTGTGACAGACTTAGTGCCTGTGTTTTGGAGTTACAATGTTAAATTACTGTTAGTTATTTGTGTGTGTACTAAAATATTTAATACATTTATGAAGTTGAGTTTATGTCATGCTCTAATTTGGTACTTAATTTGTAAATGTACAGGCTTTAATTCTGGAGAGTGCGTCAGCCTTTTAGGTTTTAGTTTCAGTCTGCCAGAGTGAAGCTTTCCAGCAATGGTGGATTGTTCAGAAGGAGTTAATTGGACATTTATGTTACCTTTTTTTTAATTGGGAAAGTGTTTGTATTTGTTAACTATATTTACGTTTAATTTCACTGGTTGTTGGTTTAGTAGTCTGAATAATTTTTTTTAGCTTATACTGTAATTGCCAGTAATGTTGTTTTCCTGCTAATTGTGTATGTTACATTTATTTTAAATAAATGAATATATATATATGTGTGTGTGTGTGTGTATATATACATGTATATATATACACACACACATATATGAATATATATATATATATATATATATATATATATATCCACACACTTGTTGCTCTTACTGGATCAGCGAACCTGTGGAGAGTGGCCCGTACGCCGGCAGAGCATACCGGCAGTAGTATCACAATTTTATCCCATCAACGCACTCTCAGAGAAACACTCCAGTCCGAAAATAGTGTCAGAAGTTGTTTACTGCACAACGCGTTTCGGCTGCCCCGCAGCCTTGATCACATGCAAGGTTCAAGCAAATGAAATTCTCGTACAAATACAAATAATGCAACTTCCGGCCGGAAGTGCAACGAGCTCTGTAATACATGTATTGTGTCGGCCATCTTATAGAGGTGAAAGTGATTGAACATGAATACATATACATGATGTATGGCCATGAAAAACACAGATCGTCAAGTCAAAACATCAAAGCGTCAATTAATGATCATCCAGGTTAATACATGTATGAAAAAATTCATTATATATATCCAACAGAAAAATATGTTAGAAACATCCACATACATGATAAGAGACAGGAGGGACATGCCTACGGAGTGCTGCTTACACACTGAATCTAAATCAAAGAGTGCGCAATCAGTAACTAGCGTAGTGCATAATTAACACTGGTAGTACTGCAGGTGGGGTCAGGAATGTGAACCCTTCCATAATTGTGGCAAGTGCCCAAGGAAAGCATGTTCAATCTAAAAGCGAAAAATTAAAGTGTACCAGTGAGCACTAAATGACGGCTAAGTGCCCAAAGCCCACTATGGCAAGCCATATCATAAGGGGTAAAAACGGGTAAAAAACACCCTCTTTTCAAGACAAAATGTCATGTATCACACATGATGGCGAGTAACCTCGGCTGTATAAGTTCCATTGAGGTGTGTCAGTTCCGATACTGAATGACGGCATAATGCCCAAAGCCCACTGTAACAATCCATATCATTGAGGAGAAACCCCTGTACCAGACAAAATTGTCCTATCTCACATGATGGCAAGTAACCTAGGCTGTCTCTTTGCCACTGGTAATACAGAACTACAACAAACAAAGAGAAAGAGGAATTCTTAGCTTGAGGACGTGCTGCCAGTGTCGACGAAGAAAAGGGTAGGCAACCCGTGGATGAACACCAAGTGACTGGGTCCCTTCCTTTTCTCCTGCAAACGAAAGAGAAAAAAAAACAACAAAGTGTTAGAAAATCCTGAAGAAGTGTCATTAAAAACATGTAGAAGCATAGTGACAATATTCGTGTGCAACAGTTCTTGGTACATAGGAGAAAGATAAAAAGCACAGTTAGGAAGGAGAGCAGAGTGATCTAGAATTCTTTAAGGTGTATTGCTAACTCTTCATCCTGATTCAGCCCCCCAGGAATTTTCGTTTGGAAATCTATGATATATTTGGATTCCCGCTGTATGAGTTTCAGTACTCTGTTCCCTCCCCTGGGGTCATGGGTGATCTGTTCAAAAGCAAGGTAACTCAATTGTGTAGAGTCAGAAAAGTGTTTTTCTTGGTAATGGCGTGCCACAGGGTATCTGGGATCGTGATTCGTGATGGCTCGCATATGTTCAAGTATGCGTTTTTTGGCCATCAGCGTGGTGCTGCCAATATACCAGAGCTTGCATGGACACTCTATGATGTAAATCACAAATTTGGTGCTACATGTCAGGACTTGGGTGATCTTTTTAGTGTAGCTGTCATGGGTGACTTCTTTGCGAAAACGACTATTCTTACAGGCCTTACAATGACCACAGGGAAAAAATCCCTGTAGTCCAAATTCCTTCCTAACAGGGTGTTCAGTGATGTCACTGTGTACGAGGATGTCTCTAATGTTTCTGCTGCGTCGGTACGTGATGTTCGGTCTGTCCTGTAGATTGGGCCCTATGGTGGTGTCGTTTTTGAGAATGTCCCAATTCTTGACTATGATCCTTTTGATCTCTGCAGCATCGCTGTTGTAAGTGAGAATCATTCTGGTAGGTTCAGTGTCATTGTCAAGCTCTATGGGCACTTTATCAGAGAGAGTCTCCTCCCTAGTAATGCCTTCAACTCTGTCACTTGCTTTCTTGAGTACCCAGGTAGGATAACCCCTCTCCTTGACTCTATCAAACATGTGTTTGCGCTCGGTGAGGTAAGCGGTTTCATTGTTGCAATTTCTTTTTGCCCTCAGCAGCTCTCCATACGGAATGCTCAATTTGAGGATTTCTGGATGACTGCTGAGAGCATGAAGAACGCTGTTGCCTGCTGTGGATTTATGAAACAATTCTGTACATAGTCTATTCTCTTGTACAGTGAGCCTAACATCTAGGTACTCAGCCCTTGTGTTGCTAATGTTACCTGTGAGTAGAATGTTGCGATCATTCTCATTCAGTTTCTTGATAAACTCTTTGGCTGTACTTTCTGAACCACTCCAGACAATGAACAGGTCGTCAATGTACCTGAGCCATATCTTGACCTGCTCAAGATCTGGAGCGATTGTGTTGTCCGAGAAGATCTCCTCCTCCCAGAGACCCATGAACAGGTTAGCAAAACTGGGAGCAAAGCACGAACCCATCGCAGTCCCTGTGATCTGCTTACAGATGGCACCGTTGAACAAAAAAATGTTGTTTGTGAGACAATATTCTATCATTTCTAATATCATCTTCGTGTGCTCTCTGAATCTGCTAGGTCTTTTGTGTAGGTAATGCTTGCATGCCTCCAAACCCTGTTTGTGGTCAATGATAGTGTAAAGGGAGTGGACATCTAGCGTGATAAGTAGATAAGATAGATAAGTAGATCATTCTCCTCACAGACAATATTCTGTATCTTCCCTAAAAAATCTTTGGTGTCGCGAATGTATGTAGGGAGGTTGGACACATAGTCCCTCAAAAAGTGATCAACATATTTCGAAATGTGTTCAGCCACACTGCCCCTGGAAGACACAATGTTCAAATATGTAAGAAAACTCAAACTCAAAAAGTGGCATAAGCTTAGGGGTACAGGTAATAAAAGAAGGGAAATCACCATCAATACGGATATAGACAACCCGTTTGATATTGGGGATATTGATACCTTAATCACCATGATAGAACTCCAACAAGATCAGGACATTGACAGAGAGGGTAATGAGGAATTAGGCATCTTGGAGGAGCTAGGCATCACACAGGGTGCTTCAGCCGTCACCACCTTTAGACCCAAATCCACATTTCTACCCTCAATACCCCATGACAGTATAGATACATTTCACGAATGCGTGACAAAATCTATCATTGACTTTCGACAAAAAAGATACTACAAAAATCGCAAATCGAATAATTTGACTTACTGTCAAAGACAGGCCCTTACCTCCTTGGCCGAAGATAACATGATTGTCATCCGGCCGGCAGACAAGGGGGGGAATATCGTGCTTCTAGACAGAGATCAATACATCACTGAAGCAATGAGACAACTCACTGATAACAAATTCTACATACCTATCACTAAGGAGGTTTACAATGACAGTGTTATTGAGATCTGGGATAAACTCACAGTATGGCGAGACAAGGGAATTGTAGAATGGGAAGAATACTGCTACCTCAAAAATGACCATCCCAGACTCCCTGTTCTTTACCTATTACCGAAAATTCATAAGGATCCCCTTAACCCACCTGGATGCCCCATTGTGTCTTCCAAGGGCAGTGTGGCTGAACACATTTCGAAATATGTTGATCACTTTTTGAGGGACTATGTGTCCAACCTCCCTACATACATTCGCGACACCAAAGATTTTTTTGGGAAGATACAGAATATTGTCTGGGAGGAGAATGATCTACTTATCACGCTAGATGTCCACTCCCTTTACACTATCATTGACCACAAACAGGGTTTGGAGGCATGCTAGCATTACCTACACAAAAGACCTAGCAGATTCAGAGAGCACACGAAGATGATATTAGAAATGATAGAATATTGTCTCACAAACAACATTTTTTTGTTCAACGGTGCCATCTGTAAGCAGATCACAGGGACTGCGATGGGTTCGTGCTTTGCTCCAAGTTTTGCTAACCTGTTCATGGGTCTCTGGGAGGAGGAGATCTTCTCGGACAACACAATCGCTCCAGACCTTGAGCAGGTCAAGATATGGCTCAGGTACATTGACGACCTGTTCATTGTCTGGAGTGGTTCAGAAAGTACAGCCAAAGAGTTTATCAAGAAACTGAATGAGAATGATCGCAACATTCTACTCACAGGTAACATCAGCAACACAAGGGCTGAGTACCTAGATGTTAGGCTCACTGTACAAGAGAATAGACTATGTACAGAATTGTTTCGTAAATCCACAGCAGGTAACAGCGTTCTTCATGCTCTCAGCAGTCATCCAGAAATCCTCAAATGGAGCATTCCGTATGGAGAGCTGCTGAGGGCAAAAAGAAATTGCAACAATGAAACCGCTTACCTCCCCGAGCGCAAACACATGTTTGATAGATTCAAGGAGAGGGGTTATCCTACCTGGGTACTCAAGAAAGCAAGTGACAGAGTTGAAGGCATTACTAGGGAGGAGACTCTCTCTGATAAAGTGCCCATAGAGCTTGACAATGACACTGAACCTACCAGAATGATTCTCACTTACAACAGCGATGCTGCAGAGATCAAAAGGATCATAGTCAAGAATTGGGACATTCTCAAAAACGACACCACCATAGGGCCCAATCTACAGGACAGACCGAACATCACGTACCGACGCAGCAGAAACATTAGAGACATGCTCGTACACAGTGACATCACTGAACACCCTGTTAGGAAGGAATTTGGACTACAGGGATTTTTTCCCTGTGGTCATTGTAAGGCCTGTAAGAATAGTCGTTTTCGCAAAGAAGTCACCCATGACAGCTACACTTAAAAGATCACCCAATTCCTGACATGTAGCACCAAATTTGTGATTCACATCATAGAGTGTCCATGCAAGCTCTGGTATATTGGCAGCACCACGCTGATGGCCAAAAAACGCATACTTGAACATATGCGAGCCATCACGAATAACGATCCCAGATACCTTGTGGCACGCCATTACCAAGAAAAACACTTTTCTGACTCTACACAATTGAGTTACCTTGCTTTTGAACAGATCACCCATGACCCCAGGGGAGAGATCAGAGTACTGAAACTCAGTCTGCGAAAATCCAAATATATCATAGATTTCCAAACGAAAATTCCTGGGGGGCTGAATCAGGATGAAGAGTTAGCAATACACCTTAAAGAATTCTAGATCACTCTGCTCTCCTTCCTAACTGTGCTTTTTATCTTTCTCCTATGTACCAAGAACTGTTGCACACGAATATTGTCACTATGCTTCTACATGTTTTTAATGACACTTCTTCAGGATTTTCTAACACTTTGATTTTTTTCTCTTTCGTTTGCAGGAGAAAAGGAAGGGACCCAGTCACTTGGTGTTCATCCACGGGTCGCCTACCCTTTTCTTCGTCGACACTGGCAGCACGTCCTCAAGCTAAGAATTCCTCTTTCTCTTTGTTTGTTGTAGTTCTGTATTACCAGTGGCAATGAGACAGCCTAGGTTACTTGCCATGATGTGAGATAGGACAATTTTGTCTGGTACAGGGGTTTCTCCTCGATGATATGGCTTGTTACAGTGGGCTTTGGGCATTATGCCGTCATTCAGTATCGGAAGTGACACACCTCAATGGAACTTATACAGCCGAGGTTACTCGCCATATTGTGTGATACATGACATTTTGTCTTGAAAAGAGGGTTTTTTTTACCCTTTTTTACCCTTTATGATATGGCTTGCCATAGTGGGCTTTGGGCACTTAGCCGTCATTTAGTGCTCACTGGTACACTTTAATTTTTCGCTTTTAGATTGAACATGCTTTCCTTGGGCACTTGCCACAATTATGGAAGGGTTCACATTCCTGACCCCACCTGCAGTACTACCAGCGTTAAGTATGCACTACGCTAGTTACTTATTGCGCACTCTTTGATTTAGATTCAGTGTGTAAGCAGCACTCCGTAGGCATGTCCCTCCTGTCTCTTATCATGTATGTGGATGTTTCTAACATATTTTTCTGTTGGATATATATAATGAATTTTTTCATACATGTATTAACCTGGATGATCATTAATTGACGCTTTGATGTTTTGACTTGACGATCTGTGTTTTTCATGGCCATACATCATTTATATGTATTCATGTTCAATCACTTTCACCTCAATAAGATGGCCGCCACAGTACATGTATTACAGAGCTCGTTGCACTTCCGGCCGGAAGTTGCATTATGTGTATTTGTACGAGAATTTCATTTGCTTGAATCTTGCATGTGATCAAGGCTGCGGGGCAGCCGAAACGCGTTGTGCAGTAAACAACTTCTGACACTATTTTCGGACTGGAGTGTTTCTCTGAGAGCGCGTTGATGGGATAAAATTGTGATATATATATATATATATATATATATATATATATATATATATATATATATATATATATATATATATATATATATATATATATATATATATATATATATATATATATATATATATATATATATATATATATATATATATATATATATATCAACAACAGAGGCCCGTTCCTGGAGACAAGTTGCTTTATTCCAGGGCTGTGCAGCACAAAAGCTTCCTTAACTCCTACATGTTTCGGCGTTTGCCTTGATCACGGAAAGGAAGCGGAAAAGCCAAGTGCATATGTGCATACATTTTATAGATGTATCTTAAGTCACGTGACTGATAGGCATACAATTCCCAAAATGCACCAGGGAATACAGGTAAGTGCTGATATTCAAGGACAGTTCACATTCTTTTGGCAACAGTTATAAGTTGCTCACTGCAGTTTCCTGTGCATTTCAAATTACAATAAACCCAAATGGAAAACAGTCACAGATATTCTTTTGTCAGCATGATGCTAAATGTTCAGTTCTCCCGGTCAAAAGCTCACGTCCCCAGAACGATTGGTGCAGGAAGTCATCCTCACCAAATCCCTTCCACCGCCGCTGTAACTGTTCGCTGATTAGCATTACCTTGAATAGGTCAGGAACTGCAGCGAGTGGGTCATGCTCCTTAATTAAAGTCCATAACACAACCTCCGAGCAAGGAGCCCCCGACCCTTCAGGGCGGCCTCTCACAGGCGGGCACGGAGAAGCCCGTCACTTCAACACAAAACAACAACAGAGGCCCGTTTCTGGAGACAAGTTGCTTTATTCCAGGGCTGTGCAGCACAAAAGCTTCCTTAACTCCTACATGTTTCGGCGTTTGCCTTGATCACGGAAAGGAAGCGGAAAAGCCAAGTGCATATGTGCATACATTTTATAGATGTATCTTAAGTCACGTGACTGATAGGCATACAATTCCCAAAATGCACCAGGGAATACAGGTAAGTGCTGATATTCAAGGACAGTTCACATTCTTTTGGCAACAGTTGTAAGTTGCTCACTGCAGTTTCCGGTCAAAAGCTCACGTCCCCAGAACGATTGGTGCAGGAAGTCATCCTCACCAACAGCGAACAGTTACAGCGGCGGTGGAAGGGATTTGGTTAGGATGACTTCCTGCACCAATCGTTCTGGGGACGTGAGCTTTTGACCGGGAGAACTGAACATGGTGGGGATGCTGTGAGAGTTGCATTAATCTTGTGCCGGAGGGCGGGGGGTTGATGTCAGCCTCATTCATCCTTTCACGTAAAGCACTTGCGAAGCCCACGATCTGTTGAATTTGGAGCAGACGTAACGCCTGTGCCTGTATTGTGCTGGGCGTCCGAGGACACGTTACCTGTACACTGAACTTCTTTTAACTATGAGCGAATGGGAAACCGTCAGGAAGGCTGCAGCCATCTCGCTATTTGACGAACAATTAGATTCTGAAAGCATTCCATCTGTACAAGGCATAAGTGGTAACACGACAGAGCCATCACTGAAACAGTAACTTGCTCTTCTTGAAAAACTAACAAAAAGAGAACTTAATAAATGGTGGGAAGTGACCTCTTTGACCAACTATATTGAAGTCAATAGAGTGCCCAGAGGACTCAGAATATCGATCATTCCAACGTATGAAAATCTGAATCCAGAGTTGCTTACAGAGTGGTCTACATTTATGGCGAAGACATGTCAGGGCATGATAGAAATGCTGATCAAGTATGCGAAAATTGATTTGGATACTACACGCAAGGAACTAGCGGAATTAAGACAAGAATTAGAGAAATTTAAAAACGATAAGGCGGTGATTGATTTTGGAAAACAACTTGAATTAAAATTGAAAAACTACGAAGAGGCTATTAAAGCAAAGAAACAGCGGAAGTTTTTACGTGACAAAAAAGACTATGCCGAAGGTCGGATTCTAACCTACGCAAAACGTTTTGATTGGGCGCAAAGAAACTTCCATCACATTCAAAGACAAAAACAACAGGAATCCATATCCACGGGTTCAAGCTCTGACCTTAGCTCTGACACTGAAGCGAGAAGTGTCCCTTTAGGAGTACGTCCACTGACTTTCCTCCACGAATTTCAGATCCTAAAACAGAAAAAGGATCAAGAGGAGAAACCACAGGAGAAAACAAGAGGAAGAGGAAAAGGTCCCAAAAGAGGAAGAGGCGCAAGAATAAACAAAGAGTCAGAGTGAAGAATAGACGAGGTGGAAGGACTATCCCTCCTACCCATCCAACTTCGGTCGCCATTATTTCTAAGAAATCAGTACTGAATCTATCATCTAGATCCCTCACAGAGGAGGAGGTGTCCCTGCTACAATTAGGTCTATCCTTCTGCCCTTCACATAATATGGATTTTGTCACCAGACGTATCGACCTTTTCCTGTATATTCGGAAATTGAAATTGATGAAGATTTTCAAAATGGCCATTGGATCAAAAAATACAAGGTCTAATTATACTGGACTAGATGAGACATCCGACCTGTGCATCGGAGATGTGGATTTACTCTTAGATTTAAGTAAAATGGAGGAAAATTTGGCAGATCTAACTGAAAATGAAAAAAGAAAAATGCTTATCGAATTGGGATTTAGACCTGATGCTTCCTGTACAAGTGGATTCAAACCGAAATCTAATTTTAATCCCAATGTCCCATATGATAACATCGAAGCCTTTAATGCCATTATGATCCATGAAATAAACAAACTAAAGGATAAACCTCCGGAACCAAGACGAGATAACTTAACCAAATCACAACGAGTAGCTCTCAAGGGATTATCTGAAGATCAAAGTATAATCGTGAAACCATCGGACAAGGGTGGTAATATTGTGGTTATGGATGTCCAACAGTACGATCAAGAGGTCAGAAGACAATTACAGGACACGAAATGTTATGAAGAGATTGGAAGGGATGCCTACACCTTATCTGTTACAAGATATCATGATTTATTGAGAGACTGGTGGGCTAAGGGTCTTTTGGACAGGGATGAGTACCTATTTTTGAAAACCGATAACCCACGTATACCCTGTTTTTATTTATTGCCTAAAGTGCACAAACACTTAACGAGACCGCCAGGTAGGCCCATAGTTTCCTCCAATGGAGGCCTCTTGGAGAACACGTCAATCTTTCTTGATCTGTTTTTAGCACCTTTTGTTGTGACATTACGGTCCTATTGCAGAGATAGCTCTGATTTCCTTAGACGTATTCACGATGTTATGTGGGAGGAATCCTATCACATGATAACGTTAGATGTGTGTTCGCTATATACATCCATAGACCAGCAGCAAGGGGTAGATGCATGTATGTATTTTTTTCGTGAACGACACATCTCATTCTTTGACCATACACAGATGCTGAGGAGCATGATGTTGTATTGCTTGAGGGAGAATATCTTTCTCTACGAAAAGACTCTATACCGACAAAAATTTGGCACTGCAATGGGCACCTGTTTCGCCCCCAGCCTGGCTAATCTTTTCCTGGGCTGGTGGGAGGAACAGGTGGTTTGGACTGACACCAATGAGAGGTTCACCGAACACATCCCTATCTGGATCAGGTACATTGATGACCTGTTCCTGATATGGGATGGGCCGGTGGACCTAGCACAGGAATTCATCATGGAGTTGGGTAGGAATGAGCTGAATCTAAAATTTACCCACAAGATTAGTTTCACCTATTGCGAGTTTTTGGATGTAGCAGTTACCATAGAAAATGGACAGATTGTGACCAGCCTTTTTCGAAAAGACACTGCTGGCAACACGTTGCTCCACGCAAACAGTAACCATCCTGTCCCTTTACGTAATAGCATCCCATATGGCGAGTTCCTGCGGGCTCGCAGGAATTGCAATACAGAAGAGGCCTTTAAGAAGGAACGACAGGTTATGACTGAGAGGTTCCTTCATCGTGGCTATAAGAACAAGGTTATCATAGCAGCTAGCAATCGAGCCAGTAGTGTCACACAAAATGAAGCTCTTTTTTCAATAGAAAGGAGAAGAGCTAGGTATAACAAGAATACAACAGAGGCGCCTAGATTAATTACCACCTATAACACTCAATCCAACAATTTGAAGCAAACAATGAAACGCCATTGGGGTCTGCTATTAACTGATCCCGTAATAGGATCGTCTGTGGGCACCACACCTTTAGTGACTTACAGAAAATCGAAATCAATAAAGGACCATCTTGTTCACAGTTACCAAGGCACATCCAGCCCTTCTACCTGGCTAGGAATGCTGAAGGGATTCAGGAAATGCAATTCTTGCAAAGCCTGTAAATTTAGCCACAACAAAGACAGCTATATGTCAGGCAAAGGTAAAACCAAGAAAATCACTAAGCTCATTACCTGCACGAGTGACTTTGTCATTTACGCTTTACAGTGCCCATGCGGCCTGAAGTATATTGGAAGCACAAAGTTGCAATTAAAAACGCGGGTTTTACAGCATATGAGATCTGTCACTAATGTCGATTTGCGCTATCCGGTGGCCAGACATTTCCAAGCGAAACATCAAAGCAATTGCAATCTCTTGGAGTGCTTTGGTATTGACAGAGTTCTGCCACATCCCAGGGGAGGTGATCGTGAAAAACTTCTAAGAGTGACAGAATCGAAGTATATTATTGAGCTCAATACGAAGTGGCCTAACGGGCTCAATTCAGGAGAAGAGCTAGCAACCCATATTGGATACAGATGAGGGGGTGGTCTTATATCCCTTTCTGACTATGCACACGTATGACTCTGTTCAGCTTTGTCTGATTTTAATTTTACTTCACTTTTAATATGGGAGGGAAGTTGCAATATTCTTAGTAGGGAACACAGCCTTGGTAATTCTCGGATATGATATACTGGCATTGGCCTATCATGTCCCCATGGTGGGTTCGGTTAGGCTAGATTGGGCACGGTAACCTGATTCCCTTAGTATTGAATGTTGTCTCTGCCCCTGCCAATAGAATTCCTGTTCCAGGATTGGATTTACCTATTTATTTTTTGTTCACTTAGGTGTATCACATTTACTTAGTACCTGCCCATTGCCTGCTGCATAGTTTAGGAATAATTATGATGAGAGAGTAACTATTTGGATTGCCAAATTTAGAAAATTTCTGTGTGCGATTTGTATAATTATGTTTATTTATGAACATAAATGCATGCTCGGCATTTGCCGAATTGATCATGACTATTAGGCCTTGCTCACTTATGAGATGGAATTCCTTGGGTTACATTGCCCATGATGTGGTTGAACTGATTTTGCTCATTGGATGGTATGGGGGCTTTTTCATAAATGTATCTGTTAACAGGACATCGGCCACAATGTGACTATTTTAATAATGCCCGTACCTGTTCACTTATGAGATTTAATTTTTGTGGGGTACATTACCCGTGGCTTGGTTGGATTAATTAGGCTCGGATAGAATGGGGGCTCTGATTTTCTAATGAAATGCATCTATTAGGAGTACATCTGCCGTAATGTGATTGCTTTATTTTTGCCTGTATGATAGAATGTTGTACTAGGGTACATTACCCAGGAAACAGCTGCCCCATGCGCACCAATCACAATGATATGCATGTCTTTATGTGGTTATTTCTATGATATGAATTGCGCAGGATGGGCAATGCTTATTTGCAGTTTATCTGCCTTCATCTTAAAGAACAGAAGGCAACACCGACAAGAGATGCCTACAGTATAGTCTGTCCTCTATGTCTGGTAAACATTGAGAGAGCGGGCAAAACTCTATTTTTAAATCGGTAGTCACCAGCATGCCCCATATGTTTTATTTAAATTTAAATTTAAATTTAAATGTAGTTTTGCATCGCTTTGCACAGTACTATGAATTAATAATGTTCGTTTTCTATCACATTAGAAATTGTAATGAATATTTTTTCTATGTTTATGCACTGCAACCCGTATTTCTATGGGTAATTGGGCGCAGGTCACACAACTAGAAAAAGGCTTCGCCGAAACGCGTCGTTGTATGCACAATAAACTCTTGTGCTGTCCTTGTGGTGTGCCGCTTGATTTATTCAGGATTACCCGGATATTTCGTTGTGTGATAATTTTAGCGGGTGTCATTACCGCTGCTGGCACCGACGTCGAGAGGAGGAGGAAAGGCATCGATGACAAACTGTTCATGTATATATATACATACATATATATACATACATACATATATATATATATGTATATATGTATATGTATATATATATATATATATATTATCTACTGGCGGTCGCCAGTAGATAGTTATAGTTAGGACCTATTTTCCATAGGAAATCTGCGACATTCTATTTGAAATAACTCTTGCGTCGGATGACGAATCTTCGCGGAATTTTCAAACTTTATGGCCCGCTCCGGTCCGCTCCTACCTTGAACGTTTCGGGGTGATTCGTCAAGCGGAGGCCGAGAAAAAAGGGGGGTCCCAAAACGTGTTTTCCCCATTCATTTTCCCATAGGAAACTTTAGCCACGGCTACAGCCCGAACTGCTGAACGGAATTACACCAAATTTGGCAAAGAGGTAGTTCTTGGTTCAGAAAGAACCCTTTTTGTTAAATGGTGTAAATCCGTTCAGTAGTTCCTGTGAAAATCAAAAGGATAATCACATATATATCTATGGCCGCGTCGGATTCGCGCACCCTCCCGATCACGAGCTGCATGCTAATTGGCTGTCAACACTCCAAATCAGGAAGTGTTGGCAGCCATTTTGTCCCTCGGTAGAACCGAGGGACAGAAACAAGTGCGCAAAGCGCAAAAGGGGGCAGGGTAGAAACACCCTGACCCCTAGGTCTGCTCAGGGGGTCCCACAAGGACCCCTGGGCAGAAAAAGCAATTTTTTAAATCGGCGGGATGCGCTTAGGGTGCGCGAATCCCGCCGAGAAAAAAAATCGCAAGTGTGCAAACGCACAAAGGGGGCAGGGTAGAAACACCCTGACCCCCTAGGTCTGCTCAGGGGGTCCCACAAGGACCCCCTGGGCAGAAATAAGCATTTTTAAAAAAAAAAAAAAATCGGCAGGGTGCGCGGATCCTGCCGGAAAAAAAAAAAATTGAAGCGCGCTTCGATGCAAATTTGCCCTCGGGTGGCCCAAGTCCCGGGGGCATACAGGGGGTGGGTTTATTGTTTATGGGGGGGCCTCTAAGGCCCCCCAAGCCCCGGGGACCGCCACCCCCCGGGGCTTAATAAAAAAAAAGGTGCGGGAGGGCTCTCCTACCCTCCCGCAGCCCCGGGGACCGCCACCCCCCGGGGCACTTAGAAAATAAATGTGGGGGTCCGTTACGGACCCCTAGAGCCCCGGGGACCACCACCTCCCCGGGGCTGTGCAATTCAAGGGAGGGGGCCGCGCAGCCCCCCTCCTGGAGCCCTTGATGGCCCTGGGGACCACAACCCCCCAGGGCCGGCTCCTGCAGTGTCCCGGGGTGCCTACCCCCGGGACACTGTAGTTTGCTATGACAGGACGGGAGCCTCGCGGCTCCCGTCCTGTCATAGCAAACTGCTTTGGATATTGGAAGCGAGAGCAGGGAAACCTGCTCTCGCTTCCAATATCCAAAGCAAATTGCTTTTCCACACGGGGAGCTGCATCTTAGCAGCTCCCCATGTGGAAAAGCAATGCCGGCTCCCAAGGGACGCGGGGAGCCGGCGGGACTGTGGGGGGATTGGGGACCCCCCCACAGTCCCCAACGGAGAGGGCCAGCCCCGGGGGATGGGGTCCCCGGGGCAAGTAGTGGCCTGGGAGGAGGGCCACGCGGCCCCCCTCCCCCCCAAAAAAAAACATATTTGAAAAAAAAAAAAAAGGAAAGGCCGGCCCCGGGGGATGGGGTCCCCGGGGCCTTAAATGGCCTGAGGAGGGGGGCCACGCAGCCCCCCTCCAAATATTTAAAATGTAAAAAAAAGAGGGCATGCCCCGGGGGATGGGGTCCCCGGGGCCAATATAGGCCCAGGGAAGGGGGGCCACGCGGCCCCCTTCCCGTTTTATTTTAATTTTTAAAAAAAATGAAAATCCTCATGCCCCGGGGGATGGGGTCCCCGGGGCCAAAAGAGGCCAAGGGAAGGGGGGCCACGCAGCCCCCCTCCCATACAATTTTTTTTTTTTTTAAACGGCATCGTGCCGGAGGCCCCGCCCCCACCCTGCAGCAGTCTGCAAACGCGTCCCCTGGCACGTTTGCAGATGGGGAACGAATTCCCCTTGAATACTGGGGGTCCCTGGGGCCAACTAGCCCACCAGGAACCTCCAGTATGCGCCAGGGGCTGCGTTGCAGAGAGGTGTACAGAGGCCACGCCCCTTTTACACCTCTCTGCAACGGAGCTCTGTGGCGCTTTTGGAGGTACATGGTGGGCTAGTTGGACTCCAGGGACCCTCAGGATTCAAGGGGACTTAATCCCCCAACTTAAAATGCGCCACGGGGCGCGTTTGCACAGTGGTGAAGGGAGGGGCGGGGCTTCAGGTGACATGTGTGCAAACAGGCCCAGTGGCGCATTTTAAGATGGGGAATTAAATCCTCTTCAATCCTGAGGGTCCCTGGGGCCAACTAGCCCACCAGGTACCTCCAGTAAGCGCCACGGAGCTGCGTTGCAGAGTGTTGTAAAAGGGGCGTGGCCTCTGTACACCTCTCTGCAACGCAGCCCCCTGGCGCATACTGGAGGTTCCTGGTGGGCTAGTTGGCCCCTAGGGACCATCAGGATTGAGGAGGAATTAATTCTCCAACTTAAAACGCGCCACAGGGCGTGTTTGCAGACATGTCACCTCAGGCCGCACCCCCTTCCTTCACCATTGTGCAAATATTCCTCTAAAATCAACCGAACTACGAATTCCGATTTACTCACCTGTTATCAGGAGAGACCTCAGTGCTGCATCTTTGAGCCCAGTACTGATCCTGAAAAGTAATTTTAACCGTACTTACCAGTAACTTGAATTTCCTTCCATAGGATATCATTGCCTGCTTTTTGCTGAAAAAGTTTCTAAGTGTCGATTTTTGAAACATA
Organism: Calotriton arnoldi; assembly: GCA_963921515.1. Taxonomy (NCBI): domain Eukaryota; kingdom Metazoa; phylum Chordata; class Amphibia; order Caudata; family Salamandridae; genus Calotriton; species Calotriton arnoldi. Next base: position 634,046 of record CAWUFW010006393.1, on the reverse strand, counting down.
CAAATATTCCTCTAAAATCAGCCGAACTACAAATTCCGATTTACTCACCGGTTATCAGGAGAGACCTCAGTGCTGCATCTTTTAGCCCAGTGCTGATCCTGAAAAGTAATTTTAACCATACTTACCAGGAACTTGAATTTCCTTCCATAGGCTAACATTGACTGGTTTAACTTGGAAATTCTTCTAAGTGTGGCGTTTTGGAACTTTATAATATTCCTCTAAAATCAGCCGAACTACGAATTCCGATTTACTCACCTGTTATCAGGAGAGAACCCAGTGCTGCATCTTTTAGCCCAGCACTGACCCTGAAAAGTAATTCTAACCGTACTTACCAGTAACTTGTATTTCCTTCCATAGGAATCCATTGTCTGGTTTTCAGCAGAAGTTTCAAAGTGTCGATTTTCACAAACTACAAATATTCCTTAAAAATCGCCTGTATGACTTAAACACATTCTTTCAACTGTTTACAGGAGATGCACCAGTGCTGGATCCAGGATCCACCACTGAGTAAGAAAAAGTAACGATAACACTACTTACCTGCTAAGTGAATTTCCTGCCATAGGATAACATTGGTGATTCTATGTGAAAAAGTTTCTAAGTGTCAACTTTTAAAATACAATAATATTCCTTAAAAATCACTACTGTAACCAAAACGCTTTTACTCAACTGTTTACAGGAGATGTCCCAGGACTGAATCTAGGATCCAGTCCTGTGGTTAGAAAAAGTAATCCATAAAGTAACTAATTGCATTTAACTTGAAATTCACATTGAGCTCAATGTTGCATTGTGTTTGAAATTGTGTTGCCTATTGCAACAACTGTAACTACTGTACTTAAAAGTCTATTGCCTATTTGCAAAGTATTTAAACTAAAGTAATTAATTCTGAGAAAGTATATTTTGTAATGTAATGTATAATGTAATTACAATGTAATTTACAAAATAAATAGTTTAAAAAAATTTAGTAAATCAGTATAAAAAAAATAAAGATAATTAATACATTTAAAAATTGTCATTTACAAAACTTTGGAAATTCACTGAAAAAAACCATAGGTTTCAGACATGTTATAGTTAGGAATTAGCATTTAAAAAACCTTTTTAATTCACTGAAAAAACCATAGGTTTCAGGCACGTTATAGTTAGAAATTAGCATTTAAAAAACCTTTGAAATTCACTGAAAAAACCATAGGTTTCAGGCACGTTATAGTTAGAAATTAGCATTTAAAAAACCTTTGAAATTCACTGAAAAAAACATAGGTTTCAGACACGTTATAGTTAGAAATTAGCATTTAAAAACCTTTGAAATTCACTGAAAAAACCATAGGTTTCAGGCACGTTATAGTTAGAAATTAGCATTTAAAAAACCTTTGAAATTCACTGAAAAAACCATAGGTTTCAGACACGTTATAGTTAGAAATTTGCATTTAAAAAACCTTTGAAATTCACTGAAAAAACCATAGGTTTTAGGGACAGTTATAGTTAGTTGGACATTGCACTCGTACAAAACCCGTGAAATTCCCCCGTTATAGTTAGTTCAGCTAACTATAACTCGCGCCCCGCAATGCACTGCTGATGACGTCACATATTACATCACTCATGACATGGTCAGTGACATCACTGATGACATCACTGATGACATCTCAAATGACATCACTGATGACATCATCCATGTGATAATTTCATTCATCTTCTCACACCCTAATATAACTTTTGATACACCCACTGTAAATTACAGACTGCCATTCTCAAAACCATAGACACTCCAACACCAATAACTACATACCCACTCACTGATTCTTAGGTCTACACACACATCCACTCACTCACCCGTACAGTCACTCATACTTACGGTCACTCAGTACAGGACTATCATATGCACTCATACACCTACATAGACACTCACACACCGCCACTCATCCATAGAGGTACTCACACACCTAGTCAGTCATGCAAATAATTAATCACACTGCCATTTACTCACCTATACAGTTATACACACACCAGCTCACTTACTCATACAAATACTAGCACATTCTTACGCTCTTATACAATCACTGATACAAGCACACACTCATCCATACAGTCACTCTCACAATCACACACTCTCGCTTATAGCTATTTATATACTCATTAGACTGATTGAACAAGAACCGTTTGACCCCATTACAGAGCTTCTTGTTACACTAGACATAGAATCATTTTACACTAATATCCCACAAGATAAAGGGATTCTAGTCATCCAAAACCATCTAGAGAACAGGCCTAGACCCCACAAGGTTCCCACTGACTTCATCACCGATTTATTGAAAATCGCCCTGTCCCAAAACTACTTTATGTTTAAAGAAAAATATTACAAACAGTGTAAGGGAACTTCTATGGGTTCGGTTTTTGCCCCCAATTTTGCCATATTATTTGTTGACGATATGGAAATTACGTATGTACTCAACCATGGTAATCCCTTTCGCAACAATATCAGGAGCTGGCATCGTTACATCGACGATGTATTCATGATTTGGAAAGGTTCCACCACGGAACTCGATTCCTTCTGCACTTGGTTGAATAACTGCCAACCCGACCTTAGGTTCACATACTGCTCTGATTCTGCTAAAATTAGCTATCTCGACGTTACTGTTAGATCAGCTGAAGGTGGTCTGTATACCACCCTATACAGAAAACCCACAGAGCGGAATACGCTCCTCCACTATAATAGCAACCACCCCAGAGCCTTACGTGATGGCTTGCCGTTCGGGCAATTCCTTAGAATCCGCAGAAATTGCAAGTACAAAGAAGACTATCTGAGGGAAGCCGATACCCTGTGCATAAAACTTATGAACAGAGGATACCCCAGACGTTTGGTTAGGAGATCCATGAAAAGGGCTTGGTACACACATAGGGAGACCCTGCTGGAACCTGCTGGCAAAAAAACGATGACACGTATCCCCTGTGTGACTACTTTTTGCTCAGCCAGCAACAAAATAACTAAACTCATTAAAAAACATTGGCCTCTCCTCACATCCATTAACATTACTAAAGAGGCTCCCCTTTTTTCATTTAAGAGGGGTCGGAACATTAAAGACCATCTCGTCAGGGCCTATAAACCACCCAACAATGCTGTCACCATACACTCATGTTTTGGCCTTCCTCCTGTTATAGGGCATTACAAATGTGGTAATTGTGTTGCATGCCCTCTCACAAAAAACACGAAAGAGTTTGTTTATGGCACCACTACTCACAAACTTGAATTTTTCTCCAACTGTAATTCGACTAATGTGATCTATTGCATCCAATGTCCATGCAACCTCATGTATATTGGACAAACGACGCAAAAAATCAAAGCACGCATTAGCCAACACAGGAGCAGAATCCGATGTAACACCATCACTGCACCCCTGGTGTCTCATTTCATGGAGAATGGACACTCTGAACAGGATCTGCGTTGGCAAGTGATTGACATTTTACACCCAAGCCCTAGAGGTAGTGACCCTCAAGCCATTCTTAACAGACTGGAGTGTAATTGGATGTTCAGATGCCGGTCTATTGAACACGGACTCAATACAATAGAAGAATGGAACCAGATACTGTAATACTATGTTACCCCATATCAGTGTCCTTACCTGATTTTGGGTTATATGTGTAAAAAATTCTGTACTCTCAATAAGGTTTAACCACTGTATATAGTGCACTTTTCATTCCTTTACCCTTCCCTGGGGTTTATTCTAGGTGTCTCTGGGCCTCACTCCCCTCACGTAACATGGCCGCCGCTATAGGACGGTTGGTCTAAGCCGGAACTACTCGTCACACACGCGCGCGTCTCCTTTAAGTACACGCCCCTCCACATCAGTTTAGCCCCGCAGACTGATCCAGCTGGCCTTCCATTGCAGTGCCTTACCGCCTGCTCGTGGTTACCGGAGGACACCCGGCTACCTGCCTATACCAAGTAAGGTTTCACCGCTCCCTACACTGACTCTTCATGTATAATTATGCGCACAGCCCCTTGCTGACCCCTTGCTCCTCGTTCCCTCCCATAGATTGCTTGCCTGCATTCGGGACACATCGCCCGGAATACCTGCCTATACCAAGTAAGGTTGCACTGCTCCCTACACTGACTCTTCGTGTATGATTATACGCACAGCTCCTTGCTGACCCCTCACTCCTCGTTCCCTCCCATAGATTGCTTGCCTGCATTCGGGACACATCGCCCGGAATTGTTGAAGTTTCCATTAAGTAAGTGGATAAAACACCCCCCCCCCTTGGGTTCTCTTTCTCTTCCCCTTCGGGAACCTTGGCTTCAGTATTGGTTTCGTCTCGTAAATTAAGTACACAGTGGTTTACCGCCCCTTTCAGGTATACATTCGGCTAGCTTCCTATTCACGCGTCCTTCGCGCCTTGCCTTCACTGCTCCTTGTACTTTCACTGATCTTTCCCTGTATGCCTCACCCTATGTTAACCAGTTGGTTCACTGTGTTATTAATGTCCCCTCGCTACTGCCTTACAGCAATTGACGTTAATTGTTGTACATTTATAGTCCTTGTCTAACTCGCATTGCTTCTAATTGGTTATTGGTTAATGTACATCTCTTGTTTCTGAATAGTTTAATGGGTATGATTTGCTCATGACGCCAATCATTAGTCTGTCCCTTTTCATAAATAGGTTCACATGTTACCCAGACTTGATCCTTGTTCCAGGGGACCAATGTTTTTCTCCTTTTTGTCTAGATTCTACTTGCTCACACAGTTATTCGTCCTGATGATGGTCTCTAATTTATAGAGATCGAAACGCCGTCGACTTTTAACAACCAAAACTCCAACTGTACAAATTCCTTTGAGTTTTGCCTATGTTGTCAATGTGATGTAATTTTAAGTCACCAGCACTTTTTTCACCTTTTCACGCAACCTCACTTGATGTGTGAGCACCAGGACTAGATCCTAAATTATATGTGGATGATATAGCGTTTATGATGTAATAAATGTCTTGTCATCCCCACAACCTTGTGTCCCTCCATACGTTGTTTTTCCCTTCCTTCTTTCTCGTAACACGAGAGCTCAGACGAAAGCTTTATCTCGATTAATAGTAGCCCTGGCTACCCGAGGACCATTTTGGCCTCACCTTGACCACTGTTCTTTAAAAACACATATTTATATACTCCAACACACATATATACTGCCTTTCACATATGTAGTTACTCACACATGTACCACTGAGATATACATTCACTCACTAACACACCCATACACACACTCACCCACCCATACAGTCCATCACAGATGCACTCTTGAAACCATGCACCCAGTGAATCACCCACTGATACATCTATGTGCAGCCACACACACCCCATCCACACAAACACTCAGGCACCCATACAGATACTCAGACAACCAATCAATAACTCATAGACACTCATGTAGCTATTTACAAACCCATGCAGCCACTTACACACCAACAGACAGACGGATAAAGACATTCACACAGTTTAGTCACTAACCCATGCATTTAGTAAGATACGTTTAATCACTCACTTATAGAGTCAGTCACGCACCTACTAAATCATCCATCCAGACACTTATACACCCACTCATTATTCAATACACCTTGGCATATATATTATACATATTTAAACTTTATAGAAACACACAGTCACTGCATGATGTCATCGGTGATGTCATTTGAGATGTCATCAGTGATGTCACTGACCATGTCATGAGTGATGTAATAAGTGACGTCATCAGCAGTGCATTGCGGGGGCGTGAGTTATAGTTAGCTGAACTAACTATAACGGGGGAATTTCACGGGTTTTGTACGAGTGCAATGTCCAACTAACTATAACTGTCCCTAAAACCTATGGTTTTTTCAGTGAATTTCAAAGGTTTTTTAAATGCAAATTTCTAACTATAACGTGTCTGAAACCTATGGTTTTTTCAGTGAATTTTATATACTTACAATTATTTTTAGTGATATTACTGGTTTTGGTTAACAACATTTTTTGTTTTATGGTTTTGGTCACGTTTCTTAAATTTTACTGTGCTATTGTTATTTTGTATTTCTATGTTTTTGTTTTCGATATTTCGGTAGTTTAGATATTTATTCTAGTGTTATATTTGTAGGCAATATTTGTGTTTTATGTATAGGATGGTAATATTTGTGTTCTCAATATTTTGTGTCAAATATTTGTTTTATTGATTTTCCAATATAGAACATGGCAATACATTCAATAAATGAATCCCATTATGGCTTTCCGATATCTATATCAATATACAGTATTTGTCAGTCAGTCAGGGTACCCCCTCCCATTGATTCTTATTAAGCATTGCCAGGGTTAATAAGGAATCACTGTCCCAACATCCCCCCCAAGTTGTAACCTCCCCTCTTCTCATGTCCCTCCCTCCTCCCTTTTGAACTTGAAACAGAAAAAGACAAAATACAGGAAATAACCTAAAATTGAAAAGAAAAAAGGGGCGTGGCTCACCGCCGAACATAGCGGCCGCAATATAGCGGAGCTCTATGACCGGAACGAAATATCCGGCAAATATCCATGAAGCCGAGGGGCATCCAGCATGAAAACCACCTCTACTGGGCATAGGAGCAGAAGAGGCACTGAACGAGATTGGTGAGTCCGTGTGATGCGGCCGGAAGCACGAACACAGCAGACGAGGGCAGAAATGGCGTGCTCGATGGGCCCGGTTTGCTGACTGGAAGGCCTGCACTGACCCATGAGGCAGGGGGCTGTCGCCCTGATGGGCCTGAAGGTGCGTGCAGACAACAATAGAGACCTGCACATTCTCCCGACTGGACCGCCTGTGAAATACAGAACGTGGCCCGTCTAAACGGGCTCAACGGCGCCTCTAACTGCGACGGCCTGTCACCCTTCCCCCCTCCTGGATGGCTGGGCTGTGAGCTTCGCGGTGGCGGCGACCCCGCATTTTACACAACGGCCTGCAGCGCCGGAATGCTGCTCTGGCCCATACACTCCACAGGGCCCCGCAAGGTCGGATCGCCGCACCGGAGTGACTTCGCCGGGCAGCGGTAAAGGCGAGCGGAGTCCACTGGTTACTCCCACTGTCCTGGGAGGGCCAAGCGGAATGAGACAGACCCCCTCCTCCTGCTGATCTACTAAGGGGACATCGGACTGAGCTGTGAATGCTGAGGCACTGACCTGCAACGAGGTGAGTCAGACGCACAGGGGTGCTTATTAATCAGAGCGGGGCTCCCATGTGGGTACATCTCTCGTCCCTCGAGCCTGAGTAAGGGGAGACTGCAGGCAACGGCGGCGTGTGCGGCTGGGAACACGCATTGATCTACTTGCTGGGAGGTGCTGGGCCTGGCACGAAGTCAAACGCCTGAGCACCTGGGGCGCTGTGAAGAGAGTGATTGCTGACGATGAAATTGAGTGGCTGTGACCGGGCAAACAGCTGACATCCTCGGCACTGGTGGGAAGGGCCCTTCCTTGACCCAAGTCAGGCCAGAGATATGCACTGGTGGTGGAAGCTGACACTGCCAGGGAATCCTGAGGGCTTGATAAGCAGCGCCGGTGTTGAAGGAATGGGAATAGCTGCACTAGTGCCCACGGCTGAACACTAAGGGCCCGATTCACAGAAGTAATCTGAGACCAAATCCTAACTTTATGACTTTCGGTATTCACAAAAGGCATTTAGGAGTAGTAAAGTTAGGATTCCTAAGTTTACTACTCCTAAAGACCTTTTGTGAATACTGAAAGTCGTAGAGTTAGGATTTTGTCTTAGTTTTGAGTAATAAAGTTAGGATTCCTAACTTTACTACTCCTAAATGCCTTTGGTGGATACCGAAAGTCGTAAAGTTAGTATTTTGTCTCAGTTTAGGAGTAGTAAAGTTAGGAATCCTAACTTTACTACTCCTAAATACCTTTTGTGAATACCGAAAGTCATAAAGTTAGGATTTTGTCTTAGATTACTTCTGTGAATCGGGCCCTAAGCATGCAGATGGGGTGCTGCACCAGTCGATAGTGCTAATTGTTGTGAAGGATTGGCGAGAGTATCCTCACTAACTCTCAGGGGCTAGCTGCTGCAAAGATCTCGCATTCCCCAGTAATAACACAGTGAAGCACGTAGAGGAACCACCAGATCTCCCTGACTAGACTTGGTGCCTACCCCAGGTGAGACTCTGATGACCACAGACCTTTGCCCCCCACAGCACGGTTGTGACAGAACAAGTAGTGTGGGAGAGGCTATATGGTAGGCATCGGCTGGAGAGGCTGAAAAGCACCTTCATTTATCAAGCTGGACACTATAATTTCAAATAAGTTAGGTGATGTACATCACTGCCTGTAGCGCATGGGACGCACAAAGGGCAAGGCGCCGGAGATGGCGGCCACTGATACGACGCAACAAAACAACACTGGAAATACCAGTTTAACACCATCGTTGAGCTGCATTCCACCAACTAACATGGAGACAGCCCCGGACAAGTTAGACCTGATCATACAAGAAGTACGAGAGTCGAGAAGGGCAGAAGAGCAACAAATTGGCTCCCTGAGAACCGGCTTTACACTTCTCAAGGCCGACCACGACAAGTTGGCTTCCACGGTAAAGAGCAACAAGTCATTCTTAACAGACCTGCTACCACAGCATAAAGAACACGCAATACAAATAGCACAACTGCAGTGCCAGGTGTCAGGTCTGCAAGAAAGGGTGGAGGATGCTGAAGGCAGGGCACGACAATGTTCGAATAATAGGGCTACCAGAACACTGCGAAGGCTCAGATGCAACCCGCTTTATGGAACAATGGCTGCGTGAGCGAGTGGCCCCCGAGGGCCTGTCTGACATATTCTGTGTAGAGAGAGCCCATAGGATCCCCACAAGGAAGCCACCACCGGGCACCCCTCCACGCCCTATGATAGCACGTATATTGAACTATAAAGACCGGGACGCCTTGCTGCAGGCTGCCAGGGACAAATCCCCCATTCAATACGAAAACCACCGGATCTCCCTGTACCCGGACTACACGATCTTGGTCCAACGACAAAGAGCCTCGTATCAAGAAATCAAGAAGAAACTTAGAACCCTTGATCTCATATGCGCCTTGTTATTTCCTGCACGACTGAAAATCATACATGAGCAAAAAGCAAATTTTTTAGAGAGTCCAGAGGCCGTGGGGGATTGGAAGTGGCCACCTTTCCCTCACAGACATCGGAGAAAACGGCCAGGGGCACGAGGCGGGGATCTTGACCAGCTGCTGGAGGAAGAGCACGCCATACTAAATCAACTCATAAAGACAATGCGATAAGCCCATCTCCAGAACAGGCCTTAAGAGGCAGAGAATCGGCGATTGCAGCGGCTGCGGCATTCAGAGACCCTGACCCCCTATCCTTCCCGGAATCCTCAGAGGACACCACCATGCATTCAGACTCAGAGAATAGTCTTGCCCTGTTCCCCACTATCACCCCGCAGACTGTGAACGATTACCTGGGCTGAAGGGGACTCGCGGGGGCTGATCCGCCGAATTGGAGACATACTTAAAACTTAAGAAGACACTGTAACGTAAATAACCTAACTGCCCCCCCCGGCTTCTCTGTATCCTTTATACAAATATTGGTCTGGTCACTATAAAAGCAGTACACGCACAATAACGTGTGCAACTAGATATAGTAGTCACCACCCCTAAAGCGAATGCAATTGGATATTAGAATTGTTGTTCACACAGTTGTGCACTTGGTTTGGACCAGCATAGTTTGGACCTAGTATTGGGTGTTGAAATGGGTCATCGGGAATCTGGCTTACCCCTCACCTCACGATATACTTGGCTTCATATGCGGGGTTGGAGGAGACTAAGAAATGACGATACACATACATGACCGCGTCAGGAACGTATAATATAATTGCACGGAACGTTAGATGTTTGGGGTCAGTACACAAGCGTCATAGAATACACTCTCAGTTAAACGGGCGTAAGGTGCACTTCGCTTTATTACAGGAAACGCACCTCACCAACTCTGAGGTGACTAAGCTTTGCAGGAAGTGGAGAGGCCAAGTGTTCACTACATCATACTCTGCCTTTGCCAGGGGAGCAGCTATATGGATTAGGCATGGGGTGCCATTTGTGGCCCTGGAAATACGGGTAGATGTACAGGGCAGATATGTTGTTGTTCACGGCATGCTAGATGGCTCTCACGTAGTCATAGGTAGTATATATGCCCCGAACCATGACCAGGACAAATTCTTAGCAGGCGTCAACACAATACTTGCGGACTGGGCAGGATTCCCATGGATGCTGGGAGGAGATTACCACACAGTCTTAGACGTCCAGTTGGACCATTCTCACCCCCCACTTCAGGGAGCAGTCCCAATTAAACGAGCATAGGCCCTCCGCGGATGGGCGGCTGGCTGGTAATTAGGAGATGTTTGGCGCCTTGAAAATCTCGATAGTCTGGAATACTCCTTTTACTCCCCGCCCCACCAATTACACACAAGATTAGATAGAATATTCTACTCCCTTTCTATAGCAGGCCAAGTGACTCACTCCACATACTTAGGGAAGACTTTTTCGGATCACAACCCATTGGAAATAGTGTTAACATGGAGAAGGATTCCCACTCCAGTCCCTACCTCGAAGTTATGGCCAAAAATGCTAAAGGACTCTGTCTTCTGAGCCACTATGGCTTCGACAATCACTAACTATTTTAGAGAGAATGCCAATTCGGCATCATCACGCCTCATAGAGTGGGATGCATTTAAAACAGTAATTAGGGGGACTGCCATTGGCGTCACAGTAGGGGCCAGGCAGGAGATACATAATAATCTTAAATCCATAGAAGACACCTTGAATAAAGTTGAAGAGGACGCGGTCAGTGACCCCTCTAAAAAGAGGCCCTGCAAGAGGCACATATTCAACATGCTGAATTACTCGAACGCCTAAGGGTAATAGATTATCAAGCTTACACGCAAATTATACATGCTGAGGCAGACAAATTGGGAACACTCCTTGCACGAATACTGAGAGATGTACCCCCCCACTCCCATACACGAAATAACCCGACTGGACGGCACCACAGCGATCACACGACAGGACATAAAAACTGTATTCTGTGACTATTAGGAGACACTGTACAGAGCTTCTGATAATATAACGAGCGGGCCCATAGAGGTCTTCCTACAGGATCTAGATTGTCCCCAACTTTCAGAAGTAGAGCAGGACGATTTAATTGGCCCAATTACCAAAACTGAAATTAAGGAGGCTATTCGACACCTCCCACGTAATAAAACTCCAGGCCTCCATGGCCTACCAGCAGAATTCTATGACACCTTCTCGGATTTATTAATCCCTCATCTGGAACAATTATATCAATCTGCGATGGAGAGTGGCAACCTCCCTCCCAATACCATGCAAGCTTTGGTCACTTCCCTCCCAAAGCCGGGCAGAGACCCAACAGACATGTCAGGTTACCACCCATTATCACTCAACCACAGAATGTAAGATCCTGAGTAAAATTTTGGCCCGTCGATTACTATCCTATTTTTCAAAAATTATACATGTGGATCAATGTGGCTTTGTCCCAGCCCATAGTACTTCCCTGAATATTAGACCTTTAAAACATGTAATGGATGCCACCCCTGTTGGTTTGTTGAACGCTGGGTGTATCTTTCTTGACTTGCGCCAAGCCTTTGATACTCTCAATTGGGATTATATGATGATGGCTTTGGATAGATTCGGCATCCCACCAGGATATGTGAACTGGGTCAGACTACTATACACAGGTCCTACCGCACCGCTAGATCTGGTGTCCACATTTCACGGCCGTATCGGGTGGGCCGGGGTACACGACAGGGCTGCCCGCTGTCGCCATTGCTGTTCGTGTTGGCGCTGGAGCCCCTGGCCATCAGACTCAGAAGGGAGGCTGTGGGAGTGGGGATTTTGGTAGGCAAAACGACGCATGTGCTATCTGCATATGCGGACGACCTTATATTGTACATTAGTGACTTATTGAAGGACCTAGACCCCATGCGAGTATATTTAAAAAGTTCAAATACATCTCAGGCCTCGCCATAAACGAACTAAGTCCCATGCATTCTTTTTCACCTCAGAGGAGCGCCCAGAAGCCATTAGATTTGGGCAACTTTCTATATCAGTCACCCCAACCACCTTTAAATACATAGGAATCCAGATATATAGAGCTCCCCCGGACTTACTGGAGGGCAATTTGATGAAGGCGGTTTGGTCATTGCGCTCCCAGATTTCCTTTTGGGTGTCGTTGCCCCTCTCTGTGATGGGTAGAATTGCCTTTTCAAAAATGGTTGTTCTTCCGCGCTTATTATATTATTTCACAAATTTACTAGTAATGATCCCTAATTCCCTTTTTAAAACACTGGATTCACTCTTGGTGGAGCTTATTTGGGGACAGGCCCGCAGGAGAGTTGGGCTGTCCAAATTACAACCGGGGACGGATAGTTGGGGCCTGGGTGTACCGTGCGTATTGCTATGCAAGCCAACTGCAATGGCTATCATACTAGCTTGCAGGACATAATCTACATGAATTGGGTTACACAGCACATTCCCTACAACGGGGTATCTTACACACTCTATTACTACCACAAAGTAAGATTCCACCTAAATCCCCATTGTTACTACGGATAGCGCTGACGTATTGGAAGAAGGCCCTACAATGCACCAGTCGTAGACTGCCCTACTCCCCTAACACTCCGCTACTTGGAATTCCTACACCTACGGGGTTGCTCACCAGACAGACCTTGAGCGGGTGGTTACGAGAAGGGGCCTCTACCATGGGCGCACTCTTTGAGAGTGGGAAATTGATGGACCACGAAAATGTTGCCCAAACTCAGGGAGTTCCGTGCTCCCTTTTTATTACACATGCAGTCATAACCAGATATATAAAGAAGCATTGGGCACCAGGTGGTGAAGAACCCCCAACACATGAGTTGATATATGCAGTATATCTGATGAGCGAATGTCGTCATCTTATACAATGGCTATATAGGGGCGCCAGGGCACATGCGGGTACATCTCTATTAGTGCTGAAGGAGAAATGGTCTAGAGACCTAGGAAAGGACCTTACAGATAAAGAGTGGTCCTCTCTATTAGAATTTCCTAAGAAGGTGTCCCGGAATGCTAAGTTCAAACTGATACAATATATTATATTACAAAGGACCTACCTCAGTCCACACCGTATAAATTGTATATACCCTGAGGCCCAGGTTTGTTGCCCAAAATGTCAGTCTGAGGATGGGGACGTCTAAGAGGGTACTGGACCGAGATCACACAGATAATAAGAAATATTACAAGCATACCTAACTGGAATACAATAGAACGTTGCATACTGGGCCTCTACCATCGCCCTAAGGCGCGGAAGTTATAGTTTAGATTTGCGGACGTTGTTCTGCTTGTAGCGAAGCGCTCCATCACCATGAGATGGAAATCAACCTTCCCCCCAACCATCCACACATGGCATGAAGAGGCAATACGTTGGAGCAGAGCGGAAAATGCAGTAATTAGAAGGTAGGAATACTGGGGTCTGAGGAAGACACTGATCTCAATGGAATGGGTTATAATGGTAGAGGCACTTAAGTCAGTTGAGCTTTCTTAAGTATAAAATGCAGAGAATATATACCCCTCAATTTCCAAGAGGCTGGATTTCCCTCCCCTGTCCTGCTTTTGATAAGAACCGAGTGAGTCGAACTGTGACACTATATATTAGACCCAGAAACGTTGTATAAAGCGAGTTAAGACTGAATCCAGACATTGAATCAGGTGAGCGGGGTTGAGCCAGGTAGGAGGGAGGGGGTGGGATGTTTGGGACTGTTTTGTTAAAAATTGTTAATGGAAGATACTCAGCAAGTAAACCACAAAATTCACAAATTGAGAACAAGAAGTTATTATCCTACTCTAACAGTAACAATGCATAGAAAGTAACTTGTAAAAGCACGCATAATCGTGCTAATATGTTTCCTAATGACCTTGCCTGTGTAATGTTTGTATAAATGCTATATTATGACATGTTATCGTATTAAATCAATAAAATATGTTTTAAGAAAAAAAATGGAAAAGAAAAAAAAGGCTTAGCAGGAAGCTCAGGTGATGTGGGGGTAAGTATGAATCTTACAATCAGTACTCTAGTAGGGAGGATCTCGCTGTTTAGAACTGGAGGAGATGTAGCGCTCTCACCCACGAAGGACAGGCAACTAGTGGAAGACCTCTAGAGAGGTAACTGATCAGGGGGCCCCAGGCGTATTCAAAGTTTTTAAAATCATCTCTAAAAATGTCACTCATTCTTTCCATTATAACTGCTTGCCATAGACGTGCATGCCATTGTGTCAGGGCCGGTGCATCCCTCTTTTTCCAGGCTGCGGCAATTGATTTCTTCGCTGCTCCCAAGCAAAGCCACATTATAGCTTGGTCTGGTTTTGTTTGATATTTCCAGCAGTTATCCCGTAAGCTCAGGAGTGCGAATTCTGGTGTGTCTGGGATAGGGTATCCTAACATATCTTTCATTTGGGCTAAGATTTCGGTCCAGAAGGGGCGGATTGTCAGGCAGTCCCACCAGATATGGCGAGATTGCCTAGTAGGCAACAGCCCCTCCAACATAAGTCTGATGTGTTAAGAAAGATACCAGTCGTGAAGAATCTTATAGTGGGCTTTGCGAAGCCCTAGAGAGTGGTTGTGCTGCATTATGTCTTTCCAGAGTGCCTTCCATTGGGTGTCTAAAATGTCGTGCCCCAATGTGTGCTCCCAGGACTGAAGGTGGCATGGTCGTTGGGAGGGTAGCGTGTGCAACAGGACAGAATATAGAAAGGAAATGGCACCCTTAATAGTCCCCGCTCCCTTCACAAAGCGTTCTAATGGTGTAAGCTCCCTGGTCGCCACTTCTCGAATCTCATGCTATAGGGCCTAGTGACGTAGCTGAAGGTAATGAAAGTATTCTGTGGTCGGAAGGTGGAAGTCTCGCTGACAGTGTTCAAAAGTCAGTATATCCCAGTTATGGAATATGTCAGACAAAGTGAGGCAGCCCCCCCTCCCTCCACACATCAAATGGACCTGGCTGTAATGCTGGTGAAAAGGCCGGGCTATAATGTATGGGAGTAAACGGTGAGGGAAATGTCATCCACGCAGTCAGTCTTAGTTCCTCATCCCATGTTTTTAAGGTCGTTCTTGTGGGGGTGCTTTTCTAAGCATTAGGAGGGCGGTCTGGCTTCGGTTTACAGAGAACATCCCATATAACTCTTCCCGTTATTGCCCTGTCCATGTGGAGCCAGTGTTTATCCGACTCTCGCTGAGACCACTCAGCAATGACTCGGAGTTGGGCCACCTTATAATATAGCGCTAAGTCAGAGAGTGCCAGACCTCCTTCATCCTTAGGCTTCTGGAGGAGGGTAAAGGGTAGGGGTGTTCTTTAATTTTGCCAGATAAATTTTGTCTGAAGAGTACAAATGCCAATTAGGTAATCCCGTTCTAAATCAACAGGCAAGCTCAGAAAGAGATGAAGAAATTTTGGTAGGACTACCATCTTAATGGCGTGTATTCTACCAAGCTGGGACATGTACATGGGGGCCCACCTCTTAAGATCGATCTTTAATTGGCGGAGGATTGGCGAATAGTTAGCCACAAACAGCCCTGAGATCTTGGGAGTTATCTTTATACCGAGGTATGTGAGTTCTTTCTTTGCCCACTGGAAGGGGGTTGCAGTTACCAGCACCCCATCTACGTGTCAGACAGCATCAAGTTAAGGAGGAAGGATTTGGGTAGGTTAATGCATAAGCCCACCACCCCTTCAAATTGTTGCAGTTCTTCTTGCAGTGTTGTCGGGGATCGTTGTGGGTCTTTAAGTGTCAGCAAGATGTCATCGGTGAACAGGGAAATCTTATGATCCTCAGATCCAAAACCAATACCACTGATCGTCGGAGTCTCTCTTATCTTTGCTGCCAGGGGCTCAATACTGAGCGCAAAGAGAGTGGGGAGAGCGGACACCCCTGTCTTGTCCCCCTGCCCAATAGGAAGGGGTCCGAACTCACCCCACTGACCAATATCCTAGCGCTTGGCACGGTAAAATTTGCCTGTATCATTGCTATGAAGGTTTCGCAGAAGCCGAATCTCCAAAGAGTGTGAAATAGAAAGGACCAGTCCGCTCGGTCAAACTCCTTCTTGGCGTCTAAGCCGAGCAGAACTGCCAGGATGTACTTTTTGGTAGCCTTCTCAATCAAACGGATCACTCTTCGTACATTATCATATGTTTGTCTGCCCTTAATAAAGCCGGATTGATATGGGTGGATCAGAGCAGGCATTAGATCTTGTAGTTGTTAGGCCAAGATTTTGGAGTATAACTTCGCATCTAGATTAAGCAGTGCTATAGGGTGGTAGGATCCAAAGTGTTGTGGATCCTTTCCCTGTTTTGAGATAACCATGATAAGGGCCTCGCTCATTGTATGGGGCACACGTTTGGTGTCTGCGATGTGATTAAAAGACTGGTCATGTGAGAAATGAGCTCAGTGCTGAAAGTTTTGTAAAATTGTGTCGTCAGTCCATCTGGGCCAGGAGACTTGTGTAGTTTCAAGGTCCCTATTGCCTGTCGTACCTCTTCCTCACTTATAGGTTCCCCCAGTGGCTCATTCTGGGCTACAGTGACCTGTGCGAGTTCCACTCAGCTTAGGTAGCCTAGTTGCATTTGTACACTCTGGTTTGGTCAACTGTATATAGTGAGCTATAGAATTTCTCAAAGACCTGTGCTTTCTCTTGGTCTTTCACCACTACATTCCCTTAGGAGTCATGTATGTCCCCAATATAGTCCTTCTTCTAATTCTTAATTGTCATGCTAAGTGTGACGCTACCTTGTTGCTTTGTATGTAGGATGTTTGCCTGAGACGTGGCAATGTCAATACTGCCCTCTTAGTATAGATCACATTTAGTTTCCCCTTTATGGCCGTGACTTTTCGTTGGAGGATTAGCGTGGGAGTAGCTTTATGGGCCTATTCTAGAGTTCTCAGTTCCCCTTCTAACATCAGGCATTCTTTGGTTCTCTGTTTATTAAGGGCTAACATCAGTGCCATGCAATGTCCCCTTACTTCCGCCTTTTATGTGTCCTAGTTGTTGACGGGTGTGGTGTCTTTGGGGTTATTCAGTTGGAAGAATTCCCTAATGGTTTTCCGTAGGTCGTCCTGGAGAGTTCTGTCATGGACCAGCGTGCTAGGGAAGAACCGACGATTATATTTGGGCATAGGTTTGTTCCACTCAAAGGGAGACGAGCACCGGAGCGTGTTTAGAGATGAGAATGGGGTGTATTGTCGCTTCTCTAATGTCCCTGATAAGGGCCTGATAAGGAACACGTAGTCTAGTCTGGAGTAGGTACTGGGGATGTGGGAGAAAAAGGTGTAATCCCTAACCTCTGGGTGACTCTCTCTCCAGGGGTCCGTTAGGCCCATTTCTTGCATCGCCTGTTCCAGGCTTTTCGAGAAGCTACCCGTGGGTGATCTGTGGGGGTGTGTGCTGTCAGTTCCTGAGTGCCATGTGAGGTTGAAGTCCCCCATCGGAATTATGTCTCCCTCTGCAAATCCTCCCAAAAGTGCCAACATGGTAGTTATGAACGCTGCCTGATTAGTGTTGGGTACATAGGCTGTTGCAACCGTGCACAGTTTCCCCCTAATTTGACCCTTCACCAGCACGACCCTCCCCTTCTTGTCTGTTTTATAACCCTCTGGTTGAAATTTTAAAGAGGAGTGAAAGAGGAGGGCCACACCATTATGTTTTGTAGAGGCAGAGGATTTGTATATCAGGGGATATGTCTTATGTTTCAGTCTATGATCTTCCGATCTCTTGAGGTGGGTCTCCTGTAGCTACAATATTATAGTGCTGATCCAACAGGTATTTCCATATCGTTTGGTGTTTGGTTGTGGCACTCATACCTCTAACATTCCATGTGAGAGTGTTGATCACCATGATAACAGTAATTTCTCTTTTTCTTGCCCTTGAATATTCTCCTCTCTTAGCCTATCCTTCACTATCGCCCTCCTCCCCCCCATTTCCCACCCGCTCCAGCGAATCCTCTATAGAGTACAGTTTCAGTTCTAGGCGATCGTTGTTGTTCCCCCAAACTTCCCAGTGTCTCCCGAGTTCCTGCAAAAGAAAAAAACTTAAACCCTAAAACAAATACAGTTGGGACAACGGGTCTACTAATGTTGTATTCGTAGAGCATTGGAGGCGATTCAGACCACTGTTGCTACCATGGCTCCAATTCAGCAACTGTTTGGAAGGTAGAATTTCTATGACAGCATTGTATTTTTTAGCATTTGCCCTCGGCGTAGGGCTCTTGGAGAGTGTCTACAGGCAATGCCAGGGTGAGTACCAGTGTGGCCTGTGTATCATATTGGAGTCTATCTTGGCTCCAGCACTGAGCTGACGGTGTCACCATATGCCATTTTGTAGTGTTCAGGTTTGTTTGTGTTCCTGCCTCTTGGTCAGGGACAAACAGGCTGCAGGCGGTAGCTATTTTCCACTGAGTCAGCATTTTCTCTGTGATCTGGGGGTCATCAGACCAGCCATGGGCCTCACCCCCGGTCCCAGCGGAGGAGGTCTTCAGGCGATCAGTCTCGTCAGGACCGCCGCCACCCTTAGGTGTCGGAAGCCCCAAGAGTGTGAGGGACTCTTTCACCTCGGTGATGTGATATGCTTAATTTTGGAATTCAAAGCCCAAGCCAAAGGGGTATGTCCAGCAATATCTAATGTTCTCCTGTCAGAGTTTATCCGTGACTGGCCTAAACTGCTGATGGCACGCCAGAATCGCTGGTGCTATATCCTGATATAGCTCACATGAAAATTTCTGGAACTTTATCGTGTCTAGTTTCCTGACGGCCTGTAGGATTGCCTCTTTAGTCTTGAAAGAATGTTGTTTGGCCAAGACGTCTCTCGGGCACCATTTGTCGCCCTGGATGGGTTTCCCCTCCCCATGTACTCTCTCTATTTTGAGTTTCATAATCATTGTTCCCAGGATTTCGGAGAAGAGCCCTATCATGAAGGCCTCCAGGTTGGGGCCTTTCGCCCCTCCTCCAGGTTCCAGATTCTAATGTTGTCCATCTGGGTCGGTTCTCTAGAACTTCATTTTTCAAGAGAACTGTTTGCAGCTGTGCTTGGAGATCTTGAGTGATTACTGTCATCTGATCTGTACCTTGTTCAAGCTCTGATATCTTGGCCTCCATGCCCACCACTCTGGACCCCATCGAGTCCACGTCTTATTGTAGTGAGATCAATCTACCACTGAGGTCGGCCTTCAATGTGTCAAGGGAGGTGGACATGTCTGCCCTGAGTTCCTCCCTTAATTTTTGCTTGAATTCGCACAGGGAGGTGAGGAGATCTTCTTTGGTAAGCGCCATCGTGGTTTCTTCCCCTGTAGTCGATTGGTTTCCTTTAGCTGCTGTGGGCGTGAAATAGCTGGAGACTCTGTTATTCTGTTGTTTTTTGGGCGGCATAAAGAAAATCCCTGAGTGCACCGTGTGTGCAAAGACGGTGCCCAGGAAATGCCAAGAACAATGTTTCTGCATAGAGGTAGGCCCCTAACCAGGTTAGATAGCAGAGTAGGATATATCAGCTCCTTTTATTGTAGTGAATTTCCCAGAGTGACCTCCAGGGTGGGTTCCTGTGCACCAACCCCAGCCAGCTTCAAGACGCACCTCAGTCGCTTAGGTGTCGCAACCACCACCACAGGTTGCTGCCCCTGCCTGCTTCCAGACACTCCAAGAGATCCTGCCTGTGTGTTAGGCCTACCCCCTCCTCAAGTGCTCATTAGTTCGTTTGAGCCCCTCATGCTCTAGCATGTCTTGAGTGTCAATCCTTCATCTCTCGGTGTGGGGAACCCTCTCCACTACATTGGTTGTGGTTTGGGCGGTGTCCTGGCAACTCACCATGACAAGGTCAGGCATCTTCAGTGGCGTGTCCCCGGCTGTTGCGCTTTTCCAGTGAGGGGTAGTCCCCCCTTCCTTGGCCAGGAGGGTCCCCTCCAGCAGCTCAGTGTCCACCACATCGTAGGGCCATTCCAGCACCCGCTAGTCCATACCAGCCCGTGGTTCCTGTCGGGAGACGGCCATCTAGGGGTCAGGCACGCCTCAACACCCCTCGGTTGCGCTGTCCCCCAGTGCCGGCAACAGCTTCTGTGTCCACCCCGCACCACCGCAGGTCCTGCTCAAAGTCGGCACCCCCCCAGGACGAGGGGGCCTCGCGCTCCATTTCTAGGTCGGTGCAGCTCACTTTCTTCGCCTCCTACTCACTGTCACTTTTCTGGGGTCCGGAGTTGGCTCAAGTGTCCTCGGTGAGCGGGGCAACCGACAGCCCTCTTCCGCCTATGGTGACGCTCTGATCCCGCGCCGCCGCGTGTCTCAGAGTCTGTCAGACCAGCCGTGGCCACGGGAGACTCCGAACACCAGACTTGCACCTCACCTGGCCCCTCGCCATCTACCACCAACTGGCCCTATCCTCACTGCCAAGGGCTCTGAATATACACCAACAAGGACCGCTGGGTGAGTTAAAGTATTTTCTGACAGTGGGTTTCGCCTTGGGTGTTCATTTTCTTTCCTTTACCAATTGGTGATAGCAGAGCTGTCGTGGATCATGTCCACACTGCCATCTTGGCTTGCCACGCCCCCCGTTCTCAATATTTTTGATGACATTTTGTATGTTAATAATGTCATAGAAGCCTTCAATGCCAAGAGGAAGTAATTAACATTCATAAACACAATGGGCCTGATTACAATGTCGGTCGGAAAGCCTCCGACCGCTGGCCGAGGCTTTCTGACTGACCTTGTAGGTTTAAACTCTGACCGCCGTAATACAATGAGTCTAAACCAGCCGGGGATTCCGACTCAGTTCCGACGGGCGCCAGTCGGAATGGCCTCATAATCCCTAACAGATGGCATTTCCACCATCAGGATTATGATGGCACTTTCCAGTCGCAGTCCCATGTCAGCCTTTCCAACATGGAACTGCTGTCAGAAAGTGTCTTTGGGGGCCCCTAGCAGGGCCTCCTATCCCCTGGCCCTCGAGCTGTGGGTCTGTGGGGGCAGAGGGGGACCTATGGTGCCCCCCTGTAAATCCCTGCACCATGTGGCAGGCACCATGAGGTGCCTGCCACACGGTGCAGGGATTTACCCAAACTCCCATTTTTCAATAGGAGCTTGTGCTGCGGGTGGCTTCCGCCTCCCGCACAAGTTCAAATAGAGAAATGGGAGTTTGCGACTGCACCATTTGCGGTCACATCGTAATGAGGTGTGCGGAACTGCTGACCTATGGTCGATCGGTTCCCACACAAAATCGGTGTCGGTCGGAGGCAAATCCAACCGACATCAAAAGCAGGGCCTCTGTGTTTCCAATTCTTAACTGCACATGCAACACTTACTAAATGCCACTTGTACCTTCAAAACACACTGTATACACATTTCATAATGAAGGTCCTTGAGGCTATAATCCCTTCAGCTCCTTCACAAAAGAATTCAAAATTCAAAAGAATGCAATCATTTTAAAGTCTGTGGGCCAAATGTACGTAGCTTTGTGTTTGCGATTACCTAATAGCTCATCTTTGATATTCGCTATTAGGTAATCGCAAATAGTGATTTACAAATGTGTGTTGAACACATTAAGCTATTCCCAGTGGGTCGCAAATAGTCTCACCTCATTAATATTAATGAGGTAGGTTGCAATTTGCAACCCATTGGGAATTGCTAAAATCACAGGGATGGTGGCCTGCTGGGGTCAGCAGACCACCATGCCTGTGATTGCTTTTAAATAAAGCAATGTTTTTTTTTTGGCAGACTTCACTGAAACTAGATGCACACCGTCAGCATTTCCACCCTCTGAGTACACTCAGCGCTTGCATGTTTAAAGTATGGTGGCTAAGTGCCTACCAAGTAGCCAGAGATAAGTCCATCCTGACATGAACCGGTTGATTTAATATTTCCAGATCCATGATTTTGAGCTAGTTTTGGACTTCGTCTGCCAGGCAGTCATACACGCTGCGCTGGGGTTCTTGGAGACGCCAGCCCGTACTCGGGAGGCGTAAACCATTTTGACTGGTTCTGAATATTACCCAAAGTAATTTTAATGAAGGAGAGA
Organism: Calotriton arnoldi; assembly: GCA_963921515.1. NCBI lineage: Eukaryota > Metazoa > Chordata > Amphibia > Caudata > Salamandridae > Calotriton > Calotriton arnoldi. Next base: position 611,984 of record CAWUFW010006393.1, on the reverse strand, counting down.
ATATTACAGCTTCAATAGCAATTACATGGTCACTTAACACAGATACACTCAGTTGAGAGTGAAGTTCATTGAGTTTACAGCCCTGAGGAAGTCATAGGGTGACTAACCCAAAGACGAAAAACGTGTTGGCTGGTGCGGGCGGTGCTATTCAAATAAAGAGCAAGATTGGATGAACCTGGAGACTGTTGGAGTACTTACTTGGGACTATTGATTGCATGTGCTCAGAGTTCTTGTTTCAACTGGTTAGGGACTAGTTGTTGCTTGTTTTTCTTAGTTGTTGATAGGATTTCAATTTTGGTTGGGATTAAGCTTCAGGTGGCATTGGACATCCAGGTGTGGATAAGGTGAAAACAGTTTTGAAGGTGTAGAATGGAATGGTCAATGATGTTGAGAGCAGATGAAAGGTCCATCAAAGTCAAGTATTAGAGGTCTTCTTTGTTTGTGGTCAGGAGGGTGTCATCTACAATTTGTAAGTTTGCTGTTTCCATGCTGCAGCATAATCTAAAGCCAGATTGGTAGTTATGCAGAAGATGTTTGGTGTTGATGTGAGCTTGGAGTTCAGTGTATACTGCTTTTTTGATGATCTTACCAGTGAAGGGTAATTGAATGATGGCCAGTAACTGGCTAGACCATCAGTGTCTAGGGTGGGTTTCTTCAGTAGTGAGAGGATCTGGCTTTTCTCAAGACCTTCTGGAAAAATGCCTTAAGTAAGGAAGATATTGACAATGGTGAGGAGGGGGTGAATGGACTTCTCTATAGATGCCGTAATAAAGAGTGAGGTTATGACCTATTCTTCATATGGGTTAGCTTTGATGGGGTTGAGTATGTTAGTAAGATCTGCAAGAGATAGGGCTTTGAATGATTTTTGGGGAAGCTATGAGAAGAGGTGGGTCTAAGAGAATATAGAGATAGCCAGGTGGCCAGTATGGTCCAGGTTTATGGGAGGTTTTCATTGGATGGTTGATGATGCAAAGAAATGTGTCAAGGAGGTAGACTTTGGAGGGTGTTGGCTGAGTGCCATGTTTACCACGTTAAGCATGTCAATGAGTTTGACAAGGTTGGCGTTTGCATTTTTTTATCCTGGCATTGTCCAGTAGGTTAATGTTACCCATGCCAGTGGTGTGGGCATGTTGGATGGATGAAGTGGTAGGGACATCTGAGAATCTGTTAATGATGTCCCAGTTCTGTCCAGGAGGCCTGTAAATGAAGTAGATGGTGACTAACAGAGTTGCAGAAAATGGAAAGTGTTATGTGAGGAGTTTCATGGGATTGAGTGTAACTTGCTTGTACATGGTGCAGGGCCAGGACAACTTATGGATGATGGCAAGGCATCCTCCCTACTTATGTGTTTGGGCCACATACTGAATGGTGTAGCTTGCGGGAACATGAATGTCTTGTAGCTTGAGGATGTGGGGTGGTTATTAGGATATGCATGTTCATGGGTTGTCAGGGTACAGTGAGTGCATGTGGTCAGGTTCGAAGTGTCATTGTATTAATGGGTAGTGTAGGGGGCTGGGGTTGCTATATGATGACATTTTACTTTTTAGGTGTTCCCTTCCAAAGCTTAACAGGTCTAAACAGGTAATTCCTTTGTCTGTATCTATCCTTAACCAAGGATTTCTGTGCAGTGAGATGCACTGAAGAGTGGCAAGACGTTTCATGGTGGAAGTGCCATGAAGTCACTTTCTGTAGAAATGGGTGTGAGAAACCAGTGATGTCAAGCCCTGTAGAGATGGATGGGGGAAATGAGGTCTGCTTGTCTGACTTCTTCTTTTAAAGATGGTTGTGATGAGAACACAGTGATGCCACTTCAATAGGGTGGTCCTGGGAATTACAGTGATGTCACTATCTGTAGGGATTATTGCTGGGATCTGATATCTGCTTTTTTGGCTTCTTCATTTAATTATGATTTTGATTGGAAACCAGTAATGTAACTTCTTAAAGAGGGGGGGTGCTAAGAATTGCACTGATGCCAATCATTGATGGAGTCTGGGAAATGAAGTGATGACACTTCTGGTCGAGTTGGATGCTGGAAAATTATGTCTGTTTCTATGGTCTCTTATTTTAAAGATCCTTTGGTGGGAAACCAGTGATGTCACTTCCTGAAATGAGAAATGTTTGAAAGTGCAATAATGTGTGCATGCTGGAAAAGGAGGTGCTATGGTACTAACCTTATGCATCCAAAATGTTAAATTGCACTGTGAATTTAAAATGTTGAACTATGCATTTGCAATAAATTCAAACCATTGCCCTAGTAATTGAATTAATTGAATCTGGTTGGAAATGTCTCACAGACCAGCTCCTGACACGTTCAGAAATGTTGCAACATGGTTAATTCCATCATTGTCCTAGCCTGTTTTTCATTCCTCATTTCAATCAATCATTCAATCTTTATTCGAATTAAAAAATCATAAAAGAAGCAATTTCCAACATTTCATACATATCAATCACATACCAGGTCAAATGCGTAGTATAATATGATGATCCAGACCTGCACATAATGGTTACAAAAATTTTACCTAGCATCTATTCATGAGTTATTAAGATCAATACGAACATGGTTATCATCGTTTAAATGACAATGTAGGGTATTATAAAACACAATTAATTTATAAAACCCTGGAACTTAATTAGGGGAATAACCCTAGCAGGTTGTAAAGTGCAAGTGCATTAATCACTTTCTCCATTTCCTGGAGGGCATTTTTGTGGCACTATGAGCCATATGCCTATTCTGGTTAAAACACTAAGGTGCAAAATCGGTCATATACATATTGGATATTAAAGTGCCGATGCATCAGTTACAATATCAATTTCCAACACATAATATACAGTAACAAGGGATTATATACAAAGTGTGTTATGCTAAAAACGATAGTTAAAATAGTCAAGTAGATAGTAAAGTGCTAGTGCATCAATCGTAATATCAATTTCGAACACATACTATACATAAACAATGGATTATATACATAGTGTGCGATACTAAATTCAGTAATTAAAATAATCATTAATAAGTTACAATTTCTGTCCATTTCTCTTTCGTATTAAATTGATAGCGAATAGATATCTACTAAGGCTAAAAGCAATTTGCTGCGATGTGTCTGTTTTTAAAATACGTAATGCTCCTAAATGTAATCTAAATCCCAGTTTAATACAAATAGGTTTAATCCATTTTTTCCGAGGGATTAAAAATGCTGGGCAAAAAAATAGTATGTGCGGATTGTTTTCTACAGCATTTTGTGTGCATAAAGTGCAGATGACCTCTTATCATTAGAATTTTTACACAACCACTTGGATGTGTTAAATTTGGTCTGTAACACATCGAAGCGAAACTTCATGTATAAGGACTTCGCTAATTGGGGTTGTATTTCGTCCATGTAACACTCAAACAAAGGAACCGGTTTTGCAGTTAAGAATTGCATAGTCAGCCTTCCCACTTTCGAATTGAGATGTATACTATCCTGGGTATACATCCAATAAGAATTTTTCAGGGTCCTCCTTGAATCGGGTGTCAAAGATTGGGGGTCATCCCAATAGCTATTTAAACTTAACTTTTAAAACCAGCTACGCACATGACGGAGCCATGAAAGAGTTACATTGCGGTTGAGACCCAGTATCTCGATTAGCCCTTCTTTAAAATGTTTGAGCTCTTGTATAGTCCACAGACGAACCCAAAGTAGCAAAGGTCTTAATATGGCTTGGGGCTCAATTCGCCTAAGGTTTATGTCTTGAATTATGGGAATTATAGGTGTATGTACGGGAAGCTGCACTAACATCCTTATAAATTTGTTTTCTTCCACAGTGAGCCTACCTTGGTTGGTGATACCCCAGAGTTCTGCACCATAAAGGGTTGCTGTTTGTGCCCTACACCTAAAAACGTCTAGGGCCGGCGACACTGCCTTGGATGCACTTTTTTGATGCTTTTTTACAATTGCCATGGAATTTTGAACCAGTGTTGACTTGCATTTGAGCATTTGGGGCTTCCATGACAATTTTGTGTCTAGCGTGATTCCCAAATAATTAAGGCTCGGCACAATCTTGAATGATTTGTGTGGATTTAAAGCCATATATCTGTTCTTGCTTGTGTTAATTTCTATGTCTTTTTCCATGCAAAAAGCACCAAAACTGTCTAAAAGATTTTGCAGGCCCTTGGGCGTTTGAGATAATAATATTGTGTCATCTGCGAAGAGTAAGGCAGGTACTGGCACCCCGCCTAACTTTGGTGAGTCGTGCTTACATCCCTGGAGATGTTGCACGACGTCGTTGACATATAATGAGAAAAGGGTGGGTGCCAGTACGCATCCCTGTCTTACTCCTCTTTTTATTGGGATCGCCTCAGTAAGTTCACCACTAGGTCCCCATCTAACTTTTGCATAATTATCTGTATGGAGAGGTATTATTTGTAAAAGAAGATCATCAGGGACTCCCTGGGTTTTTAGGGAGTTCCACAGGGAGCCCCTAGGGATGAGGTCAAACGCGGCCTTCAAATCTATGAAGGCTATATACATGTGGCCTCCCTTTAATTTGGTGTACTTCCATATTATGCATAATAGTCTGAACACCTGGTCTATTGTACTTATTCTCGCTCTAAACCCTGCTTGATATTGGGACATGATATTGTTTTCTTCGAACCAGGTGTTAAGCTTGAGTAATATCTGTTTGGCATATATCTTCTGTAGTATATCTATTAAGCTAATTGGCCTATAATTGGCAGGATCTTGACGGTTTCCTTTCTCCTTTCTTAAAGATGGGAATAATTTCGGCCCCCTTCCATGTTTTAGGTATTGGTGCACCTGCGGTTACAGCATTGCAAAGTAAATTTACATAAGGTGCCCAAACCTTAATATCGTGCTTCAACAGATCACCAGGAATCTTGTTCAGACCTGGGGTTTTCACTGACTTTACTGCTTGTATTGCTATCGCTGTCTCATCTAAGGTAAAGTAGGGAGTGCTATTAGGTTCATGCCAATTGGCTACCTCAGAACTTATTCCCTTGGCAAGTTCGTCGGTTGTTGCAGAGGTGCCAGGATCCGAGTATAAAGCCGAAAAATGATTATACCATGTACCTGGGTCTAAATAGAGGTCCAAACTAGTATTTCCCACCTCACTACCCTGGGCTAGCAGTTTCCAGAAACCCATGTGATCCTTATTTTTTGCTGCCACAAGTAATTCATTCCAATTACTTTCCTCCCAATCTTTTTTTGCCTGAGCTACTACTTTCCCATACTGGGTCCTGCAGGCTCTTAACTTTACTGTGTTGTTAGACCGAGCGGCCAGAATCAATTGTTGCTTTGCCACGTGGCATTCCTTGGTAAACCAGGGACTAAGAGAGAAGTGCTTAATGGTATTGGATAATTCTTTCTTAAGAGGAATTTTACGTAGGAGCGTTCCTAGCTTCTCAGCCAGAATAAGATGTATTTGCAAAATTGGGATATCACATGGGAGAGTATTTATATAATGGGTTAAAATATCTGCAAAGGTATTATAAATCTTTACCAGGGTTTGGGGATTCCCAGCGATGGAAGGCCACTTTAGTGCCCTGCGATTATTACTGATCAGTGGATTTACGGGAGGGTTTTTCTTCGGACAGATTTTCCTTAATGTCCATGTTTCAGAAAATATTCCCTCCATTTTCAGAACCAATGGGAAATTATCACTATCATCTCTTTGATCCACTTGGAGATCATGTAAGTTACCCCATAAATTGGTACTTACTATTATATAATCGATTTTGCTCCTAGAGGTACCTCTTTTAAATGTATATGCACTAGGGCTATCTGATGGAAGCCTACCATTGCATGCCCTTAATCCTTGCCCTGAGACCAATCAAGCTAGTTGCATTACCGCCATTGTGCAAGGAACAGAAGTTCCGGCTTCCAATTGAGGGATGCCTCTTGCCATATCCTCCTCTTCTAAAATAGTTTCTAGGCCCACCACAGGCTCAAACTTGCAATTAAAATCCCCGCCTATAATTACCGATATCTTGGGATCAATAGTACTTAGGAAGTTGTCCAGTATCTCCAACACTGTAGATTCAGTACTAGCTGCTCTTGGTCTACTATAGACATTTATCAGGAGGATTTCTCCTTTATTATGTGTTTTTATTTTTACCACTAAGATGTCTGGAGATGGTAATTCAAGTTGGCCGATATCTATCTTTAAGGTGATTTTAGCCCATATGGCTAGACCTCTCGATGGTCTGCCTCTCGAGGAAGGGACAGCATTATTACTAAAGGTCCTATAGCCCAATTTATGTGGCGGTTCCAGAGCCCATGTTTCTTGTAATAGACAAAAATCGAATCGATTTATATAATCTTGCCATTCTGGGTCTTGTAATTTAGTCCTCACCCCCACTATGTTCCATGAAACCAAATATTTCAGTCTTTGTATATATTCCTCACTACTGTTCTTGGTATGAGAGTTAATTACTACTTTTTCTGGGATCCCGGCCTTTTCTCTGACGGTTACCTGATATACTTTGTGGGAGTGGTTGCATAGTGATTGTCCCTTGGTTGTCCCTTTGAGTAGATTGGGGGCACAGGCGGGCCTGGTACAATGCGAATCCCCAGATCCCTGTGCTCCTAGTCAGTCGACTGCCTCTAGATCATTTTGGGTGCGGTTAGTTTGTGGTGATTGACCAGTGTTTGTAAGCGTTTTCTGTTGTACTGTCTTAGTCCTGGGTCTATTTAACTTGAACCTCACCATAGAGTTGGAATTTGAGGGTGCCCTTAGGTCCATTGCTAACAGTCCGTCCACTATTCTTTTAGATCTAAAAACAAGGAGAATGGTATCATACGGTTCGTGCTTATTCACTAGGCGTTCCGCTTTTATAATATCTGACCGTATTACTGATAAGCACTCGCGCTTGGATCTAATCCAGTGGATTACCTTGTTTTTTAATGACTCTTCATCTTCCCTATAGGACGAGAGGGTCAGTTTTGGAATTATTGATCATGTATAGTGTCCGGTCTGCCTGGCTGTTTTTATTGTTGAATGCATTGATATTTTGGTTCTGCCTAAAATCTAGATTCCTATTGTCTAGACGATATATTGACTGCTCGCTCTGTGGGTCCTGCTCCCTTCTGGTTATTGTGGTCCCTTTGAATACTTTTAGATTGCCCCCCCACCTTATAATTATGTTGCAGTGCGTTTTTATACGGGTAATTTAGACCAGTGTTGCGCTTAACATTCCGTACATCCTCCCTCTCCATCCTTATTCCCATGATGCCAGGGGACCTCCGCTCATAACTTTTCCTTCCTACAAGGGCGTGTTCTTGTGTTCCTGTGTGCATACCACTTGTTGATTTTAATGCATGGGTGTAAGGTCGCATCAGAGTTCGGGAGGCGTTTGCAACTTTGGGCTGATCATGTTGGTTCCTACTGGGGCCCTGTACTCCCTCTGTGGTTACCTGGCTCTCCAACGGGCCTCATGAAGTAAGGTTCTTAATTTGTGATTTTAACAGAGCAACTTCCTCTGTCAGGGCTTCTACCTTCTGCATTAGTTCAGTTACCAACTGAGCCGAAACTTTAGTTTGAGCCCTTAGAGCCACTGTTTCAGTATCATTAGTAAAACAAGAGGGGTGAAGAGTTTGAACCTGCCCGTTATTTTGGTTTTTATGGGTTGGAGGTGTTAATAGAACCGGGATATGGGTTGGAGAGAGTGTGCTTCCATTAACTAATGCTGATTCTTGTGCTAAAGGTGAGTATCTATTGGTACACACAATTGTTGGGATAGCCTCCATACCCCTAACAGGGCAGTGTGGAACTTCAGAATTTTTTGGTTCTGCAAGGTTGGCTGGCTGTGATCTTTCTATGTCACTTTCTATTTCAGACTGAGCTAATGATGCTGGCACGGGGGTTGCAACTTTGTGAGGTGGAATCTCGATGGTTGCAAGTGTTTCACCTGGTTTTAGACTGATTTTATTCTGGAGATTTGTCTGTCGTTTCCCATAGAATGCGGTGATCTTGGATTTATGTGTGCGGACTGGCTTGTGTTTATTACTTAGTAACGACTCTACTTCTTCCAGGAGGTCGTCGATTTCCTCTAGAGTAGTTTTCTGCTGCACTTCTCCTTATTTTTGTTTTATTCCCCTTGTCCGTACCCTCCATAGCTTTCAGTTTGCCCATACTAACATTATGTATGGGAGGGGGATCCTTGTCTGCAGTCTTACCCTTGTTAGACAGTTGGAATTACTATTTCCTATTCAGGGGATGGGATGCGGGTTCGAGACAAATCACCCATCAAGGGAGGACAAAGAGTGCAGAGAATAATGCTTTTTGCAACAGCTGAAAAGGCCTTTGGAAACTGCCTCTCTACCACCCCTCTCACTACAGTTGAGCAATGAAATAAAGTTTGCAAGATAGACATGCACGCAAAGTAAGGTCCGATCATTTTCAAGGGTTAGTCTCACTACTATGATAGTTTAAGTCCACAATAAAAGGTCCACAGGTAATTGATGTAAAATCCTTTCTAAAGCGAAAATGTTTTAGCAAACGACCAATTCTGGCCCAAGCAGCAGGGGGCTGATTCTTGTGCTAAAGGTGAGTATCTATTGGTACACACAATTGTTGGGATAGCCTCCATACCCCTATCAGGGCAGTGTGGAACTTCTGAATTTTTTGGTTCTGCAAGGTTGGCTGGCTGCGATCTTTCTATGTTACTTTCTATTTCAGACTGAGCTAATGATACGGGCACTGGGGATGCAACTTTGTGAGGTGGAATCTCGATGGTTGCCATTGTTTCACCTGGTTTTAGACTGATTTTATTCTGGAGATTTGTTTGTCGTTTCCCATAGAATGCGGTGATCTTGGATTTATGTGTGCAGACTGGCTTGTGTTTATTACTTAGTAACGATTTTACTTCTTCCAGGAGGTCATCGATTTCCTCTAGAGTACAGTTTTCTGCTGCACTTCTCCTTATTTTTGTTTTATTCCCCTTGTCCGTACCCTCTATAGCTTTCAGTTTGCCCATACTAACGTTATGTATGGGAGGGGGATCCTTGTCTGCAGTTTTACCCTTGTTAGATAGTTGGAATTACTATTTCCTATTCGGGGGATGGGATGCGGGTTCGAGACAAATCACCCATCAAGGGAGGACAAAGAGTGCGGAGAATAATGCTTTTTGCAACAGGCTGAAAAGGCCTTTGGAAACTGCCTCTCTACCATCCCTCTCACTACAGTTGAGCAATGAAATAAAGTTTGCAAGATAGGCACGCACACAAAGTAAGGTCCGATCGTTTTCAAGGGTTAGTCTCACTACTATGATAGTTTAAGTCCACAATAAAAGGTCCACAGGTAATTGATGTAAAATTCTTTCTAAAGCGAAAATGTTTCAGCAAACGACCAATTCTGGCCCAAGCAGCAGGGGGCAAAGCGTAAGAAATAGTCAAACAAGCTTACCAATAAGGCAGATCTACAAAGCTGAAAAGTTAGAGCCAAGGGGGGTGGCCCTGCCCTGCTTCTTCCTGTCGCTGACGGGCGCGGGATGGGCCCACCCTTGGCCCGGGCTTTGCCCGGGCGCGGCCCTCGCACGTCCCGCGCTGTGGGGGAGAAGGCAGCGCTAAAAGCTCGAGATGGCCACGCCTCTCCCCTGACAGCTGCAGCAGATTTTGGGCCTTGGTGCACCCTGGGACCTGGTGTCCCACCAGGGTGTAACTGTCTGCGATGTCAGATGGCAAATGCCAATACGGCCCCCAGAACAACGGCATCCCGAAGCAACAGCATTCCATGCTGCGGGGGAGAAGGCAGCGCTAAAAGCACGAAATGGCCACGCCTCTCCCCTGACAGCTGCAGCAGATTTTGGGCCTTGGTGCACCCTGGGACCTGGTGTCCCACCAGGGTGTTGCTGTCTGCGATGTCAGATGGCAAATGAAATGCGGCCCCCAGAACAACGGCGTCCCAAAGCAACAGCGTCCCCCATTCCTCATTTTAGAAACCCTTCCTACATACTCCATCAACATTACTGTACCATTTATCATAGTGGCCACAGTCAATTGCCCTTCATTTTGCATGCCATGCCCATGACCCAATCAAGCGACACATTATTTGCCAACGTACACTGATCTTTACACTCCAGTTCCTTATAAATATTTTTTTTTTCACTTCATATTAGCCATGGATCACTTGCCTTACTCTCGCAAAATTTGCAACACTGCTTAATCATATGCTAGTCTTTATCCTGCCTCTTTCTCCATCCTCTCCACAGCATCCTACATGTTTATGGACACAGGCTTATCTCTGCTACATTTTCTCTGCTTTTAATCCTATACAGATCCTCCTATGCATCCTCCATCTTCTTCTATCTGCACAGGCCATTCTGCAATTTATTGTGCATAAAAGCCACACACAGGCACACTTACATCCTATCACATATCCCTAAGAGTAAACAGACCTATGTTTAGCTGCTTTGTCAAAAAGCACTATGTACTGTGGGTGGTGTTATGTGCCCTTTCGCATGCCAAATCAATGAGCGGTACATGAACGTTTGGCAATGGTCTTTATTATTATCAGGAGGTTACATTCAGCCAGCAGGCTCTTCTTTATTATCAATGTTGTTCATTTACATGACAATTTGTAAAAAGAGTACAGGTGGGCTGAGGTTGATGAGTAGGCCTGGAATCGTGCTCGCTAAGTGAAAAGTTGTGATAATCGAAATCTGGACAATTTTACACTAGTTGAAGGTTTACTTAAGAACATGGAGTTGAAGTTTACGGAGAAGTGCTCCATTTTCAGTGGTTTACTGAAGAGCAATAGGTAGTGGCTTTACATGTTGAACAACAAACATACTACACATCACAGCCAACATATACACACCATAAACAGATAAGTAATTATGATAAGAAGCAAATTACATATCCATACATATAGCTTTGAACTATGCTGTGCCAATACAATATGTGTCAAAACTGCCAATGTGGCAACACTTCAGATTCAATGAAGAACAAACACAAAGGGAAGAACTACAAAAACAATTCAGATCCACATTTTCTCTTAGAATGTGACACACTTAATCATATATGTAAACTGCTCAGATAAGGATTATTTTGTTTGATAAATGAGCTAACTGTTTCATAAGTAAAGAAATCTCTAAAAGAAGGGCCTCCAGACACTAGACAAGGACAGAAATGTAGTTGAACACTATTATGCAGGGAACCTCAGCCTCAAATATCTAAAGGCTACAGTAATCACAGACAGCACAATGGCTATATATGCATTTAACTGCATCATCATATCTGTCTTTACCGACTGATAAACCTCCACATTCGCCTTACCCACAGAGACACAGAGGTATAACTTTCTGACCTGATGTCTCTGAGATAAACATATATTTAACATCAAACCAAAAAAGGAATAGTTTTATATTGCTTTGTTCATTGCTCCCATAAGCTCCATTGGTGCACATGTAAACATTTTTGTAAAGGGAACAGAGATTAAGCTGGTAGTATGTAGTATACTTGAATCTTACTGGTTCATTGTATTATGTGAAAAGTGTTTAATTAAGAGTCTTCCTTACAAATTTATAGGTGTTCACAAAACTAAACAATGTTGTTATTCTAATTATAGTACAAACATGTTGCTTTTTTAGGGTGGATGATATCCATAGAAGAGAAAGAAATGATTTTCATGAAACAAGACAGTTCCTTAAGACAATTTACTTGAATGTAGATTTTTGTTGTGATGAGACCTAAACATCATTGAGATGTAAATGTTATTGTTACACAACGTAATCATACTAAACAGAATTGTTTTTAATGTCTACAAAAAAAAATAGCATGACATAACAATAATTGTAGATTTGCAGAGACCAGCATGCTAATGATTATTATTGCTGATGGACGCGAGGGCACAATGGCCCATTTCAAGTTTGATCTAGCCTAGATCACTGTCAGCCCATACTCAACAATAGTAATACATACATATTATACTTGGTTAATCTGTATGTGTATGTGTGTGTGCACGAGCACACATATACTTTTATATAGCCATAAATGTGTGAACATGGACAAACAACTCTGAAAAAATGACTGCTTCATTTTCGAGTCAGGTCTGTATTAAGTGTACTTCCCATATTACAAACAACAAAGAAATATCCCCAAGAACAGAAACTTCCTTTCCTTCTCTTAATTCACAAAACTTGTTAAGAACCAACAGACAGTTTTCTGAATATCTGCCGTAGCAGGTATTTTCAACATTAATTTCTGTATCTAAAGCCCTCTAGGTGTTACAGGAACAAAATATATTTTTAATAATTGATGAAAGCTAACGTGCAATACTGTTACAATAATGTAGAACATTTCTAACTTGCAAGCTTTTACCACACTCCTAAACTCAAACTTTGATTTTGAATACAGACTTGACTTTGCAAAACTTTATAACCAAATCATGTCTGTTTAGGTTAATATGTTTACTAAAGTAAGATCAGAGTGTACATGAAAGCCAGCATACTACTCCATTAGCGTAGTATTAAAGAACAAAGAGAGCAAGTAATACATGTTCTAACAACAAATGGAAAGATAATAAAACTCATCTTGAAACAAATCTCAGTGGAAGGTAATCCTAAAGAGTGGTAAGGAAAGTTGGATGGAGAATGAAGAGAGGAGCAGGAGAAAGAAAAGAAGAGGAGAGAAAGGAAAAAAAAGGAAAAGTATTCAACAATAAAAACATTCTAAACCAGTGTGTTAACATACCTATGATAAAGAAGTCATGAAAGCAACATGATAAGTATGAAAAACAATAGATTAAGAGCAATATGTTACCTAGAAATCAATTAGGCTGTACTGCTTGCAATTGAAGATAAATACCAGGTAAGTGGTTCCCATAATGCACAATAGTTGGCAGATAAGGAGGTAAAATGTAGATTATACCAATGCAGTCGATGATTGTGACAAACCAAGTTCCACCACTGCTGTAGAGTAATATTGTCTGTAGGTTTCCAATTGGAGGAATGGCACTTGCAAACCATTCGCAATTAAAAGATCTACTAATTTGCCAATCATTTTATTATGAGACCATAGATTACTCAAACCACCCACAAATAAAGCATCCATTGAGAATGGATTACGAATGCCAATAATAACCCCTATTTCTGTCCAAACATGCACCCAGAATTGAGCTAACTTAGGGCATAGAAAAATCATATGAATGTAGGTACCAGGATTAGTATTGTGACACCAAGAAATATCTAACTTGAGCAGTTTTAGGTTAAAAAGGGGTGCTGAGGCATAAAAAAGTATATTATAAAAATAGTATAGCATTTGAGTAAGGTTGGCTGGATGTGCAGAAGTGTGAATCTTCTCCCATATTTATCCTATAAGGTTATTGGCCAGGTAGATTGTAGATGAAATTCCCACATGAGTTCAAGTTTGGATTTATGTCTGTCTGTTGGAGGCGTTCTCAATGTTTTATATTTAAGTGCAGGTTTGGAGGTATTGGTGATTAAGAGAGGGGAGCTCTACGAACCATGACCCTGAATGGGAGAGAATGTGAAAGAGCCAAGTGTGGTAGTAAGCATAGATTCTAAAAGCTGATATTGTTTCTGACACTTAGGAAGGGATTATAGGAAGAGGAAAGTGTTTCAAATGGAATGACAGCATTATTATGCTGTAATAATTGAGGGAATGTAAATAAACCTTTGTTCAACCAACATCACCAGAACAGCGACTTTCCATTTTCCAAGAGACATTTGTTATATCAGATGGGACTTTGGACAAATTTGGGGATAAATGAGCAACCGAATACTGCTTGAGGATGGAATAGGAGTGGGATAGGAATATCTAGGGGGATGAGACATATGAAGAATGTGTGTGTGAGAGAAAGGAGAAATCATGGCGAGCTCCAATTGATCCCAATGTAGCATCCCCTGATAGGGTCCATCCCCCCTAGCACTGCAAGGGCCCCAACGTCCTGGTGTTGTTCTGAGTTCAGGTTTTCAACATAAATAAAACAAAGAAAGCTTCTATGTAGTTAGGCGATATTTATTCGTTATCTGCCATCTTCAAATTTAGTTCATCACATCGCTTGATTTCAGCAGTGTTATGTAAATCTGATTGCCCTGTTAGATCTATGGTAACTCGGGAAAGCATGTGTCTTTGAAGGACTGGGGGTTGCTATGCAACATTCGCCAGTTCACACACTTTGATTGATACGTGTTACATGCATGCACACTACCCTGAGTTAGGGGCACTGCCGTCTAATATGTTTTTTCACTATTTAAAGGAGAGATACCCATAATCAGCCGGCATGATATGAGTCTGCATGTTCTATGCACGTAGGCCACTTACCTCGAGGAATTTATTTTCACTCGTTTTAAGGATTGACATTCACCTATTGACTGCATGCTTTAGCTCAGGCTGAGAGGTACCTGGTGGTACCAGCATGATGACGATCTTACACTTGAGCAACTTGAATATTGGCCCTTGATAATCAGCTGCATGAATTTTTTCCTGTTGTATGATATATGATGTTGTGATCATTTGTTATCCACGGGATGGACATACTTAGCTGGTGTATGTTGATTTTCACTTAACATGGACGAGTAGGCATGTGCACTGCATGGATTTTTGACCTCGTGGTCAGGATCATTCTATTTACGTTTTGAGACACCAGTTTTACCAGGTTGATTTTAAGCATGTCACCGCGTTAGCCCGAATGAATAAGTCACTGCACCCCTGGGTGTCGGTTGACCACGGAATGTATGATAGGATGTGTTTTCTCATGTTATATGTATTTCTCTAGAACTATCCCTTAAGGAAGGGCTCTTTAGCCTGAAATGCATCGGGATGGAGGAAGGGATTGATAATTGTATCTAACAGGGCGATCAGATTTACATAACACTGCTGAAATCAAGCGATGTGATAAACTAAATTTGAAGATGGCAGATAACGAATAAATATCGCCTAACTACATAGAAGCATTCTTTGCTTTATTTATGTTGAAACCTTGAACTCAGAACAGCCCCAGGACGTTGGGGCCCTTGCAGTGCTGGGGGGGGCCCTATCAGGGGACGCTACATTGGGATTGGATGTCACACTCTTTGATCAGAGAGTGAAACCCCTTGAGCACGCTACAAATTGAATACGAGAACAATTACAGAGGAAACGTTGTGCGTGTTCTCCCTCCCATCCCAAATTCCGATTCCCTAAATGCAATGCAACAACCAAAAAAAATTGCAATTTCGCAATTAAGAAACGCAAATTACCATCAATTCAAAGTTGATGGTAATTTGCCAGAACTTTGAAAAATGCACAAAAGTGCATTTTTCAAAGTTCTATGTTGCACACATACATGTCCTTGTGGCATGTGTGTGTGTAACATGTGTTGAAATTGCTATTTTAGGGGTGCATCAGGGTGTCCTTTTAGCACACTTGCACCCTTGAAATTGCATGCGCAATTTGCGAGTACCTATTTGGTACTCACAAATTGCACATGCAATTCCCATTGATTCCTATGGGCCTCTAGGCCCATAGGAATGAATGGGAAGCAATTCCTTATTTGCGAATCGCAATTTGAGAGTCGCAGATAAGGAATGTGTAGGAATCGCAAATATTTTTGCGATTCCTACATGCATACGCATTTGCGATTCCTAAATTGCGATTTCTTAAAAATCACAATTTAGGAATCGCAAATACACAGTTTGATGCATGTGGCCCAAAGTTCCTTGGTTGCAGTAATATCGTTAATGACAAAAGAGAACATCCCAAAAGATGAAGAGGCTATGGAGTACCTAAGGAAGATGGAGCTGAACTCGGCCACAGCAAACAGGGGAGGGAGACACTGTGAGCATTGAGAGAAAATATAAATTGCTGCTAGATAGGGAAGTTGAGGACTGGAGTGGACATTTCAATATAAAACTATCACTATAGTGGAAAAAACGGAAGGATAAATAGCGTAACAGATAACTTACCATGGACTACCAGTGGGAACAGTATTCAACAACATTAGGGCATGGAGGGCTAAAACAAGTGAAATACTCCATATAACAGTCTGGTGCTGAAACACAAAGGGAGAGAAACATGAAAGCTAAATGGGGAAGCTATCCGGAGGAAAGACAATACCTAAATAAGAAAGAGCAAAAGGTTAGTCATAAAAGCAATCAGACTTATCCTTGTGCCGTTGCTGATGGAGGAAGTCCTGCTGTGGAACTGGATCCTCAAAAGTGTGAGAGTTCTCTTTAAAAATAATTTTGAAAAAGCAAGGGTGGACTAAACCGTATCTATTGCTCATGGGCTTTAGTTGTGGATGAAATTCAAGAAGGAAATTCCTTCTAGCAGCTTTTGCATTAGAGACATCCTGCAAGAAATAGACCTTGTGTCCAGACCTCTTCAAGTAGCCCACTTGTTTGGCTGCAGAGAGAATATGCATCAAGTTGGTAAACTGCAAAAAAAGAATAATTATGCCTCTTGGTCGAGTAGGAGGAGCTGATGCAGATGGCTTGGGGCCCAGGCAAGGAGCTCTTTGGATGTTAAGGGTGGTGTGATACTGTAGATGTACAATAGAAGGGATGGCATTTTCAGAAAGGAAATCATGTTGGGGCCTTTTGAATTTTCCACAATACCATAAAGCTGCAAATTATTTCTCTGGTTCAGATTTTCTAAATCTTTAGTAGTCTTTTTGAGTTGCTTGATTTCCTTTGTCAGCTGAGTTACATTTGGGATAGAGTCCTCCACATCCCTAATCCGCTGCTCAATAGATGTAATGTGTTGGTCGTGAGTGGACCATTTCTCCTCGATGCGTTGAAGGGAAGCATTAATTTCCACAATGAAAGGTTTTAAAGCCCTTAACTCTTCCATAATGTTCTCTAAGAAAGAGGAGACAGTGATTTGGAAGGAGAATCCAAGTCTTTTTTTAAGTCTATTGACTGAAGTAGAGGTTTTTTGCTAAAGAGATCCAGAAGTTGACGGAGAACCTCCCATACCGAAGTCACTGGTGCCCCCCATAAGGACTGAGATGTTTTCAGGGGCTAGATCCCATTGGAGACTTTTTTGGCATATGATGAGCTTGATAGAGGATGGGAGAGGTGTGGCCCCTTCCCTCTGTTGCTCGGATATAAATGTATCTTGAAAAAATTAAAAGACAAGAGGCGTTTGTCAAAACAGGAACAAGTTGGGTTAATTAAACACAGCGGCCTAGAGAGCAGCAACAGAGGCGTGTCTGAAGACTGTCTCAATGTACAGAGGTTTTGGCCGGCATTATATACAGTTCTTGAAGTACAATAAACCGATTTCACATTCTTGTAGAGCACGTATTTCGGGGCCTAATCATGAACCATAAATGCAACCATCTGATAAGGGGCACAGGTGACTCTTGACTTTGTGGAAACCTAATGTGGGCCAGTTTGTATGTGTCCAGATGTCCGGCATGAGGTACGTGTGATATGATTGGCTGGATTTTCATAACTACATGTGGCATCTGACTTTGTGGTATTTTTGGAATGCACGTCCCTTTAGTCAAACGTATTTTATTGGGGCCAATCTCCTTGGACCTTTTGTGGGGTAGCTGCCTGTCTGTGGGATCGCTCTGGGTTTTCCCTTTTCAGCTGTTTGTGTTCGGGCTAAGTTTAACCCCACCTGTGACCTATCAATGGGTAGGCTTGGGTTGGGTCGCAGGGCCTATCTGACCATGTATCTCTGACTCAGGGTTGATGGGGAGGTAATCTTGGGTGGATTTGACAGCAATGATACGAGTTCATTATTACGTGTATATATAAAATGGAGGTCATTGATATTGCATTTACAGAAATTCTCATTATTATGCATACATTTGTCATGGCAAACATCGTCATCATATTTACCAGTATTGACATTGTTATGTGTACCTATATTATGGCATATATTGATATTGCATCCAACGATATTAACACCTGCTTCAGAGATCTGCCCGTAAAGGAAGATAGAGTTGCCAAACCTGTTAAAAAAACATGTGATTATAAGAAAAAAATTAACTAAGAGCAAGGAAACTGCCACAAAATGTGCTGACAGTTTTCTATTATCCTCTTGAAGAGACCAAGTGTGAAATTAAAATCAATTGTACAGCATGACCAGCTGGATTAAAAGATGTATGCGGAGCCTGCCATAAAATTCAATAACCAAGAAAGTAAAAGTAGTAGCCCATGTGGCAGCGGAGAAGAATCAGCATTGCAGAACGCAGCATTAAGAAAATGTAGAAAGCCATTACTGTGAAGAACTAAACAGCTGCAGGAAATATCCAGTAAAAAACAAGATAGTCCATGACAGCCACAAATATGCCATTACTGTATCCAAATCACTTCTGTATTAGTGCCCAGAATATAAAAGTGGTGTTGTGAGTTTGAGTGCCTGCTGTGTAAAGTTGTCACATGTCCGATCACCTACGTAGGCATATTAATCCATCATCCCCTTAAAAATGCCTCACTAACATCCCATCAGACCTCCTTGACTTCACTCAACATATATGTTCCATCTCTATTAAAGCATTTATCCATGGCAATCTGAACATCTGTGCAGAAGACTTATCCATTACATATATCCAGAGCCTCACTTTTTTACCCAACTGTTTAAATATCAAACACACTAGGGTGATCACAGCTTGGACCTATTCTTCTCCTTAACACTTGAGCTAAATTGGTCCCAAGGTCATATTTAGTCAGTTTCTTCATTGAAAGCAATCTCTATAAAGTCCTTATTCCCATGACCTTGGCCATCAAATTGCATCAAGATGTATAGAAAATGCAACTGACAATTCTCTCTTAATTGCTTTATGACATGCCTCATCCCTATCTGGAAATATCTGTGAACATCTTAGAACACCTGAAATAGAAAGTAACAACTATGCTTGTGTCTCTGACTCTCATAACCAACCACTAGTGAGTTCCTTGAAGAACAATGAATGATTCAAACACAGTCTCTGTCAATTGAAACACCATGGTATAGTAGTGGAAAGACGTGAGTAAACCTGATGATTATTACCACCTGATCATACTGCCTGCCATGTGCATTCCAAAGGCTGCAAATTAATTAGGGTCAAAGCAAAAAGGAATACTTTCCGACCCACCTTGAAGAGGCTGATAATTATCTTGGGGTTCACTGCTCTTCATCAATAGACTAATCAACAATGTCTTCTGCATTGAGGTTGGATATCAATCTCTGAAACATGCCATCATCACCCGTGCCTTAAATAAATCCTTAGCTAATTCTGACACTCTATGGAATTCTATACCAATTTTAGACTTTCTATCTATTGGAAGGATATTAGAAACAGTGGTCCCTTCCAAGTGCCCTCACACTTGCAGTCAAACGGCATAGTAAGTGACTTTCAGTCAGATTTTTAGACATCATTTTGCCACATGGACAATGCTATTAAGAATCAGGGAGGAGTTGATCCTTAACAATAATCATAACCAGGGAGCCCCTGTACTTGCTTCTATAATACCTCTTTACTGCATTTAATATCATCTGCTATTATATGCTTGTTGAAAGGCAGGAATTGTTACCAAGCATCAGTGGAACAGCATTGTCATGGTTTCTTCCTTTCTTCAAAACTTCAACCCTCAAGTTAAACTGGAGCCATTGCTTTCAAGATTCGACAACAGCATTGCCCTTCTCACTAACGCTACTCAGTTATTAAATGGCAATACTCTTCCAATTCCTGTATACCTACAAAATAGGTAGAAAATATTGACACAGAGAAAATTGCATTTTATCATGAATTAGAAGATATCTGGCTCAATGTCTTTTACAGGTTCATCAGTTGATGTCTAAAAACTCGCAATGCTAATCCTGTTACCTTCAACCCTACTACCTTGCTTTGACTCGACCTGAGACACTGGGCTTTCTTCCATGTCTAATGGCAATAAGTGTGTAACCTGGGTATGCTGTTCAACAGCAAGCTCCTCAACACCCAAATAGATGTTGTCTCCAAAACTGTTTTTTTCCATGTATATTTGCAACCTTCCTCGTGTCATTCTCAGACAACAGTCCAAGTCCTATCTGGCTTATCACAAGAGCCTCTCAAAACTCCAAAGAAACCAGTATCATGAGGCCCATCTCCTGCTTGGCGTGAAGCACTATGACTACATTATGGTGACACTGGCATCCCTACTGTGAGAAATTGGGTTACTGATGAAGGGAGATGAAACCCTACTCAAGTAGAAACCAAAATCATTGTCAGGGTGGGGAACAAGCAAACCCCAAATTAACCTGTGCTAAACCCTCTGGTAGCTTGGAACAGAGCAGTAAGGCTTAACTTAGAGGCAATGTGCAAAGTATTTATGCAGCACTTAAAACAGTAATAAAGTGAAACACAAGAAAAATCGTACATCAATTAAGGGAAAATAGAGTAAACTCTAATAAATAAAACAAGGCCAAAATTATGCAATTTTGGAGATTAAATGAAAATAGCACCAAAAAGCCCAGAGCACCACTCGCAGCTATCTGGTCGTGCGAGATCGGGAGAAAGTCACATGTTCAGGCTGACCACGATTGAGCCTGAGTCGGATACAGGGATCAGGTTACTTCCGCTGAAAGGTTACCTTCTCAGTCCAGCACAAAGATTTTTCAGTGGAGGGGACCGTGAAGAGCAGGGAATGCAGCATGAAGTGCAGGCCTGGCATCATGGACAGTCGTCACTGTAGCCCAAAGATCCTGTGTGGACCAGAACTTTGCAGTGGAGGTCTCTGCAAACAGTCGATGCTGTAGCGCAAAGAGTAGGGTTGACAGAACTTCATGTTGGTGAGCTGTTCGAGCTACAAGGTTTTGGCATCAAAAGCCCTGTTCGCAGTTGCTAAGAGCCCAAAAACTTGTAATTCAGCCTCTCTGAGGCCTCACCAAGGGTCCAGGACCTGTGGGCACCACTTGGGGGTCAGGGACTTGCTCCAGCTGGATATGAGTGCTGGTTCAGATGGTTGTGAGTCTGTTATGTCCCTGTGGCTCTGAACAGGACACCAGTAGACTAGCTATTGGAGTCACTCTGGGAGTTATAGGTTCGGGTGCAGGTCCAATCCCTCTGATACAGGCATGAGGGCAGCAGGGCAGCAATCCAGCAAGGCAGTAGTCCAGCAGGGCAGCAGTCAAGCAGAGTGGTAGTAGTTTCAGAAGCATAGCCTTTCTGGCAGAGTATCCATAGGTTCAGAAGTGTATTGAAGAGTTGGTGTCTGAGGTCCAATATTTATACCTGGGCCTTCTTTTGAAGTGGGAGCAGTTTCAAGAGGTTTCCCTTTGAAGTACACAGGTTTCCTGCTTCCCCTGCCCTGGCTCCAGACTAACTACAGGCAGCATGCAGCCCTTTGTGTGGAGGCAGGACACAACCTATTCAAATGTAAATAGGGGTGTGCCCAGCTCCGCCTTCCCATCCTGCAAGTGATGGCACATCCAGGCACAACTAAGCTATCTATTGTGTGAGGCTGTCTAGGAGGAATACACAAAGTTCAACTGTCAGCTACACTCAGTCATGTGACCCAGAGACAGGCTGCAGGCACTAAATGTCTAAGGCAGGAAAATGCTAAATTTCTAAAAGTGGCATTTTCAAAATTGTAACTTAAAATCTGACTTTACCACAGGAGAGGACTTTTCATTACAGTTCCAAAGACACAAAATCACAACAGGTTACCTACTCTGATTTGGAAATTATCACTTATTAAATGTAATAAGGTGACTCCAATGTTATCTATGGGAGAGACAGGCCTTGAAGTGCAGAAAAACAAATGTAAGACATTTTCACTACCAGCACATGTAAAACTTAAAAGTAATGCCCAACTTTTTAAATACACTGCACCCTGCCCTCTGGGCTGTCCAGACCCTATCCTAGGGGTGACTTACATGTATTAAAAAGTAAGGTTTGGGCCTGGTAAAAGGGTTTACTTTGCCAGGTCGACATGGCAATTTAAAACTGCACAGACAGGCTGCAATTACAGGCCTAAGATGTGCTTAAAGGGTTACTTAAGTGGGTGGCACAAACAGTGCTGCAGGCCCACTAGCAGCATTTGATTTACAGGCCCTGAGTACAGGTAGTGCCACTTTACTGGGGACGTACATGTAAATTAAATATGCCAATCGGATATAAGCCAATTCTACCTTGTTTTAAGGAGAGAGCACAAGCACTTTAGCTCTGGTTAGCAGTGGTAAAGTATGCAGAGTGCTAAAACCAGCAAAATGTAATCAGCAACACTGGAGGGTTGAAGGCAAAAAGAAAGAGTGAAAACCATGCAAATGATGTCAGGTCTAACAACTTACATTAGCTCCCAGTAACAGAACGTTTTAATTTTAGATAGCTTTATCACTTTATCAAATCATTACACTGCTTTTCAATGAATTATACTGTCAAGTTCTTAGTCTCTTAGCTAGAAACTAGGAGTGTAAGGTGTGCCACCGAAACTGTTCTATCCATACAGATGAGATGATTCAAGAAATGTAGAGGAAGATCAATTCTTGTACATGGCTCATTTGATGAACTGTCTATTGCTATCACTTTTACTAGAAATTGACATATTCTAATTCAGGAGGTCTTTAAAAACACGCCCATTAACCAAGCATATGATTAGTCCAGTCTCACAGACTAGCTCAAATGTATTCATCCGCTATTTGATCCCATTGCCATGCCAGTGAGAGAGCTATGATCAACTACTCCATTCTCTATTCTAAGTTTCTTATGAGTTGGTTGATCCTCTTCAAAGGCGTTCTCATTGTATCTGGGTATATATGGATAATAGTTCTCAAAGCAAGATCCTACACTTCCTCTGGTCTATTGACTGGTTCATCTACATCCAGGATTATTATTCTTATCCCTCAAGCATTAGAACTATTATCCTTTCTCCCTGTGATGCTTAACTCCAAGAAGCTATATCGCAAGAGGGAGCTATAAGTAGTCTAGCCGGTGATCACTTGTTGATTCCGAGGCATTTTTATTAATCCAATGTGCTGGTCTTTCAATAATATCATATGCTTGAGGTTGTCTGTAGTATTTATTTTAATTGATTTAAAATAACCAAAGCAACAGTACTTGATTGCAGATAATATCTAAATGTTGGAAATTTTGATTCTAAGAAAACTAAGGGGCTACATCAACTAGCCTCTACCTTGCTCTGCTTCTGAAGAAAACAAAAAACTAGCGTGCTGAAAGCCATCCTCAACTTGAATGATTGTTTCTTTATTAACAAATGCCCACTGCCTTTTTAATAAACAAACACTGCACAATTCCAAAGTGTCTCAAAGAAGCCCAAGAGGCTCAGTGAGTTGTCGCACACTTTACTGATTTCTGATGTGATCTGCCACTCATGAGTGTATACCTTCACATTCTTCTGAGGTTGCTAATTTGAGCATCATTACATCAGGTATTTGCATTAAATGATAGTGCTTAGAAATAGCAGACGTGTGTTATGTTGTCGTATAAAAACCATTTATTGTATTAAAATGTTCTACAAAGTATCAAAGATCACTTCATTTCAGGTTTTGGTTAATCTTTTAAGTGTTTATTGCAAAAGTGAATAATTTGTGAATCACAGAATTTGCCAACAACTGGATCCTGTGTATGCTAGAGATTGAGCAAAGCTCCCCAAAGAAAAGCAGGGCCCAAATATGTACTCTAATTCACTTACTGGTTCTAGTATCTATCACATGATTACATTCTCACCAATAACACAAGCAGGTGCCTATATGAGCTCATGAGGTGGCCTTCACAAGCAATATAAATGTTAACAGTTTTGATTGAGCAAGCTGGCTTGCAAATTTCACCTCTTGTGTGCCAAGGCACAAAACCTCTCAACTCAGAGAAGGGCACATCCTGTAGGCAAAGTTATCATGAGCAAAAAAACATGGCTGCTAGGGGTTAGAGTTAGAATAAAGTAAATCAACACCCTTTTGATTTTCATATACGTAAACATTGAATAGCTGCATCATTTATCGGGAAACCTTACCATTAGCTACCTCTTCTACTTCAGAATCTCTGTTTTTGTCACTGACAGATCAAGGTAACCATTTTTTGTGTGAAATGAACTTTTTATCAGCATGGTTTTATGAAAAATCTGCATGCATTTTGGGCATCACTCAACCAAAATTAGAAATCTGCTCCCTTACACTTCCAATACCACCTCAAGCACTGTGTTAATTTCTTTGAGATTGATTCAGAGAAAAATACATACCCCCTCCACTATACCTCTGTGAAATGTAGTGTGCAGCCTTTATGTTACCATTCTGGAAAGGCACATATTCCAACATTTTACAGTTGTAAATTTGAGCCCACTTCAAGAGTGGGAAACAACCGGTAAACTGTTGGTGAATCCATACACACATCTGAATTTTTGGGTTTTCAGCACAGTTTACATTCCTGCACACCTGAGATGCACGCTTTGATATCCTTGCCTCAAGAGGTATGACTGGACATTCTTCTGCACACGTATGTTGCATACAACAATCTGATCTTTAGTTGAGATGTCCTCTGGTCCACAATCTACGAATCCGAATCTTGGAATTCCATAGACTCATGTCAGTATCATGCACATGCAATTTTCACTTAAGTGGTCAAAAAGTGTGTGGATCAGAGCGCTTGGGCTCAGTTAACAAAGAAAATAGCAAACAAGCACTCACATATTTATTAAGGGTGGGCAGAACACATGGAATTTGACTCCATAGAATTCTGCATAGTTACAAAAAAACTGCAAAATTCCGTGGAGTTCTGCCAGTGGACAGAAATAAGCATGTCATGCTGCTCATGCTGTGATTTAGCACAGAGAGCACGTTCTGTGCTAAAAAATCAGTGCAACTGGCACCACGCTGTGCATCAGAAGGTGCTCTACTTTTACTCGAGCTGATTTTGCTGCTGCTCGAGTCGATTTTCGACTCGAGCTTCAGCCTTCTGACCACGAATGCTCATGACCGGCTTTAGAACTATCTCACCGGATGACCTCCTAGCACCCAAATATCGCTCTTGGGGACACCAAATCTCGCTCGCCAACTTACTGTTTTGGAGCACGTGCGAGGAAAGATTCTGCTATGCAGCGATTGGTGGAATTTGGCAGGAAATCCATGTTACAAGAGTAACGCTGAGCCTGCAAAATTCCACCAATTCCGATGGCAGAAACCAAATATTTCGCCCACCCCTAATAAGTAGACGAATGTGTGAGTGCAGATTTGCTTCTGGGATTCACAGACATTCCCAGGAATACAAACAGCAAACAGTGTAGGTGCATATTTACATATGTATTCCTGGGAAGGTCATGTGGCCTTCCTATAAGAATTGCATTCCCACAGTATGTCGTTTTCCAAAGTAGAGAGCTTTTCACAGTGGAAATAGGATGCCCTGTGTATACTCATAGTTTTTCCACAGGGAAAATATTTTTCTCCATGGAAAAATCCTTTCCCTAACCTCCCTCTCCCACTCCCCCATATCTGGAGGCGATGCATTCCGCTTCCCATCCTTGAAAAGAATTTATGTCAACCCTTTGCAGGAATCCAACTCTTGCCAAAGGTAAGGGGAATGAGAGATGGTTATGACTGCTGAAAAATGTTCATGTATGGAACACCAGTTTTCCCACCGCAGGCACCTTAAATCTGATGCACTGTATAAGGCCCAACCTGAATTTTATTATGATGTATTTTTATGATGGTTTTAACTTTTTGTATCATGTAATTAAATTCGTTAATGACACGTGTATGCAACGGTTTTTATTAATCATGCATAATAATAATAAACTAAACTGAACACCGCTGGAGTGGGACGTAGGAGTGTGCAGTTCTGCATACTCATGTCTGAGATAGATCGATTTACACCTGTTAGGAACCCCCTTGTGAATTCCTGCCAGGTGTAAAAAAAGGTACATTTGGTCATAAACTAAAACTTTCAGTTACAACCACATTTAATGTTTGGAATAAGGCTCATATATTTTAAATAGAACAAAGAGAATCCTATTATATAGAAGATGAGGTTGTGCAAAAAATGAACTTCCAAAAAGCATATAATGCTTGTTTTGAGATTGGTTTACTTCTCAATATTGTGCACCCTACTTTTTTCCTACTCTTCCTCAGAACCCTCACTAAATAATTCCTAGTGTAAGGGATTGAAGGGCAGATATCTATAAATTGGTGGATGTCTCTATATTAAAAACAAATAATTCTACAGTACAGCCTTCAACACAATTGTCCCCTAATTATGATAGAGCCAGTAACTGCAGTTATTATGAGGAATTATGAGATCCGCTGTATCAATGTCACACTGACATTTGACTCCAATAAGCAGCCACAATCATCGAGTGAACATCCTTCTAAGGAATTACTAGGGCAATCGGACCCAAAATGAAAGATTTCTGGGTGATTCTTGATTTGTAAGGTACCCTATGGGATATCACATATGATTCCCTCAATTAGTCAGGGGGTACCAGTACCCCTGACATTGATAACTCTGAGAGGGTGACGTTAAAAAGAGGATTGCCATGCCACTCAAAGTGAGTGTCTTAACGTCATACAGACAGGCAGATCTTCACCAAAAGATGGAACTTCTAAATGTTTTGGAAGAAAGGTGGAATACATTTCAGAAGACAATGACCAGCACACATAAATGCACACATACACAGACATAAGCACACACACACACACACACACTCACACTCTTATTCACTAAATTGCTGAGAGTTGCCAACGAGCCACATAATTAACACAGGACATAAATAAGATGCTTTATGTTGTCCAAAGACTGTTAAGTAAAATGCTATTTTTTTCTCCTAGGTATCACCACAGTGTTGACGATGACAACACTGAGCACTATTGCACGAAATTCTTTGCCTCGAGTGTCCTACGTCACGGCAATGGATCTGTTTGTGACAGTGTGCTTCTTGTTTGTGTTTGCTGCTCTGATGGAGTACGCCGCCCTCAACTACTATTCAAGTTGCAAAAAGCCCGTGTGTACC
The DNA here is from genome assembly GCA_963921515.1 of Calotriton arnoldi. Classification (NCBI taxonomy): domain Eukaryota; kingdom Metazoa; phylum Chordata; class Amphibia; order Caudata; family Salamandridae; genus Calotriton; species Calotriton arnoldi. The sequence continues at coordinate 585,121 of CAWUFW010006393.1, read as the reverse complement.
AAGAAGAAAAAATCGGTAAGTCGCATGTTGCCTTCAAGAAAATAAAATATGGTAATGAATTAGAGCAACAGGGAGAAGAAAATTCAGAAAGCTACAGATGCCCCCAGAAATGGACGAGAGAAGCTTTAAAAAAATAAATCCAATTACTCGGCTGGTTAAGCATTTTATTGTGTCGATGTGTGTTATTTTTTTAGGTGTGTGCTACCATATTTTGCTAGACATTAATCTAGCAGTTACAATGTGTGCCAAACTCAAGTCTCAGTCCCATAAATCATAATGGCAGAATAACAACACCTCCTTTTAAGTGAGTCTCAGTTAATCTTATACTAATAATAGAGCTCTAAAGGAAAACCAGAAGAAAACCTCCAAAGCTTTGCACAGGGTGTCTTCACAAAAAAATGTAATTGTTTCCACTGTCTATGGTGAGCAGAGAGAATAACTATATAATGCTATAAAGTACACTTCATCAAAAACAGGCTGGATGGAATAGAGAGAGAAAATTAGACCTAGAAATAGGTGGCATGCACATCAAAAATTCAATAGTTAAAGGTCTTTCAAAGAGAAGGACAGAAACTAAATTATAAAGAGGATAAGCAGCTCTCCTCGCAGATTCCGCCGGTAATGGATAGAGATTAAATGACACGGAAGACATTTAAGAAAAGGGGAAAATCAGGCTCACAGCGTACAAAAGCAATATTTTTGACTTAATAGGCTCCTTCGGTGAAATACCATAAGCTGGGGGTTAGTTGGAGGCACTCATTTACAGAAAATATAAGGCACCTATGTTCAACTTAGGTGTGCAAAATAAGAAATGTATGAAGGTGAAATGTCGGTCTGATCAGGACTGGTGGAATGTTGCCTATGTAAGATTCCTTTGTGACTGCCACAGGTTTGCCACAAGGGCAGAATGGGCAGATATGTAAATTTACGGCTCAGGGAGGTATTTTGGCCGCTCCTAGCTGGATCTGTAAAAAAAAAATGTAATTCCGTTTTTATATAGCGCAGCTACTCACCCTTACGGGTCTCAAGGCGCTGGGGGCCGGAGTGGAAATTAAGTGAGCTATTGCCCAGAGTCACATGGTGCTGAGCTGAGCTGCATCGAACCGTAAACCCTGTGCTCTGAAGTCAGCTGCCCTGGCCGCTGCACCACACCTTTCCACTTCCGATCTGCATGTAAAAGATGGTGAACGCCCACAAAATAAACATTCACAAACACATTTGTGCTTGGGTATCCACTTACTTTTTGCAAGTAGATTGGTACCATGAAAATATACGCAATTTGCTCATGTAACACGCAGTAGTAGGTGAATTTCTAGGGTGAGAATAGGGAGAAAGCACACATATATTTAACACAGTTTTCCGCGAAAGAGAAGGAAAATGTAAATGGACAAAAGCACATCTGTGTCACATTTACGCATTTAAAGGCAACTTTAAATAAATAAGTAAAACTGTACCCGAAGGTTTATGATGTCATGTGGGTGTAGATAGTGGGGCTGATTTACAGTGGGATGGGCAGTTCACCATCTACTGTTGAAGGGATTCTGCGCAAGCACAGAATTATGCGTAGGATTATGGGACCTTGGTATATAGGTACTGAGTCATCCTACCACCTTAGTACACATGAGCCTGGGACCGACTAGCTACAGTATCTCACCTGCCCTCCTACTCACTCACAGAGGAACAAGTGATTAGACACGCAACACTCCTGACTCTCTCAGTAATCTGAGTTGCAAGAAACACCCTTTCGCTCACACTCTTGTACTTGTCCACAGTAAGATCTGACAGAGACACAAACAAGTTTAAAATATTTATTTTAACTAACTTGCTCTAGTATGCAGTATACGTGCCACAATAAGCAGAAAAATGCATAACACAAATACGGTCAGCATAGCAAGTAGTCCGTAAATCATAAAAGGAGCTACCATAGTGAAAAACAGTTCAGCCTAATCTCCCTCCCCTTGTATAGAAGCAGGATGATTATATATTAGAAGATATCTGGGCTTTATCTGCAGACCCCGTACCTCAGTCTATAGATGGTAGATCTACATCATAGGTGCTGTCATGCTCTTCTCCCTGGAAAGGTCCAATAAGACCAAAGTATGTATTCCCAAACAACAGCTGCATCTGTATGTTATGTCTAGGAGCTAGGGCCTGACCAGAACAGAATAACAAGGGGCATTGTTGTGCGACCTTGTTCACAATGTTCAGACTAAATCCCAGGATCCTGCAAAGCGTGAAAACAGCGGTAGGTTCTCATATGAAAATATCAAAAGAGGCATTTGCAAAATAAACTTGTGTAGTAACGTGCACAAAGTAGCGGACAGTGTGCAGCATGCTCATGCTAACTTAGAGAAGACAACAATATCCCCATGGGCCAGGTGACACCACAGGAGAAGCGGTGGTAATGACCTCTGACATACTCACACTGCATGGCGGGCCCTTTACAGGAGCAAAATTACCCACCACATTGTTGTGTACTTTTCGTTTTTTTTTGAGGGACTGATGCATTACCGTTCCGGGAGTAGCGAGGATCATTGGAGCCCCTCGGAGCCCAGGAGCGTAACCCTGACATGAAGGAGGGCTACGGAGCAGCTGTGGCGTTCACGGGCGGCGCAAGCCCTTTCACGCAGCGGCAGAGGCAGCACAGGCTGTCTGGATGGACGGGGTGTAAAGGCTGGAGACTGTAGCGCAAAGGTAGCGCTGGACACAAGCGGTGCTGTGGCCTCTCAGCCCACAAACAAAAATTGGAGGGGGTACATAAAAGGTCAAGGAGATCCCCGAGTACAGCGGAGTGCCCATATGGAGAAAAGTGCATCGTCATTGGCAAAATCAGGCACCCTGCGTACTCGTGCAGTTGGAAAATTGGGGGTAAGTTCTGATTTACAATTGCCTTCAGTTTCAGAGGCCCCAAACGAGCCCGTTATTAACAAGGCTGGTCAAACAAAACCGTTCAGGGCAGGGAAGTCAGTAAGGCAATTAGGAAAGAGCCCACGGGGAAGGGGAAAAAGAATCTCGCCCCCCCAGGTCAGGGTCACCCCCTCCCTTAAAACCTTTTATAAGGTTTTGTCCCATACAACAACATTAGGGGCAGATAGTGAGAAACCAGCAGCTATGTCCCAAAGGGAGTTGGAGAAGGGAGAGAAGGGAGAGGCTTCAGCAGAGGCTAACATAGCCTGGGTAGCTGCGGGTGGCATTGAGGTCACTAGTGGATGCGGAGTATCATCTGGAGAGGCATTCCAGATCGCAACACAGAAAAGGTTCAGTGCCTTGGAAGTAAGAGATGAGGTTGATGGTGAGGGAGGGCCAAGGCAGGTGGACCACACGGTGACGGAGACAGAGACAGGGGGATCAAATCTACATCTTGGCTTCCATTCTCTTAGGCTTAAAAGAGGAGATCAAAAGTAGGTTTAAAACATCTGAAGCCAATCAAGCAGATATACAGGCCTCCTGCGCCGCTTTGGCACAGAAATTAGATGACGTCGCAGCACAGACAAATGCATTGGAGGAAGAGGTAGGGCTGATGAGGAAATACATCACAAAAAATACTGAGGGGCTGGGAACACTGGTCAAGGAGAATATAGGGCTCAGGGAAGATCGGGAAAGAGTTGAGAACCACTCTAGGAGAAATAATTTGAGAGTCCTGAATATCCCGGAGGATGAGGAAGGGACCAACATTAAGGCCTTTGTAATTAAGTTGTCAAGAGATAGCATTTTGAAAGATAGGCCAGACATCAATTTGGACAGTGAGATACAATGGGGCCGATTCCGATCTCGGCCGGTAGGGCTCCGAATCGGATTCGGCTTTACCGGATCCGATTCGGAGCCCTATTTCCGACCGAATCGTACCTGCGTCCGGGCGAGCGAGTACGATGCGTGAGCTCGCGAAATCTCCGACCGACTTGTACGCAGGACCCGACCGCTCCGACCGACTCGCACGGGGACGACTCGCACCGCGCTATGGAGACGTTCCCCGGCCGGGTAAGTACGATGCGCATCGCGACCGCTCCGACCGACTCGCGCAGTCCGGCTCCAAGGAGCTGTCGGAGACGCACTTTGGGGGTCCGTGTCGGACCCCCCTGGAAGCGCAGCCGCGCGAGTCGCCACACAGGGGGGACACATGGGTCCCCCCTACACGTGCATGTACGGCGCGACCCGCATCGACGCGCACACGCTTTAGGGGGCGCCCTTGTTCGCGTCGTGCCCATTGAGTCAATGGGAGCCCGTGTACGCGTCGTACGACTGGCTCCCGACTTCAATGGGAGTCCGACCGAATCGAGTCCGATAGCATACGTGCGCATCGTACTCGTTCGGTCGGACTGCTAGAGTCCGATTCGGTCGGAAATCTCTCCGGGTCCGGCTCGGTCAGAGAGATTTCCGGCCCAAATCGGAATCGGCCCCTTAGTGTCCATCGAGACCCTTTCAGACGGAATATGCAGAGACAGAAGCCAAGGAAAATCCTTGTAAACTTTCTTTCATATACAGTAAAAGAAAGGATCTTAACAGCTGCCTTGAGAAATGGTTCATATACAGTTCAGAATTATACTTACTCTATCAGATCCGACGTGTGCCGAGCTACAGATCAGAAACAATGGGAGCTAGGCAAAAGGATGGATGAGCTAAATAAACTTGGAGCCAAAGTCCAACTGAAATTCCCGGCGATGCTGCGTGTCATGTGGGATAACCAGATGCGAAACTTTTGGACAGTGGAAGAGGCAGACAACTTAATTGACACTATAAAAAAGAGGGGAATATCCTGAAGGGTATAGCCCTCGGATTCAAGAATGAATATACGGCATAATTTAAGAAATTACACGAGCACAGGGATGTTTGAATAAGTATGGGGGGTGAAGGGAAGGGGGGTAGGGAAAGCACTTTTATTTATCTATGGAGACAACTCCTCCTCTCTGGCAGCCCAAATAGGCATTTTATATGCCTGAAATTCAAGGGAGGGTTCCCAAGGGTAGGAGAGGGGGGATGAAGCTAGAGGGTGGGGCACAGGGTGAGGAGAAGTGAGAAAAAATTGAAAAAAATAAGTCCTTAATGTCAGTATTACTAATTCAGCCTTGGGCCACTATGAAAATAAAATCCTGTAGAGATGGGAGGAAATAACAACATACTCCAGGTGTTGACGTGGAATGTGAACGGCCTTAGATCAAAAGCCAGGCAGAGGTTGACAATTAAATGCTTAGATGAATCTAAAGCACAGGTAGCCATTCTGCAAGAAACCCATTTAACTGCAAGCAAAAGCAGAGAACTCTATACAAAAGTAAGGTGGATAGAGAGCTATGCTGTTTCTGACCAAGTAGAATACTGTAAAGGGGTGGCGGTTCTGATCAGGAGGGGTTCGGGAGTTGAGTTAATCTCCTCTAAATCAGACAGTTCTGGGAGGTGGGTCTTAGTGACTCTTAGATGTTCCGGTATAGAATTTGTCTGTGTGGCTTTTTATGGCCCCAATGTGGATGATCCCCAGTATATAGTAGACCTACAACTAACACTTGCTGGAGTAACCACCCCCATAGTCATTGGAGGTGATTTCAATACTTTATTAGATCCATCCTTAGATAGATCTACCAGTAGGAGTGGAGGCCAGGCTCAAGCACCAAGGACAAGGCAGGCTTTGAAACATATGTTATATGAAATGGGTTTGGTTGATACATGGAGACATTTAAGAGGGCAAAAACGGGGATATACCTTTCATAGTAAAAAATATAACCATTTCTCCAGGCTGGATTACTTATTAGTAGATAGAATTTGGGCTGGGAGATTAAAAGAGGTTAATATATTGCCGACCCACATTTCGGATCATGCTCCAGTTAGTGTAACATTAATTGGGGTGAGAGCAAGCCATAATGCGAGATGGACCCTGAAAAGGTCCATCCTATTAAACTTAGATGTGTCTACCTTCTTGAGAAAAAGAACAAAGGAGTTCTTTTCAGATAACACTTACTCAGCCCCTATAGGAATAATCTGGGATGCCTTTAAGGCATATACAAGGGGTTTTACAAAGCCAAGTTACATATAAGAACAAGCTAGACAGAGCAGAATTAAAAAGTCTGGAGGAAAAAGTGGGGATGCTAGAGGCTAAATTACAGCAAGCAACAGGGCCCACCCAAGACGTAGAGATTATAGTGAAACAACTGGAAGAGGCAAGACTAAATTATAAGATTAATCTAGAAGCAAAGTGTCGTGAGAAGTGGGCAGCGGGACATATGAAACAATTTGAGTATGGAGAAAAGGCAGGAGCATTGTTAGCTTGGAAGTCAAAGGCTGATAGGTCACGTAACCACATCGGAGAATTAATCATTAACACTCAGGGTGAGATTTCAAATAAGGAAGAGGAGATGCAGGCTCGCCTGGTCTCACTCTTCTCTGAATTATACACGGAGGAAGTACGATCAGACAAGAGGACCCTAAAGCGTTGGCTGGATAAGTTAGAACTTCCAATGCTTACAACAGAAGGTAGGAAGATATTGGAGGTTGCAATCACTGAGGGTGAAATAAGAGAGCAACTTGCCCATTTAAAGAACGGGAAGGCTGCAGGCCCGGATTCACTGCCGGTAGAGCTGTATAAATCAATCACCGATGAAATAATTCCAGAAATGGAATTATTGTTTAATTCAATCTTTAAGGGGGAAGAGCAGATTCCAAGTTCATGGAGGGAAGCCACAATAACTTTGATCCTTAAACCTGCAAAGTATCCGAGGAGTGCAGATTCATACCGGCCTATCTCCCTGCTAAATGTTGATTATAAAATCTATACTGGCATTTTGGCAGGGAGACTGGCAAAGGTAGCCCCACAACTAATACATGTAAACCAGAAGGGATTTATCCCAAAGAGACAAATTCAAGAACTAACACTGTCTTTGATTGGGACTATAGATCTAGCAATTGCACGCTCGATCCCCTTAGTGGTAATCACCATCGACGCCGCTAAGGCATTTGATCATGTTAGCTGGGCTTTCCTCTGGGCGGTTTTGGAATCAGTGGGTTTTGATACAGGCTATATTATGGCATTAAAAAAACTATATGAATGTCCCACAGCTAAGATCTTAGTAAATGGCACCCTGACTAAGAGTTTTAAGATCTTAAGGGGTACGAGGCAGGGTTGCCCGTTGTCCCCCCTCCTCTTTGATATTTATATCAAACCTTTGGCGTATCTCCTGAGGAAAGACGATCAGATAACACCTATCATCTCACTCCCCTCCTGCAGTAAAATAGCATTATATGCGGATGACTTGATAATCTATACCTCCGATCCATCCAGAACACTACCTAGGGTGGAGCAGTTAGCAAAAGAATTTGGGGAAGTCTCCGGATATTTAGTGAATACTGCTAAGACAGAGGTGATGGTTTGGAATTTGGAGGGTTGGGGAGGCAGAGTGTGTGATGAGCTAAAATATCTAGGGATCATCATAGTTAATCAAATTAATGAGATCCCATTGCGTAATCTAAACAGGGTGGTTAAGGAGGTTGATAGGTCCCTGTCTAGGTGGAAGAACCTTCCATTAACTATCTATGGGAGGGTCAACCTGGTAAAAATGTCCATCTTGCCAAAATTGACATATCTATTTAATTGTATCCCGCTGAAATTCCCCAAAGATATAATTAATAAAGTACAAGGAAAAATAACCAGTTTTATCTGGGCTTCCCGTGGAATACGACTCTCATGGAAAAAGTTGAGGCGTTGGCTTCAGAAGGGTGGATTAGCCCTGCCGGACCTCAACCTTTACTGTATGTCATTTCAATTTAAAAACTTTTGAATGCTTATTGGGGAGCCTGATTCATCTACCTGGGGACCCTACTAGGGGAAATGATCAATGAGTTTGGGACAACAGCTTTTCTATATAAATTCAGTGCTCAGAAGTTCTTTAAAAAAGTAAGATTGAAAGTCCTAAATGCAGCGTTAAATCTTTGGTGTGCAGTGAGAAAGATGCTAAACATAGGATATTATTCGGAATTTGCACCAATATGGGATTCCCCAGGGACACCGGAATGCCTAAAAGATGGATTGACTGTGCCTTTGAAGCAAGCTGGGCTGTCTAAGTGGGGGGGATTTGATATCAGCAGGTGAATTGCTGCCCTGGGAAATGTTGAGTGCGAAAACTGGTAACAGGCTATCTAGATTCAAATATGTACAGCTCATGTCATGGTCTTCAGCAATCCCACAGGAGACAGGTGGGCTATGGGACTTTGATACTGTTATCCAGGACTTAAGGGTAAAAAACAAAGAAGTCTCAAAGTGGTATGGGCAATTTTTGGATGCAGAGGAAATGAAACTGGAGACTCCATATGCTATTTGGCAGGAAGTACTTCAGGAAGAGAATTTACACTTGTTATGGATGGACTCATTAAAACTACTATATCTAACAGTCACACCCGCAAATTTTAAAAGACAACATTTTTTTGTAATAAATAGACTATATTGGACCCCTCAAAAAATCGCTAAGTTCGTATTACAGCCTGTTCCCAAATGTAACAGATGCAACTTGCAAAAAGCCAACGATGTACATATCTTATTTACATGCCCCGCAATAAAGGAATATTGGAAGGCTGTAGAAACTATTATAAGAGACATCTTGGGGGAACCCATAACCCTGTCAGCAACCCTGGTACTTCCAGGGGTAGATCATGATTCATTAACCATGTTGGATAGGAAACAAAGGGGTCTGATATTTTATCTGTTACTACTGGCTAGGCGGGAGATATGTAAACATTGGACAGACCCTGTGCCTCCACACCCTACAGGATGGTTAAAAGTAGCCAAGTGGACAAGCAATATGGACACTGATTGTAATCCATTAAGGACGAGGAACATTTGGCAGGATTTTATAAAATGGTCAAGTTAGTATGGAGATACAAAAACTGGGCCGTGGTGAAATGAAATAAAATGAATCTTCCCATAGTCCTATGATTACACCAGATCATGGCAGCTTGGGAGGTAAATCCCCCCTCTTGGAAGCGATAAGAGTCTTGTAAAAGACTCGGGCGAGTGAACGCAATGGACCATGAGACAAACAAGGGCACCAGAAAATGGTCCAAGACTTGCAGAATGCCATGGTGACATGAGGACTAATAAAAAATTAAAAATAAAGGAATTAAGCAGTCTTGTAGAAATTCACGTTGGTACCCTAAATGTTCACATAGAGCCCCTGGCGAAGCTATGTGGGCATGAATAATAGATAACAAAGAATCCACTAATTCCCCCTATTCCCTACATAAGGTACTCTGGGAGATGACCCCTGCGACTGCTAACTTGCCTTGCTTTCTGATACTGGAAAGTGTAGTGAACACTGGACCTTTAACTGTGTGGGATTGACCAAGCTGCACTGTGTGTGCCCACCTAGCCCAGGTAGTAGTTAATCCATGACCTATTGGATGACTTACCTTCTAAACCTCTACCTGGCACAGGCCTCCATCTTTGTAAGGCCACAGATTTTAATTCTCTGTCTGAATATTCTCTCCCTTCTCCTCTTTCTATTTTTATGGGCTAGAAGTGTTCAGATCCTCCTCCGCATGACATAGAGTAGTGCCATTTTTTTTAAAGTATGTGTTGAATTTTGGGTCTGTTTTTATAGTTTGCACTTAGATAACACTGCTCCCACTTTTTGGTAATTTGGAAGTGTAATTAGTTTTTTAAGTGACTATTCACAAATTACAAATGGTCTGTGCACATTTGCAGTTCACTAATCGTAATAAGGTACTCACAATTTTCAGTCACATTTTGCAGCTTCTATAATTATTTAGTTTATTGTGCTATTTTTGCATTTTGAGAAATTTCATACATTGGTTAGAGCTGCTTCTGCACCACTAACTGAGCTTGCAACTGAATCGCAATTTGCGGTCGTTTGATACACCAGGGCCAGAGTCTATTGAGAGAAGTGAAAACAATCAAGTGGGATAAACTACACTGAATTCAACAGCTGAGTGAAGTTTTGGTATTAGCATTATCACCCAGCCCTAAATTTGGCCATTATTTCTTGGTTTAGAGTGGGCTAGTAATGAAACGTCAGGCTTCTGAAATTAAAAGGTAAACTGGAGGGAAAATCCTTTGGCTGGGCTTGCTCGCCTAATGTCCATATGTTATAAGACTTTCAACAAGTAGGTTTTCATCCATATTTAGCACTTTCTTCAGAAACTTAAGGATTTTCCATTGGCACAGACTCACACTCAGGATTTTATTCCTTTGCCAAGTTAGTCACTTTACAGAAAACTAAGCAGGGCATGCCTCTGATGGATGCGAACATAGGTGCAACCTAATCAGTTGCTGCCAGCACTCAGTGTCACTGAGGATCTGCTTATCTCTTTATATTCGGTGTTTGCACAAAATATTGTTTTATAAATATTGGGAGACAGAAATATCAGAAATTAAATATCTTGACTTGACACTTAAATATCGTGATGCAGAAATATTGTTTTTTGAGGCAATATCATTGTAAATAATACAGATGTTTTTAATATCATTTTAACTAATATAGTGGTTAAAAAATCGGGTTTTATTTATTTTAAAGTGTTTTAGTTGATATATTTATTTTATGTGATACTATTGTTTATATAAATGTTTTATTAACTGTTTCTAAAATATAGTTTGTAATTGTAAGTGATTTCAAATTTTTTATTTATTTTTAATAGCAATTTATAGTGTTGTAACTTGTTGTTGGTTTTGTGGGGATAGGGTGGGAAGTTAGGGGCTCATTACGATGGCGGAACAATCGCCACCGCCGGGCCGGCAGTGGCGATCGTTCCGCCATCACAATGAGATTTACCCACCACCATATTAGGATGGAGGTGGGTATTGCGGCGGACGCAAAGTCCATCCGCAGCTTTTCCGCCGGTGGCAATTGCACCAATTGCCTGGCGGGCGGAGCAGGGCCACTAATATGGTGGCGGTGACTAGCAGGCACCATCCGCCATATTAGGATGCAGGCTGTGAGCCAGCCTTTCCATGGCGGGGATTGGTTTCGGGGGCCTGTTGCGGCCCCCCTGTGTTGGGGGGAGGTGTGGGTGCATTGGGGGGTACCCTGCATTTCACTGCACCATGTGGCAGGCACAGTGTAGTGCCTACCACGTAGTGCAGTGCAATGCACTACATGGTCTTTTCGGTATCGCGGCGGTGCTGCTCTTGGCAGCCACCGCCGTAATGTTAACGGTGTGGGAACTGACCGCAGCGGTGGCGGTCCCATCCTAATAGGGTAGGCGGGACCGCCACACGCATGGCGGTCGGTCCCAAACACCGCTACGATGGCGGGCGGACCAGGTCCGCCCGCCATCGTAATCAGCCCCTCAATTAGGCAATAAATAATTACGAATTATTTAATACATTTTATTTAATTATATGATTGATATTTATTGTGCAATTTATGCACTACTGATTGATTTTCATTACATATTATTTATGGGCTGTTAGGTTTGGAGGCATATAGGGTGAGAAGTTTAATTAATAATTGTCAGTTAATTGTTTAATTTATTTTAAATATGTAAGTTATGGAATAGTTTCTTTAGTTATATTCTAAGTGTGGACTTGTACGGGTATAGGGTGTGCTAATTAATTAACAATTTACTAACAATTATTTATTAAATGCTAATTTGTTTACTGAATAGTAATTTTGTAAATTGACTTATTGTTTTTATTTTCTTACATCTATATATATATGCATATTTTATGTTAGTTCATTTTTTTAATAAGAGTTTAATGTTTTTTTCTACATTCTTGGGGTTACTAATATATGTAATGTTTTTGAAGAGAAGTATATATTCCCTACTCTTGTTTAGACCACAGTAGGAATAGTAAAATGAACGTCTCCAAAGTCCAACACTTTCCCTACTGTCACACTGAGTGGAATAGGAATTGTAAATTTCATCCCTCTGAAATCCAACATATTCCCTACTGTTGCAGTGACTGGAGTTGGAATTGTAAATTTGACCCCTCCAAAGTCCAACATTCCCTACTGTTGCACTGACTGCATTTCAAATAGTAAATGCCCCCCCCCCCATCCCCCTCCGAAATCAAATGCTTTCCCTACTTTTGAACAGACTGGAATGGAAATAGTAAATTTTACCCCTCCAAAATTGAACTCTTTCCCTATTTTTGCGCTGTTTGGAGTGGGAAAAGTACATTTTACTCCTCTGAAATCCAATGCTTTCCCTACTTTTGCCCTGTTTGGAGTGAGAATAGTAAATTTCACTGCTCTGAAATCCAACACTGTCCCTACTGTTGCAACAGACTGGAGTGGGAATATCACATTTTGCCTCTCCAAAGTCCACAGCTTTCTCTACTGTTGCACAGTTTGGAGTGGGAATAGTAAATTTAACCCCTCCGAAATCCAGTGGTTTCTCTACTGTTGTGTTGTTTGGACTAGCTCAGACTCAAGTGGGAATAGTAAATTTCACCCCTCAATACAACACCTTCCCTATTGTTGCACTGGCTGTAGTGGGAATGGAAAATCTAATCCTCCGAAGTCCAGCACTTTCCCTATTGTTGCGGTAACTGGAGTAAGAGTAGTAAATCTAACCCCTCTTAAGTCCAACACTTCCCCTACTGTGCCATTTTTAAATTTATTTTAACGCTTATAGTATTTTTTGCAAATGTGTTTTTGGGATTTTTCAATTTTTCAATTTTATTTAGGGCCTGATTGCGATGTTGGATGGACCTGAGTCTGGCCGACATCGCTCTGGAAACGGAACCGAACGAACTCCTGTCGTTGGTTACAGCCCAGCTGATAGGAACAGGGTTCGGTCGCAATCCTATACTTTGCTTTGGGAGCATGCATTCCAATTGGAATGCATGCTCACATGGCAAAGAGTAGAGATGCAGTTCATCCCTGCACCCTGTGGCAGGCACCTCAAGGTGCCTGCCACCGGGTGCAGGGATCAACAGGGGGGCACATAGGTGCCCCCTAGGCAGCTGTTCGGCGGCCTTGCACCCATTGGGGCCCTGCTGGGGGCCCCCAAAACAGTTTCCCAATGCCTTTCTGTGTCGGAAAGGCCGGCACAGAAAGGCAGTGGGAAACTACCATCGTAATCCCTCGGCCTGAAAGAGCCGGCTGAGGGATCGCTGAAGGCCTTCCGAATGGCGGACAGGCTCTCCGAGCCCGTTGTAAACCATTCGGAACTCCTGTTTGGAATAATTTCTAACCAACTCCATCAAAATGGGTTGGTCGGATATTATTCCAAACAGAAGATTACGATGCGGTAAGAATGGCTCCGACCGATGGTCGGAGCAATTTCTTACCGCAATGTAATCGGGCCCTTATTGTCTAAATTAATTATAATTTTTTTCATTCAATTGTTGATATTTTTATCATTTCATTGTGTATGTATGTTATATTTTTATTACATATATATGTGTATTTTAGATATATATCTCTCCAGCGTGAAGATATCTGGGGCATTTCATTTGGAAATGCCGTACTTTAGAGCCAGTGCATTGCATAAGGAACCGTTGCATCGCCGCCACTGCATGGAGAAATCTGGTGCATCACCCCAACAGTGCGGGGATCACCAACGCATTGCTCGGCTGCACCCCGAGCGAGCCTAGGTGAGCCTAGGTGAGTCCCTGTATCTGGCACACGCTCACGGTCAGACAGAACTCTTGACTTTGTACCGGTCCGGCGTAACCAGTTAACACTTTAGGCGCTTACTGATTCGAAGTGCTATTTTTGCATTTAATCTTTAAAAATTCATATCTCGACTTCTACTGATTGGATTTTTAAAAAATCTTTTTTATTGAAAAGAAAGACAACATAAAACAATACAAACCAAAACAAGTGCAGTGAGGTGCAGTCGTCGAGATTTTCAAGACTGGCAATTGAAAGGTACAGAAAGAGACAAATCATTACACTGGGTCTATAACACAATCAGTTGTTTCAAGGTCCTCATTGTCCGTTAAAACAATACAGAGTCTCATTATCAGATACCAGTGGGGAAGCATCGCTAAAGGGGGTACATAGCATACCTCTACTCTCGTTCCAGGGGCCCCATATTTTTGTCCATTTGCGCGGGCATTCCCTGCTCTCATAGATAACTCTCTCCACTTGCATACACCAATCCATATCGGATTCCCAGTCAGTGTATCGCGGCTTAACCACTCCCTTCCATGTTCTGGCGATATTGCGCTTTGCCACCATGCAACCCAACGAGACCCACAGTCTCTCAGTTCTTGATAAATCCATACCGTCCCAGATATTCAGACGACAAAGCCGGGGGGAAACTTCAATAGGTGTATGGCATATCCGGGACAAGGTTGATACAACCCTTCCCCAATACTTCTGAAGGATAGAGCATTCCCACCATTGATGTAGGTAGGTACCAGTGTGGCCACATCCATGGGGACAGACCGGGGAGCCAAGAATCCCCATCTTAACAAGCGCTAAGCTAGTGCAGTAGGCTCTGTGGAGTATTTTAAGTTGTATGAGTTTGAAACAGGAACGGATCGCCACCTCCTGGGGTGAAGCCAGGGCCTCCCTCCAGTCCTCGTCGGTCATGTCCCCTATATCGTCTGTCCATTTTGTACGTATTCTGTCATGAGTATCAGGTGAGTTATTGAGGATTTTATGGTAGGTCAGTGAGATGGCTTTTTCTGGGAGGTAATTGTCCAGTAGCCTATCCTCCAAGGGCGAGGAGACCGGCAGGTCTGAACCCTTAGGTATTGCTTTGTGTAACACGCTACGTGCTTGAAGGTATCTAAAGGTTTCCCCCCCTTGTAGTTGGTAGTTTACCTGCAGTTCGCTAAACGGGACAACCCCGCCCTCCGCCCATAAGTCCCCGAACTTAGAGAGGCCAATCAGGTCCCATTTGTCGAACCCCGGCTGCTTTGATAGCATACCCAGTTGACAGGTCTCAAGCAGCGGAGTAACCTGTGTAATTCTACCTTTCCAGCCCAGAGCTGCTGTTGCCTTGTGCCATAGGGAAACTGTGGTGGAAGTTGGGATGTGTCTGGGTGCGTGTTTTGCCCCACCATATAGTGCCCTCAAGTAATTACCAGGAAGCATATTATGCCTGTCCATCCTATAGGCTGGGTCTGTAATGGGTCGATGCATCCAATGATTAAGGACCACTAACTGTGAGGCCCAATAGTAGGATCTAATGTTGGGAAAGGCGATGCCACCGTCATACCAGCTTTTGGTGAGCTTAGCGAGAGCGATTCGGTGTATACCATTATTTCATAACAGAGTACGTACCTCGGAGTCAACTGACTGAAAGTATTGAGGTGGGACGCGCCATCATTTTATAAAATGCAGCTCTACCTAGTAGCATAAGAGGTAATGTTTTCCAGTGTTGCACATCAGCTCGGAGGCGATGTAAGTGAGGTACGAGATTTCGTTCATGGAAAACCGCAGAGTCAATCGTGATATATATACCGAGATATTGGGAGCCGTCCGTAACTATCTTAGCTTCACAACCTGCGGGGAGGGTCCGGCGGTCCCCACTCAAAACCTAGATCAATGATTTATCCCAATTGATAATATAACCTGAATATTTTTGGAAGAGGGCAAAAATATGTAACACCCGGTGAATAGAAAACCGGGGTCTGGCCAAGTAAAGTAAAATGTCGTTGGCGTAGAGGGAAATTTTATCAATCCACTCCAATGACCAATTAAGCCCCCTAATAAGGGGGTCTCCCCTAATCCAGAGAGCCAGAGGTTCAAGAGCCAAAGCAAAGAGCAGAGGCGACAGGGGGCAGCCCTGTCTCGTACCCTTCCCCAACTCAAAGATTGCCGACCGGCCTCCGTTGACCGTGATCCGGACCAGGGGCCTTGAATAAAGAAGACGCACCCAGGATAGAAGCCGATCTCCAAACCCATATCTCTCAAGTGAGGCAAACAAGAAGGGCCATTCTATCATATCGAAAGCCATCTTGGCGTCTAAAGACATAATCACTGAGTCCTCTTGTATGGTAGAGGCCCTGCCCAGGACCCCGAAAAGGTGGTGGAGATTAAGCGCGGTATTCCTAGCGGGCATAAAGCCGGACTGGTCCGGGTGTATCAACTTGTGGAGACAAGGCGAGAGACGCAGAGCCAGAATCTTAGCTAGTATTTTGACCTCCGGATCCAGGAGGGAAATAGGTCTATATGAGCTGCATTGCTCAGGGGGTTTTCCCTTTTTGTGTATGATTACAATATTCGCTTGTCTCTGTGTTTCAGGCAGAATACCCCTGGTTACGCTCTCTTAATACATTCGCAAGAGGAATGGGGTGATCATCGAGGCGTTGGTTTTTTAAAGTTCAATTGGGAGGCCACTGGGGACCATGGCCTTTCTGGACTGTAATGCGCCAATCGCTTTAGACACCTCTTCCGCAGTCAGGGCGGCGTCAAGATCTATTACATCTTGGGAATCTAACACGGGCAGAGGCAGAGTGGTTAGTAATTCCGCTGCCGCTCCCTGAGTGGATGTGGGCGAAGCGGTATAAACCTGCTCAAAGTAGTTGGCGAATGCTCCTGCAATCCCGGCTCTATCCTGTAGTTTTGCGCCTCTCTGATCTACGATTTCAGCCACCCACCTGTTGGCCATCTCCCTCCTGTCGAGCCATGCCAACAACTTACTGGCTTTATCGCCGATATCATATACACGATGTTGAGTGGCCCGATACTGGGTCCTGGCTGCATCTTCCGCGATGTCACTGTATTCCTTTTGTTTTATGGCTAATTTATGCGAGGCATCCAATGTTGCGGATGCCACCAAACCGCATTCAAGAAGGGCCACCTCTTTCTCTATCTCCTCCAGCTGTTTCCGTTTTTCTTTCCTGTGATCCGCCACTGCCCCCACCCCGCCACCCCGGATCACCGTCTTATATGCCTCCCATATCGTTACGTCTGAGTCAACAGAACCGTCGTTTTCGGCAAAATAATTTTTGGTGGCTTCTGACAGTTTGTCTCTTATCCCTGGCACTTTAAGGTGCCAAGGGTTAAGTACCATTTCGTGGCGAGTGGGGGGTGGGACGCCACCATAGTATGTCCCAATCGGGGAATGGTCCGAGATGCCCTTGGGAAGGAAGGAGATCTCGCCGATCATGGGGAGCTGGGTGGCTTTGCAGAAGAGATAGTCTATGCGGGACATACTCCTGTGTACCCCAGAGTGGAAAGTGTATTGTCTGGTCGTGGGGTTGCATACCCTCCACACATCTATCAGTCCCAAGGCCCCAAGGAAATCTACCAATAGCTTCCCCGATTCCCCTCGTCTGGGGGGCAAGTGATCCAGCTCTCCATTCAAGGCAGCATTGCAGTCTCCCCCCACTAATACATCACCTTCAGGCAGGCTCAACATATGTGGGCCCAGGTCAGTCAAAGTAGAGGAGTGAAGTCTGGGGGGGCACATATAGGGAAGTCACGTTGAAGGACCTACCCTCCCACTGCCCAGAGACCGTGACAAATCTGCCAAGAGGGTCACAGGTGACTTTGTGTACCTGGAAGGGAAGGGAGCTGTGCACTAGGATACCCACCCCCCTGGATCCCCGAGCATAACCAGCATGTGCCAGCAGTTTATATCCCCATCTATTGAGTGCGCAGTAGGAGGTTCCTTGGATATGTGATTCTTGGAGTAACACGAGGTCGGGGGCATGTCGTTTTAATTATTGTAATACTATTCCCCGCTTAATTCGATCTCCAAGGCCGATAACATTCCACGAAAGTAATTTAAGGCGGCCCAGTGGCGGAGCCGCATTATAATCAACACTCATCTATACGTGTGTCAAGGGGCCCTCCCTCATGCAGGGAACAGATAAGCAATAATGAAGGTCAATCCAACCCCTTCCCACGAGACACAGTGTTGGAGACATTGCACTTTTGACCATAGGGAAATTATTAATCACATTATTAACGACCCAAGTTGCATTGAAGGCGACACCATCTGTTAGACTGCACAAAAAACACACTATAAAACTACAGTGAAACCCAGTGAAACTCCCCCCATCCTGCCTCCCTGCAACATGGACATAGAACTGCCCACCCCCCAATTTTGCAGAGCGCCTGTGTACCCAAAACAAGTAGACTGTGTGAAGGGGAACGCTACACAGCCGAAACTACCCAAGAATATAGCCCTCTTCCTCCATGAGAACAACTATGTACGCCCAGGATATCGCACGTTAGAACACATAAACTGTAACTGGAGTGGTACATTTCTAACCACAGCTGGTGACCCCACCCTCCACAGTAGCCCACAGTAGTGGGTCAAGAACCCTGACATCAGATGGTTGTGACACTTAAATACTAGATGTGAAGGAAGGGTGCAAACATCAACCAATCTTTCTCAGAGTATAGTCACCCTTGCCCCATTGGGTCCAGCCGCTGCACATAATCCCTACAACATATCAAGGGTCCCTTCTGTTCGTAAGAGGTAGGGCGGGCCACCGCCGTAGGTTGAAGTCAACAGTTAATCAAACACCTTCGTCCCGGTTGGTCCTCTCAAGGCGACCCTCTTGTCTTTTCATACGATTAGGGGAGGAATGTCTCTGTGATCCGGAGGATCGCCAACCTTCCAGCCAGTCCCAGGTGTCCTCCGGGGTCTGGAAAAACCACAACTTTCCCTCTGCTTGCACTCGCAGCTTTGCTGGAAAGAGCATCGCATATTTCAGGTTGTGGCCTCGGAGCGCCCGTTTTACTTCTAGAAAGGACCTACGTTTCTGTTGCACCTTGTAAGTGGAGTCTGGAAAGAATGTAATGGTCGAGTTCTCAAACTTGACCGGTGGGGCTGCCCTTGCAGCTTGAAGGATAATGTCCCTGTCCCGGAAATTGAATATCCTCGCCAGTATGGGATGCGGCGGAGCGCCTGGCTTCGGGGGGCCCCCAGGCACCCTGTGGGCACGCTCCACTACGTTATTTCTGCGTGCTTGCCCTTCATAATCCTCCAGCTTAGCTTCAAGGTCCGATGTCTGGGCCTGTAGTCGCTTGACGGTCGTCTCGAGCATTTTCGTTGAGTGTTGAAGTGCTGAGACTGAATCTTTGGCCACCTTGACCCTATCTCCCATATTTCGTAGGTCGGCACGTATGAGAGTGACTTCTGTTGACACCGTATCAATCTTGTGTTCCAGTGCCGAACGAACCCCCTGGATGGCCTCCATGACATCTACCAGCGTTGGGGCCCCCTCGTCGGTTTGCTGCTTAGTTTCAAGTTCGTCCTGCTTCCCATCTGCAGCGTCAGGCTTAGAGTGGGCAAATTTCGCCAACTTCAACAAATGGGTCTGCCTGGAGTCCTTTGCGTCGGCCATTGCGTCAAACACGGATGCTGGGTTGAGAACCCAGAGATGAAGGGCAGTGGGGGCCTAGATGACGAAGGCGACCAATAGCTTAGCAGAGTATTAATATTTCGTGTCTCTTCACCAAACACCAGAAGTGCATAAATTCAGCCGGGGCCCCGGGGATCTGTGTCTTGTGTTAGTGTCGGGGGCCCTTCAATTGTGCGCCTCGTCAGCCACACCCCCGGCACCACGCTCCCAATCTCCAATGCCCAGGTTTAAAGTGTGTTTGTGGACTTAATGAGGGTCCTTAATTACCAAGCGAGCGCCTGGACCAACAGTATATTCACTGTCCTCTGGGAGACATGGGGGTCATGAGGACAGCAGTTTCCCAACAGGTCTCCACGTTGTGTGAAATCATTAAGGCCTCACGCGGGCCTGCCTTTCTTCGTGGGGGAGGGGCGCAAAGAATGGCTGCAGAACGGGTCGTCACGCAGAAGATGACTCAGCACCCCCGGTGCCGAGCGCACACCTGTCCGAAAGCACCACGGGGGGGAGGAATTCAAGCCCAGCCCCTGCCTCTCACCTCCGCTACTGGAGCCGCGCTGGTGATGCGGGAGAAGCCCCAAGGCCGGCCACACGCACCGGAGCCCACCCGGCGCGTCGGCCCACTCGTGCACGGCTGGGAGCTCCTATTGATGTTCTCCGGAGACTCGCGAAGAAGATCCACCTGGAACAGAGGTATTGTGGAAATCGGAGACGGGTGTGGGCGCTTAATGGGATCACACTCCAGGGCCTGTGGGCCCGCGTCTGAAGCACCGATATCGCGTAGCAGAGAGCCGTGCGGCATCACGGCCGGGTCTTCCTCCTCCCCACGACCGGCAGCCTCGGGGCTAATATCTCAGGATTGGGCAGTCGGATTCTCCTCGTTCTTCGACCGGGTGATTCCTGGATACCAGGAACCCCAGGTCCTTGGATATAGTGGGCAAAACGGATATTTTTAATAGATGTGGGGGAAGTTTATTTAAGTGGCGATCGGAGCTCTACTCCAGTGCAGCCATCTTGGGTGTCGGCTAGCCACGCCCCAATACTGATTGTATTTTTTGACGTTTTGGTCTTGTTTTAGTCATAATATATTCTCTATTATTCTAAACTGGTGTGGGGTCATTTTATGTTTTTTTCAGTGTGTTACTGTTTGATGTGTTGCACAAATACTTTACACATTGCCTCCTGAGTTCAGCCTGACTGCTCTGTGCCAAGCTACCAGAGGGTGAACCCAGGGTAATTTATGGTGTGTTTGTGACCTACCCTGACTAGGATAGTGGTTCCTGCTTGGACAGGGTGCATACGCTACCAGCCAGAAATCCAATTTCGAACACCAAGGATTATATGATAGTTAAAATTGTGACAATGTGACTTGTTGGAGCAATGATCATACCATGCTGACTTTGCAGTTCTTCGTAATTTCTATGCAGAAATACTGTATTTAAACCCTTGAACATGAGGGTGAGACAGATTCTTTTGCCTTCTACTGGGGATACTAACCAATTTTTTATTGATTTTGCTGCACATTTGAGACTTTTCAGATTTTTTCTCTTATTTTGTACTACTTTCCACAGATGGCTTTCATGGCAAATGATCTCTGTGTGATTCAATGAGTTTACCACTGCATCTAAATTTCTATATTATTGTTAGACTTGGCATCTTTTGGTGTGTTTCCCCTGACTTTTTGCTTTCTGACCTCCCGGTTTTGAGTCTGTTTTTGCTGGTGTAATGATTCTGCGCACTTTCCTCACTGCTATCCAGTGGGAAAGTGCAAGTGCTCCTGTATAAAATATGTTATGGATTGGCGTTTCCATGATTGACCTATTTGGTTTATGTGTCAGTCCCTTGTAAAGTGCACTACGAGTGCCAGGGCCTATAGATCAAATGCTGTTGGTGGGCTGCAGCACTGGATTGTGCCACCCACGCAAACAGCCCGTAAAGTGTAACTCGGGCCTGCCATTGCAGAGCCTGTGCGCAGCCTGGGGCTGCCATGTCGACTTGGCAAGTGCGCACACTTGCAAGTCCCTAAACCTTCCCTTTTCTACATGTTAGTCACCCCTAAGGTAGGCCCAAGGTACCCCTGTGGGCAGGGTGCATTGTATGCGAAAGGTAGGACATGCCCTGGTGTGTGTGGCATGTCCTGATAGTGAATTACAGCCTAGTTCGTTTTTCACTATTGCAAGGCTACCTGTTCCCCATAGGCCAGAACAGGCAGTTTTGATTATTACAGCTTATAATCCTAACTGACCCCGGGAACATGGTAGAAATTCGAGTTTAGTATGCCTGGACTCAGAATGATAAAATGCATCTTTTAGTGACGTTGGTTTTAACATTCTGTGTTTGAAAATACCACTTTTAGAAAGTGGGTATTTTCTTGTCTAACCATCCAAGCCTGCCTCTGCGAGGTTGTGTATTCCTTGTCTGGAGTGTGAGTGACAGGGGCTGGGGGATGCCAGGAGACAGGGTGAGTCAGCACAGGGCTGAATAGCAAGATCTACATGTAGATGGGTGGGAGGAGTTGCACCTGGGCCCTGAATAGGACAGTGCCTTCCCTCCACAATGCTGGCTCCACCTCCTGTGGTGCGTCTGATGTCCCTGGCCTACTCTCTGAAAGAAAGGACGGAGACTTGTCAACAAAGTGCTCCAGAACTGGTTTGGACTAGGCAAAGGCCTCTCTGCCTTCAGAGAACAAAGGAATTTGGGATATAAATATTGGGGCCCTGACCCCATGAATTTAGATCTCGCTGGAATCAAGGAACCTGTCAAGAAGAAGAGCTGGATAGCTGCTAGGAGGAGTACTGCCCCTTTGCTGAGTGACTGCTTTGTTGGGTTGGCCTGCAGTTGCTGCTTCTGTCTTGGGCAGTGAAAGGACTGGACTGAACTTTCTACAAACTTGTGCTGAATATCACCAAGGGCCTGAAACCGAGCTGGCCTCCTGTTAAGAAGTCTCAGGGACTGCAAAGACTTCACAAGCCTCTGGGTACCGCTTCTGGAACGCTGTTTCAGTTGCCACAGAGGAAGGGAACTGCAACCGACTCCGTCAACCGAATCCATCCCTGACCGGTGACCTGTTTGCACCGCAGACCGCATCGCCCCGCTTCGCATCGCAACCCTGGTCTCACCGTAGGTGACGTCCGACACCGTCAACACCGAGCCGCTGCTTGCACAGTGACCTGTGGGCACCGCAGTTTGCATCGCATCGCTTCACTGAACCAGCCGGACCCGACCGACGCGGACGCTGCAACTGGCTCAACAGTCGTGACCGCATCGCATTTGGGGCACCGCTCGCACGTTTGCGACACACCGCTCCGACTCGTACCGCTGTCCGATGCCAGCTCCCGCACTCCGGCTTGGTCGCCTGCAGCGCAACCTGTCAGCACCGCATCGTACACCGTCTTGCCCTGCACCGCACGCCTTGGACTCACCGACTCCGTCTGCACGACGCTCATCGAGCCGCTGCCTGCACCGCATCGAGGGACACCGCACCTCGCATCGCTCCGTCTTGCACCGCAACCGCGACGAACGCCGACAGGCTCGTACACTCCGTACCAGCCACAACGAGAAAGGTACTGTGACCGAGTCTGTTCACGACTCTGCTGGCCCGTAGCGACGCGGTCGGCTGGAACTGTTGGACTCTGTGTAATTCAGCATCGCGGTAGACCCGGACGGGGCTACCGACTCGTACGAACTTTGCTTTTGTGTTATTCCTGCAAAGAAGAAGTTACCTTATCAAGCATTCATTTTTAAAGTATAGTATTGTGGATTTTTGTCGAAATTGGTCTTGTCTTGAGTATATAAAAATATTGGTTATTTTTCTAAACTGGTGTGGTGTCCGTTTGTAGTGCTTACACTGTATTACTGTTGGTTATGTGCAAATGCTTTACACACTGCCTCTAGAATAAGCCTGACTGCTCATGCCAAGCTACCAAGGGGGTGAGCAGGGGTTATTTTAGGAGTGTAGGAGTGTAACTCCCTTACCCTGACTAGGAAGAAGGGTCCCTACTTGGACAAAGGTGCAAGCCCTTGCCAACTAGAGATCCCATTTCTAACATTGGTTGTCAGCGGTGAGGATAGGACTTGTGTTTGCACTTGACTTACAGTGATTGGTGTGCACTACTACCATATCGCAGACCATTACGTACCACATACTGGTTCTTTTTCTTTTGGCCTATTTTTGATCTTGCCAGTTTTCAACTCACTATTTTTGTCATGCCTGAATCAACTGCATCATCCGTTGCATCTCTGGAAGTTATCTTTGAGGAGGATAGGTTGGAATCCTACGCCGTAAAGGAGCTACGAGCAATTTGTAAAAACCTGAAAGTCCAAATTAAAGGCCTCACAAGGAAGGAGGAGCTACAGAAGGCGCTGAGGGCCTGGGTAGCAGCCAGACATGCCAGTGGGCAGCCTGGTAATCTCAGTGAGGAGGTGGAGGAGCCTATTTCCAGGATGGATGTGCTTTTGGGTGAGGGGGAACCTGCCAGGTCAGTCAGCAGCGGTCTGTCCCCAGAGGAGCTGGAGGACAGGCGGGAGGCAAGGCAGTTTGAGCTGCAGAAGCTCTGGCTGGAGAGTGAGCGGGAGGAGAAGAGATTGGCCATGGAGGAGAAGAAGATGCTCTTAGAGCATGAGAGAGAACTGAAGGAGCTAGAACTTAGGAGTAAGTCAGGCTCAGATGGTGGCAGCAATTCGTCCAGAAAGGCAGACAGGATTGTGCACATTCCCAAGAATGTAGGCAAGGAGTTCAAGAAGGGGGATGACATACAAAGGTGATTTCAGGGTTATGAGGCAGCCATACACATGAATGGGGTCCCTGAGGAAAATTGGGGAGCAGGATTGTGGCCACTTTTCCCTGAAGAAGCAAGGGATGCTCTGATAGCTTTGGGTAAGGGGTATCACCTCACCTATGCTGACATGAAGGATGCCCTTCTCACTAAGTATGGTCTTACTCCTGAAAAGTACAAGGATCAGTTCAGGTCCAGTAAGAAGTCTGATGCCAACACTTGGTTGGAATGTGTGGATGTGTTCTGCAGGTCGCTGGATGGTTGGGTGAAGGGCAGTAGTGTAACAGATTTTCAGGGGCTCTACAACTTGATTGCATGGGAGCACTTGTCTAGTCTATGTTTTGCAGATCTGCGCCAGCACCTAGTGGATAGTAAGCTAACTGACCCCAGGAAGCTTGCTATGGAAGCGGACCTCTGGGTGAGTACCAGGGTCCACAAGAAAGTGTTTGGCGGAGACTCAGCCAAAGGTGGGCAGGGTCCCCAGCAGAAAGGTGGGGGGGACAAGGGTAAAGCACAGGAGTTCTCTAAAGGGCCCCAAACTAGTACCCAGGGTAAAGGTTCCCAGCCCCCCGGTGATAAGAAGAAAGGGGTCTCTACAGGAAGCCTGTTGAGACCGGCCCCCGCAAGTGTTATGCATGTGATCAGGTAGGTCACTTTAAGGGGGACCCCAAGTGCCCAAAGGGGACACAGCCACCCACCGGTGGACAGTCCAAAGTGTTGGCTAGTGTAGCGCTTGGGGAGGAGGGGTGCCCACAGGAGGGTGGGGATCCCGCAGAAATGACCCTTGTCTCACTAGGGGACAGTGAGATGGTCCCAGGAAACCAGGTGCCCCCTAACACAAAGAAATATAGCACCTGGGTGACCATCAATGGGAACAGGGTAGAGGCTCTCAGAGATACTGGAGCCAGTGTGACCTCAGTCCGGTGTCACCTGGTCTCTGAGAAGCAGGTAGTCCCAGGGGCATTCCACCAAGTAGTTGCTGTAGACAACTCTGAGCGCCAGTGTATGGTGGCGCAGGTTCCCTTTGAATGGGGGGGTCTCAGGTCCCTTGAGGGTGGTTGTGAGCCCTACCATGCCTGTAGATTGTCTGCTAGGTAACGACCTGGAGCAGTCCTTATGGAAGGAGGTTGAGCTCAGGTCTCACTTGGAGATGCTTGGGTTGCCAGAGTGGGCATGCGTGTCTACTCGGTCAATGGCAGCCAGAAAGGGTGATCAAGAGGACTTGGAGCCTAGAACAGTGGCCCAAGTCCCTGCCAAGAGAAAGGGCAGGGGGCGCGGGAAACCGGCCCCCGAAGTTCCCACGGACCGGGAGGAGGCGGACCTCGAGGGGGACGCCCCGGTGCCTACAGGGGAGCAGGTAGCTGAACTGGGAGACATCTCTGAGCTGACCCATTGGCAGCAAGAAGGGGATCCCACCAGGGAGGAGTTCTGCAGGGAGCTGAACGAGTGCCCTACTCTGGAGGCCTGCGGCGGCAGGCTGCAGACCAGGCAGCTGGTAATCAGTCCGGGTCACATCTGATCTACTGGGAGAGTGGTCTCCTATACAGTGAGCCTAAGGTTGCTGAGCCTGGGTCAGCCCGTGTGCTGGTGGTACCCCAGCGCTTCAGGTCCTTCCTACTGGGTCTCGCTCATGACGTGCCTTTGGCAGGACATTTGGGGCAGGACAAGACCTTTGACAGGCTTGTCACCCACTTCTTTTGGCCCCAAGTGTGAAGGCAGTCAGATGCACACTGTAGGTCTTGCCAAACTTGCCAGGCAAGTGGTAAGAGTGGGAGGAAGGTCAAAGCTCCTCTCCAACCTTTTCCTGTTGTTGGTACACCCTTTGAAAGGGTAGGGATGGATATTGTGGGGCCACTGGATCCCAAGACAGCCATGGGCAACAGGTACATCCTGGTCTTGGTGGACCATGCCACCCGGTACCCGGAGGCAATCCCTCTCAGGACAACGACGGCGCCAGTGGTGGGCCGGGCGTTAATGGGGATCTTTTCCCGTGTGGGATTCCCCAGAGAGGTGGTTTCTGATAGGGGGACCAATTTCATATCCAAGTATATGACATCCCTGTGGAAGGAGTGTGGTGTAACCTACAAGTTCACCACTCCTTACCACCCACAAGGAAACGGTCTGGTGGAGAGATTCAACCAGACCTTGAAAGGCATGATCAAGGGTCTAACAGAACCCATGAGGCGTAAGTGGGACGTCCTCTTGCCATGCCTACTCTTTGCATACAGGGAGGTGCCTCAGAAGTCTCTTGGGTACAGCCCCTTTGAGCTCCTGTATGGCCACCCTGTCAGAGGACCTCTGAGTTTGGTAAAGGAAGGCTGGGATGCAGCTCCCAGGAAAACTCCCCAGGATGTGTTTAGCTACATGCTGGCCTTTAGAAACCAAACTGCCCGCTTCAGGAAACTCGCTCAGGCGAACCTAGAAGCAAGCCAGGAAGAAATGAAGAGATGGTATGACCAGAATGCCACTCTGGTCGAATTTCAACCTGGGCAAAAAGTGTGGGTCATGGCCCCAGTGGCACCTTGTGCCTTGCAGGACAAGTGGACTGGGCCATATGAGGTGGTGGAGCGCAAAAGTGACGTCACCTACCTGGTGGATTTGCAAGCTCCAAGGAACCCTTTGAGGGTCCTTCACGTGAACCGCCTCAAGCCCCACTTCAAGAGGTCCGAAGTGAGTATGCTCTTGGCGACAGATGATGGGGTGGAAGAGGAGAGTGAGCCTCTCCCTGACCTCCTGTCTACCAAGGAGCATGATGGGTCAGAAGAAGGTGTGATCCTCTCCCCTACTCTGACTCAGGAGCAGCAGGGGGACTGTCACCAGTTGTTGGGACAGTTCGCCCCACTGTTCTCTCTGACCCCCGGTGTTACTCACTGGTGTACCCATGACGTGGACACTGGTGACAGCCCTCCTGTGAAGCACAATATTTACAGGTTGACTGACCGGGTCAGAGCCAGCATCAAGGAGGAGGTCTCTAAGATGTTGGCGTTAGGGGTGATTGAGCCCTCCCACAGCCCTTGGGCCAGCCCAGTGGTCTTGGTCCCAAACGCTGCTGCGCCCGGTGCCACTCCAGAACTCTGGTTTTGTGTGGACTACCGTGGGCTCAATGCCGTCACCAGGACTGACGCGCACCCCATCCCCAGAGCTGATGAGCTCATTGATCGGTTGGGAGCTAGCACGTTTGATTTGACGTCTGGGTACTGGCAGATTGCCTTAACCGATGGGGCCAAGGAGAGATCAGCATTCTCAACCCCAGAAGGTCATTACCAATTCCGGGTGATGCCCTTTGGGTTGAAGAATGCCCCTGCCACCTTTCAGAGGTTGGTCAATCAGGTGTTGGCTGGGCTGGAGGATTTCAGTGCCGCCTACCTGGATGACATTGCTGTGTTCAGTTCCAGCTGGGAAGAACATTTACGGCACCTTGAGAAAGTGTTGAGGGCTCTGCAAGGTGCAGGCCTCACGATCAAGGCCAGTAAGTGCCAGATCGGGCAGGGTTCTGTGGTGTACTTGGGACACCAGGTAGGAAGCGGCCAGGTGGCGCCCCTACAACCCAAGATTGACACCATTCTGGCTTGGGAGCCCCCAAGACCCAGACAGAGGTGAGAGCCTTCTTAGGTCTCACCGGCTACTATAGGAGATTTGTTAAGGGCTATGGCACCATCGTTGCCCCCTTAACAGAGCTGACTTCTAAGAAGCAGCCCAGGAAAGTGATCTGGACTGAGTCCTGCCAGAAAGCTTTTGATGCCCTGAAGGCAGCCATGTGCACGGCGCCAGTGCTCAAGGCACCTGACTTCTCCAAGGAATTCGTCGTGCAGACTGACGCTTCAGAGCATGGTGTGGGAGCGGTGCTCTCACAACTGAACGAAGAGGGTCTGGATCAGCCTGTAGTCTTCCTTAGCAGGAGACTACTCCCCAGGGAACAGAGGTGTAGTGCCATAGAAAGGGAAGCTTTTGCTGTGGTCTGGGCGCTGAAGAAGTTGAGACCATACCTGTTTGGGACTCACTTCCGGGTTCAGACAGACCACAGGCCCCTCAGATGGTTGATGCAAATGAGGGGTGAGAATCCAAAACTGCTGAGGTGGTCCATCTCCCTACAGGGAATGGACTTTACGGTGGAACACCGTTCTGGTACAGAACACGCCAACGCAGATGGTCTGTCCAGGTTCTTCCGCCTTAGTGAAGAGAACTCCAATGGGGTTGGGTAGTTCTCCCTACTTTCAGCTGGAGGGGACATGTGTTAGACTTGGCATCTTTTGGCGTGTTTCCCCTGACTTTTTGCTTTCTGACCTCCCGGTTTTGACTCTGTTTTTGCTGGTGTAATGATTCTGCGCACTTTCCTCACTGCTATCCAGTGGGAAAGTATAAAATATGTTATGGATTGGCGTTTCCATGATTGACCTATTTGGTTTATGTGTCAGTCCCTTGTAAAGTGCAATACGAGTGCCAGGGCCTATAGATCAAATGCTGTTGGTGGGCTGCAGCACTGGATTGTGCCACCCACGCAAACAGCCCGTAAAGTGTAACTCGGGCCTGCCATTGCAGAGCCTGTGCGCAGCCTGGGGCTGCCATGTCGACTTGGCAAGTGCGCACACTTGCAAGTCCCTAAACCTTCCCTTTTCTACATGTTAGTCACCCCTAAGGTAGGCCCAAGGTACCCCTGTGGGCAGGGTGCGTTGTATGCGAAAGGTAGGACATGCCCTGGTGTGTGTGGCATGTCCTGATAGTGAATTACAGCCTAGTTCGTTTTTCACTATTGCAAGGCTACCTGTTCCCCATAGGCCAGAACGGGCAGTTTTGATTATTACAGCTTATAATCCTAACTGACCCCGGGAACATGGTAGAAATTCGAGTTTAGTATGCCTGGACTCAGAATGATAAAATGCATCTTTTAGTGAAGTTGGTTTTAACATTCTGTGTTTGAAAATACCACTTTTAGAAAGTGGGTATTTTCTTGTCTAACCATCCAAGCCTGCCTCTGCGAGGTTGTGTATTCCTTGTCTGGAGTGTGAGTGACAGGGGCTGGGGGATGCCAGGAGACAGGGTGAGTCAGCACAGGGCTGAATAGCAAGATCTACATGTAGATGGGTGGGAGGAGTTGCACCTGGGCCCTGAATAGGACAGTGCCTTCCCTCCACAATGCTGGCTCCACCTCCTGTGGTGCGTCTGATGTCCCTGGCCTACTCTCTGAAAGAAAGGACGGAGACTTGTCAACAAAGTGCTCCAGAACTGGTTTGGACTAGGCAAAGGCCTCTCTGCCTTCAGAGAACAAAGGAATTTGGGATATAAATATTGGGGCCCTGACCCCATGAATTTAGATCTCGCTGGAATCAAGGAACCTGTCAAGAAGAAGAGCTGGAGAGCTGCTAGGAGGAGTACTGCCCCTTTGCTGAGTGACTGCTTTGTTGGGTTGGCCTGTAGTTGCTGCTTCTGTCTTGGGCAGTGAAAGGACTGGACTGAACTTTCTACAAACTTGTGCTGAGTATCTCCAAGGGCCTGAAACCGAGCTGGCCTCCTGTTAAGAAGTCTCAGGGACTGCAAAGACTTCACAAGCCTCTGGGTACCGCTTCTGGAACGCTGTTTCAGTTGCCAAAGAGGAAGGGAACTGCAACCGACTCCGTCAACCGAATCCATCCCTGACCGGTGACCTGTTTGCACCGCAGACCGCATCGCCCCGCTTCGCATCGCAACCCTGGTCTCACCGTAGGCGACGTCCGACGCCGTCAACACCGAGCCGCTGCTTGCACCGTGACCTGTGGGAACCGCAGTTCGCATCGCATCGCTTCACTGAACCAGCCGGACCCGACCGACGCGGACGCTGCAACTGGCTTAACAGTCGTGACCGCATCGCATTTGGGGCACCGCACGCACGTTTGAGACGCACCGCTCCGACTCGCTGTCCGACGCCAGCTCCCGCACTCCGGCTTGGTCGCCTGCATCGCAACCTGTCAGCACCGCATCGTACACCGTCTCGCCCTGCACCGCACGCCTTGGACTCACCGACTCCGTCTGCACGACGCTCATCGAGCCGCTGCCTGCACCGCATCGAGGGACACCGCACCTCGCATCGCTCAGTCTTGCACCGCAACCGCGACGAACGCCGACCGGCTCGTACACTCCGTACCAGCCACAACGAGAAAGGTACTGTGACCGAGTCTGTTCACGACTCTGCTGGCCCGTAGCGACGCGGTCGGCTGGAATTTTTGGACTCTGTGTAATTCAGCATCGTGGTAGACCCGGACGGGGCTACCGACTCGTACGAACTTTTCTTTTGTGTTATTCCTGCAAAGAAGAAGTTACCTTATCAAGCATTCATTTTTAAAGTATAGTATTGTGGATTTTTGTCGTAATTGGTCTTGTCTTGAGTATATAAAAATATTGGTTATTTTTCTAAACTGGTGTGGTGTCCGTTTGTAGTGCTTACACTGTATTACTGTTGGTTATGTGCAAATGCTTTACACACTGCCTCTAGAATAAGCCTGACTGCTCGTGCCAAGCTACCAAGGGGGTGAGCAGGGGTTATTTTAGGAGTGTAACTCCCTTACCCTGACTAGGAAGAAGGGTCCCTACTTGGACAAAGGTGCAAGCCCTTGCCAACTAGAGATCCCATTTCTAACAATTATACTTTACAAATTGTCTAATAAACCTTCATGGTTAATTCTAAATTGCAATCTGAAACTCCCATTTTGAGTAAGTCCTTTCTTTTTAACTGTTTTAACTTTTGACTAGACTGCTTTATTTTGAAATGCTGTTTTGAACCGTGTCTTTAGGGACACGTTGACTTTGAGGTTAACAGATCGGGTCAGAAAGGTTTATTGTGCAATTATTTAAAATGATTACAATAGCATTAAAAACATATAGAAAAAGAGGAGTCCATTCTCAGCTCAAAGGGATCCATAAGTAATTTTACGCAACACAAAAGCATCAAAGAAGTTTGTTAGTCTCATTAATTCCTGTGGTACCACCCCTTACCACAGGCACTATTAGGTGCATTATGGGGCTGATCCTGAGCCTTCTGTCTTCCAGATCTCATATTTTCATGCGGATGTTTCCTTCTCTTCTTATGTGCAGAAGAGCTGCAAGAGTTCAATAATTCCCCTTATTAGTAAGGGCTTTGTGCTGCTGCATCCATTAGCATTCGCAGTGTGGCTTTTGGAGTCCATTACAGTCTAACAGTGGATCGTGGCCTTGGTCCTCCGCTACCTGCATCATACGAGCCGCTGGCCTAAAGTTGACCCCAAGCCTTCTGTTTTCCAGGGCTCATCTTTTCATGATGATGTTTATTTCTATTCTTGGGTTCAAACGAGCTGCGAGCATTCAATAGTCCTTGTTACGAAGTGCTTTTGTTCCGCTGCGTCAGACCATTAGCTGCGTAGCTTTTAGAGTCCTTTGATACCTGGCAGGGGGTTGTGCCTCCCCTAAAGTGCTTTATGATACTGCACCAGTCCATTAAGCATGTGACTTTTTGAGTCCTTTACTACCTGGCAGAGTGCTGCAGGCCTGATCTTCTGCCGCCTACAGCATGTGGGTTGGTATCCTGGAGAATTTCAGGAAGTGAACTGACAGCTATGTGGACTTTACTACCTGGCAGGGGGTTGTACCTCCCCTTATTGTAAAGCACATTGTGCTGCTGCATCAGACCATTTGCTGCATGGCTTTTGGAGTTCATTACTGTATGACAGTGGCCCTGATCCTACACTGCCTGCATCATACGGATTGCTAGCCTAATGTTGACCCCAAGCTTTCCGTCTTCCAGGGCTCATCTTTTCATGATGGTGTTTCTTTCTATTCTTGTGATCTGAGGAGCTGTGAGCATTGAGTGGTCCTCCCCATGTTATAAAGTGCTTTGTACTGCTGTGTCAGAAAATCAGCTGAATAGATTTTAAAGTCCTTCGCTGCCAGGCAGGGGGTCGTGCCTCCCCTTGTTATGAAGTGCTTTATGCTGCTGCATCAGTCCATTAGCTGCATGACGTTTGTATTCCTTTGCTGCCTGGAAGCGGGTTGCAGGCCTTAACTTCTGCAGCCTGCAACATGCGAGTAACTATCCTCAAGAATTTCAGGAAGTGAGCTGACAACTGTGTGGACTTGCTTTTCAGGAAACAAAGCATCACTTCCTCTAAAGTTTGAATGTTTAATGCCCGCTAGAGGGGACCCAGCCACAATCTCCTATGTGGGAGCAGCGGTTTGGAGATGGAGATTATGGGCCAGATGTACGACCCACCAATTTGCGACTCGCAAATAGTGTTGCATTTGCGACTCGCAATTTGCGACTCACAAATTGGGATGTGCAACAGTGTCTCAGACACTGTTTGCGATTCCTAATGGGGTCGCAAAGTGCATGCCTCATTAATATTAATGAGGCAGGCGCAATTTGCGACCCCATTAGGAATGGCTAGCACTCACAGGGATGGTGTCCTGCAGGGGTCAGCAGACCACCATGTCTGTGACTGCTTTTAAATAAAGCAGTTATTTTTTTTTTAAATGAAGCCCGTTTTCCTTAAAGAAAAACGGGATGCATTTAAAAAAAAGAAATATGAAACTTTACAGTTTAATTTTTTAAGGGCAGGCAGCGGTCCCTGGGACCACTGCCTGCCCTTAAAAATATTTTTTTACCCATTCACAAAGGGGAAGGGGTCCCTTGGGGACTCCTTCCCATTTGCAAATGGTTTACCATCTACTTGAAGTAGGTGGTAAATTGCGAGTGTTTTGCAACCGCAATTGCGGTCGCAAAACTTTCCTACATCAAATGCGAGTCGCTATTAGGAAGGGACGCCCTTGGCACGCCCCTTCCTAATAGCAAGTCGCAAACCTCCTTTTGGGAATCGGTAAAATTTACTGATTCGCAAAATGAGGTTTGTACATGGCCATGCCCTAAATTGCGGTCGCAAACGGGCCAATTGCCCGCTTGTGACCGCAATTTAGGGTCGTACATCTGGCCCATGTGTATTAATGAGTCGTTATCCACTGCACACAGTCTACAAAATCTGCTTTCCTCCCCTTCTCTTCTTTCATACCAATAAACTTTGAGCAGGATCAGGTCAAATCTTAGTGTCATTAAATTTGTTTTAATTTCTTTGGTCAGTGTTTAGAAGAGATAGATTGGCAGTGCTCCTGGGTCGTACAACTTGGGAGCCCAATTGCCGTGGGCTTTGCCTTTCAAAGTTTTCATATCTTGATCCCGGGATAGAAGAAGCAGTTTAGCTGTCTGTATAGCCAGGAGGTCGACGGCATATATATCATCTGCTTCTAGAGCTTTTAATGAGCTGGCCAGGCAAGACACGCCAGTTTGATTCACTTCCATTTATTGCTGCCCACAGCATACATTTTAATGTGCCGGAGGGTGCTTGCTTCAGTTTCAGCTAGTAAACCAAATATCTTGTGTTTAATACTAGCTGTTGAGAGATTAAATTAAATTCTAGTCATACATGAGCATGTGTTTGGTACGGTGAAAATTTTCTGGTAGCTGCTGACTTGGGCTCTGTAAAGCCATTCAGCCATTTTACCTCGAAACACAATTGCGCCATATGTGATGGTAGGTTGCAATTTACTAGCCACTACATTTAGTAGCGCTTGTGACTGTGGACTCTGAATAGATTTTTTCAGCTTGCAGAATGCCCAGGTTAAGGAGTTACGACTGCCTGTTGTGAAATAATCTGTGTTGTGTCCCCCCCAACTGTCCAGCCACATGTCCAGATATTTATATGAGGAAGCGCTCTCAATTCTGTTGCCTCTACAAATCATGCTCACTCTTGATTCTCTTCCAATTTACAATCATTACTTTAGTTTTTACTTTGTTGATCATTAATTTGATTTCTTCACAGTACTTTGCAAAAGTTTTGAACAGTGTCTGGTGCCCTATTTGTGTCTGGTCTAGTAGCACAGTATTGTCAGCGTACTGCAGTAGCTGGATTTTGTGAGAGGCCATTTTCAGAGGGAATGCTCTTATTTCTTCTAGGACTTCCTTCAGATCAGCTAGATAAGGGCTGAACAACAGGGCACGAGTGTGCAGCCTTGTTTTAGGCCCTTTTTGGTTTCCACATTTGGAGATGTCGTCCAGCCCACCGTCACTTAATATTTTATCAATGTTCGGCAATATAATGCCATTATGATATTGGGCAGGCGGTCTGGGATGCCCCACCTGTTTAGTTTGGCCCAGAGCTCACCTCGTGGGACTGTTGAAGACCGTAGCAAAGTTGACAAAGCCAAAGTATAGGGATCTATGTTTTGCGATTGCAGTTTCTTCTATCAAGTGAGAGTTGCAGAGCATATTGTCCTTGATGTGGCACCCTTTTCTAAAGTCCCTTTGACATGGTGGGACCAGCTTTTTCCTTGGCCCCATTTTTCCAGTTCCTTGTTTAAAATATTTTCGTAGCATTTTCACTCTATATCCAGAAAAGCTATCAGCCTATAATTTTCTGGATTTGTACGATCCCCTTATTTATGGATAGGTACAAGAATTGAGCCTCTCCAGTTATCCAAGATTCATGAGCTCAGGAGGTAAGATTGGAAAATAGGTGTTATCACCTTGCCCATTTTTTGGGGGACCTTTTAATATAGCTACTGGAATGCTATTGGGTTGAGGTGCCCCATTTTCACGCAAGGAGCCAATCACCTTTTCCACTTGAGTTATGAATGTATTTATTGTTTGCTCATTTGCCTCTTTGCTGACATTTGCAATCTGAAGGGTTGTTTGCAACTTCCTTTTGGGATCCGACGCATTCAAAGCAGTTTATCCAAGTTCCAGAATATTTTATAATCTTGTGTATTTATACCCATTTGTGAGCATCTTCGACCTGTCATTTCACGCATAGCAGTTTCCTATAGGATCTTCTTATCCCGTTGATTTTTTTTCTGGCAAGTTTGTTGTCGTTATTGCTCCGGCATTGTTAGTAGTAGCCTCATTTTGATTATTTCCTTACAGAGCTTCATTTGTTTGTGAGTTATTTCCCCCCTGGTTGCTACTGAATGTCGTGCAGTCAGATTCGATTTTTTGGGAGGAGCTGCACCCATTATCACCATGGATCTTCATTTTTTTGGGCTGCTTCCACATTGTTTTGGCGGTGATCTAGCATTTTTTCTGTTGCCCAGCTTAGCACCTCCTGATTACTGGTAAGCTAGTTTAATCTTTTTAAAGATTCTAGACCCTCTGGTTTGCCAGTATGCTGCTGCTTGGAGTGGCGCTCATTCGCCAAATTCAGACTGCATTTTAGCATCGAGTGGTCGCTGGCTATTGTAGAGTGTATCTCAAATGAGTTCACATGCCTAAAACGGGCTATTGATATCCACATATAATTCAAGGTTGCTAACCTGCTGGATGATAAATGGTTGTAGGCCACCAGTGAGTCTGCTGAGAGTGTGCCATTTAGGAGTTGTAAGCCCTTGTTATTAAGTGCTGTGATAACTTCTGTCTTTGGAACTGGGAATTGATCTTGGGTATGTTCTATGTTTGATCATCTAATTTCTGCCCTTATGTTGTTGATTTCTAAAGTCATTAAGTTGGCATTAAATTCTTCCATTAGTAGCAATAACGAGCCCGCGTGGGAGGCATTAAGGTCTCTCAATGCCAGGAGCAGTGAAGGCAATGTTTTCTCGCCTTTGCATTTTGCTGGATGTAGATATATGCTGCCTATAGTCAATGGCTGACCTCTTGGTTTTTGATTATAGTGCTCTGAGTGTCACAAATGATGATATAGTCACCCTTCCCTATTGCCGATGAGGACACTGATGTCACTAGTTCATCCTTTACGTAGATGAAGACACCCCCCAAGGCATGACCTCCAGCTGTTGATGCGAATGCAGGGGCTTCAAGCACCGTGAAGTCCAGCCATGGAGCAGAATCCAATGCCCATGTTTCTTGCACTGAGGCGATGTCTGCCAAGCTATTGCTTCTCTTTTGTTGTTTGATTCTGAGAGACCCCTGGCGGTCCATGAGCATACAGTAAACGTGGATGGCTGCTGGTTTCTTTTTACACTAGGTGCATGTTGTTGGGGCACCCAAGAGCCATGACCAGTTTGGGTTCCTCATTTGGCAGTAAGTGCATATTCTGTTGTTCACAAAGGCTCTGGTTGTGCTCATTATTTCTCCCATGGACACCAGTGGTGGTATGGTTGTGCTTTTTGCCCCAAGCAGTATTGATTCATTGGGTTTCTGTTTGCTGCTTATGGCTCCGCTCTAGTTTGCGCTCTCTCCTTGAGCGACGTGTTCAATAAATATAGCTGGGTGCTTGAACATTAGGATTTCTGATTTTTATTCCCCATCACTGTAGATGTGCTTGGTTTTCCATCAGGCTTGGATTGGTTTAGCATTTGTGAAGGTAATTTCTGATCGGTTGTTTACCTCTCTGTTGACCGGTTAGAGAAAAGCAACTGATTTAATATCCCTTGTGTTGATTGCTTCCAAGCCTGGGACACTGAGCATAGCTTAATAATGTTGCCCCTGTTTAAGAGGACCCATTTGCCCTTCGATGTATATTCTGGGTATAGTATGATCTTATTACTTTCACTTGGTGAATGGACGTAGTTAATGCTACAGCTCAGAGTGGGCACAGTATCTGGGAAGGGAGGCTTGCTTATAGCCTGGTCGCTCTGAGGCGATCCTTGTTTTGGGGCCTGGATGATTAGTACCATTGATGTTGTTGTGTGATCTTGAGATGACAATAAATTAGTTTGAGTCCCCCCCACTTCGTGCTGTCGCTCCAACTCTTCTAATTGTGTCCTAGGATGTGGATGGATTAGGAGACAGCTGGTCTTCCCCAGTGGGGTTCAGTATGGGGTTCAATGTGGCCTTCTCTTAGGTTTGCAACTTCTTGGAACTTCACTGCATTCTTCTGCCTGTAGCTTTTGTCTTTTGGTGTGATGGATTGTGGGCTTCTCAATGTGGGTTTTGGTGTGATTTTCCCTTCCTTTCCACTTCCCCAGTTGATGGCTGGTGTTGTCTTGTTCTCCACCACTTGGGGTAGGAGGATGCTGAGCTTCCTCCTTGACTTATTAAGGGGCATATTATCAACGGCCAGCGATAATTATCGCTGGCCGTGCTTAGCGATAGATTTCTTATCGCTGGCTATCTCCGGAAATTATCGCCCTGGTAGCGCGTTATTAACAACACGCTTCACCAGGGCGATAAAAATTCCAGAGATAGCGAGGTTATCGCCGTTTTGCAGGGAACATCGCTGGTTTTCCAGCGATGTTCCCTGCAAAGCAGCGATAACTTCTGCTGATACGACCCTGTGGTCGTATCAGCACAATCCACCCCCTATGTTAGGGATGGCTAAGTCGGGATAATAGCAGACGTTAGATTTTGGCGAAAACGGCCGTTTTCGCCAAAATCTAACGTCTGCTATCATCCTGTGGGCTGCCTTGTAAATATCGCGATGTGCACATCGGCGATATTTACAACGTAGCCCATCTGGGGTACGCCCAGTAATGCCCACCTTGCATCTCATTAGAGATGCAGGATGGGCGTTGGGGAAAGGGCGATAGTGCAGGGATTCACGCGATAGCGTGACCTTGCTGATTAGGCGATAGAATTATCGCCGCTTTCCGTCCGAAAACGGACGCTGAAGCGGCGATAATTGACTATCGCCTGGTTGATAATATGCCCCTAAGCTTCTTTAACCTTTTCTTATTTTCCTCGACAATGGTGGCTCATCTGGAAGCGGCCGTTCAGTGTCAGGCTTGTTTCCTTGGGCCTCACTTTCGGCCTCCTGAAAGTTGTTTCCTGGGTTTACAATCAGATTAGCTTCAGGTTGTGCTTGCACCTGAGACATGCTAACAGATATGAATAGTTAGTTTCCATCATCTTTTACTCTTCTCGGGTGGTGCAAAGTTTTTGAGATTGGAGAATAGTATCCTCTTGGATAGGGATCACTTTTGAGTTCCCAGTCTCGATCTTCCTCTTGTCTGATCCTTGACATTGACACCTCTTTTTTTAAGTCTTCTATCAGGGCCCTTCTCATCCCCAGGAGGGAGAAACCTTCTCTATCAGACGACTACATATACATTGTGGTTGGTCCTTCTTCGATTCGGACAGACATTGGGTTCTCATTATTAGTTGGTTTAGTTTGTCGAGCTACCCATCTATTGTCATTTGGAGAGAGGCTATTGTTTGTAGGATGGCTACTTGCATGTCCAGTTCATCTGCATGAAGCACAACATCCCTGGCTATGACTACCGTTATGCTTCAAATTCTGGTCATTGTCTGGCTTTCTGTTTGTTCATAAGGAACAGACAGGACTGGAGTGTGGCAGTTTGGAATAAAAATCTGAGGGGTCGGTGAGGCTGGGTCTATTGCCAGAGCTTTGTCACTGTCAATATTGTTGCCCCAAAAGAATGATGTACAGCTGCCCTCTATCAGCCCACTCCTGGCATTGAAAAGAAAAGTGCTTACTTCGGTTTTATTCCAGTTAGCCCTGTTGACTGAGGCTGACAAAAATGTTTGTACCATTCAAACTTCCTCTGGTGAGTTTGAGGTTAACACCATCCTTGATCTACCCAATGTTTGGGTGCACCACTGTAATACAGATTTCCTACGCCCTATGCACTCACACCCTTAAGAATGACTACCATGCTTCCTCAGGAACCAGCAGAATTAACAATTCATGAGGTCCTCAAATCTTGCATTTCAGTAATTTTTTCACCTGGTAATTTTTTAACCTGGCTGCTTTGATTCATAGAATGGCAGTTGAGGATGTTTTGCTGAAGGAGATAATCATTGTTCCCAGAGGTCCGGTTTCCTGTGAGTGGGAAAATGATGGTTCTTCGATGGAAGGTGGCATATAAGTGTTCTGCTTTATTTCCCATACCTCATAATCCCCAATCTAGTCTGAAGACAACTGAAGATGTCTCTCTAAACTAGGTGTCTGATCACAGTCTGTAAA
This sequence comes from Calotriton arnoldi, assembly GCA_963921515.1. Lineage (NCBI taxonomy): Eukaryota > Metazoa > Chordata > Amphibia > Caudata > Salamandridae > Calotriton > Calotriton arnoldi. The sequence goes on along the minus strand of CAWUFW010006393.1, from coordinate 546,263 downwards.
GGATTCAATGACTATCAGACTGCTTTACAGACAATCATTTTCACTGAACCAGAAGCATTACAAACAGGAGAAGCTGTAAAAATGTGAACCGTCTTCGATAACACTAGCTGGATATTACATTCTATCTCCCCTAACAATATTTTTAGAAGAACTATCTGACAAGGGAGCAAAATATCACCAACTCATGCAAACCCATTTGGTAGGAGTATTTGATTACAATGCCAAAATGTATTTAATGAGTTTGTTCTTAATTGTCAAGAGTTCAATGCATGTATGATAGCCCCATGTTTTGTCTCCATAAATGACATGCTCATTAGAATTGACTTCAATCAATCAAGGATTTATACAGTGCGGCAAATCACCCTTGAGTGTCTCATGGCACTGGGGATGCTTACTGCTTTGTGGTCATCTGTTCATTTGAACAGCCAGGTCTTGAGTTCTTTCCTGAATTGCCGGAGCAATGAGATGGTCCTGAGGTGCAAGGGAAGGTCATTCCAAGCTGGGCGCCAGGTGTGAGAAGGTGCGGCCTCCAGTGTTGCTTCGGCAGATTCAGGGGGTGTCTACGAGGAAGAGGGAGGTGGATCGCAGGTGTCTGGTTGGTTGGTGGAAAGTCATGCATTTGTTGCTGTATGCTGGTCCTTCGTTATGCAGGGTTTTGTATGCATGGGTCAACATCTTAAACTGGCATCTTTTCTGGTTCGTGAGTCAGTGTGGCTTCTTGAGGTGGGGTTTGATGTGGGTCCGCTGGGGAGGTCGAGGATGAGTCTTGCAGCTGAGGGTTGTATTGTCTGTAGTCTCTTCAGGAGGCATGCGGTGATTCCAAAGTAGAGTGTGTTCCCAAAGTCCAGCCTGCTGGTGTTGAGGGCCTGAGTGACGGTCCTTCTGGTGTTGACTGGGATCCACCTGAAGATCTTGCAGTCCATACGTAGAGTGTGGAAGCAGGTGGATAAGACTGCATTTACCTGTTTCTTCATAGATAGCTTGCTGTCCAAGATGATGCCAAGGTTGCAGGCATGGTCTGTTGGGGCAAGGATTGGGCAAAGTTCAGCAGGCCACCATGCTTTGTTCCATGGTGAGGTGTTGTCCCTGGAGATGAGGACTTCCGTCTTGTCCGAGTTGAGCTTGAGACAGTTGTCTCTCATCCAGTGGAGGACCTTCATCATACAGCTGTGGAAGTTGGTTCTGGTGGTTGAGGTGTCTTCTGACAGCTAGAGGATGAACTGAGTATCGTTGGCATAGGAGATGATGTTTAGTCCATGAGATCTGACAGTGTGAGCCAATGAGGTAATGTATGTGTTGAAGAAGGTGGGGCTGAGGGATCAACCTTGGGGTATGCCGCAGATGATCTTCTTGGGTTCCAAGGTGAACAATGGAAGATAGATTCTCTGGGTTCTTCCAGTGAGGTATGAGACGATCCATTTGAGGCCATCTCCTCGAATTCTAGTGGAGTCTGTTGATCAAGATGTGATGGTAGACAGTGTCCAAAGCGACTGATAGGTCCATAAGAAGTGAGGGCTGCTGTTTCGCCCATCTGAAGGGCCCGGATGTTGTCCTGGCTGCAATCCGGGCTGTCTTGGTACTCTGGTTGGCTAGAAATTTGGATTGGGAGGGGTCCAAGAGGTTGTTCTGTTCCAGGTGTTCGGTGAGCTGCTGGTTGATTGCCTTCTCGAGAACCTTTGCTGGAAAAGGGAGCAGGGAGATGGGCTGGGAGTTCTTCAGTTCAGCTGGGTTGACGGATGGTTTTTTCAGGAGGGGCATCACTTCAGCATGTTTTCAGTCCTTAGGGAAGGAGGCCGAGGTGATGGAGATGTTCAGGACCTTCTTGAGCTTGTCGCCAATCGTCTTGTTCCCGAGGTTGATGACATGGTGGGGACAAGGATTCATGGGTACTCCCAAATGCACTGAGTTCATTTTGGAGACTGTGGCTTAGTCTACTAGGGCTTTCTTCTTTGTTTCTTTCAGGAGGCAGTGGTAATGGTTGAGTGCCATTTTGAGTTTCCTTTCTAGTTGCTGCAGTGACATTTGGTGGATTATAGCTCTGAAGTGAACCAGCTGGTTCTTCTGGGGAGTCCTTTGGAATTGGCTGGTTTGGCAGGGGCGATTGTGGCGGCACATTATGTGATCCACTGGGAGAAGTTCTTCGCAGCCTTGTCTGGATTGGATGTTGTGTCTGGGAGTGGGAGTTGAGAGCCTTGTTCCACTGGTCTTCTGATATCTTTTTCCAGTTTCTGTGTGTGGAGCTGGGGGGCATGGGGCCGGTGTTGGTAGGTCCTGAGCTGGTGAAGTGGATGCTGTAGTGGTCGAGGTGAGCTGTGAGATGTGGTTGTACTTCACTCTGTTACGTAATGGGGTCAATCATGTGTCCTTTGATGTGGGTGGGGTCGGTGACAAGTTACTTGAGGCCGATGTTGCTCATATTTTCAGGAGGTCAGTTGTGTTGGTGTCGCTGGGGTCGTTGAGGTGGAAGTTAAGATCCCCTAGGAAGTGCTTGGAGTCGATGGTGATCGGGGTGATGAGGTCAGGGATGGCTTTGCCAAAGCTGGGGCGTGATCCTCGTGGTCTGTAGGCGAGGGTGCCTCTGATGGTGTTTTTTCCATCAATGTGGAGTTGGAAGTTCTGATGCTCCATTATTGGGGTTGAGTCGTTTGGGGAGGTCGAGCAATGGATGTTGTCCTTGTAGATGATGGCAATTCCATCTCCGTGTTTGTTGGCTCAGTCCCGGTGTGTTATTTTGTAGCCTTTGTATTTGGCAATGTTGATGTCCAGCGCGGAGACAGGGTTCAGCCAGGTATCTGTGAGGAACATGATGTCTGGGGTGAGGGATGAGACTGTGTTCCAGATCTCTGTGAAGTGTTTGCTGAGATATGTCGTGGTGGTCTCAGTGGGTGTGGTGGACGCAGTCTCGTCTTCTGTGTCTCCGGCATTGTCGGTTGTTCAGTTTTGCAGGTGAAGCAGCAGTGCTGGCAGGAGAATGGCCTTCTGATGGTGCGTGGAGATGTACGGCAGCAGTTGTTGTTGTCGATGAGGCCGGGATCCAGGGCTTGGAGGTCTGCGGTGGTGCAGCTGCGCGGGGTGGAAGAGCCAGGGTTTCCGGTGCTGGGAGAAGTCCAGGCGTGGACGGGGCAGACAGGCTTGCCTTTGGGGCACCTTTGGCTGCCGGTGGCGCATCTGCGCTGCGGCCTCCATATGTAGTCCTGGGAGTTAGGAGGGGCTAGTAGGAGATGGGAGAGCACAGAGAGAGAGAAAAATGGTGGGAGCAGCAAAATAGTTGCAGCACAAATTGAACAACAGGTGCAAAATACACAAACGCAATTTAAATGAAATTAAACAGAGAGTTACTGAGACTGGGAGCCTCAGGCAGTCATAAATACCAGCTGGTGGTCAGCAGCAGTGGACGCAGCAGCACATCGACTCAGAGGTTGTAGGGCTTCTGCTTTTGAAGAGGCGCATCGTAGCTGAACAGACACTAGCTATTGTGAGATGGATAGCAATAGTTTCATCAACATTTTTACTTTAAGTAGGTAAGATGTTCCATTGTTTTCTACTCAACATATCAGCTCTTTTTAATTAATTACTCTCTAGCTTTTGCGCTTATACAGTAAAAGTCATTTTTGGGGGTGTCTACCTCAAATCACTGCAACATCTTACTTTGTCCAATGTGTAAGAGATATCTATTAAATTCACAATGAACTTTCTGCTGTGGTGGCAGCAATGTAGGGGGCTCCTCAACTTGCATATCCATTACATGCTCAAAGTCACTGTCAGACTCCTTCCAGGGGATCATGGGGCAAGCAGTTGCCACTGGGCCGCAACCATGAGGATTGAGGTAGTTTGCCTCTGATGTCACAGGGTCTGTTCTGGAATGGCTCTGAAAACTGGCCAATTACAACCCCTTCAGGACTTCATCAAACGCTCTCCGTGGTACCAATAGCAAACAGTCATGGGCTGCTCAGGGAAGTAATGTGGCGTGTTCAAATGCAGTCCTCAATAAACACACATTAGCGTAATAAATGATTGTTCAAACCAGTGCTGTACTTACAAAAGGAAAAGCACTGTAATTCACACTAGATAAAAATATTACACATTCAAGATGAACAAGAAGCAACTTAGGGGCATATTTACAAGCCCCTATTGCCACGGGAACGTCACTTTTTATGACGTTCCTGTGGCGATAGGGGCTTCACCTTATTCACAAGGCAGCGTTAAGCCACGCTGCCTTGTAAATAAGGCCCACTTTCACGCTATGCTTAGCGTGAAAGTGGAGGACAATGGGTGATGCGGTGGGCGTTCCACCACAACACCCATTGATTCTGACGCTGCCCCCTATTTACAAGGGAGTTGTAAATAGGAGGCAGCGTCAGAATTAAGACCAGGGAAATCCTGGTCTTTACCCTGGCGCAATGAGGAGAAATGTTTCATTTATTCTCGTTTTTGCTGTTTTCATGTATGCTGCGTTGCGCAGCACACATGAAAACAGCAAAAGGCCAATGATTGTTTATGTACAGGAAGGTCGCCCTTCCTGCACATAACCAATCATTTTTTTTAAAAAAATTAAATTTTGCCACTTCTATGTGTGCTGCATTAAGCAGCACACATAGAAGTTACAAAACGGCATTTAAAGATTGTTTATGTGCAGGAAGGCGGACCTTCCTGCACATAAATAATCTTCCCCTGCACGCAGACACCCTTGCATCTATGGTGCAAGGGTGCCTGCGTTGGCACTAGGCTGCTGAGTGTAGCGCCAGCGCAGGGGGAAACGCAGGGCTGCACCGTATTCTTGTAACAATGGTGCAGCCCTGCATTTCTGAAGTGGCGGAGTGTGGTTTTAAGCCAGAAAGACTAACGCCTCACTCCACCTGGTGATAGGAAAGTATACCGTCGCCAGGCGGGGGAATCTGCACTTGGCCTTTATGGACCTCTCCTCGGCCTTTGATCTAGTTAATAGGTCCAAGTTATGGCTGGTCCTTCAAGAAGTGGGGCTAGACGCCGATCTTATAAGTTTTCTGGTGACTGCTCATGACAACACCACGGCGGCAGTCCGTTTTAATGAAGACGGCAGTCTGACTGATTCTTTGGCGGTCAAAAGAGGGGTGCGCCAGGGATGTATACTGGCCCCTCTGTTATTCACTCTCTATATTAACAAACTAGGGCACTCCTTGACAAATTGCTGTAAAGATATACCTAGAGCAGGCGTAAAAATGATCCCGGCACTTTTATATGCTGACGACGCGGTTTTAATATCTAGAACCGCAAGAGGGCTGCAATTGTTATTAAATTGTTTCATAGATTTTATGGATTCTCTGAATCTAATTACAAATTTTAAAAAATCACATGCAATGACAATAGGATCGAGGAAGGCAGCTAAAGCAAAATTTTACTGTAAGGGGACTGAGCTAACTAAGGTGTCCACTTTCCCATATCTTGGGGTGCTCTTTGATGATCAACGCTCATGGTGTGCACAACGCACCCTTAAAATGAATGTTTTAGCTAGAGCGGCAGGGGCAACATTAGACTTTGCAAAAAGAATAGGTTCTAAGCCGCTCCCTGCGATTTTAAAGATTTATAACGTCAAGTGCATCCCTATGACCACCTATGGCAGCGACATTTGGGGTTATAAGGATGCGACAGATATACACGTGGCAGAAAATAATTTTATGCGTAAACTGCTTTCTGTCCCTGCATCCACCCCAATTTTTAACGTACATGAGGAGATGGGAGTGGGTTACATCTCAGACCTGATTGCGGTTGCCCCACTTCTCCGCTGGATGAGAATTTGGGCTCAAACAACCCCAAATTTAAGTCAATTAATAATTCAGGATTGCTTAGTGCTGGATAAGGCACTGAACATCCCATGGCTTAAATATATTAAAGTTCAGACGGAGAAGTTAGGCTGCCCCGAATTGTTTACGCTCCCTACTCCTCTGGCTAAGTCCGCCGTCAGAGCAGTTAAGCTGAGGTTTTGAGACAGATGTCAATGTTTAAGGGAAGAAAAGGGAAGGGAAGAAAAGGAACTAATTAAGCCCTCGGTGAGAAAGTATGTCACACTGAGCCTGGGACAGCAGATGCAACCATATTTGACTTATATAAACAAAGCTTATCATCTCTTTGTTTTAACAAGATTTCGTTTAAATATGGTACCCTGGCTATTGGCCTTTCCGAAAGGTTATTTTAAACCAAATTCATTAAATAGGTGCACATGTGACAACTTCTCAGAGCAAGATACTCTACACATTATGTTTTTTTGCTCCCATTATGATCACATACGCAGAAAGTATATCCTCCCGCTGCTAAGGGATCACAATTTTGTGCAAGTAAGGCCGGCTTTGGTCTACTTGCAAATGTTAAGTTCACCTGTAATTTGCTTGGGGGTAGCCAGTTTTTTAATTGGCGCAATTAGATATAGGAATAGGATGAAGTAGAGTTAATCCTTCTGAACAAGACTGATAGTATGTCTATGCGTATCATAGTCTAGAGCTACCTAATAGTCATAACTGTGGTTGGTTTTTATTACCCTCTGTATGATGTTTTAATGGATTTTAAATACACAAAGATATGGATTTTCAATGGACTTAAATAATGTTTATACGATGTTTTATGTTTACAGATGTTTTATGTTGTACTTTTATGGCTCTAATCAGCCGAATAAAGTTGATTTGACTGACTGACTGACTGACTAACGCCTCACTCCACCAGTTCCCTTGTAAATATGCCTCTTAGTTTCCTCAGTGCTTGAGCTTGTCTGTGTCATTTCCTACTAATGGCCCTGCTCCCCCTCACACTGCATGTGGTTCTCTCCCAGGGTCAATGTCAAGCATAATTAGGCTCAGGTGTGTATTATTGCATACTCTTTCAATTGACACAGTCTCTCTCGCAGATCATTTTATCTCACCAACTGAAGCTTTTCAGTCCATGTTTGGGTCTGCATACTTGGGAGGACGAGCTGCTCCTCCTGTGCTTGCCCTCACTCCCAATTATGAGAGCACAAGCCAGAAGTTCTGTTCAGGGCCTCTTCAGGTGGTCGTCTGTGAAGAGGCAGCTGCTTTGTATCCTCTGCTGACTAAGGTGGCTTCTCAGGCAAGGATGGCTGTTCTGTGAGGGTATAATGTCAATGATAAACAAACATTGACCTTTATAAGCCTCAGCCGTATTCTGGCGATACCTGAGTATCAGTGACTTCTACCTGATCTCACCCTAATGCATTATTGGTGAACCAGTACTCATGGTTGCATTTACCTATGCAACTATTGGCTTTGAAGATCTTTTTTGACTTTATGAAAGACTTTCCAGTCTCTTTATTCTCTTACTCATTGATGAACCAACCTCTCTCCACTTTTGTAGTAATTACTTATATCTACATGATGACTTGTGCTGGACCTTGAGAAAGTCACTTTTATGATTAAACGCTTGTCAGCTGCCAGTTGTACATGAATCCTAAACCAAGATCCACATGAATACCTGGAACAACTTTGAAATAAAAATTCTGGAACTGAAGAATTGACTTCTATCTGACTACTTAACTAATGGACTGCACATTACGTGTGCTTCGTTACTGTTTATTTCCTATTTTTAGTTTGCAACCCTTTGGTTCATGATTGACTTACATCATGGTGGTAGCAGAATGTTTTGATACCGTGTGAACAATGTTATTTATTACTGTCGATCTCCATAGGTACTTGACCCGAAGTTTGAGGTTTTGGATGTGCGATTATTCAACCACAGCTATCAGGGTGTTGTAAGTTTGTCTGGGAAAACAGTCTCACCTCCATCTTGTACAGTAAGTCAGGCTTAGGGCATTCAAAATGGATCCCGCAAGACTCCATTACGCTGGATCAATTACACTGACCAGGCATGTACTACGTAGGCCATTTATCCAAAACATGCACACATGCATTTGGGATGTTATCACTAGGAACTGGTAAGCGCATAAAAGTTAAACTTCATACCAGTGGGCCAGTAAACTCCCAGTCCAGTGACACAGATAAAATTATCTAGTGACAACTATGGATTTGCAAAACAGTATGCTGCCATCTCCACTGCATCGGCTAAATCCATGATATAAACAGTATTATAGTGTTGGTTCAGTGAGGGCAAGGTTGGTGTGTGACCCTCCAGGCCACTGGACAGGTCCAGGAACTCACTCATATTAAGGAACAGGCCTAGGCCTCTGCACACACACTAAAATAATGTGAGGGTAGGGCCGAAATAAAAAAGCCAGGATACAAGATATACACAGTCGGGCACTCAGGGCAGGAGAACATGATTGTACATCATGCAGGGTACATTTCAGTCCCAATAGTCACCTTTTTAAGAACCATGTTATGGCCATTAACATTCAATGTTAAAATGAATGGGGAAAGTCTACAGCCTCCCCATCCACATTTGACGATAAAGTATTTGGTGAAATTCCCATATTGGCAATATCTTGCTCTTCCTGTGTTACTTATGTGCAAGCTATCTATAGATCTCACCTACATGCTACCCATCTCTATATTTAAAGCAATGTACTGCAGTTTGGGTCTATAAACCATGTTAGATTCATACGCATGCTCTATGAATTCTATTAAAGAGTTCTTCTTCCCAGTTAATAGTTTTGAGATAATGAGGTGGAGTCAATGATTTAGAAATACATTGTGGTTTTCCTGGCCTGGATAAAGAAAATGCCATTAGTTGAAAACATAATTAATGAACAGTACAAAACCCAAACGTTTTCCCTCCTCCTGCTACTGAATATTTAAAATGTTCACACCTCAGGTGTCCACATTGATCATTTGCATCCATTCATTGAACTTACCTGTGCCAAATAGGACACTATTACAGTAAAGATATTCAATACACAGCTAATTCAAGCTTTACTGTAAACAAATCGCTAAGGAAAATTTCTACATCTGCCAGATTAACATGGGAAAGTAGGCAAAGAACCATCACATAGAACAATACATCACAGATAGTAAAACTGTGAGTCCAGACTTTCTCTCCCATCAATAGTTACAGTTGGATAGTAATGGCACCAAGAGACTGTAGTTTTGTGGTCTAATTATGAAAGGGTCTTGACAATGGCTCTAACCAGTTCTAGCCACCATGCTTGCATATTTTAATACAGCTGTGTAATGTGTTTTATGTATACTCTGTGACAGACCTGTTATTATTTTATGCAGATTTTCAATCTCTTATTGTTTTGAATTGTTGATGACATTACAGGTAACAAGGGTGAATGCTTTAACGTTGCTATTTTTGTTTCCCCTACAGAGGTATTCAGTACTGGACATGGGACCACCCCGCACAGTCATCACTTTGAACAATGCCATGTACTGGCAGGACCTTGAAGAGGCTTGTGGTTATGAGTGTTTAGATGGCAAAGACTGTCAAAGCTTCTTCTGCTGCTACGATGAATGTAAATCTGGCTCCTGGCGGAGAGGCCGGATTCACATAGACCTTTTAGAACTAGACTCCTACTCCAGGGTCTTTTTCCCTACATCGTTCCTGCTGTTTAATCTTGTATACTGGGTCGGATACCTATATCTTTAAAGGAGGCTCGCTGTGGTGAAGTCGTCTTGGTTTTCTTGTAGAAATTCTAGAAGGACACTGGCGGTTTCACCTCAATTTGCAAAGGTGGACACTCTTAGGAGCCATTGTGGTATCCAAAATCGAACTTTCAATGGGAAGCTGAAAAAACGAAAGTGGATGAACTACAGTTGCTTCTAAACAAAAATTGAGTTGAAATACTATATTCTTACCAAATTCTACCAAGTTTATACGATAAGCTTTACTTACAGGTGACTACCGAAAGTCTTGTTCAAATTTTAAATGTATCATTAAAAACTACTCTGTTCAGAGTCCAGGCAAGGATACAATGTTCAGCCTAGGTTGTTTAGTTGTTTTTCGATGTTTCACTGTTCACTGGGGTTCAACACACTGACTGGTGCTCCCAGGTAATGGTATCATCAATCCTTGTCCTATAGCCAAGTCCAGCACCAGTTCTCTTTGGTGCTAGGGTATGTGCTCTTTTCAATGTGGCAAGCTAGTGCATCAAACTTATGAGCACGTTTAACCCACAGAAGCAATACCCTTTCCAATAATAATCATCCACTTGCACTCTTCAGCTCCTGCTACAGGCAAGGGCAGAAAGAAACATGAAGACATGTCCGAACATCAAATCCTGTTCCTAATTAAGAGGGGGAAAGTCCTTCTTTTACAAATGTGGTAGTTATGAAGATGTGCTAGCCTGATTGTCTCAAGAGAAATGGAGGGAAATGTCAAGTACCATTCAAGGGTTGTATGACACTATATTGAGGTCAACAATATTGACCTACAATAATCTTGCAACCAGTACATTGCCTACCACTACATCGAAATGGTAAGTATGTTATCGCTATTTTTACCTCCATATTGTCTACCTACTCCTATCAACTACTATATTGATATTTTATATTAACCTCTACTTACATTGCGATATAGTGTTTCAGTGGGCGATTTAATGGATGCAACATTATGGTCATATGATATAATGTATGCGATATAGTAGGGTTATAACCTACATAAGGGGTGAAAGCTTTTGGTCACCTGATGGTAGGAGACCAAAATGAAAATTTGTGAGCTGTCCTGAAATCTACATTTCTCTGTTTCTGATGTAGTTGTGTGTGCTTTTTCATGATTTTCTAAATCGTGAATTCAAAAATATCCAATGTTTACAACCATTTCTGGACAAAATGAGTGTTTATTTAAAAGTTGAGTCAAGAATTAACTGTGGACATGGAGCAGTTCTTGGTTATTGGAATGCAGATGAGCCAACACAGATTGATGCCATCAATATGACAAGCATGGCCATTGTGGTGAGAGATTGGCACATGGAAGATTATTAGGGCGCACTCTTATCCAAGTGATTTGCTAGTCTTTCACTGCTAACCTGAGATGGAGCCCAGAACTGCTAATCACACCTCTTTCTAGTCCTGCTGTGCCTCCATTTGTGACCCACCGCCAAGTGCTCAATGAACTGTCTGCACTCTGTGTTGTGACGCGGGCAGGTTTACTCCATGCATCTTGATACATTTGTATACATGCTGAGACTCTTGGCGAGTGAGCAATGCTATGTTGACCTTCAATCAAGCGGACATGTCTATACCAGAGTGCTCAGGGTATTGGACAAACATTTGAGATCACAGAAGGGTTTTTGATAATTAATTTAAAGTTTTTCTTGGATGCATCCTACACCGATTTTACTTCTAAAATGACAGGAAATGAATATTATTTTTTCAATATAATGTAAAAGAAATTGTATAGCCAACATTTTAAGAGGAATAGTGTTACAAAGCCAAAACAGAATCTTGCTAGCTATGAAAAACAACATCTGTGGGGTAGGCTGTGTTCCCTTTCTCAGATATAACTATTCAACAACAGTAAAGCTTGGCGAGAAAAAACATAGGCGGGAAACCCACCCACACTACAGTGCGCAGTGAAAATGACACATTCTGTTTGATTATTCGCACATTGCATGCGCACACACACACCAGTTTTGCAGTCCCTATCTAGAGATTTTCAGCATAGTAAAAGCAGAGAAGAAGAAGGATACAAACAGTGATTTTCATTGTGTTACACCGTTTCACCGTTATTTTGTGAGCACTGTCGTTGTTCTAAAAAGATCTCAGTTTAATGTGTAGTTCAGAGTCAGTCAAAGACCATACTAGGCAATAATCCATCTGCTGTTTTCATCAGGCGGGTAAGAAATCAGTGGGAAGGATTGTAATCAGTAATGGCATGTGGAAACGGTCAGGAGGAATCTACCTACCATGTAGGATCAATGGTATGAGCAAAGCACGTAGTTTTCAGAATTCACGTATTGCTGATGACTGATATGTATGACCACCTCCCCCCCTCTACCTGATGTCAGGTTCTGCTTCAAGTTCCAGCCTAGCATGTATCTGAGAGGCAAGTCTTGCCAAGGTGCCCCCAATTCAGGATTACTGAGGTCCTAGCTAGCCTGTCTCACCCACCAGAATTGATAGCACTATCACTAATACCCAGATGAGCACTACACACATACTGTCTACATAGAGGCCATCAGGTTTGTGTTCTACCTATTCCTATTTCATGCCTGTTGAAGGCAGGTTGTGATAACTAGCCTGGTCACTATCTGGTCATCACTGAATTGGACCTGACCAAACGCAAGATGGTTCAGTCTTTTGGCCTTAGGCTTTGGTCTACCCCTGAGGAAGGGCCACTGCAGGATCAGTATCCTCCTGAGGGGAAATTTCCTTCCTCTTACTTCCTCCCTGGGCAGACAATGCAAGGCACCACGGACCAGTCCTGTGGGCAGCTTTCCTGTAAGCTGTTTGCTCTCCACAGGCTGCTCCAGTACTCCTGTCCGGAATCTTACATATCTTTCACACATGTAAACTAAGGCTACTAGTGTGAAGGAGCACACTCAATCAGTGACCTATAGGCACAATCAGTTAAACTCTATTGATGGATAACAAGTGACTTCAGCCTTTTTCCCTCACATTATTTGGGCTTTTTCTACAACCTCTAGCAGTGGCTGTCAAGAATGTTGCAGAAGCATTGCACTTGCTGAAAGCTGATCAAATTATGCTGCCCATATACTGTAAGGGAGACAGCCCTGCACACACAGGGACATATTTATCAACATTTTGTGTCACTCTTGTGCCACGCAAGGTAACGTGGACACAAAGCCTAGATGAGATTTACCAAGCCACTCAAGTTGCTGCCATGCATTACTCTGCCCCAGGGAGTCTTTCCATGGGTTAAGCATGGGCGTTCCCACGCATCCACCCATGGATTTTGGCGCATTCCCAGATTTACCATGAGTGGTAGACCAGGGAATGTGTAAAAATGCTGCTCTTTCCCAAGGAAGACGTGACAAAGAGCAATATCTTTATTTCTCCTTTTTTTCCTCTTTCCACATGTGCACTGCTGCATTCTGCAGCACACGTAGAAAGAGGAAAATGCCTCAAAGTATTGTTTACTGCAGGAAGGTTTCCCTTCCTGCACAGAAACAATCCTGCCTGCAACGTACGCACCCTTGCAACATGGTGCAAGGGTGTCTGCATTGGCACATGGCAGCCAAAAGTGTGCCAGCACAAAGAGAGGGCAGGAATGCACCTTATCTTAATAGATATGCCGCATTCCTGCCCTCTCACACACCACATTGCAGCAAGGCATCTTGCTGCATTGTGTTGTGTTGTGTTATAATGCATTATATGAAAGAATGATAAATATAGCTTACAGTGTTCTCTTAGAAAAACATTTGCAAATATGAATGCCATAACAAAGACAGTCTGCCCATTTCAAAAGTAGAGTGTGTACTTAGACATCCAACAAATACCACTTAAGTAAAACATACATTTCACTGGGAAGGGTTAGTTCCTTTTTACCCAAATGGTCCATGTTCTTCACACAATCACACAAATTCTCTGATATACAAGTCAAAGGAGCAATGGACACTTGTTTTTCAGATGGTGAAGCTGGTTGTCTTTTTATGTTAGCACATTTCTAAATATACTGTCCATAGATACATTGTTTCTCTGCACTGAGAGTCAGGACACCTTACCATTGTGCATGCCAGATAATTGCTGAAGGTGATCAGCAAGAATTTGGTGGGCATCTTAGCAACTGCCCAGTTTTATGTCCAACTTTTAACACTGCTGAGGTAGCACCCTACAGAAATGTCCCTCAAAGAGTTTGAATACAGACTAAATGGCGGCCAAATAAACAGCCCAATATTTCATTGTCTGCAACGGGTCTTTCGAACAATGGGAAACTCATCTAGTCAAACACTTTCCACTTTCAACAAACATTGGTCTTTTCTGACATACGACATCATAAAGAGGTTACACACTCTGTTGGTCCACAAACCTCTTTAGTAAATCCATAAATCTGCCTCTGAGAGACTGAGATTCTCTGTAAAGACAGTGATCCTCAGACACCAGTGAGATTATTCCTACAAATCCATGCTAATTCGAGATTGTCACTGCATATGCATGGTCCTAACACAGTGGTGTAAAATGTTAAAAAGCATAATTTTTAAATATTTTTCTCCTCTGTAAAAAGAATTTACCTCATTGATAAATGTCTTACACCACCATACAATATCATGGCAGACCGCTTCCTTTTCCGCAACAGAAAGGGACTTACTTTTTCACTTAAAAGTAGTAAAGAACACAGATGAGTAAGTACCTCCAAAATGATTGTAAATATATACAAAACTATGTGTTTGGGAGTTTGCTATAGGTCTTGGTGAAATTTTCATAATCTCCTTTGTCGAAATTATGTTAAATGCAAAAGAAAATATGGTAGCACCAAATGCACCCTAAAATCCATTTTTGGTGCAAGGACATATTTTGCACTAAAAAATAGTGCAAAAGTTCACATGCTGCAAATAACAACTGCTTGCATTCTGTCAATTCTGTCCATTCAAGTCTTTCTCACACAATGGGATTTTTACCAGGACAAAATCTCAATTACACAGCATGACATAATGGCATAATCTCAGGCATTTTGCCTAACAATTGTAACTTGAAATGCTGGAAAAGCTGGAAATTATGTAAGGTCACACCAGCGTACATGAAATCTCACCTGGGCCTACTTTCTACGTAATTATTACTAGAAACTGCTGCAGAAAGAACCCTTTCCTGTGTCGTATTGGAGATATTTCCAACCACAACAGGACTGAGGGCCCATAGAAAATGTCTGCAGATCCTCATTATTGGAATCATGGAACAGTCAGTTTTGTACAAGAATATGATAGTCAGACATCTATCATCTGACAGCAATATTGTGTTCTAAATATTGTTTACAAAAGTGTTGTATTATAGAAGCTACTAACAAAAAAATCTGCACTCAGTGGAACAAGATTTATGTAAACTATAATAAGGGCACAATATTTACATGTGATGATATTTCTATGAAATTCTGTCATACAACCAGAATTTCCACCTGTACACGGAAGTGGAACTTTGTGTGCAAACAGGTTTGTCAAGCTCTTTACATCTGGAGAATACTCATTAGAGTGGTCAATACAAATTTACACTTTACCAAATTAAGTCAGTCGAACACCAGTATTGATGTGACTCATTCTGCAGCCTTAGAACACGATGCTGTTATTTCACCATCAAAATGAGACCTCTTTTATGGTAACAAGACCAGCCATCTGCTGCTAAATTAAGACCACTGAGCGGAACACTGCCCCAGTTCTTTTGGTGGGAAGCTTGAGATTCTATTACCTACTCCTTGTCGGATAACATGTTTATTTTTCTGGTGCATGGTTTTTAGACATTATTAGACCCTGGTTGGACAAATTACAAGCATTCATCCCATCACCTTTTGTGTGTTTTATGTAATTCCCTAAGAGGCTAGGGGTATTCCCAGACATGGGACCCTTGCTCACTGTGCCAATGGAACCAAACTGTACTGACATAGAGCAAGAGCTTGAACTTTAACAGGAAGTCTAATAATAAACATGTAATATCAAGAGAAGTTTGGACTTCCATTCCTTTAAAACCAGGCACTTGGTTTCTCTTTAGTTTATGTCTCTTTCTAATCGTCTCTTTGGAGTACGTGTTAGTGTCTCTCAGGCCTGCATTTTATAGTATGTTTAGTAGTACTACAGTAGTACTGCTAATATGCTACAAAATGCTATTTACAAACCTACAGGGCCTTTTCACAAACTGCATTTTGTTGTACTTTAGTAGTAGTCCAATAGTACTAAAGTACTATAAAAGGCCATCTTCACCTCCACCTCTCCTATCTTTTCAATGCAAAGGTCCTCACACATGTACATTTACTACATAGTAGTAAATATGGGAGTAACCTGGGTTAGTGGCTGGAAAAAAGGGCATATTACTAAATGAGAAGGTTTTAGGGAGGAGTAAAGAAGGTTTTAAGATGTTTTAGGGGCATGCACCATCCTACAAAAGAGTATGTTCATTGCATTCTCAAAATGCACTTCTAAAGTCACTACATCCATAAAAAGACAAAACAGTAGTACATTCCTCCAGCTTAGAGTTGGAGCAAGTCTAGCTCCACACACGGACAACCATTTGTACTATGACACCCTTCCATAGCAAATAATGAAGGTAGGGACTTAAAATAAAACCCCATTAGAAATAATGTTAACATATATGGGAGGGTGTTCCGGTATCAGTGGTTGGCCATTTATGATGCTGGACTTAATACTGCTTCTTTTTTGGCAGTAGTAACTTACACTTGTAAATTTGGCTCCAGCTTTCTTTTTTAGGGGGTGGGAGCAGGTAAGTCTACATTTTTGAGTAACTTTCCCCACAAATTTTGTGAATAGCCAAAAATAGTAAAGTTACTCAAAAGTGAAAGAGTAAATTAGCACATGTAACTTACTCACAAGTGCAAACTGCCTTTGTGAATAGCCCCTCTGTGTCTAATTATCTTTAATACCAGTCTAATTACTCATGTTCCAAAAACATTTCTTGCTGGAAGCAGCTAATCACTTACACTGTGTGAAAGAAGAAAACTAGCTATAGAAGTAATGTTCTGTGACTTGTTTTGAGGTCCTCTATGTACTGATGTCGACTAAAGTAACAGTGGTTCTTGAAATCATATAATTCTATAAACATAACTTAAATTACAAGTTCTAATTAGAACATTGAAATGTTGGGAGCTCCACTGAAGACAATGGATAGCTGTGGGCTTATTAGGCTGGTATAAGCCTTCTGCTCCAACATTCCAAGGCTTATCTTCCTGTTTCTCCCTATTTAATTTTGAACATTCTGCCCTTAGTGGATGAAATGTTCTAACAGACTGATAGCCCTTGTGCCTCAGCTATACCGGTTGTTAATTGCCCTCACCCTTGTTATATTGTCTAGCCTGCGGCTCTGGCCAAAAACTCAGGCTCATGGCCTTTAACAACTGGTAGAGCCCTCGGCAGTGGGCTATAAGGCTATAATATATGGTGCTAAAAGGCACACGAGTACCGTTGTATGTCATTCTACGGCTCATTTTAGTGCATATGCTAGTACAGTACACAACAAATATGTCGGGATGCCGGTGGGCTCCAGACCATCGCAGTGCTCTGTCAGGTACGCCACCTCATACTTAACATTTCAAAGCAACTTTTCTTTGTCATCAAGAAAGAGAAGACGGCACTACAGGAGAAATTCCATAAAATTATTTCATTTAAATGAAAGCCACGATGAAACACAATCTGTCAACTTGTTTCGGCTCTCACACGAGCCTTGGTCACGACAGTAAGCATAATTTTGACATGCCCTTATATCCACATATAGCATTCATAGACATAGACAGTTCCAAGGGTCCATATCCTAATTCATCATCCACAACCTTGTAAAAAGAAAAATTAATTGCCAATCACATTGCATGAAATAATATTAAACATTGAAATACAGATCAAAACTGCACCTGTACTAAAAAGTCGGATGCTCAGAAAACATCATAAATGTGTGTATAATTCTTCATCACAGTTTTTTTTTTTTGTGTGTGGAGTTTTATATAGCGCAAACTAGACCCGGAGGTATCAGAGCACTTTACATGAGCACCAGTTACATTACAGAGGGACACAGTTTAATTTTCTCTGCTCTTTGCAGTCCCGCAAAAGGATATACCTTGATCCCAATTTACGGAACTGTTTCTCTCTATCACCACCTCTTATATTCTTAGGGATGTGGTCTATGACAGAGTATTGGAGAGATTAATTTGCTACGTCATGAAACTCATGAAAGTGTCTGGCGACTGGATCACTGGAGTCCTTATTTGTAACAGCCCTGAGGTGTTGGAGGACTCTTTAATGGACTGGTAAGATTGTGCTCCCTCTATAGATCTAGGGAGAGGGGCATTTGAGCATGAGAACTGCAAATTCATTTTTGCAAGTTAGATGTTTCCTAATTTTGAACATTCAATTGTACAGTGTTGCAATTTCATTCCTATTCTGCCCATGTCTACAGGCCTTACATCTGCTGCATTTGAAAAATCCTGCTGGGGATTTAAGCCAATTGGAACTCTTTTGGTGTCTTGATATGTTACACTTCACCAGCATATCTCTCATCGAGCATGGTCTTCTGTAAGTTATTAAGGGTCTCCTTGGGATGGAATTACCTATCACCGGATCGCTCCTCAACAGGTGCCAATGTTTGTTCAGAATAGCTCTAAAGTGCCCATGCTGTCTATAGGACTTATTATGAGTCTGGCGGTCCACGGACCATCAGACTTGCGGGGGCGCTGCAATGGCAGTAGCGCCACCCTGAGACCATAGCAGCTGCCAGTGATCAGCGATCCATGGCAGTGGCGTGACAGTCTTGAGGCCGCAATATGCTTGGCAGAGCCGCTGCGGCACCACCAAGCATATTACGAGTTTCCTCACCGCCACACTTTTAATGGCGGTGCGAACCCCATGAAAAGTGTGGTGTGAGGAAACAAAGGGGGCTCTACAGGGCCCTCTTGTGCCTCTGCGCCATTGGATGCACACAGGGGGACACAAAATGTGTCCCCCTGTGTGCATGCACACCAGTACCTGCATGCATGGACTGCAGCAGTCCATGCTGTGCAGGTACTGCCTTTGACGTTCGCATTGGGGGGCCTATTTCATAGGCACGGCCCTGAAAACGCCAAAGAACCTCCTGCCAGACAGGAGAAAACTCCATCTGGCGGGTGGTTCCTACACGGGTTTGGCGGAGTGGGAGCAGGGCGGTCCCGCTCCCACACCACCAAACTCATAATAAGGCCCTATAATAGTCAGTGATAATTCTGCAGCTATTCTCCTGTTTTTTCTTTTTGCTGTAACCCTCTTACTGGTTTTAAAAAGGATATCCTCTCTTTTCATTTTGGACACCCAATTAGCCACCTAGATAGAATATCCTCTAAGTAACTCCTCAACTTAAATCTTGTGATCAACTCAATCTCATTCCACTGGAATTCAGCTTCTGTACTGCATGATCTTTTTGATTCTTAGGAGTTCTCCATATGGGATACAGGCTTTCCGCGGGGGGAGGGTACAAGCTCCGTGCATGTAATACACTATTTCTAGCATTAGGTTTACCATATAAAGTGGTAATCAGTTTATCCTGATCAACAATGAGTTTCAGATCTAAAAACTCTATGGCATCTGTCTTTATATTCCGATATTTATGCACTAAGGGTGAACATCATAGTCTATTGTCTCTGTCTATGAATGATATATGGGGATGTAAGGGCATTACAAAATGGCGCTTACTGTCATGACCAAGGCACATGTGAGAGCCGAAACGCGCTGACAGATTGTGTCCCATTGTGACTTCCATTGAAATGATATAAATGTATGGAAAGTGCTCCCAGAGTGTTGACTTCTCTTTCTTGACAACGAAGGAATGCTAGTACGATAGTGCACATGCTCATACTTCATATTATTCTTTAGGCATGCCTGATTAGCATAGGATTCATCACTACATAAATCCATGTTTATTCTCTTGGGCAGACATCAACTGCTTTATATGTCCACCCACCTTCAATTGACACAATTAATGGTGTGCTGTTTTAACTGTTAACATATAGGAGTACTTATACACGGGCTGCAAGACTTTGGGGCCAATTCACAAAAGCGTTTAGGAGTATATGAAATAATACTCTAGGAGTATTCTTGTACATACTCTTCCATGTCTTCTTCAGTCAGCCTAGAATGTCCAACTAGAAGGCACAGTTTTTTCCATTTGTTCTAACTCTACATAAATATTCCATTAATATTCCAATGTTATTCCCAAATTAGATATTTATTTACCAATTCACAGAGGAATGTAGGAGTACATACAAAGTTTTAAGGTCTAGTGATCTGGTTTACTGTTGATTTTCTTAATATTACCACAAACATTACCTGCACCAAGTACAGATGTATGCAGTCTCAAATACCATGCAAAACACTTATATAGTGTGTCTTTAAAAGTTAAAAACTGCCCTGAACTGAAAATGTGGGCTACTTTTTTAGCTAACTGATTTGTTAAAGGAGGACACTTTTATTTTGGTATCAGGTGTTTTTTCTGTCGCAGTCCGAACCTGCAAATTGATGCAAGTGTTACAAAAATTGTCATCAAGTCATCACTAGGCATGGGTCGGGTACCACACGCTGCAACATACAGGTTTCCCTTGTTTAAATTTAGATCTGATACAGTATGAAAGTCATTTATGTCCCACAGGGATGTTTATTTGTGTGGAGTTTAATTCATGACCCAAAGGCACAATCATTATAAATCAAATCCAGAGCCGTGACAGCGAGGGAACATCTGTTTGTCCAGGTTGCTGCTGACATAGACAAGGGAAGGCCTCCAAGTGCAGTGTGTGTTGTTTCTGCTCTAGTGGAGGGGAACAGGCTGAAAAGGTGGAGTATGTGACATCATTCCTGCAAAACAGCTCAACATGTCTACAGAATTTGTGTTGAAAAGCCTAGCTGTCAGCCTGTGCTTCCCAGTGCTGGATGTGGGACAGAGCAGATTGTGAAGCGGTGGTGGCACATTTTCAATATTACAAATGTAACTTTTGCAAGCAAATGGAGAAGATCAAATATGCCTGGTGACCTGCTCAAAGAACTAACAGAAGAATCTAGTTAGTTCCTGGACATGTGTCGTAGAGCAGCACACTGGGGGAAGGTTGGGCATAGGGTTGCCGCCTTTCCCAGAGAAAATACTGGCCAATTGTTTACATTTTAAGATTCTGCAAAGGTGCAGACATGATACTTAAATAGAACTTTTAATAAAATTGTCTGTATTCATTTTTAACACGGCCTTTCTGTCTTTGTTTACTTATATTATCAGTCAGGGTTCATTTAGATAGCTCCAGAACATAATTTAAAGTGCTTTCATTTTCCCCTTACTGTTTTAAGTATGTGAAAATAAGGGGAAAAATACTGGTGTTAGGTGATTTTCCTAATGTTTCCACCAGCTGGGACATTAAAATATTGGTCATGTAAAACAAATAAAGAGCCAGGTGGCAAATCTAATCAGACCTGAAGGAGCTGGTGAGCATGGAGATCTTAATGTTCATTTGAATCAAGAATGTAGTGGGGACAGCAAGGGTAACACCAGTAGCAGTATCCAAAAGAGCGGTGCTAGCAGTAACTCTATTAGAGGAAGTTGGGGTTAAAGAGCAAAGCGAGAAACACTGAGTGGTGTCTGTGAGACATTTGATGATGGGGGAAAGGCTGTGCTGATCATGTTAGACCTATCAGCACTCTTTGATAGGATCGCCCACTCTAGACTCCTGGTACGCCTCCAGTTCATCGGTATAGTGGGTCCAGCTCTAGACTGGCTTGCCTCCTTTTTGCAAAGCAGAAGTCAACAGGTTTGGATTCCCCCCTTCTACTTGGAACCGCATGAGCTGTCAGTACAAGTTACCCAGGGCTCTGAGCCCAACCATATTTAATATATATCTCACCCCTCTCCTAGCAGAAGCCCTGGGAGCTAAAGTTATATCCTATGCTGATGATACTCCTCTGTAGTTCTCATGTGGGGAAAGAGAAATGTTTCCAGAGCGGCTGATTAAAACCTGTATGATGGCAGTCTTTCACTAGTTAGCCTTCAGTGCAACACTGAAAAAAATGGGATTCTGTTTTTTGGCAATGCCCCACCCCCACTCCAGGCCCTCAGGGAGACTTAGTTAAAAACTTCGGGGTCAAATCTGCTCTCAGAACTAGGTTTAGTTTCCATCTTCCATCTTGAAACCTGAGGTCATCTAATAAACTCCTAGGGGAGACACCCAGAATTTTGCGTGCCAGAGCAGGAGGCAGGTGCTTGTTCATCTAGGACCAATAGCTTGGAATAAGCTCCCTCTTGAGCTCCGTGTGGTAAGCAACATGACAATGTTTTAAAAAAAGGCTGAAAAGATTTTTGTCTAGGATTAAAATGTTCAGATCTACTTTCACCTCTGACCTGTACCTGGTGCTGGGACACTCCTTGGAGTAGCTGTGCACGGTATAAATTGCTTTTATTCATTCATTCATAGGAAGGAACTATTTTGCTTGTTGGGCTGGTATTAATTTCTCTCATAGGTGGATCACAGTAAACATGCTAAATGCAGTCACTTACAGAGAAAAGTACCAATAGATTAAGTGGGATGGCGCACTACCCCATACTGCACGGTGGGATAGGAGAACAAAATGTGATTGACACTTGAACAGATAAATGGGTGAAGAGGGCTGGTCTTATGTCCCTGCAATTATGTTTGTATGTATTCATGACCCAAAGGCACAAACATTTTGCAATGTTTGGAAACATGAGGCTGCAGAAACAGCTAAAGCTGTCTCTCCAAGCCAGACCTAAAAAGTAGTTCCTAACATGTAATCCATTTTTTGTGTGGAAGCCCCAGACCACACTTAGTAATACTCCATGGACAAGTAGTGAGGTGCACTGGTCATCAGAGGAAATTACATGTGGTGCATTTTCAGCAACACCTCAAGAATATCATAGTTAACTAATCAGCTAAAGCCACCCTGATTTATTTGAAAAGGAACCTACTTTAATCTTTAAAATGACCATTAAATTGACATAAAATAAAGTGATTATGATGGACTGATGAGGAGTTATATTGTCCGGATCTTCCAAACCATTTCTTTAAAGTTGGTTCTAATGACAAAACAACTTCAGCTTGTCAGGGAAGCCTGCAACACCAGTTCACAGGTTCAAGTAAAAAGTCCAAACATTTTCGTTAATTTTTGCTGACCTTCAACCCACAGTGCAGTTACCACTGGTCCTGCATATTTTCCTCTAAGTGATGCAGTTGTCTGGAGTTCAGGCTCAGCCTCAGCTTAGGGGAAAGTAGATTAAGCTGACACAAAATGAAGTAAATCCACTGTACTGATGAGGCGTTATTAAAAAAAAATATGAATTGGGATTTTTTTGAAATAAAAAAAAGTATTTCGAAGTAAAATATTAAGCAACCAAATTATCTGCCCTAGTTTCAATAATGTCCATGGAGGGTTAGAAATGAGCAGGCTTGCAGTTCAAGGGATTTGAGGTAAATTAGGAGACACTACTTCTCAGTAATTCAACAGACAGGAGAGAGGACTTCCAGCATGCAGTTGTTCCATGTAGCGCGCTGCCTGGGTAGCGGATGCACTAGATCTCAGAGGATGTATTCCTTTATTTTACAGCATCAGTACACACTTCCCTTTCCTAAAGCTGACCATTCATCACCAAATCACTTAGGACTAAAGAACTCCTTGCTGCCTTCTCCTCGTTCTTGATTTCTATAGTGTTGTAAAAGAGGTGCCACCAGTTGCGGCTGGTGCAGGTAAGAGCGGTGGAGCGAGGTGAGGGGGAGTCGACAGATTACAGAATAGGGAAAATAAAAAATAAAAAACACTTGCCTTGCGCTCCAAGGTAAGTGGTTTTATTTATTTTTTATTTTACTTTCCCTATTCTGTTGTCTATCGACTCCGCCCCCCCCCCCATCCCACCACTCTTACCTGCACTGGCAGTGACTTGATGTGACTTAATTGTCTTTGCCCTCTTCCCACTGATTGGCCAATTCCAGTTCACAGAATTGTCTGGCATGATAAATCCTATAGTGTGTTGATGGCTGGGGATTCAGAATCTCCCTTGCACCTTCCTAAGACCCACCACTTTCTTCTTCTCCTCCTGTCATTGAGGCCCCTCGTGGATGCTTATGTTTTCCTCTTCCATTCTCTCCATGGATTGAGGATGCCTGCTCCCTTTGCCTCCCACTGACACTATTGCCTTTTTCAACAGAGCCCATGCGGTCTGCTGCAGCCCTGACACTGCAGGAAGCATGAGAACATCCTTATGAGAATGTCATCTTTATTGTGTGATTACTTAAAATCATTACAAAGATAATAAATATGACATAATACGACAATGTCGATGCATCGGCTGGAGGGATTAAAATTGCACTAATTACATTTAAAAGGTTAGCGACAAAAGACTTTAAAGCCCAGAACAAATCATCCTTATCACATGGAATTTTATAAGCATGCAGGGGCGCTATGCACATGCCTAAAATTAAATGTTAAATGCCCTAGTGCCCAACTGTGCACCTGCAAGGCCAAATGTATCCAGGTTGTTTGGCAAAATACCCCGAACTAAGGGGCCCATTAGGATGGCGGGCGGATCGCCCGCCATCTATGCCTGAATGACCCCCTGCCATATTAGGATGGCTGGGGGTCCGTGGCGGACGGGAAGACCGTTCGCCGCTTTTCCGCCGGTCGACTCGTCGACCGGGCGGAAAACGGGCACAATATGGTGGCGGTGTCTGCAAGACACCGCCATCCATATTGCGATGCAGCGGGTGATCAGCCTTTCCATACGGTCTTTGCTGTTGGGGGCCCGTTCTGGGCCCCCGGAGTGTTGGGGGGGTGGGGGATGCACATGGGGGGTACCTGTGGTACCCCCCTACATTGGCGTGGACAAGGGGGCAGGCACCGCACGGTGCCTGTCACCTTGTGCATGCCAATGCACAACGTGCATCCACAGCATTGTGGGGGGCGGTGCTGTGTGCACCGCCCGCCACAATGTTGTGGATGGGGGATGCCACCGTGGCGGTGGCATCCTAATGCCCACAGCGGGACCGCCGCACCTCTGTCGGACGGTCCCATTCACCATTACGGTGGCGGGCGGACTTTGTCCGCCCGCCATCGTAATAGGCCCCCAAGAGACGTTCACATGATTCCACCACGAAATCAGACCATGGCTTATCTTTCACATTATCAAGGTAGGACACTTTCAGCTTAAAGTGCCACGTGCTGGTTCTAAAAGATTAGTAAGCATGCAGTGTGATGTAGTGCAGAATGCCAAATAAAAACTCTATGCATGCTTAAGTATCCGGGAAGCAGGCTGTTTACTTAAAGTGCCACATGCTAGATTAGAAGTGCATAGGAGACATACATATCAATAAAGTGCAATGTGTCCTATGGCTAAAATGTCCCATGAGAGCAGTAAGCTATTCACTGGAGGTGCCACATGGTAGACCAAAAAAGTGCATTAGAGGACAGACATGCTGCATGATAGACCAATAAAGTGCATACAGGTCGGACGTGCCAATAAAGTGCGGCGTCACTGAGATAATAATATAACATGATGAAACTAAGTGCATCAGTTCATATCTGTCATTTGCATTCACTCTAAGTTGCTGAGTGGGTTTTTCATATTCCAGCCCATTGAATGGTGAGCAGCATGCAGGGATCTTCCAGCTTCAGCAAAGAACTTGCCAATCAGTGCTAGTTCCATTGGGACAGTAGTTGTATAAATGTGTCTCAACACCTCTTTAGAAGTCCTTATCCCATTTTGCAAAAATATTGCTCTTAGGAGCACTCGCTTCTGGTGTTTCAGTGCAGGGCAACAGCAAATAATGTGAACAGCCGATTCAGAGTGGTATTGACACAGACAGCACTGCTCATAGCCGACAGGAATGTTTTTTCAATGTATCCTATGTTCCCATATGGGCAGAGTTAGAAGCCTGGTGCACAGTATGTTCTGTAGGGCTTGTCTTTCTAAAGCCGCTTTCAAATATGGTTGGCACGAGTTGTCCTCATACAAATTGCCAAGGCCCTCCACGCCCGGGTTGTTTCTAATTTATTCTATATCCTGTTCCCTAGATACGCATTTGCCTTGCACATTTACAAGCCTCTTTAGTCGGTCCATTGTTATCTCTGGATCTGTTGTGTACTCTGGGGGCAAGTTTAATGAATTTCTGGCAGTTTAAAAACTTATCCCATCTGCAGGAAGCTATAAGAGATGTCGGCACCTTGGTGTCAATATGTTGCATCCTCCAGATGCAGGATGAAGTGGACAGAGATTAGGAAAGCATGCTTGCCAAATCTTGATCACGTGGCCTGAGCCTAAGCAGAAGTGAGATGTATGCCTTCTGGAGCTACCATAAGCAGAGCATCTAAGTTCATGTTACCTTCTTAAATTTAGGTGTGTGTACAACCTACATTTCATGTATAAGCATGATACTGCTGGTGCTAACGTTTGCAAGAGTGAATGAGTGTAAAAACTGGTTCATATTAAGTTAACAACCAAACTTAGGGGCCGATTACGATGGCGGAAGGACCGTCACCGCCAGCCCTGCGGTGGCGGTCCTTCCCACATCGGCCCGCCACCGCCATCGTAATCTGGCGGTGGGATCCAGACTGCGACCGCGGCGGTCGGAAAGACCGTCCGCCATGGAACCGCCACAGGCAATCGTTCCGAATGCCTGTCGGAGTGGTCGGCAGCCGTAAAATGGTGGCGGTGCTGAGCAGGCACCGTCCTCCAAATTACGATGCGGTCTTCCGCCAGCCTTTCCGTGGCGGGTAAACCGCCATTGAAAGGCTGGTGGATATTGTCATCAGGGGCCCGTTGCGGGCCCCCAATGTGTTGGGGGGGTGTTTGTGCACTGGCTGCACCAAGTGGCAGGCACCGTGTGGTGCCTGCCACGTAGTGCAGTGAAATGTACGACATGCATTTTTCACATTGCGGGGGTGCTGCTGTCAGCAGCACCCGCCGCAATGTTAAAAGTGCAAGATGCGACTGCCACAGTGGCGGTCGCATCCTGATTTGGTGAGCGGAACCGCCGCAGGTATTGTGGACAGTCCCGGTCGCCACCACCATGGCGGACGGACTCCAGTCCGTCCGCCATCGTAATCGGCCCCTAAGTCTGGAGTTCCACATGGCTATTATTAAGCTCAAATGTCAGAATTTGTTAAAAATATTTGTTGCACGTTCTATGCACAATTTACAGCTGACTTACAAAAATGTCAAACGTGCCAATTTAAAGATAAAAATGGTTTCATATTTAAGGAAGAGCCTATGCAGTATCCAACATGATTAGCAATCCCAAATTTCCTAGAGGTCAAAAACGCCCATTTATCCAGATTAAAAAGACCAAGGGGCATATTAGCAAGGGCTGGCGATATCGCCGCTTTAGCGTCCGTTTTTGGGCGAAAAGCGGCGATAATTATATCGCAATATCATCAAGGACACGCTAGCGCGTGTTTCCTTGATGTAGAGCCCGTTTTTTCACAGCCTCGCCTCGCATCGCTAATGAGATGCAAAGAAGGCGTGGCTGTGAAAACAACACATGTTAATATCGTGAAGGCAGCTTCGCGATATTAACAAGGAGGATGCAGCGATAATAAAAATCGCGCTACCTCAGCCTTAACTCAGGAATTTAACGTCTGTTGA
Organism: Calotriton arnoldi; assembly: GCA_963921515.1. Classification (NCBI taxonomy): domain Eukaryota; kingdom Metazoa; phylum Chordata; class Amphibia; order Caudata; family Salamandridae; genus Calotriton; species Calotriton arnoldi. The sequence goes on along the minus strand of CAWUFW010006393.1, from coordinate 519,126 downwards.
ATTCCTGACTAAGACATACTTTTAATGGGAGATGGATTATGCTGATACGACCACAGGGTCGTATCAGCAATGTTATCGCTGTTTTCAATGGAACATCGCTGGAAAACCAGTGATGTTCCATTGAAAACACCGCTATCGCTGAAATATTATCGCCATAGCGCTATGCATTGTAAATATAGCGTTATCATGGCGATAATATTCAGCGATAGCCAACGATAATATTTCTATCGCTATGTACGGCCAGCGATAATTATCGCTGGCCGTTGATAATATGCCCCTAAAACTTTTCAGGGAAAGTACAAGGGAAAATTAATTTCCAACACACTAAATGACACCTGATCAGGACTCAGAACACAAGATGCGTTGGAAAGTTGATGACATTCTGGACATGTGATGCTTTTCACTGTCTGTCAATTGAAAAGAGACTAATTGGCATTATTTAAACGGCCATTCTCAGTAAGAAGACAAATGTTGAAATCGATGCATCGTAGGTTCCTACTTTTGATTTGCATAAATGTCCCATTCCCAGACACTACCACGCAGTATTGGGTCTTGCATGCTCTTTCCCACCATAAAAAACATTAATAATGTTTGAGACACCATTTTAGGAGTAGATCCATATTTGTTTCGATAGTGCGAATGGCCATGGAAAATGCTTGTTATTGCCCACCAATTTTCAACAGTGAATTCTTCCAAGCACATTACTTAACATAAACCTTCTCTTCTCAACCCCCGACCATACGAATACCCTAGTTCCTATCCCTCACCACATCTGTGGAAAAACCACATTTCTAAGTTTTGCCTTCAGTTAGTGGAATTTGAAGTGCAAGATTCTGGAAATTATAGTTTGGTGAATCAGTTTTCGAAAATTCAGCAAACTACATTTTTTACTCACTTAAGTGGACGCTGCAAAATTTAGAAATGAACACTAACAGTCAGTGTTCAGGAACCACTAAAGTGTCCATAACTCTGCCAGATAATCAGCACTTAAAGTTGAGCCAGTGGGTGTAGGTGTAGGTGGTGCCCACCAGCACTTATTTTTGGGGACCGGCACTTATTTTTCCTCAACGGACTTTGATCCAGAGCAAGAGGGAGAAAAACACAAAAGGGGGACAGAAGAAGGAACTAAAGTGACAAAGGGAGAAAGCAGGGATGAAACAACCTCGTAACAATGAGATAAAGGGGCAGGAAATCTCTGGTAGTGTATCAAAGAGGCTTGAGATGGAATCAAGACTACGCAGCCTTGGTATTCTGAACTCAGATCTTCAGACACGCTGGCTGCGGTCTTCTGAGCAAAACTTTGAATCCCCGCACTCATTCTTTTGACAAATTAATCACTGCAGACAATCATCTGTCAAGGCTCATTGCTATATTAATGCAGCAGCACTACCACGTCTTCTTATGATTCCCAAAACTAGCATGCCTCTGGCATCAATCCTCTGCATTACATTTGCTTCCACATACATCTTTTCATTTAGGCTGCAACATTAATCTATCTATCTATCTATCTATCTATCTATCAATCTATCTATCTATCTATCTGCTGACGTGCGCTGTCAGACGACAGTTTGTATTGCTCTGTCTGTCACACTTCCGGTCTCTGCGTCGCTTTTCAGTTTGTTCTCTTCATTACCAAAGGTGTCTGGTGCTACGTAGGTTCCATATGGTGCTAAGCTCAGTGTGTATTTCCCAGATACTATTACATTTTGGAAACTTGAATTACTTATTACAGCACTGTACTATTCTCTCTCCAAGTAAGTGTTGTGCAGTTACTTTTGCAAGATATTTTTCGTGAGACTCTTTATCATAACATGTATTGTAGAGGCCAGTTATTGAATAATTGGAGACTAAACTGGAAGCGAACATTGGTCAGGTTAGAAACCCGAGGAGATTCACTGGAGCAGTTGTTAAAGGGCCACGAAATGTTTTTAAAACAACCTTCATTGAGAACTTGAGAATGCAAGATGTAAGTAATAAAGAGTAATTGATCACAGAAACACACAAAAAATTTCAAGGTAAGTATGCTCTTATTTGCAATAGATCAGAAGCCAGACTGCTTACATTAACTGTGTTGAAAGCCTTAGTGTAGGGATAGTGACTGCTACACCTTGACAGCCTGAGTGATACACAGGCTTTAGAACATTGCCTGCTACCTATAATTCTTTTGATGAATGGGCACCGCGCTAGACATTTTCTATGATATTTTTGAATACCAGCTTGCCAAGTATGGTCCCGGGAGGCTGGGATTCATTTCAGACTTTTAGGATAACCACAGCCTATGCAACTGATTTCCAATTAGTCTAATTTTATATAAATTTATCTGATGTGGATATCCCAAAAACCGCAAATGGATCTGATCTTCCTGGACCTATGCTGGACACCCCCGATCAAATATATATCTCAGTCCCAACAACTTGTGTAAACATGAACTATTGGCAACAATAGACACTGGGACATCGACGCAAGCATTTCAAAACACATCTATGTTGGTTTCTAGAGAGGGAACTAAACTTACAAATGTAGATCTATGGCTTACTCTTACACACAGCCAGTAAATCCTCTTCTACATACCGCTAACATAGAAAGGTAAAGTGGCTACCTTCCAATGACAGCAAATTCATTATTTTATTCTCACCTTCACTTGCAAAGGGAAGATCAACACTGTTTAGTGACTGTGGCATGATGCATCCTTGCCGTGTAAAGCCCATAATTATCTTGCACTCAGGTAAAGCTTTAGGATCCATATAAAGCTTTGGGATTCATGTAGCATTCAACCGGGGGCTGATTACAAGTTCTGTGTTATATGTGCAAGGGATACCACCTCGCACAAATATGAGTTTACTCTGTGAGGACATGCACTGCCTTGTTCCTGCTTAGATAAATCTCGCAAATGCCACCTGATTAGCCCTTAATAAATTTGTGTGTACAAATAGGCTTGGTAATTCCAGAACTTCATGTAATTCTCCATCCTGGGCATGAAAAATCATAAATATCAGTTATATGGGTTGGAATACCTGTTGTATATGGTGATTCCAGACATGTTAGTCCCATACTTTCCATATCATGCAACTGTGAGTAGTCCTAGTGCGGCAATTAACAAAGAAATACTATCTAAATATGGAAATCAAGTGCCTGTGCTGCAGACTGTAAATTTTCAAACAACTACTACTGCACAATTTAACCACAATGGCAGCATTCCTTCATCCACACTAAGTTCTCAGAAACATAATTGATGTATGTTGATCTTTAAAGAGGGGTTAGAGTTCCTCCTGCAGGCAGATGCAGTGAGTGACTGCACTCACCTGCAGGGGAATATATGGGGGTCCATAGAACCCCCTTCCACTCCACCAGAGGGCTGCCCTAAGGGGGCACGCTGACAATATATTACCTTTTTCTGCCGCACTTTCAGTGAGCCTCTTAAGGGCATATTTGCTTCTGCTTCTACATCTGTAATACGGCGTGGGCACAGAGGAAAACTGATTCCCTCATTTGCATGGGACCATGTCCCCATGAAAATAAAGGAACACTCTCTCATGATATTAGTATTACAGAAGGGGATGCACAAGTATCTGCGACCCCTTCTGTCATACCATTGTGCCGCACGGGTGGACAAGGCGGACGCACACGCCCTTTGCACCTCTGGCGCACAAGGTATATTAGGACCTCAGATGTGCAATTTTCATAGCAGTGTCCACCAGGTTTGTTCTCCATTTCCCCTTACTCTTCACTGACTCCTTCATATGTCTGGCTGCTCTGTAGATGTGGCATGGCGGATGAAAAGAAGGAGCACTACAGTTGTTAGGGAATGTTATGACATCCTGGCTACCACATGACTTTTGTAAACTTAAGAAATTTAGTATCCAGGACTTTGAAGAAAAGTTACAGCTGAAATCTCTTATATGATCCTTTGTAGCCCACCTACTGACATGATCCATTTTGAAAACACTGCATTAAAAATGTATGTGGTCAATTTACACAAATGTTGCAAACTTCACTTTACGTTATCTCACTTGAAAATGTAATTCAGTAACCTTCCTTATCATTCGAAAGTCATGCTTAATAAAATGTTTACAGAAGCCTGCATATAGTGAATTCGTTTTTCCTTTCATTTCAACAGAGGATGAAATCTCTTAAATAAGCATTTCAACAGATTTTCGTGTTAGAAAACACACAGCATGGTTTGCCTTTAGGTAGTGGTAGATGCACTAAAATGTCCCAGGTGGCTAATGACTCACCCTCTTTTGGGGCACCCATATAAGGCACCAGACTGATCTCTATTGATGTCATCAAGCTGTAGAATCTGTATCCATAACAAATCACAGGGATCACATAAGATCCACCCCTCCGTGGGTTGCATAGAAAGCTAGTAAAATGTTTGTCCAGAGGAAAACACATAGCACAGGATTCAAATACATCTGAGATAACTTACCCTGGTTTCATCCTGTTTTTTCTCTATCCTATACCCTGACACCTCACTCTTAATAGCCTGTTTGTAAAAAAATCTGCAAAGGATTCAAGCAGGTCCAAAAGGAGAATGTGGCGTCAAATTCTTAGCCATCTTCACAGTTTATTCATAATCAAATCTTGCTCATGACACTGTGTAGACACTATTCAGAATTCTCATATTTTAAGCATATCTTCGCTTTGCTGAACGTTGCCTTCCCTGGTTTTTTCAATCTCAATGTCTCATCCCACCAGTCAGTGCCTACAAGCAGTGCCACTACTGGGGACAGTTCAAGACTCTCACAGCCACCTATTCAGTGAACTATTTAATAATGACATGACAAGACATACTTTTGGTTGTGAGAAGGTGGCAGTTTGTTTTGAAGATGAGTTTATAAGTTGAAAGAAAAAGTTCTTCATTATTGACATTCTAGAATGTTCATTGGCTAGACGCCCACCTTCCTTCTAATGTGGGTAAAGAAGCAATGGCTCTCACAATCGAGAAGCAGTAACCAACCACACGCTGCTTTTTCAGTATGTTATTTCCCTACAAGCCAGAGAGAATCTAAAGCATGTCCTTGGTTTGATTTTGTCGAATTTGACTGACAACAAGTTTGATAGGGTTTGACTTAAAGGTCCATATTTTCAAGCCACAGATTTTACACATAGAAGAAGAAAATTACTTGCCTTACTGAAATGAAGAAAGCTCATTTTCTGCTAAAGCAAACAGAGAGTTCGAAATTGGTTCATCTGGAGCAATTTGTGGAACCCATGCTGACCAATATTATGAGTTATGGCAGGCCGGTCGTACGGAACACCAACACGGACAAAAAGTTCTCAGCATATATATATATGTGATCATAACATGGCTCGGCCTATTGTAAACACATTGAAAACCTTTGGATGGGTGGTATTGTGATCAGAAATCAAATGTTGCAATGTTACATCAGGGATAGTACTTTCTGTACACTTGAAGCCTTTTTAAAGAATTGAAGACTTTTCGCTAGTCAAGGTGCTCCTGAGACTGGAAGTATTCTAATATTCTGGCGAATCCTCAAATTACAATAAAATATGTTTCAATGGGTGAATCCAGACAGAGTCAGAGTGACAATAATGTGTCCACCGCAGCAAGTTTTACATGAAATTTCCCTAAAATTCGAAATTGTATGTGAAGCTGTTATTGTTTACGGTACTGCTTATGAAGAGAAGAAATGATACTTTTTACGACAGATATAGATGAAAAAGCAATCAGGCTCACGTTCTGCTTATGACTGTGAAGGTCATTTTGTACAATCATTGGCCAGAAAGAACCTACAATATGTGTAGCAGAGTACTTTCAGAACTGTGATGATAATATTGTGTGCTAAGAGCGCAAGACCAAATCATAAGCCCATGATTGTATTTTTTAATTAAAATGTGTATGTAGAATCCAACATTCAGTGTTGTTTTTATCTTCAAATGTCTTTGTGTGGTGGAATACAATGCTCATAAGAGGCACATAAGTGACTTACAGGAGATCATCCTCCAGAATAGATTTAATTCGCTTCTAGTGAAAACCCTGTACGAAATTTCGGGTTAAGAAAAATCTGAAGGTTTGAGATTTTAGAAAAGATGGAAATTATGGTCTTCAAAGTGCACTTGATCGATGTATGTACCAACGAAAAAGTGCCCTACGACTACGTGCTGCAAGTTCAAGTATCAATCTTCATTCAAAACCAGTAATCAATTATTTACCATCAATAAACGTAGAGTAACTTAAAAACAAAAAAAGCGCAGACTCGTGGCTGAGATCTTAACATATCAAAGCCGCATAGCAAATCTGTTCCATATTGCAGAATGTTGTCTTTCTTAATCTATCCCTGGCAGCTGCCTGTTCAACATTTCGGAGGCAGAGGAAATTGTTTTGCTTTCCTATTACCATGGGAAGCTGAGACTCATTTTGCTGCTGTGGAATATTTTACAGGATGCGGCAAGCGAATAAAGCAGAATATATATTCCAAAAGGGTGCAAAAAAGAGGCTTATGTTCACCGTTCTAGAAGTAATACAATGCAGCAAAGGTCTTCACTGACGCAAATTTGCTACGCAATATGGGCAACTAAATATGTTTGTAAGAAATCCACATTGTCAAATCCTATATAATACAGTTTCAATTCAATTCAATTTCATTTGCACACATCACATACTTCACACTGCTTGATCCGTGTGGATCAGTGGACTTCAATTGTGAACAGTTTCTCTAAACTATAGAACTGAGCCATTATTTTGAGGTCTGCCGGAAACCCAATTTGGGTACAACAATGTGTTTGCTCTTGAATCGGGGTTCCGAGATATGTGGATATTAACAGATTGGACAGGTTTTTTTCCAGAAAGGAAACCTGAGATAATCTATACAGGGAAAAAGTGCATCACTTCATTGTTTGCGTATCTTGGAAGTGGGGAAATACTCAGTAGTACTCGACTGAACCCCATTCCAATTTGCTAAACTTGCAATTATTGAGCTAACACCACACTGAGTAAATGCCAGATCTGGCAACATCCATATTTACAGATTGCAGTATTACTCCCAGAGACGGTATCTCTGTTAGAGGATGCACCAATCCTCCACTACCGAATGATTGGGTTTAATTCTTAGTTGGATACTCTTAGTTGCCTAGAACCCTGATCATCAGGTTCATTAACAGTGGTGTAATGATAGTTGACCATAGTAGTCTGAAGAAGAAACAGGCAAAGACGTATAATTAAAAATGCAATCGCAAGACTTCATGTAACAATTTCAGACTGCTTGGCATTTATCACCAGCCATCCTTGAAATATACACTTTCATACTAATTGTAAGAAGGCTAACAATAGTTTACTACACTAGTTAACCTAAAATATCATCAGGAGTAAACTTTCAATTTACAATAAAGATATAATGACCAAGGGAGAGAGAGGGCTTTGTGGCCTTGTGTGCTCTACTTTTGTATCTCTAGAGTCATTGAGTTCAATGGAGAAATCCACACAGTCAAGGCCAGCAGCAGCAGAACAGGCCAAAAGAACTTTTGTAGAGTATGACTCTTAGTTAGGACCGCACTGAGGTTCAGTTTATCATCCGGGTGGGCAGGTGTTATTTTGTTGTGGCCTTATATGTGATGCAGTCTAACTTGAAGAGGACATGACAGACTGTGTAAATCATTCATTATGAAAGAAATGTAGTTGCATTTCTTCTGTGGTGTGTAGATGTGCATAGTGACATGAAAGGCACTCGCCACATGAATTATTCTCATATAAGATTTTTTGTAAAATGCAGCTTTTTACAAATCTATGACACATCTGTTACACTAATGCATGCATTCCAGAAAATGAGCCACACACTCCAAATCTAGTTGTATGACAGCAACCTATTAGAATGCAATCCTGTGGAGCACGAATGCACTGTTACATGAAAGTAGTGAAACAATGCTATACTAAAGTGACAGCTGCATAAAAGAATTTCTCAGTAGCTATGAATCCAGCTATAATATGTTATCCTCGCTAGTTACATGTGAGAGAATGAACTGCATAGCTCAATTTGTGCTTACAAAGAACCATTTTGCTACTCACTATCTTGGGTATTACATTAATAGTGGACAGTCTCATAGTGCATTCTTTTTCATTGTTAATTAAAAGTAGGAAATAGTACCATGGTACTTTATTTGAATTGCCAAAAATCAGCCATTAAAATGTTAAAATAACTGTGATGTTTCCTCTGCGTTTTCCAAAAAGGTGACAAAGAGGTGGTGTAAAAAATTATTACTATACTTTTTCACAAGAATATTATTTAACGAATTACATTCATTCTCACCAAAGTAATGTTGCATATAAGCTTCTAAGACAGATCCTACATCTTTTCTTACTTGCTCTTGGTTGCTGTATTTATAGAAGTTAACCATGCTTCCATCTTGGTCCAATTCATCCTGCAGCAACCCCTTTCCGGGTGTAAAGAAATGAAATATTCTATGACACTCCGTGTAAACAATCCTATTTGGGACTATGAAGTAGTCCGGGCTACAGTGGTAAACTACGTTCAATGAGCACAACTTTGGTTTACCTTGGATAACTTGGCTTGAAATGTAAAAGGTAATTAAATTGGCACCAGTCAGTGGAAGGCTCTGATTAACGTTAGAAAGGCACAGTAAAGGTGCTACAAAATTAGTGTTGAATAGGATCATCACAACGTATTCCTGCATCACCTGCAATGTACTTGGATCTCCATAGTCACCAATCACCCACATCAAAAGGACACACAGCCCTTCTTACATAATCAAACCAAATACTACACTAAAACACAATATGCCAGAAGAAAACACTAACAACAGTAAACCACTACCTGACACAATAGAAATACCTACCCCAAACAAAACACAATTACACAGGAACACAATTCCTACATCCATCAACTATATTGTTTGCTCTTTATCTTAGCGATCTTCTCAACATTCTTTACCTCAAAAACAATTACCTTAATTGGAGTAAATTACAGTACATAGGGTAAACGATTGGTTTCAATTTTGGGTGAAATAAAACGTTTGAGTTAGGGTAAAATTGAGAATAACGTTAAGGAAAAGCAGGTCAAACGTCAAAAAGACAATGTTGAACTCTTGAAAGTTGATATAGGAAATCTTTACTTTTACTGCTTGTCAAATTCACTACAGGAGATGCAGAAGCACTATTATTATTTCAGAGAAAACTTGCTAACAAACTAGTATTGCAGAAACAAGCAACTGCTGTAAGGAACTCTTGCAAATTTTCTAAATCCTCCTTGAATTCTTTCACGAAAGTGTGATGACCTAATGTTCTACAGCTCGGTAAACAGCAACACAGATAAGCTTATATCAAACATTGCAGATACCTGAAGCCTGCAACAGCAGTTATAAGCCTGAATTATTGAGACATTACTCTCAAACATAATCCATGCTCATCCTTGTGAGCGACCAAGCACGAATGATATCCTGCTTGTGTTCACACCTGTATGAAGTTCAGAGTTGCCAAAAAACAAAACATAAGAACACCTTTTATTCTTTCTCAGACGTGTAAAATAGCACAGTTACTTATTTGTCATTTTACCTCCAATCTCAATCCACATCAATGCCTCAGTCTGAGAGTGGGGGTCTCTGAAAATCACAAATTTGCCATCATTACACCATCCTAAAGAAATTTGACATGGATCTTGATCCACTTTTCTTTTAAACCTTGCTGGAATAAAGTTACTAAGGAATCATTCTATTTCTTTTGCATTCAAAGTGTCAGCCTTAATTTAATCATCCCTATGCAACAGTCACCCATAGTCCATGCTGCAATAATGTGCCACCTTGACTACTGCAATAGAGAATCCCCACAAAATCTCTCAAGAATCCAAAGCTTAAAACTTTGCAATGAACCTACCTTTTTAGGTTTAACCTACAGACAGGTTTAGCGAGAGCTCATGTTGTTACACTACACACCACACAGACAATACAAAAAAGCACACACACATACATATACAAAAAGATAAAGCAAGTGGCTTTTGGACCGCCCCTTTCAGTCCCTGCTTCCAGTCATTTCACTGGCTTTAGACGGTTGGTAAAATAGCTGCCTATCAGTGTTTGTATCGGCCCATACCATTTAGTGGAACTGAATATTTTAAAGGAATAGTTCACAAATGCAATGATTTAGTTCCTCTACATATTATTTTCACCTTTTTTTAAAGGGCCCCCACCAGCTGCCCATTGACTTGGTGCTAGCCCAATGCACTGCATTCCATTCCCCAGCCCATCCTACTCTGGCGCTTCCCCACACTGCATTCATTTTAGATTTTTTTGTTGAGGGCACAATAGCTGCAAAGTGCTACCAGGCCATTAATTTCACTTTAAAGCACACCTGTGCCCTTTATTTTTCATTATTAATTTACTGTCCCAACATGACCATCTGCCATGTTGTAATGGTAAAGTAAACAAGCATTTGCAATGCAATAGGTCTCGCATTTACGAGAGTTTGAGCTATTGGCATTGTAAATGACAATGCCTTTTATTTATGTGTTGTTTTTAAAACAGATAAATTAAAGGCATTTGCGCCATATTTCGCATACATGTGAATGAATTTCACGTTTCTCCCAAGGTAAATTTCACTAAGTTTGATCTGCCAAAATGTATCAAGGGAAAGTTGCAGGGCGAGGTGTTAGCCACGAAACTTGACATTCCAATCACTGCACAAACAGGAATTTGCCACCCACTCGGTACCAGGCCCTACATGTTTTGTTCTCTCATGCTCCAATTATTTCAAGTTGAACTTATACAATTTAGCAAACCACACCGTACCCCAGATGACCAAATCCTCCCCTTCAGTGTGCAAACTCCACACACAATCCTCCATGCTTCCCGATGCAATTGCTTAACCCGTTCAGCCACAAAGTATGCACGGGCCGGCAGTGCCCAAGAGAGGAGTAGATACAGCAATCCTAAATCATGCACACGAAGTACATGGATAACAGCGAGTGGTGCCCTTTCCTTTAGCATGCCCTGTAATATTTCAAGAAACAATTTGGGACACACAAGATTATCTGTAAAACTACAGCAGTCTGCTAAACATACTTTTATGTTCCTGTTCAGAATTTAATTTGAACTTCAAAACAAAGGAAGGGGAAAATAAGTGTATGTGCAATTTAATTTTATATGTGAAGGAATGAGCCGTGTCACATACTTGCATAGTGCCGCCCTATATTGTACAAAATTTGTCTTAAGAGAGAAAAGGAAAGCATGTGAATGGCGAGTCAACGCTCAGCTGCCATGGCCGGTTGCAAACAGAGCTGTGCAACTGAGCTCCTACTGCCTCTTTTAGTACTGCGACCACCTCACCTGCCAGCGGAAGATGACTGCGGGCTCGAAAGCTGTACACCGCCCATGCCCACTCTCAACTAAGACATACCACAAAGACAATCAGAATAGGCGATCATGCCGCGAGGCCACAGTAAACATGAACAGCACATCTTAAGTCCCCACCCACATGTACACAAGGGTGCCACTGAGCGGACCTACGTAGAACTGGCATCACTACAAAGAGCCGCATATGTGCAAGTAAACATGCCCCATTCCCCGGAAAGTAGCCTGTTGCGTGCACATGCGAACACAGACCAAGTCGTAGAATTGTAAGACAAAGGGATGGCTACCCTCAGTATCAAAGTCGGCAGCTCTGGCCCGTGGCGCCAAAAAGCGCTTTGGCGCCTCGTCAGGGGTATTAAGCGCAATATAAATGAAGTTTTAATTACATCCTGACCTCCAAATGTAATCTTTCCAGCATGCCGAGGCTAAAGTATATTTTCTGCAAAAACCTTAACTCTGCAATAGCACCATCCGTCACTGCTTTTGATGTAACTTCAAAGAGACTCATTTTTCAGTTTTCTATAATGCAAACTTGGAGCGGTTAACATGAGCACCAGTTAAATCACACATGGACATATTCATTTGTTGAATCACAGGCTATTGAGCACAACGTCAGGCTAGAACCTGCTTTCTCAGCTCAAAAGTGCGCAGCCCAAGCCTTACCACACAGCCTCGGGCAACTTTATGTGGTACGAACTCGACGGAGAAAGGTTACATTGTGAAGGAACGTAATCAATTTGTTCTAAATAGGCAATGAGAGATTAAGGCTACATGATAAAGATACCACCATAGTCCCCGAACTGAAAAATATTAGACCGAAAGCTCAATTATCTAACGAAACTCAAAGATGAGACTGTACTCTTTTCAAGCCAATGCCACTGCATTTTGGGCCTCGCAGTTTTACATTCATGGTTACAAGCCTACGCATGCAACGTGCCATTAGCAAAATAACCCAAACGAATTGAACAGATATCACCTTTACGTGGCTACACAATGGTAGTTCACAACGCGCACGCCTCTTACAGTACACCATGCTGAGATAAGAAAGGCACTGCAGGGTTTGCCTACCCTGCCTGCTCCGAGTGGAATTCCTTTCTGAAACAAGTAGTCCCCAAAGAACACACAATATGTGTGTGTGTAAGGAAACTGTAATTTACCGGTGCTCCTCGCCGTAAAACCGGAAATGATGTTTTTGAGCACTAACGAATAAGGAGCAACGAAATACAAGCGACGCAAGAATGAACAAATTACAAGCAGCAGGCGGGATTACACTCAGTACGAGTGATTCCAAAAGGTCTTGCAGACAGCGCATGCGCGCTGATGCTGGACCTAAAAATGGTCGCCAGAGCATTGTGACTCATGGTGACACATGCTTGGAGAAGCATAGATGTGCCTGCACACATCTGCACACATGGTGGCCATTGTGGAATTTACAACTTTGCTGCTGTGTGCCCACATGCGCTCACATTAATTTTCCATCAGAAGTACATGAAACATCAATAACAATGAGCATTGGCAAAGCCTATAGGTTGGTCTTTGCAGTCTATGAACAAGACCAATTAGATTTCCCAATGTGTTCTAGTTATAGCACTCCAATCACAACACAGAAGAACAAAAATCACTACAGTGGTGCTGCATCAAGGTATTAATTGGCTTTCACGCCTTCCTTCCCGGCTCACAAGGAAACTGACGACATATTTTTAGCTGTATGTACAGATATCAGTAATGTATAATGAGCACAGCAAGCATTTGTCCTCAACTCCTCAATGCACCAGAGGGTGCATTCCTTCTGTCTTCTTAAGGCGCTGTTCTGACTACGTAAATAGGGTAGCAATATTCCCCAGCTTCTTTAATCATAACCTTTAAGAGAAAATATTAACATGAAAGCAAAAGGTCATTTTTAATCACTTTGGTGTCCCACTAACTCTATTATTTTGAGAATTTTTGTGGCAATTTTCCAAATCTCTTGTGTTTTCATGAACATCATTTGCTAAAAGACTGCTTAACAAGAACTCCAATTCAATATTGTGAGAGCCCCTGTACTAAGAGGAATTTCTCAATACAGATGGGGAGAGGATCTGAAAATGAAGCATGCCACTCTTGGGTGAATGAGGGCCCAGCAGCCGTTTAAAGAACATTTTCAACAGTTCCATAATCTCAGGTGGGAACACATTCTTATTTTTGCCTCTATGTGGAAAAAACATCTCAAAATGTCCATAATTGGGTTCCATCCAACATCATTCATTTAGAGTAAGGTGAATCATGTTGCCTAAGTCTCACCATACATACTCCTCAAACTGCCTTCATTTCCCTTACTAGCTCAAACATAATAATTCTTCAGAATGAGGTTACACATAAGATCCCCATCCTTTCTCCTGGACTGTATAGTCCCACAACATCACACCCCCACCTTTACAATTGTAACCTAGATGAACATCAAGACATTTTAAAATAATTGACCAACACTGGGGGATACCTTTGCTTTTTCGGTCAGAACTTAAACAGACCCATGATAACCACTACAAAGATTTAAAAAAGGCATTTCACTGGCTTCATAGGTGATGGATGTATTTTGCCTCTCTTATCCCACACTGGCTTACTGACCGATCCACAGAACTGTTTATACCCAGCCACCCATGCACTCTCTAACCAGTCTTTTTGTGAAATCTTCCTTTTTATTTCGAACGCTGAATGAACATTCTCCTTTTTAACCTACAATGACACAGAAAAGAAACCCGGCAACTGCCTCCCCATATGCTACTACAGTGATACCCTCATGATCAGCATTACAGTCAAGTTCAACGCTCTAGCTTCAATTGAACACTACAGCGACAGAACTACTGTTTGCGGGTTGCCTTCACTCACGCGCTCTTACACTAGCGCATATTATTGGTTTCGCTATTGCTTTTTGTCAAGGGGTCGCAAGACCTACGACTATACTTCTCCTGCGTTAATTCAACGTTTACTCAATTCAGCCCTCCCCCCCTCCTTTTCCCCACACCCACCCCTTGCCTCTGACACGGACCTTCGCGGCAGAGACAGTGAACCTTGGTCGCTGACTTTATGGACCATTAGTTACCTTTACTTTGAGGTTGGTTTCAATCACTGCTCTCACTAGACTGCACCTTACGTATTGAACAGACACGTCCCTTCTCCTAACTATTACTTTCCATTGCTCAGGGAACTTCTTTATATTCTACGTCCTGACACGGACCAGAAATTCTGCGGATCTCACATTATTATCCTGGCGAGAGTACAGCGCCCTTTGATTGGTAAGCGTACTATGACATACTATAGGTACATTCCTTCACAAAGGATCTAGTGGTGTATCTCCAAGCACTTTGACAGTTTCTGTCAGACTTCTTTTAAACCCACCCTACCTCACTTTCACTTAGACCAGCCGACTGGTGTGGCTTGTGTCTCACTCTTTGGGTATGATAAATGGCTCTGAACTATACTGACACTACCAATCCACATGGTTTGATTCCCCTTCCTTTCAGTGTGGTTTCACACACCAGCTGTTACACAGCTTTGTCTTCACCGCTCACTATCACTTAAATTCCCTTCCCTCGTTGACACACTTCCCGCCTTTGTTTCCTCATTTCCTATGCTCTTCTACCACGAGCACTTGGGATAAATTGTCACTGTTATATGCACACAACAATGCATCAACGGTTGAAATCTAAATATGTATATATGATATTACAGCCCTGAAGAAGCCCATGTTTGGGCAAAACGCGTTGGCTGTGCATCTATGAAAACCCAGCACTTCTGTAATAAAGACACACCAAGGCTACAAACAGCAACGTGGACTCTTTTTTTCATAACATAGACCTTGTAATTTACTGTATATACATGTTGCCTCTCATACCCCTTGTATGGAAGCCTCCCCATATGCCTTCAACTCTGCACCCATTAATTTGACAGGTGGCTGGCCTTCATGCACAAACCACATCACCTCCTTTAAAATGCTATTAACAACATGGCATATATCTAGAAACATGTTCTACTACTAAGCTGTACTTATGGAGCACTGAACCCAATCACGCTATCCTGACTCTCTAATGTGAACTAATGGTATATGATCAGAATAACCCCTAAACATCACTCCCTAGCAATAACATCTGCAATACCACACCACCTAGATGACTGCAGCAATCCACGCTCAATAACTGAATATCTTTGTTCTCTGTCCTATAACACACTTAATACAAACGCCACATCCTATAATAATTTACCACACTCTTGAGACAATAATACTGTTCACAAACCATATCCTCTATTGCTCAAAACCACACATTTTCTGTTGATATAAAAGGGTTTAATGCATGTAGTGTTGGTAGGGCTTGCAGGTGCCTCACATCAATGCAATTTCAGGAATGTTAAATGGTTTTTAGACCCTGGATTTAAGTTGAATTTCACTTTCTGATCAGTGCAAGATGGCTTATATGTTTAAAGTAGATATTCAACATCTTTTCTCTATTGACTGTTATGAAGTTCACATTTGCCTTTTTCACAAATCAGACCTTTAAGTTGTTGACCTCACCGACAAACAATGAAAACCTTAATCCATTTTTAAATTCCATCAGTCAGAAAAAAGTTAGCTTTAGATTTTTTTGAATTGTATATTAATATGTAGTAGTGTAGACGAAGATTTCAATATGTTTTCAATATCTTTTACTTTTTAACATGCCATTTACAACATTTCTAGGTCAACGACCTTAACAGGCCTGCTTTGGGATAGCAGTGTGTGGTATAGTGCCTGTCTATGGGCCTTCTTTTAGAGTATGAGGACAGGGTATTCTGTCACAAATGTGATGGCTATCCCAAATGCTGTATTATGAGTGCATTACATCCTATGGCACTTATAATAAGGTGGAAGAGATATCCATCACCACAAAGCTCTAAATCAGGCCCTCCGTCTCTTACACTTCCTCCTTATTTTTGTCCAAAGTGCTTATAAGGGACAGAACAACAGACACTGTTGTTTTTTTATAGAATAAGTAAATAGAGACATCTGCCAGCAGAGACAGATGTGGACTGGAAACTGGGGCACTATAAGACTTTTCATTACAATTCTAAGTTTGATTCACTAGTTGGTTTTGCTTTCCTCTACCATTTCTGTTTCTGAAGTAAATCCAAATTCTCTTTTTTTCTGTTGAAATTGTTTACCATCTGAAAATCTTGGAACCTAACAACCCTAATTGATTGTCTCGTTGCCACATTCTCTACACACTGCAATTAAAGCAATCAACCTTGCACCATTTATTGCTTTTGATTCTATAATTGGAATTGAGGTATATTATATGGACATAGAGCTGTGTGCACAGCTGCATGAGGTTCAATAGCAGGCCGATATGATTCATCCAGCTCCTTAACATTTTGCTCTCAATAGGTGTGATAAATTCGATTTTTGTGGAAGCTTTCACAGTTCATTAAAAAGTTAAGTAATTATGTTAGAGCAAGAAAATGGAAAGGGGGTTAGCTGCAATACCACGTCTTTTTATATAAACCGGATATCGACACTGATTAAACAAAATCGATAAGTACTTTTAATGCATAACAACCTTTTATTTGAAGCTATCTCGTGTGGCAGCATTATGCAACCACATGGAAAAATATGTGCATTTTAATCCATAAAGAAATAAATACTACTCATCGAAGTTATGTTTCATTAGAAGAACTGTTATTTATAAGCATTTTCCCAAGTGCTAGGGAGTGCTCAAGAAAAAGTCCACGGGGCATATTATCAAGAACGGCGTTAAAAATTATCGCCGGTTTAGCGGCAGAAAACTGCCGCTAAAGCGGCGATAATGGGCTTGATAATATGCCCTGGAGAATTCCAATAGAAGCCCATGATCACACCAGAACATGGACTTCTATTGGAATTCTCCACGGCATATTATCAAGCCCATTAACGCCGCTTTAGCGGCAGTTTTCTGCCGCTAAACCAGCGATAATTTTAACGCCGTTCTTGATAATATGCCCCCACGTTCTTAACAAATTTAACCTAAAAATTAAATGTTGCTCAAAGTTATTTCAACTTGTATCGCCACTTTATAAGAATAGATACCTCATTGTTACAATCAATACATCGCATAAAACAATCGAATGTGCACTTTCACCAAGTGGATTTGAACATACAAGCAATCAGAATATAGATCAATTCCTGCCAAAGTTTCTGTAGGATTCAAATCCACAGAGCCAGGTCCTATCAAGACGCAGTTGATGCAATCCACACCGTAGTTTTATGCCTAATTGACAAAAAAAACGAAAAGGCACATTTTTCACAATCCTGGGCTACATGTTTTGGTCTTGCACTTTTCATATTTCTGTGAGAGAGGCTGTGTTTAATGTGGTTATGTTTTGATACTCTGTACAGTATATATGTGGTCAGGTCTGCACTAGATGAACTGACAAGCTGGAGAAATCAGTTGTTCGGCTTGAACTGTATCCCACATGGTTGGCCTTATGAAAAATATTTCTTTACTTGTATACATTAGGACCGTATTGTATTCCTTCAGATTTATAGTGCTGCACAAAGTGTGTCAATGGGACTCTATGTAAAGTATTGCGACTAAGAAGAGTGTAGTTCACTATCCATGTAGTGCACTAGTCTTGATAGCGTCAATCCTAAGAAAGACGATTTCCCAGTTATCATTAGCAAGTATTTTTTTAGGTTTTTTGATTTAAAGTATTTCTTAATTTCTAGCTTTTACGATTTTTTTTGTGCCATGTACATGATTACACTTATGTTCTCGCACTTTATAATTGTCTTAGTTTGATGTATTTACAGTAAATAAAACCCTATTTTATGAGAAGCGTGGACTTTTATTTCTATTTAGTGATCGTAGAGATCAGAGAGGACTCTCTAAATGGTTTCAAGTATTAGTCTTATAGGAATAGTTCCACATTTGTAGATAAAAAAGCAAAATTCCTGTCAATGTGCTACACACCTCGTCCTTGCACAAGCTGAAGTCTTTCACCGTGATCAGCCTTTTCTTTTACTAAATGGTGAGTCCATCGTTAAGTTTTTTAGGAGGTACATTCTTCCTTTCAGTAGTCAACTTTTTATTTTTTTATTTGAAAAGCTTTATTGAACAATCAAAGAAAAAGGCATAAATACCAGCAAAACAGAAGCAAATGTTGAAGCAGAATTATAACAGAAGATTTGGCTAGTACAATAAGAAAAGAATAAAAGCTACTTTCTTAAGGTTTTATATGGAAAGGGGAAGGGAAGAAGGGAAGGGAAGGAAAAGGGGGGTGGGGAAAGGGAAAAATACTAACATTTTAACATAAAAGAAGATTGCATATTACATTGCATAACACAACGGAATGTGAGCGAACCATTGAACAATTAATACCATATATCAAGTCATCTTGGATGATAAAGAAAGAGAACAGAGAGAAAGTATTCAAGGGGGTTTAAAATTTTCAGAATTGAGAGAGGAATTAAATTTTAAAACAATCTGATCTAAATAAGTAGTAAGGGGTAACCAAAAAGATCTCTATTAAGTGTTGGTTTACAGGAGGAGGCGAAGGCAACATCAAGTCTATGAAAGTGGCAAAGGCTATTCCACCAATGTTGTGTAGAGAGATTAGAAAGAGTTTTCCAATTGAGGGTAATGTGTTGAAAGGCTAAGGCAAGCATGAGATCAAACAGACCATGATTATGTGAGGGTATAGGTAAAGAGTCAGAGAGACTTCCAGCGAACAGTAGGGGTATAGAGTAAGAGGTAGAAACCTTAAAGATACGAGAGCTATAGGACCAAACGGTCCCCCAAAAACTGGAAACCGAAGGACAGAGGAAAAGAAGATGCATAAGGTTAGCGTCAGAGGAACCACAAGTCCAACAGTTAGAGTCAGAATCAGAAGAAAAACGAGCAATGGAAACAGGGGTAAGGTAAAGTCTATGATAGAGAAAAAACATAGATTGAGTGAGAGAGGCAGAGCGAGAGATTTTTAAAGATCTGGACCAAAGTTAATCCCAGAAGATGATAGTCCATTCGCATCCCAGATCAGACTCCCAGGAAAGTTCTAATTTAGATTTAACTCGATCTGGATTGGGGGCTAAGAAATATTTGTATATAAGAGAAGCTTTGGGTAAAGAAAGGAGAAGTTTAAGAAGAGAGTTTTGGGATTCAGTAAGAGATGAGAGGGGAAGAGAATAGTACACATCAAGAATAATTGCCATGAGAGTGGTAAACTTCTGTAAAAAGGAACGAGGGCAATGGAATAAGGCTTGAAATTGGGGAAAAGAACATGGCGAGAGACCGTTAAAAAGGTGTTTAACCCAAATGATGCCTTTTGATCTCCAAGATTTCAGAAAATGGGTCTGTTGTTAAGGAGAATAAGAGAATTATGCCAAATGGGGGAATCCAAGAAGGCATCACGAGAAAGGGATTAGGTGAAACTAAAGGCTTCAGAAGGGAACAAGTGTGTCTAAACAGGGGAAGGGATATATGAGGAGTTTTGACAGAAAAAGTCATAACTTCCTTGTAAGAAAAGGGTAATAATAAAGTTTGCTCAATGGAGAGCCAAAGGGGAGTAAAGGGAGAATGATCGGATAAGAGCCATTTCGAGGCTTGACGAAGAGAAAAAGATTTATGATAAAGACGAAAATCAGGGAAGTTCACACCACCATTAGACTTTGTCCTACGAAGAAAAGATAGGGCAATTCTAGCTTTCTTATTCTTCCAAAGAAATTTAGAAAGGCAGGAATCAATACGCTTCATGTATATGGCAGGAATGTGAACGGGAAGCATAGAAAGTATATAAATTAAAATAGGGGCAATCATCATTTTAATCGAATCTAACCGACCCCACCAAGAAAGAAAAAGGGGATTCCAAGAAGAAAGTAATTTATCAATACGAGAAAGAACAGTAGTCATGTTTAATTTAATCGAAGAAGCAATTGAATTGGAATACCATATGCCTAAATATTTAATTTTTGAAGCATTCCAGGCAAAACCAGTTGAAGAAAAGGAGTGGGGAAGACAAAATTTTGTGAGGGGAAGAATTTCTGTTTTGTCTGAATTGATTTTATAACCAGAAACCTGTGAAAAGGAGTCAAACTCATGTAATAAAGGGGAAATAGAGGTTTCAGGTGCGGAAATAAATAAAAGGATATCATCCGCATATGCGGAAAGTTTTAGTTGGTGGTCACCATAAGGAAAACCAGAGATAGAATCATTGTTACGAATAGAAGACAGAAAGGGTTCAAGAGCTAGGATGAAAAGAAGAGGGGATAAGGGGCATCCTTGACGAACTCCTCGTTGAAGAGGAAAATAAGATGAGATACAACCATTGACTAATACTGAAGCTCTGGGGGCAGAATATAGTAAAGAAATAAGTGAAATCAACTTGGGACCAAAACCATGCCAACGTAACGAGGCAGATAAGAAAGACCAATCTACTCTATCAAAAGCCTTCTCTGCATCAACTGATATGGCCGCTAGAGAAGTGGAAAGGGAGGGAATTTTATTTAGGACATTAAGGAAAAGCCGAGAGTTATCAGAGGTATGTCTTCCCTTGACAAAACCACACTGTTCTTTCCCAATAAGGTGAGGCATGAGAGGGTCTAAACGTAAAGCAAGCAATTTAGCAAACAATTTATAATCGACATTAACCAAAGATATCGGGCGATAATTCTTACAATATTTAGGATCTCGACCTTCTTTATGTATTAAACAAATTGTTGCCTCCTGAAAGAATACCTTCTGTTTTACCAGCTAAAAAAATGAATGAAAGAGTGTTAAGAGTTTCGGTAATAATAGATCTGAAAAGTGCAAATAAAATTCAACAGAAAAACCATCTGGGCCAGGAGTCTTCCCTTTAGTAAGAGAATTTAAGGCATTGGATAGTTCATTAAGGGATATGTCTGATTCAAGATCGAAAAGATTGGGATGGGATGAAGTAGGAGGAGGAATTTTATCAAGGTACTCCTGAACGCTAGAAGAAGAAGGAGGAGATTCTGGAGTATAAAGATTTTGATAGAAGAGTTTGAATTCATTAAGTATTTCTTGATCTTTGTGTAAAAGGGAGCCATTGGAGGTATAAATATCATCTATGAGGGTACGGTCTTTGCGTGTTTTGAGATAATTTGCCAAAAGCTTCCCTGCCTTATTACGACCACCATAGTAACGAGCGTTACTACGCAGAAGCATGGAGGACGCGTTATCAGTAGTGGTTTTGTTAAAAGCAAGTTTCGCACGGATCAGTTCTGGCAAGACAGAATCCTTCGAAGAAGTATAAAATTTGTGTTCTAAAAGCTTAATATGCGCCAGAGTGGCTTATCGTTGCTGAAGAAAACGTTTCTTTTTTTTTTGAGACAAAGTCTATGATAAAGCCCCTTGCAGTGGCTTTAGAAGAATCCCATATGATATGTAGGGAGGAGTTGGGGGCACAATTAAGATCAAAGAATTCAGTTGCAAAGGAGCGAAAAGAGGAAGAGAAGAGAGGGTCTAAGAGGAGAGAATTGTTAAAACGCCAACGAGAGGATTTGGGATGCGGAGGGAGAAAATCAAGATCTGTTACAATAGGAGCATGATCAGAGATAACAATAGGTTCAATAGAGGAAGAAATTAGATTTTGAGATAAGGGTTGAGAAAGAAAGATATAATCCAAGCGGGAAAGAGAAGCATGGGGAGGAGAGAAAAAGAAAAGTCCAAAGAATCAGGGTGAGAGAGTCTCCAGGAATCAATGAGATGTGCTTGGGAAATAGTGTCGAGAAAATGTTTATGGGTCTTATGAGGAACAAAACGAACTTGAGATTGACGATCGAGAAATGGTTCTAGAACTTGGTTACAGTCGCCTCCTAGTATGAAGAGATCATCTTGGAATTGGACACATT
Organism: Calotriton arnoldi; assembly: GCA_963921515.1. Taxonomy (NCBI): domain Eukaryota; kingdom Metazoa; phylum Chordata; class Amphibia; order Caudata; family Salamandridae; genus Calotriton; species Calotriton arnoldi. The sequence goes on along the minus strand of CAWUFW010006393.1, from coordinate 496,955 downwards.
TTTGTGTGATGAGAGGCCAGAAGGAGCAATCAGGATGTGTAGGACCATAAACATTAAAAACAGTTAAGGAAACATTATTAATTAACAACTTAACTAGTAGCCACCTACCATCTGTATCAGTTTCTTGGGATAAGACTTTACAGTTCAACTTCTTATGACATAAAATTATGACACCATTTTTTTATTAGTAGAAGGAGAGAATAAAACTGTACCTACCCAACCTCTTTTTAATTTTAACGCCTCAGTTTCAGTGAGGTGGGTCTCTTGCAGGAGTGCTAGGTCAGGGTTATAAGAGGCGAGGTGGGAAAGGATTCTCTGTCTCTTATTTGGGTTAATAAAACCTTTCACATGCCAGGAAATAACTCTGAATGCAAAAACATTAAAGACTTATACAGAACCAAATATGAATTAAGAGGAGAATGAAAGAAGAAACAAATATAGAATAGGGAGGGAAGATTAGGGAAGAAAAAAGGGAAGATAGAAGGTAGAGGAGAAACACAAGGAGAGACGGTACATATCCATAAAGGACGACTGAAAAAACATACCTGAGGGGAACGGAACAAGATAAGACTGGGGCAATGGCGACGAACGGAAGATGAGACGCCCGAACCAGGGAGTCCGGACCACACCAGAACAAATAAGAGAGTGCAGACGGACCAAACAACTGTAAAAATGACAAACGGAACCTGTATGAAGATAAAAGGAAATTAAGAGGGCAAAAAATTAATAAAGAATTAATGGAAAAAAAAATATGTCAGACTAAACTGAGAAACACAACAACAGATATGAACTATAGAAATGGCAATTAGAATAATAGTGAAAGAAGAAAATAAAGGAAATAGCAAATCATAAGAATAAATAAGAGGAGGAACAAAACTAATATAACATGAGAAAAGGAGATGAACAACTATAGTGAAAATGAGAAAAGATTCAGAGAATTTACTATAATAAAATAACAACAATCAGGAAGACAAAAGAGGAAGAAATATAAACATAATTGAATCATACATTAATAAAATGACAACAATGAATGTAATAGAAATATGAATATAAACATGTCAACCCGTAGAACAAGTAGGGAAGGCTAAAAGAGAAACAAATATAAACATAATCACAGATGACTCATATATTAATAGTATGGTAACGATGAGAGTCTTGGTAATATGGGTGTGACATGTCAACCAGTAGGAGCACTAGTAGTATCCATGTTGGCCGAAGTATGAGAGTGGATAAACTTCTTGAGTTCTGCGGGATCTTCAAAGGACAGAGTTCGATTTTGAAAAGTCACTTTAAAGATGCAGGGGTGAAAAAGGCCATAGCGAGCACCCATTGAGCGAAGAGGAGGACGAAGATTAAGAAACTCTTTTCGCCTGGCTGCTGTAACATTGGAGACATCTTGAGAGAGAAAGACTCTCTGACCCAACCAAGAAATTTGTCGTTTGGCTTTGGCTGCAGAAAGAACAGAGAGCAGGTCAGTAAATTTCAAGAAGAGAATAATAACTCCCCGGGGTCTGACCGAGGGTGAAGAGAGTGAAGGACGTGGACCAAGTCTATGAGCTCTCTGAATATTCAGCGTTGTTGAAGTAGGCATATCAAGTAGTTTCGGTAGAAAGGAAGAGAAAAAGGTGACAGGATCTTCTCCTTCCAAAGCTTCCGGCAATCCATAGATACATAGGTTATTCCTCCTGTTACGGTTTTCCAAATCCTCAGTGTGTTGTTGAAGTTTGCGAACTTCCTTTTCCAAAGAGGAAAGTCTTTGAGAGTCACCTTGAACCGTCGAGAGTTGTTGTTCCATTACAGAGACTCTGTTCTCCATTGAGGACCACTTTTCTTCCAGAAATTGCATCTTACTGTTCGTTTCTTCCACAAACGGGCACAAGGCGTGAATTTCCTCCAATAACAATTCCAAAGAGATAGTAGGAGATGACTTATCACGAGATGGAGGGTCCTGTTTCAGTCGTTTAGGAGTGGAAGTAGGCGGAGAAGATTTATGTGGCGTCAATTGTGACGCTTGGGAGCGAGCAGAAGGTGCCCCAGCCATGCCTGCAGTGGAGGAAGGAGTAGCAGATGCAGAGGATAAAGTATGCGTAGGTGTCGCTGTGGAGGAGGTTTTAGGGACAAAAACAAACTGTGGTTTGCGTAGCCTGCCCATATGCAAGTGACAATCCAGTAAAAGAGACTTTTGCGTTGGCTAAAAAATGTCACAAGAGAGAATAGTATTCCAAAGCAAACCTGGGCGATGACACCAAATACCTGAGATTACACTGACAATATGGAGTAGGAAGCCAACGATGAAAAAGCGTCACATAACACAAGTTAGTAGCATCAAGTTAGGTAAATAACGTTGAGAGGCATGTCAGTGAGAGAAAGGTTGACATCTGGAAGAAGAAAACACCCAATAACCAAGGCAACTTTATGGGAGAGTGGGTGATTCTATCAGAAGCTGTAACAAGTTATATGTCCAAATATTGGCCGGCAGAGTAGATTGATTAGCAGATACTCTGAGGTAAATGTGATGTCGATAAAGGTTATAGAAAACGAGTTTCATAAAAGAGAGAGACAGCTTACTGAAATACCAAATGCCTTGAGTAGAGAAACATGCTGCAGTTTATTAGCGTATCCGTTGCATATTCGCTGCGTAGAAGAAGGGAGGTTCACTTCTGCTCCATGCGGGATTGACAGAAGACGATATCGCGGCATTCAAAATGGCGGCCATGTGAGGAGAAACTGCGGGTGACGAGAATGACGAGAAGCGCAACGTGCATAATTTTCTGAAGCCCCTCACCCGACTCACGGCATATTCCGATTCGTGGTGCGATGGAGTCCGCTTATGCAGAGTGCAAAGAAACGCACTCGCGGCTCGTTTCGTGTCCCGGTGCGGCGGAGCTAGAAGCTCAGGCGGCCATCTTGCGCGGCGCCGAGACCACGCCCCCCCTTTCAGTAGTCAACTTAAACATTGCAATTGCTATTTACATGACGATTTGAAGTACATTCAGCAATTTAAATATGTATTTGCCTATTAAGTTTTCCCAACATCCTCTATGCTGCAATGCATTGGGGGACTTTGTTTCTAAAGGAAGGAAAAGATTAAAAACACCCTGGTGCAATCCCCGGTGCAATAAACCTTCGACGAAAATGGTGGTTAAGCTTTTTGCTCGGAGTTATAGATTTGAAAATTAAAGGGTAGTAATGTGAGCTAACTTAGTTTGCTCTTATTTTGCCAGAAGTATATTCTATTTTTCATATTATTGCCCGGGAAGTAACCATGAGCCACACGTTTAAAATCAGATGCTAAAAGAGGCATGCAGCTTCTTCAAAAACTCCATGTGAAGTGGACAGCCACCTTTATGTCTGAAAATGTTTGATGACTGTCTATTTATTTTTTATTTTTTTGTATTATTTATTTATTGCGGAGCTGTGCAAAGCACTGTGTTTGCCTTTCTGTTACTTCAGAATATTGACAGAAGAAAGAAAAGAGATACTGATTGGGAGAAGAGATTACAGTTCAATCGGTTGGGAGAGTAACCATGTCCTATATTCTTCGATCGCAAAACCTGCTCTGTGCTAATTTCACTTGAAGGCAAGGATCAATAGGGACATTTTCAAAAGGTTCCTGAACCTTTTGTTTTGAGCTTCGATCTCTGACTGGGGCTAATTGTGATCCAAAGACAAGGACCCTTTGCTCACCCAATGATGTGCCTTAGTTTGTCATCTTGTGAACAGTCGCGGCTCCTGGAGGGAGTGCTGCAGGGTGGTGGGGCGGGGGAGGGGCAGGGTGGGGGGTAGTAAACTCTGGCATACGGCCGAACGGAGTTTAGTACATAAATAAATAAATAAAACGAATTACATTGCGCGCGACGCATCGCCATTTGGCGTTGCAGCGCGCGCAATGTAATTCGTTTTATTTATTTATTTATGTACTAAACTCCGTTCGGCCATATGCCGGAGTTTACTACCCCCCACCCTGCCCCTCCCCCGCCCCGCCCCACTGCCCCGCAGCACTCCCTCCAGGAGCCGTGACTGCTTGTGAAGGATTGTTGATGAAATATGGACAGACATTGAGTGAAAATCTCCGTTTAGTATGCAATGAAAGAGCTGCTTCTGCAGGTACGTATTCCCTTTGCCCTGATATGCTTTGTGGATGGTGCACAGAACTTTAGGGGCAGATTTACAAGAAAGTGCCGCAGCGCGGCACCGCATGCCCGTTGGCTGCGCCACGCTGCGGCACTTTCAGAGCACAGGAATGCGACATATTTACAATGATATGTTGCATTCCTGTGCTCTCCCCTGTGCTGGCGCACAAACAGCTGCCATGCGCCGGCGCAGGCACCCTTGCACCATGGTGCAAGGATGACTGCGTCATGGGGAGATTGTTTTTGTGCAGGAAGGGGTACCTTCCAAACTGATCAGCCCCTTATAAATCCAACTGATTGTGCCGCCCTCTTTATCCCTCACTTCCTCCATAATAGCATCTTTAGTGAAACCTCTTGGCCCCACGGTCTTCTTGGCTAGAAAAACTCTGTATCTGCAGGTATTTAAAAAAAGTATGTCCTATCAACCCCATGGCTAGATTGAATGCCCGCAAATGACATTATTCCCCCAGTATCAAAAAAATCCCTGATCATCCTCACGCTTAGGTCCTCCCAGCATTTCATAACCACATCATGAAAGATTTCCGGAGTGATGGGTTCCCAAAAAGCGGGGTATACAAATGAATTCCCCCGACTCCTATCTTTCACTTCACCGCCACCCACACCCAGGATTCAGCCAGGAGGGTCTTACATCTGACTTTCTTATAGTAACTTGGTTTGCTGCACTTCAAAAGCCTATTTTTAGCCTCGTCTCCTACCAAAAGCTCGTAATTATCCAGTACAATATTCAGGCTCCATTGATCCAAGGGGTTTTCCCTGATGCACACATATACTGGAGGACCACTGCCAAATAATACATTCTACAGTCAGGTACGGCCCACCCTCCTCTTTCCCTAGGCAGGGTCATATATTTCAGGGCCCTCCTGGTCTTCCCGTGCACCAATATAAATCTATTAATCATGTCCTCCATCTGCTTAAACAGGATTTTCCCATTTCCAGAGGTATTGATCTAAGAAAATAAAGGATTTTTGGCAGGAAAATCATTTTGACTACATTGCACCAGCCGACTATTGACCGATGTAAATTATTCATCCTGCCAAAGTCCTGCCTCCCTTTCTGAATGACTGGGGTTAGATTCAAGTTTTATGCTGGGTGAGCGAGTACTCCGAAATCTTCCCAAACAACACGCCTTCTTTTCCAATTTCTTCCAGCGCAAAGTGAGGGAGTGGTTTTATTACGGCTAAGTCATCCGCATACCCCAGAATATTAGTGTGGTACCCTCGAAAACATACAGGTTTAATACCCGGGTTAGCCTCAGCTTTGCGTATCAGGGGGTCGATATAACAGGCGAACAATAACGGGGAGCAGGGAAACCCATGTCCTGTCCCTCTTTTAATCGTGACCTGTTTTGTTTGCTCTCCCATCATTTGTAGACGAGCTTTGGTGCTGTGTACATTGTGCGTATAGCATCAATAAAGCCCCTTCCAATACCAAACCATTCAAGGGAAGCCCACAAATAATCCCAGGAGACCCTATTGAATGCTTTTTCAGCATCTAAAAGTATCAATGCCATAGGGTCTCCTGCGATCAAAGCTGCATCAAATAACGTTATGTCTCTTCTGATATGATCTATGGTTCCTCTGCCAGGAATGAAGCCATGCTGTCTAGGGGAGATAATGTTCCCTATAATAAGACTCAGCCGATTAGCTTATACTTTTGAATATATTTTAGCATCGCTGTTCATCAGCGTTATAGGCCTGTAGGACCCTGGATCGGTTGATGGTTTTCCCTTTTTCAAGAAAACTATAATGCAGGCCCTGGCCCATGACTCAGGGGGGTCTCCCCCTTTTGTACCTCACATAGGATATTAATAAGGTCAGGCCCAAGGGATGTCAGAAAAACTTTATAAAATTCCAGCAGGATCTGGTCGGGTCCTGCAGCCTTGCCTGAGGGTAGGTCGGTAAGTGCCCTATATATTTTTTTCTGTCATGAAAGGAGCTTCTAAATACTAACGATCTTCCAGGGAAAATTTCTCTATATGAATAAAGCTCAAATAGGCCCTAATTGCACTTTCCTCAGAGTCCCCCTCTGAATCATATAGTTTTTTTTATAAAACTACAGAATTCCTCCCGGATACCTGCGGGGCCAGTTACCGATCTCCTCATTTCATTCTTAATCGCTGCGATCTCCCCACGGACTGTTTTCTGTCTTAGACGTAGAGCCAGCATGTGCCCCACTCGCTCATTGTACTCATAGCACTCTTGCTGCCATACAATGTACTTCTCTGCCACTTTTGCAATTGTAACATCACCAATTGCCTCTTTGGCCAAGGCAAGTTTGCCCATTATGTTCCCTATACATGCCCCGGCAGCTACAGCACCAACCCCCTCTTCTATTTCCCTCAATTTTTTTATATAGATTATTCAGCTGTTGGTGCTGTTTTTTTTTACGATGAAGGCTAAAACTCAGTGTCTCCCCCATAACTCTCGCCTCAAAGGCATCCCACACCATGCGTAACCCGGTGCTGCCACTATTACTCGACATAAAATCTACAATCTATTTATTCATCTGGGTGATGTATTCCTGATCGACCAGCAACCCCCTTTCAAATTACTAGTTTTGCTGTGTTTCTTCACCCCCGCCATATTTCTAATTTCTAATACCAAAGGATTATGATATGACATTACACTGGGGTATTTTTCAAAGCTGCAGTTTAATACTATTTCGTGAGCCGAGAAATAGTCCAGGCAGGCAACTGATTTATGCGGGGCCGAGAAGTACGTCCTTCCTAATTCTGGTGCCTTTTAATTTGTCCACACATCTATAAACCCATTATCCTGAATTAAATGAGTAAGAGCTCTATGAACCTTAAGCTTCTGACCAACATATTTTCCTACATTATTACCCCAGAGCCCACCCATCCCGTTGATATTCAAGTCTCCGCACAGTATAATCAGGGTGGGCCAAGAAACCAGCTCAGTATTTAAAAACTCAAAAAGCTCAGGATCATCCCCAGTCGATCCATACACTGAGCAGATAGTAAAAGGGCGTGTGGCGTTGAAAAATTCCACAATACCCCATCGTCCATATTTATCTATTGATTGTCTTTTAAAGTTGGTTTCTTTCTTCTGAGCTAAGATGGCCATCCCTCTTGTTCCCGTTCCGTGCATAGTACAGGCAATATGATTATACCCTAGTTGCTCCAACACCCTTTTGTTAGCCCCCTCAACATGGGTCTCCTGCAGATAGAGTATATCGTCACGTAGGATTTTTAAATCCTCTCCCACCTTGCTCCTTTTACCGTAATCACAGATATTCGCTGAAGCTATTCGCAAATTCGTCATGGTGCGCTTATTGCTTTTTTCAGGACGTGTGTTTCCCCTTCATTTAGTAATCCAGGTCCAGCTACCCAGACCACCACCTCCATTCTGCCATATAATCTCATGAATCTCCTCATACACCAATTATTCTCCCATTTTTCTCCTCCCCTTGTGCCCTGCCCCGCACGGTGCCTCTCCACTCTGCCCCTGCCCTCCCCAACCAGCCCCACCCATCCCCCACCACCCAAACCATGAGGCAAGCATACCAGCAAAGTTCTAGATGATGAAATCTGTGCTCGCACCCCCTCACTGATCGAAGCCCCGGAACTACCAGTCAATTGTGCAGCACACCCCCACCTTTGGACACAACCTTTGTCACATCTCATCCAGCAAGGAACCCCCAATATGCCCCCTCACTTTACTAATCAAGGGCCTATTTTAATACCTAGTCTTGTCCAATCTCTATTTCGGGATTCCGTCCATATATTCCTTCGCCTTTATCTCTGGGGTAAAGACTCTCACTTTATTGTTACATATTATTTTTAGGCAGACTGGATTCAGTAAGTAGGCTTCTGCGCCAAGTGCTTGGCAGGATTGACTCAGCTAGCTTAGCCTCCATTGCTTTTCCACCGTTACAGGGCAGAAATCAGGCCGTGTAAAGAAGGATAGCCCCTCGTAGGACCGCTTGGCATCAGGGCAGGCTTTAGAGAACACTGCTTCACGGAGGAAGAAATTCCCGAAATAAATAATTATAGCTCTTGGTTGCTTGAATTCACCAGGCTGTGACTGTACTGACCTTTCCAGTGTGAATGGATAGCAATGTACACGCTGATTTTCCAGTTCCCAGTTCCACTGCTGGAGCTCAGGGAAAGCCCCCTTCATCAGATTCAGCATGAAAGCTTGAATATTGCTCCCTTCAGCCCCTTCTTTGATGCCTTAGATTCACAGGTTGTTGCACCGTAGCCTATTTTCGTAATCTTCCAGTTTCCATTGTATATGCATTCTTTGTGATCCTTGAGCTTCTGTCTAGTTTTGGCTTCTAGCGACATCGTTCTCCAGAACAGCCATCTGTTCTTCAGCTGCCAGTAATCTCTCACTGATTTCTGTGTAGGCTTTAGCCACTTTGTGACTGCCCCTTGCAGCTTTTTTGTAGCCAGGTGTTTTTTTTTGCCATCCATGGATTCATAGATCATTTTCAGGGATGGGTCCTCAGGACCCTGTCGCCATGTGCAGACTTAGCTTCCACGGTAGGATCCACATAAATTTTCTGAGTGGCTGAATAGTCCCATTTTAAAGCTTTCCCGGGTAAGTGTCTTTTCAATCCGTCCATAGAGTGCCCTTGAAGTAGGCCTTCTTTGCTTCCTCTGGAGTGTTTTTTTCTTTTGACGACCATGCCGGGCCGTCGTACTGGCTACTTGGGCTAGAGCTGGATGTCAGCAAAATACTCCCACCCTCAGACTCAACAGAGCTGGTACTAGAGCCACCAGACTTCTGGAGCCCAAAGCCCCCTCAATTAGTGTTTTTATTTTGGGATTGGTCCGTAAAGGAGATGGAGGTCCCGGTGCAACCTGCCTAGAATTTGTACTGTTGGCCACCTGCCCTCCTTCTTCTGATATGAACCAGTCTGTATCACTGTTAAACCAAATGCAGAATTTCTGAGAATCCCACAGTAGAATTTGACCCCAGATACTATTGCTGGTATTACTCCTGTGATCTACTCAATGATTGAGCAAGGGATCCTAAAGGAGATAGTGGGGAGCCCATGTAACTATCCCATTACGGGCTTGCAGAAGTCGAAAGGCAAGTACCGTACAGTGCGTGCAGGATTTACGGAAAGTGAATGCTATTGTTGTGCCTTGTTGTCCTGCGGTACTGAATCCAGCTGTGATACTTTTTCAGATTCCATGCAAGGCCAAAAGGTTTTCAGTCATTGATTTGTGCCAGGCCTTTTTCTTTGTTCCATTTCATGAGGATAGCAAGTTCCTTTTTGCTTTCTGTTTGAGCAATCATGTTTTGGCATGGTGCCGAGTCCCACAAGGGTAGACAGAAAGCCCCTTAATATTCAATCAGATTCTCTAAAAGAATCTTGAGACTCCCGTAATGGCAAATCATTCAGTGTTAGTACAATACATCAATGACCAGCTGGTGGCGTCAAATACCAAGGAAGCCTGTAAAACTGATACTGTTGCCCTTCTAAATCATCTGGCTGAAAATGAGAATAAAGGGGCCGATCACGATGGCGGGCGGATCGGCACCGCCGTGCCAGCGGTGGCTTCCGCCGGCCTGGCGGGTGCTGTTTTGCCAACCACGGTCGCGAAACACTGCCCGCCATATTACGATGGGCAGACATAGGCCAAATGACTACCGCCGCGGTGTTTCCAGTTCCGCCAGTAGTTTGGTTCCGCGACGAGGGCGGACGTAGCCAATAGCGGGCGACCGCCGTGCGGAATGACATGTAGACTGCCGTCCGAATCACAATGCCTCAAATAGGCAATAGGACCGCAACGGAGAAACCACCCATTGAAACACGGCGGAAGCAATACTGCGGAGGAAAAAGGCAATAACACACAACTCCACGCGTTCGCTACCACAATGGATCCTGCACTACAAGCCCTACTGCTGCTGTTCCTGATCCGCGATCAACAAAGACGCCGCCGACAACACCGCAGGTACGTCAAGGCCACACCTCTGCATCGGGGTCACCCATCAACAATGTCATCACCGCATCCTCCCGGTCACGTCACCGCAGCGGTGAAGACGCGGGAAAAGTTCCGCACAATCCAGTAGGCAGGTCCAGCGGCACGCATGGGCAGTCCCAGGGACGTGTAAGTATTGTGTTGGCCCTGGCCCAAATGCACATTGTGTGCCTCTGTTGGTAGCAACTGTCATTACCTGATCCCATCACAGCTCCTACCATCCCACCCTGTACAACAGCAAAATGTGTGCCCATCTGACATTCAGGGATAGTGATGTATGTGAACAAGTCCATAGGTGTATTGTGGCAAAACCACACCTGCAAGGTGATGCCAAATAGGTGCTTGTGGCGTGACACCCCATCCCTGCCACTGCCAAGATGAGTATCATGGGGCAAACCACACCTGCAAAGTAATGCCAAAAAGGTGCTTGTGGTGTGACACCCCCTCCCTGCCACTGCCAAGATGAGTATTAGGGTGCAAACCCCACCTGCAAAGTAATGCCAAAAAGGTGCATGTGGTGTGACACCCCCTCCCTGCCACTGCCAAGATGAGTATGAGGGTGCAAAACAACACCTGCAAGGTGATGCCAAAAGGTGCTTGTGGTGTGACACCCCTCCCTGCCACTGCCAAGATGAGTATGAGGGTGCAAAACAACACCTGCAAGATGATGCCAAAAGGTGCTTGTGGTGTGACACCCCTCCCTGCCACTGCCAAGATGAGTATGAGGGTGCTAAACAACACCTGCAAGGTGATGCCAAAAAGGTGCTTGTGGTGTGACGCCCCCTCCCTGCCACTGCCAAGATGAGCATGAGGGTGCAAAACAACACCTGCAAGGTGATGCCAAAAAGGTGCTTGTGGTGTGACACCCCCTCCCTGCCACTGCCAAGATGAGTATGAAGGTGCAAAACAACACCTGCAAGGTGATGCCAAAAAGGTGCTTGTGGTGTGACACCCACTCCCTGCCACTGCCAAGATGAGTATCATGGGGCAAACCCCACCTGCAAAGTAATGCCAAAAAGGTGCATGTGGTGTGACACCCCCTCCCTGCCACTGCCAAGATGAGTATGAGGGTGCAAAACAACACCTGCAAGGTGATGCCAAAAAGGTGCTTGTGGTGTGACACCCCCTCCCTGCCACTGCCAAGATGAGTATGAGGGGGCAAACCCCACATGGAACATACACGTTTGTATTTAGCATGTACAGGGCCACATACACCTCAACACCACTGACAAGGACAGGCCAAGCACACTGTGTGACCACTCAACTGCACACATCCAAATATACCCATGTGAGAACGAAGACAGGCCTTCACAACATTACCACACACACACTGCTGTGCACACATCCAAACATATCACACAGACAACACCAACCTGGACACCCCGCAAGTTAGACTGTGTGTAGAATTCACCTCTGTTGTGGTATAGCCCCCTAACATGACATGTGTACAATCATGTGGTGGCACATGGAGGCGGAGAGACGCTGCTGTGAGACACAGTGGGTGAGGGTGAATGTTGACGGCTGACTCTACACTTCTTGGGTATCCGATATTGCAGAAGTGTCTTGGGAGTAGTGGGAAGTGTGGTTAGCACAACAGAGTCCCTCTCCACCAAAGGTGTGACAGGTGCATGTGGCCCAAAGCAAAACCAAAGGGGATGATGGACGGAGTGTTGAACATTGCAAGCACTCCCCCCCAGTCAACTGATCTGGGTTTAATCCATCATCATTCTTTAGCTCACTCCACCACCCCAGTTCAGACATGGCCATATGCAAATCAGTCTGACCCTGTGCCTCATGGGAACAGTCCAGCCCGAACTGCCAAGCCATGTCTTCCCTGGACCGGAAAAAAGCATCCTGGGACCGGTTTCTGGCTAACAGCCGTCATCAGCCAGGCTAGCTTGAATCCAGTGGCAAAGTGAGCAAGGGACCCACGTCTGGGCATACCCTGCCAACTTAGGGCGAACAAAGCAAAACCAAAGGGGATGATGGACGGAGTGTTGAACATTGCAAGCACTCACCCCCAGTCAACTGATCTGGGTTTAATCCATCATCATTCTTTAGCTCACTCCGCCACCCCAGTTCAGACATGGCCATATGCAAATCAGTCTGACCCTGTGCCTCATGGGAACAGTCCAGCCCGAACTGCCAAGCCATGTCTTCCCTGGACCGGAAACAAGCATCCTGGGACCGGTTTCTGGCTAACAGCCGTCATCAGCCAGGCTAGCTTGAATCCAGTGGCAAAGTGAACAAGGGACCCACGTCTGGGCATACCCTGCCAACTTAGGGCGAACAAAAGCAAAACCAAAGGGGATGATGGACGGAGTGTTGAACATTGCAAGCACTCACCCCCAGTCAACTGATCTGGGTTTAATCCATCATCATTCTTTAGCTCACTCCGCCACCCCAGTTCAGACATGGCCATATGCAAATCAGTCTGACCCTGTGCCTCATGGGAACAGTCCAGCCCGAACTGCCAAGCCATGTCTTCCCTGGACCGGAAACAAGCATCCTGGGACCGGTTTCTGGCTAACAGCCGTCATCAGCCAGGCTAGCTTGAATCCAGTGGCAAAGTGAGCAAGGGACCCACGTCTGGGCATACCCTGCCAACTTAGGGCGAACAAAGCAAAACCAAAGGGGATGATGGACGGAGTGTTGAACATTGCAAGCACTCACCCCCAGTCAACTGATCTGGGTTTAATCCATCATCATTCTTTAGCTCACTCCACCACCCCAGTTCAGACATGGCCATATGCAAATCAGTCTGACCCTGTGCCTCATGGGAACAGTCCAGCCCGAACTGCCAAGCCATGTCTTCCCTGGACCGGAAACAAGCATCCTGGGACCGGTTTCTGGCTAACAGCCGTCATCAGCCAGGCTAGCTTGAATCCAGTGGCAAAGTGAGCAAGGGACCCACGTCTGGGCATACCCTGCCAACTTAGCGCGAACAAAGCAAAACCAAAGGAGATGATGGACGGAGTGTTGAACATTGCAAGCACTCACCCCCAGTCAACTGATCTGGGTTTAATCCATCATCATTCTTTAGCTCACTCCGCCACCCCAGTTCAGACATGGCCATATGCAAATCAGTCTGACCCTGTGCCTCATGGGAACAGTCCAGCCCGAACTGCCAAGCCATGTCTTCCCTGGATCGGAAACAAGCATCCTGGGACCGGTTTCTGGCTAACAGCCGTCATCAGCCAGGCTAGCTTGAATCCAGTGGCAAAGTGAGCAAGGGACCCACGTCTGGGCATACCCTGCCAACTTAGGGCGAACAAAGCAAAACCAAAGGGGATGATGGACGGAGTGTTGAACATTGCAAGCACTCACCCCCAGTCAACTGATCTGGGTTTAATCCATCATCATTCTTTAGCTCACTCCGCCACCCCAGTTCAGACATGGCCATATGCAAATCAGTCTGACCCTGTGCCTCATGGGAACAGTCCAGCCCGAACTGCCAAGCCATGTCTTCCCTGGACCGGAAACAAGCATCCTGGGACCGGTTTCTGGCTAACAGCCGTCATCAGCCAGGCTAGCTTGAATCCAGTGGCAAAGTGAGCAAGGGACCCACATCTGGGCATACCCTGCCAACTTAGGGCGAACAAAGCAAAACCAGAGGGGATGATGGAGGGAGTGTTGAACATTGCAAGCACTCACCCCCAGTCAACTGATCTGGGTTTAATCCATCATCATTCTTTAGCTCACTCCGCCACCCCAGTTCAGACATGGCCATATGCAAATCAGTCTGACCCTGTGCCTCATGGGAACAGTCCAGCCCGAACTGCCAAGCCATGTCTTCCCTGGACCGGAAACAAGCATCCTGGGACCGGTTTCTGGCTAACAGCCATCATCAGCCAGGCTAGCTTGAATCCAGTGGCAAAGTGAGCAAGGGACCCACGTCTGGGCATACCCTGCCAACTTAGGGCGAACAAAGCAAAACCATGCATGTGGCCCTCCTTGTGGGGATTTGCTGGATATGGACTTAGCGTTGCTTTTTGCTTGCCTTTTGCCCTCCATCCCCTGTGTTCCTGGTGAACCACTCACATTGCTCTCCTGAACACGCTTCACAGGGCTGTGGGTGGGAGTAGAGGTCCTGGGTGAAGCAGTCTTAGGTTGCTTTGTGGGCTTTCCCTTCAGCGGCACCAGCACCACAGCAGGCATGCCAACTGTTTGTCTGTCACTTGGAGCAGTTGTGTGGATGGGAGTCTCTTGTGATGGGTGCAATCTTGTCGACCGTGAGCTAGAGGCCTGCTTCTTTGCCTGATGCCCCTGAGTGTCATGTGAAGGGCTTTTATCTTTGCGTCCCTGTGTGCCTGTGTCACTTTTTGGGGATGGTGTCTGTGGTCTGGCAGGCTTGGAGCACTGCTGTCGTGTGCTGCGTGTCGACGACTCGGGGCCTGAGGGCTCAGTTGGGTGGTCACTCTGCTCAGGGGTTGCCACTGGCAGGGTGGTTGGTGAAGGCATAGGGGCTGGACTTGGATGCTGTGATAGCTGAATGGCTGCCGTCACGGTGGAGGACAAACCCTGGACAGTCCTGTGTAGCCCACCCACGTCCGAATGAATGCCCTCCATAAATGCCAGAACCTGCCCCAACTTCTTGTCCTGATCCTGGAAAGGATTTAGGAGAGCTGTCTGACCCACACACAGCTGGCGCAAGAGTTCTACCGCCTCAACACTGAGGGCACCAGGGGAGACAGGGGCAGGGGCAGCGGTGCCTGGGGTGAAGGTGACTCTACCCTTAACAGCCCTGCGGGCACGGACAGCACTAGTGGTTGTAGCCGGGATGGTGGGCACTGGCCGATGTGTGGTGGAGGAAGAGGCAGCATTGTCACTCCCTGTGACCACCATTGTCGCTGACTCCCCACTGGAGTCCGATGATGTTGAGGTAGTGCTTTCTGCGCGTGAGTCCTCAAGGACACTCCTGTCCCCCTCCGAGGCGCTGGTCACCTCAGTGTCAGTGATCTCATGGCTATCATGCGTGCCACATGCTTCAGCACTGGTGTCCGTATCATGGCCTTCCGTGCACTCGGTAGATGCTGCAATGGACAGAGACATAGGTTCAGTGCAGTGCCATACACACAAACATCAAATGCAAGCACAGAACTAGACTACATAATGACAACCCCAAGTTGCCCAACACCCTGTGCAGTCTGCATGTGCAACAATCATGCTGAACACAGAAGATGCAATGAAATATGCATCGTTTACATCAATGAGCCATGTGAGGTTCACACTGGCAAATAGCAGGTCCCTGCCGCCTTGTAAACTAACATAAACATCTCTGCACGCATACCCATGTGCCTGTATGTGAGAGAGGCCTACATCTCAGCATGTTGCCTCTGTCACATATGGAGTCACTGTAAGGGGACAACACAGATACAGATTCTAATTTGTACGTAAGAATGTCCATGAGCTACTGATGTGTAACAAGTTGAGCAATTCATCATGCAAACTGTTGCACGTTGGTGTCAGATGTCGACTTCACACCATTTACAAGTCCTGCGCTGCACACATCGTTAAATGCACACTGACATGATGCACACTGCTGTACACTGCCTGGTGATGTCCATGACACCCAGAATGCAGAAGATGTCATAAGACGACATCTCATCATGCAATGTCAAGGGCCATTGTATGAAACACATGATCAAGTCCAGCTATGGGAAAATACATGACACCTGCACTGAAGACATAAGCCACTGAGAAGTAGTCCCTAAAATTCACACATCAGCAAGATCAGCAATGGCTCCTGGTCGCCATTCATGCAGTCACTCACACCCAAAGTCAGCCTATGCAGAATACTCACCACTAATTCCCTGCTGATGGTCCCTCAAACGTTCATACAGCTCTGGCTGTGTCACAGACAAGATGCGGGACATTAGTGGAGTCATGGTTCGGCGCGCCAACCTGCCACTGCGAGGGACCAGCTCCACCGTCATCTCTGCCACGGTCCTGCTCAGACGGGGGATGTCGTCCCACCTCTTGTGGCAGTGTGCGTGCCGTCTGTTGGATACACCCAGAGTCCGCACCTTCCGTGCAATGTTCTTCCATGTGGCCTTACGCTGGTGGACCTTCAGCTGCAGGCATAGGAGGCAAGAAAAGGAAGTATCAGAGACCCTGTGTCATTCACACTGTGTGTCAGCACAGGTGAACATAAATGCATGGCACACAAATCGCTACATCTCCATCAGAGGCCATACAGCATGACACATAGTACATGTTCATTACAATACTACATAGAAATGAATGCATGTATGAGGTGGCACACAGTACATGGCCATCTCATACACATGCACAATGGCAGCACAGACAGCTATGTGCAGAAGGCCCTCATCTGTGATGCAGTATGTGAGTGAGCATGACATGCAATACACTGCTAATGAAGTGTAGTGGCAGACTCACTGTGTCCACCACTACACACCCCTCGATGCCCTTTGCCTGTGAATGGCTCAATGCATTTTTCAGGAAACATATTGGGACACAATCAGAATTTTCACGCCCTTCTCACAATGTTAAGTCCTCGATTGTGCAATTCTCAGGACTATGATGGCTCAGTGAATATTAGGTGTGTGGACTAAACACATGTTTGACTCAGTCCAGTTAGACATGGCTCCGAGTAACATTGGACAGTGTCTGTGCAGGCCAGAGGAACTCACAGTGCGATACAACATGGTCACTCAGATAAATCACATGGATGTACAGCATGAGAGGGTGAAAAGTGCCAACACATGCGTGACTGAACACATGTTCAAATCAATGTAAGGATGACATCTACTACTTACATTGATGTGAAGTGTCATAGTTGCATTAACATCAAGTGTGTTCCACTCATGCATTGGACTATTGTGCATGATGCTCACATCAACATAGTGCACTTAAGAAACATTCAACACACATCAGTTATTGCGCCATTACAAAATACATTTCAACAGTCACATATGAGGTTGTGAAGAGTGAGTGGACAGTCACATAACATGGCACAGTACTAATCAGTCCCGACTCGTGCTGTTTCAGAACACCATCTTATCTGTGTGTCTGTTGAAACAATGCAAAATATCAGGACCCCCTGTAACGTTTCTAGAGCTCCTAGGACAGGGTAATAATACAGTGTAAGGCAAAGTTCCTAGGCAGTCAAATGGCTTAAACTGGTTTAAACACTCATCAACAAAAACAAAAATAGAAGAAGAACTCAGTGTGAATAAAGCTACATTAAGATATGTTTAAAAATTGTTTTATTCCTAATTATAATGTTTTATATATAAAAAAAAAAGGGATAAACATTCATTTAATTAATGTTGTAGACAATACATGGTTCTGATGCGATTGTAGTTTTGAATAGATTACAAAATAATACTGATATTATCTAGCCAATCAGTTGGTCTAAAATGGACAAAACATTAATACATATACATAAACATAATGAAAGACAAAATAACATGAACAATAACAAATGATGTGAGGTGGCTAACAGATGGTTCTTCTCAACGCGCGTTTCGGCACTAACAGCGCCTTCATCAGGAGGGCCATACCTCTTTCCTACAGAACAATAAAAATTCTATAAAACACAATTCTTAAAAATACACACTGAGTTCAATAATATCTCCTATGTTACATATTTACTCGAAGTTGCCAGTGATAATGTTGAAAGGAAATGAATTAGAATGGGACAAAGATTCATAGAAAGATTTAACATTCAAATAAATATTGTTACTATAGATAGTGGATAAGACTATGTTAATCACCCGCAGTGAAGATGATAAAGAAAATGAGTGTTTACCAATCCACCAAAGTCAGGAGAAAAGCGAATAAAGAAAGAAATAGAAAAATAATTGAATTAAAAGCTCAGCAGCTCCTATTGAGATATATGGATCGTTATAAGTTCTCTAAATAATTACATAGTGAGAATAACGATAAATGTAGATGGGGCTTACTGTCTGTGAATGTGGTATCAGCTTCAACTCACAATGTATAGATATATGGGTCACACCAGGTCTGTGTGTAAATATAAAAACATGATTCAAAACTCAAATAATAAGAACAATTGCAGAATATCACTACTTGTATACTACAGGTATGCCCTGGCATATGGGCATCTAGAGCTAGTGGGTGGTAACTTTATGTAGATTCATATAGATATTACATTGGAAGCAAACTATATTTGAAGGGGCTTCTACATTGTCATGGCAGTCTAAGATGAACACTGAGCTAAGGAGTGTTAACTCCATAAAAGAGCTCTCAATACCGAGCTGTGCTATGTAGTATGTAGATGAATACTTAACAGAAGGTTCTGCACGATCCGTTAGTGCAAAGAGGCCGATGAAGAAATGCGAAGGATGTAAAAGGGCGTCATTACCTGGATAATAGGTCCTAAGGTGCCAATGTGGAAATCGGTAACCGAAAAAGATGTTGCACAGGAATTGATGTCCGTGATCAACGTAAATACTGGATTGGGTTAAAATTTCAGGGTAGATCGAGATCGCTAAAAGACCGTCACGCTGCTCTGCAAAGATAAAATAATCTATATGAGGCTACTATGGCGGTTAACTGAAATTTATAAATTATGAAACTCATTCTAAGAGTGGTGCGATAGAAATAAACAAGACTATACCTGGTCTGGGCTAGTGTATTAAGATGTCTGTGAATTCAGGATATGAGGTGAGGAGGCCAGTCATCCGTACCTACGGAATTATATCTGATGAAGAAGATTGGTTGTCCCCCTCTAATTTGAACAAGATCGCTCAAAAACAGTCACTCTGCGCTGCAAAAGTAACATGAGTCTAAATGAGGCTGATAGTACTCGACAGACAACTAGAAGCTATGGTGCTCTTGCTATGTCTGAAGTAAAAAAAAGGGGGGCGATAGTGACTCTACCTGGTCTAGGTTCCGGAGTTAAGATATCCGTGAATTCGGGCTGTTAAACAAAGTAGCCGGTCGTACGTTGATGCGGAATTGCGGAAATACAACAGGGCAGACCAAGGGCGAGTCAATAGACGTGTCCGTCTCGTGCTCTGTTGAGGATAAAATCAAGGACTGAAATTGTAAAAATCTCCCACTATACGAAGTAGCGTGTACAATTGTCTAACTGACTGTGGCAAGGTGAGCTCTTACCTGAGGTGGATGAAATTACGAAATGCAAAAGGCCGCCATGATGGAAACCCGGCAGCGTTCCAAATGGGCTTATAAGCGTCTACCTAAGTGTCACGTGGTCTCATAGGGTGTCTCCTCAGCAATGAAAGTGGAGAACAGACTATAGAACGTTCGCGCAGTGTGGTATGAAGTGTCAGGTTCAGTCTATGTAAGTAATCTGTCTTGGACAATGTGCGAAAACCAATCTTATTAAGAATTATTGAACAATATAGCATTCTCCCAAGGCAGATCATTGTTCAATCCTTGTTTATATGTGTTCAGAAAGAATATCCAGAAAACTTTGCGTTTTTTCCGGATTTCCTCATTCCTCGATTCAATAGGATTTCTTATTTTCTCCAAGATGTGCCATTTAATGTCATCAGGGGAATGTTTGAATTCATGAAAGTGTTTCACCATGGGAGCATTAAGTTTAACTGTACGGATCGCAGAGCGATGTTCAGTTAATCGTGTGGCGATGGCTCTGGATGTTTCCCCGACATAGCCTAGATTGCAGGGGCAGACAATAAGATAAACTACATTGTCAGTTTTACAGTTACACATTGTTTTGGACTGAATGACGTGTCCATTATGACTTAACGTATGTCCTTCTATAGCACTCACGCATGCTTTACAGTTGGACTGGAGACATCTTTAGGTACCTTTGATTGGAGCATTTCCATCAATGGTTTTTTGTACAAAGGGTATACTTACATCAAAGCGTGAGTGGACTATTAAGTCTTTGATATTTTTGTTTCTTCTGTGTGCAAATAACGTTTTTTTCAATTTAAGTGCTTGTTCTTGATCACTATTGAGTATATGCCAATTGGCATTGATTATCTGCTTAACCTGATTGTTCATGGTTGAGTGTTTAGTGATGCATACTAACTGTTCAGTTTTAGTTGGGTTCTTAGGTTTTAGCAAATGGTCCCTGACGTAAAATCTGGCTCGTTTATATGCCTCTCGTATTAATCTGTGGGGATATCCTCTGGCAAGAAATTTCAATTTCATAGTTTCCGCTTGCAAATCGTAATCAGTAAGGTTGGTGCAGTTGCGCCGCAGTCGTAAAAACTGCCCAAAGGGGATACTTTGTTTCTGTGTCCTAGGATGATAACTTTCAAAGTGCAGAAGGGTGTTCCTAGCAGTGGGTTTAGTAAATAAATCTACTTCTAAGTGATCAATATTTTGCTTAATCAAAATATCCAAAAATTCTATCTGATGTTTACTTTTGTTGCTAGTAAATTTCAAGTTTACATCAATTGCATTTAGCCATAGTAGAAATTCGTCAAGAGTTTCTACTGTGTCCGACCAGATGAAAAAAATATCATCGATATATCGCGACCAGTGTAGTACTGATTCATAGAAGGGGGCTATTTCATTGTCTATGTATTTTTGTTCAAATTGCGCTATGTAGATATTAGCAACCGACGGTGCTACTGTAGCTCCCATACTAACACCTCTGATTTGTTCAAAAAGGTTATTTCCAAATTCAAAAGTGTTTTCTGTTAAAACAATGGTTAAGCAATCTAAGACAAATGTCTTAGGACATGGAATTTTGTAGACATCTATGAACCAAGCTACTGCTTGTATTGCTTCTTTTTGCGGGATATTGCTATAAAGTGACTCTATGTCTAGAGTCACTAAAGTATCTCGGTTGTAGTTAAATGGTAGATTTTCTACTTTTACAATCATTTCACTAGTGTCTTTAATGTGTGAGGGAGTCTTAGATATATATGGACAAAGCCATTGATCTACATATCTGGATAAGGGTTCAGTTATGGAGCCAATTGTAGAGACAATCGGGCGATATGGGGGTCTGAAAGATGTTTGTGTATTTTAGGTACTCCATATATGCATGGTATTTTTCTCTTGGAGTTGTTTAAATACTCGTATTCTTTTTGTTAATCTCTCCCTTTACAAATGCTGTATTAGAAAGTTGTTGGATCTTCAAACTTACTTTGTTGGTGGGATCAGTTGTAAGTTTGGTGTAGAATTGTTGGTCATTCAAGAGGGTCAGCATCTTTTGTTCGTACGTGGAAGTGTCTAAAATCACGATGCCACCCCCTTTGTCACAGCTTTTTATAGTGACTTTCTTGTTCTGTGTAAGGGAGGTAAGGCATGTGAATTCATCTTTGTCTAGGTTATATCTGGGTTTTGGGATGAAGCGAGTCGCTAAGTCAAGGCGTTTAAGCACTACCTGTTCAAAAACAGCAACTTCTGGACCTATCTGGTCTAATGAAGGGATGAAGGTGGATGGTACTGATAGGCTAGTATTAGTTAGAGACACTGCAGTAATATTAGGTTCATTGGAAAAGTATTTCTTGAGTCTAATTTTGAGAAAAACGCTAATATATCAGTGTAAAGTTCAAATTTATTGGTTTGAGAATGGGGGACATACGACAACCCTTTAGATAACAAACTTAAGCATGTGGGGTCTAACACTTCCGAGGACAAATTGAAGATAGGGATAGTATCCTCTATCTCCAATATTGTCTGCTTCTGGTTTCTAGCAGATGTTGATTGTCTGTTTGTTGATAATTCCCTCTCGTTTGGGATTGGAAATGAACTCGTTGTCGTCCCCTGCGTGTCCCGCGTTGGGCTAAAAAAGGCTGATATTTTGTATTGTAGGGACGGCTTGGTCTTGATGGTTCATGGTACTGGGTATTACCTTCTCCTTCTGAATCAGAAGTATCTGAAAAAGTATGGTCTAGCATTATATTCCAAAGGCTGTTGACTTTGTTGGTAGAAATTTTCATTCAGGTACGGGTAGGTTTTTTCTGCAGAGTAATAGCGTAAATCTTTTTTTAGTTTATCTGTTTTTCTTTTTATGAGGTAGTCTGAGAAGGATGCTAGGTCTTTGTCTGCCTGTTCTAATTTTTTCTTAGCTTCTTCTAGTGAATTCGTTTTTCTGATTTTTTCTTCTAGTTCTAATAGTTCATTTTTTAAGGCAGCAAGTAATTCTTTAGCTGTTTCTATTATTAGTATCATTAGATCTCGCGAGCATCTGTTGGCTATCGGATGTATGATGATACATCGCCAACCATTACAACACCAGCAATTACCACGCAGTTTTTAAATCGTAAAAGGCATTACATCGCACGCATTCAGTGCGCATGCTGTTGACACGCGATTGTAGTGTCTCTGCTGCTTTAGGCAAATACAACGCAGTTCACTAAATCGCATGCTATTACATTGTTTTTTCTACTCTGGGGCGTGTTGTATTGTAATCCTGGACTTTTAAGTTTGTATAGTGTAATAATAAATAGCAACATACGCTCAGCAATCGATTACGTCAAAAATTTTCTACATACTTTCAATTAAAGGCTGTCTATTGTTTTATGTAGCAGAAGTGCTTTTTGGGGATTAGGGACACGAAATGTTGTACATTTGCAAACGTATCAATAAAAATTGGGTTACTGAGACACTATTTAAACAAGCGCGTACCACAAAAGTCCTACCACACTTTCACTGACTGCAACACTTACATTAGGGTATAAAAGGAGGCGCACTCCATTTGCAGGCCTGTTTGGACCAGTCCCCACGGCACACTAGACGTAGTGCTTACGTTCGGACTACGACTTTGAGCAGAGGCATTCAACCTAACAAGTAAGTCACTTAAAACCCAGTAATGTCATGCAACTAACTGTCCTGTAGCATTAAATGAACGTAAAGTCATGATTTCTTCTTTTTTACAGGCTGTGAACGGCAAAGTTTTTTTTTGTTAAAGGCGCCAAAATCGTGAGCAGTCTCTTCAGCAGTGAAGCCTGTAAGTAATTAACATATACAGATGACATATGTAGTTACAATGTTTAATACTACTTGTTTAATTGTGCCTGCATTATAACAGAATATTGAATTGCAATCAAGTGTTTGTCAGTTTGAGTTGTGTACATTCCCTGTACTGTCCGTTGCGTAGCCTGTAAACAAATCCTACTGATGTGCCATACGAAAGGTGTTACATGGATACGGGGGGTGGGAGGTTGGTTGCAGACTGGTACCGGCATTCGTTATTTCACTGCCTCACCATTTGCGACCGGAACAGCAGTTTTGTATTGTAGTCCACTAAGCCAATAGTCCCGTTTTGTTGTTGGTGTAATGCTACTTGCTGTATTATATATCTGGATGCAATGACAGAAACAACCTAATCCAAGTTGCACGGAACACAATGCTAACCAGCGCAGCGGCATAGTGAACCCTCCCCCACCTCACCCCCAACCCTACCCCTTGCTTTAGGGAGTACAGCAGGGCTGAATTTTTTTAATGGCCCCCTTGTGTGTGCAACTTTGCAGTGAAAGGGCCAGCTGACAATGTGAAAAGGTGGGTGAGATGGATGAATGATGTATGGGTGAAAGGGTGGATGGATGGATGGATGGCTAAAATTGTGGATGGGTGCACGATGGATGGGTGGATGGATGGATAAAATTGTGGATGGATGCATGATGGGTGGATGGGTGGATGGATGGATGGCTAAAATTGTGGATGGCTGCATGATGGATGGACGGATGGATGGATGGCTAAAATTGTGGATTGATGGATGGATGGATGGGTGGATGGATGGATAAAAGTGTGGATGGATGCATGATGTGTGGATGGGTGGATGGATGGATGGATGGACGGATGGATGGATGGCTAAAATTGTGGAAGGATGGATGGATGGGTGGATGGATGGATAAAAGTGTGGATGGATGCATGATGTGTGGATGGGTGGATGGATGGATGGATGGGTGGATGGATGGATGGCTAAGATTGTGGATGGATGCATGCTGGATGGATGGATGGACGGACGGATGGATGGCTAAAATTGTGGATGGATGGATGGGTGGATGGATGGATAAAAGTGTGGATGGATGCTTGATGTGTGGATGGGTGGATGGATGGATGGATGTATGGGTGGGTGGATGGATGGATGGATGGATGGGTGGATGGATGGATGGATAACATTTTGGATGGATGCATGGTGGGTGGATGGATGGGTGGATGGATGGATGGCTAAAATTGTGGATGGATGCATGATGGATAGATGGATGGGTGGATGGATGGATACAATTGTGGATGGATGCATGATGGATGGATGGATGGGTGGATGGATGGATGTGTGGATGGATGGATAAAAGTGTGGATGGATGCATGATGTGTGGGTGGGTGGGTGGATGGATGGATGGACGGATGGATGGATGGCTAAAATTGTGGATGGATGGATGGATTGGTGGATGGATGGATAAAAGTGTGGATGGATGCATGATGTGTGGATGGGTGGATGGATGGATGGCTAAGATTGTGGATGGATGCATGATGGATGGATGGATGGATGTGTGGATGGCTAAAATTGTGGATGGATGCATGATGGATGGATGGATGGGTGGATGGGTGGATGGATGGATAAAAGTGTGGATGGATGCATGATGTGTGGGTGGGTGGATGGATGGATGGATGGCTAACATTGTGGATGGATGATGGATGGATGGATGGGTGGATGGATGGATAAGTGTGGATGGATGCAGGATGGGTGGATGGATGGATGGATGTATGGGTGGATGGATGGATGGCTAAGATTGTGGATGGATGCATGATGGATGGATGGATGGATGGATGGACGGATGGATGGCTAAAATTGTGGATGGATGGGTGGATGGGTGGATAGAATTGTGGATGGATGCATGATGAATGGATGGGTGGATGGATGGATGGATGGATGGATGTGTGGATGGGTGGATGGCTAAAATTGTGGATGGATGCATGATGGATGGATGCATGGATGGGTGGATGGATGGCTAAAATTGTGGATGGATGCATGATGGATGGATGGGTGGGTTGTTGGATGGATGGATGGATACAATTGTGGATGGATGGAGGATGGGTGGATGGTTGGATGGGTGGGTGTATGGATGGATACCCTACGACTGAATAATACCAATTTTGTCTCTTAAAATAGGCCATCACCATCGACAAGCTTTGTCGGGATATTCAAAGGTCGCAACACTAACAACAAACTAATTCCAAGTCGACAACAACTATAAAGGTACATGAATAGTATTTTGTAAGGGCTATTATGCCAGACAATTATCTCTGAAACAAATGTGTTGCATAGTCCCATGGCATTTAATTTCTGTGCTGTCTTGCGTAGTACACGGGTAGTTTAAACACCCAACTAATAATCCCACCACAAACCCAATTTTTGCTGTTACAGAGTCTCAAAGGTAACGGAGTTGAAGGCAAGCAAAATTTTTATGTGTCGTCGCTAAGTGCCAGAGCACAGTAGCACAAAAGGTAAAACAGCTTACATTGATAGTTTGTGAGTGAACCAATTTTATTTGTAGGCAAATTTGGTAGGTGCTGATTCAAGTAATATTTTCCCCATTTGTATTGTACCCAAAAATATGTATGGTTATTGGTGCAATAAAAATCATTCTTTTTTCCTTTTATTGGAGTAAAGTACCTATAACCGTCTACACCTTTTACGACTTGCAACAGCAAAATATGTACATATTTGCGTTTTGAAAATGATTTTCCTTTATTTATTTTTTGTTTTAGAGCAAATGTCTGATCCGAAGATGGCCAAATATATCACCTCCAGCAGAGGAAACCGTCTACTAAAACACAGTGGTTATATATATTGTAAGGAGAGACATTCGGAGCCACAGGGTCATTGGAGGTGTGTGCAATACTACTCCAGCCATTGCAGAGGCCGAGCGGTTACTCTGGGTGACTCTGTTTTAAGAAGCACAGACCATAACCACTCTGCCTCTGCAACTGCTATTGAAGTGAGAGAATCTATAAATGAAATGAAAGTGATTGCAGGCAACTCCAATGACCCGTGCGGTGCTATTTTAAGGGAGGTATCCCAACACATTGCTGAACATGTTGCTAGTAGTATGCCCACTATTCCAAACTTGCGTAGCATTATCCAACGTAAGAAACAGGCAAATAACCCTAAACGCGTTACACCACAAACCTTTTCTGATATAACAATTCCTCGTGAACTCTCTCCTCCTGTTTCAAATGAACCGTTCATATTGTATGACAATGAAAATGCTCAAAAGCGTATTTTAATATTTAGCACCCCCCGTAATCTAAATAGGTTGGAGAACAGTGATGTTTGGATGATGGATGGTACCTTTAAAAGTACGCCCACCCCTTTCACCCAAATATACACTATTCACGGCTACGTTAACAACACAGTAGTTCCTTTAGTGTACAGTTTACTACCAGACAAACAATCCTCAACATATACTGAATTTTTGTCAGTCCTAAAAGTAAAAATTCCAAACAAAAGTCCGAGAAAAGTAATCATGGACTTTGAATTACCAATGATGAATACTATAACCAAATTGTACATGGATACCCAAATCCAAGGATGTTTTTCCACTTTTCTCAGGCGTTTTGGCGTAAAATTCAAAAAAACATCCCTAATTGAGGATTATGCGTCTGATAGCAAACTACAGTTTGAGCTTAAAAACTAACTGCACTTTGCTTTGTTCCTCCTAACAGTGTAGACGAGTACTACACTTCTATTACCGAGTCTGAGTACTTTATGGCAAATGAAGACAAATTGGCACCAATTTTAAATTATTTTGAAGACACATGGATTGGCCATCTAAGCAGGTCGGGTTGCCGGAGGAAGCCACGTTTTCTTGTGGACTGGTGGAACTGCTACTCAACCTGCTTAGAGGGAGGAGCAAAGACAAACAATGCCATAGAGGGTTGGCACAACTCTTTAAATAACAGTATTGGCAAACCACACCCTAATTTCTACAATTTTTTAGAGATTTTGCGAAAGGAGCAAAGTTACCAGGAAATGCGCATGTCACAATCGTTAGCAGGTACTCTAAATCCACGTATTTCCCACCGCACAAAGGAAATGTCGGCTAGACTATTGGCATCACTAAAACTTTTTACCTTGTCTGTGGCTTATGACTACCTAGCTTCCATTGCACATATACTGAATTCCTTTGCCTTAGAATGTTTGTACTTTACTCTTTATCACACAAAATATAAGCCGAAATATTCCTGTAGTCTACCTAAATGTGTCCATAAATTGGTAAATGTATTAAACTACAGACTGCGGCAGACTCTTATTAGGGTAAACCACACATTTTGTGCACCGCATCCATAACACGCAGAACCTTACAAGATTTGAGATCCTATTAATCCACCGAATAGCATCCAACCAAGAATCAGAATAAAATCCGATATGAAACATATGCAATATCTTGTAGAATAAACCAAATAATAACAATAAATCACTTTCCAAGTCGTACAACTGTCTAATAAACCATCCATAAATGTAATATGCAAACGTACCACTGACAAAATTTGGGAAAATAAAGTAATAATGCATAAGAATCATAGAATTTGTATAATAAACAATACTGTAAATGTTATATGCAAACGTACCACCGACAAATTTTGGTTTACATCAAACAGTAATGTAAAACGTTTAAGAATTTTGTCATTGCTTTCAGTGTAAATAAAATGTAAATAATTTTGGTTATTAAATACATTTGAAGTATCGATTTATGTGATATCAATCCAATGTAATGAGAATAAAAATGCAAAAAATTTGCCTAGTGTGTTTTTTGTCCGTTACATTACATATCCCCTTGTGTTTTTATTAGTTACATCAAAACTGAAACAATTAGTGAATTGAAAGTATGGTACGTAATTAGCGCATTAAGTTTTCTTTCTTTAACAATTGCCCTTGTTTTCTGTCCATGTGTTCTCCAAGAGGCCTTTTCCCATTGGATGCCACACCCTTAATTTACCATTTACCTCCCCGTCCTGTGTGTGTTCTTTCCCTGTGTATTTTAATTTTGGTTAATCTCCCCCATTTCTAACCCTAGAGTAGACAACCATTTGCAAAACATTATGAAAACACTGGCATTTGTTATGTGACATCACTACATTGTGTCCGTTTAGAGAATCATAAATCTTCACTCACAGGCTTAGTAGTTTCATCTTAAAGCTTTTTGGCATCTGGGCAAGATATATTTTGTGGTCCTTTTCTGACCAAGTTTGAATTTTTTACCGGATTTGTACTATTTCATGGCGGTCTTGTGCCTAATAAATGGAAATGTCGCAAAACTTTCACACAAAAACACAGCTGCAATATGTCTTACGCAGGAGCCCAAAAGCCTTTAAATTACACTGTGTACAAAGAGACAGTTATAAAGCAGAGGTATGAAAAGAGAAGTACTAACAAAGTGTCAAAGGTGAGGGAGGGTGAGAAATATTACTAGGGGCTGGCTGTTTGGAACGTGGGTGCCCATATAAATTCTTCGCTTTGTCAATTAACAAATGAAACTACATTTTTAAAAATATTTTTCCCATCACAAGTAAAAAAAAAAATTTGGCGAGGAGAAAGTCCTTCCCACACAGCTCAAGTAATTTTTGGGTAGTTCAACTTCCCATTGTCATCCTGGAATGAGATTTGTTCCTGTTATTGTTAAAGGAAATCTTCCAATCATTTCCAAGGTGGGAGTTGTTCACCCAACAAATGGGAACAGTGGTCTCAGGCTTTCCAGGGCATCCCAATTCTGGAACATCCACTACGTCCCCCTAGATTGGGAGGTAACAGAGTTTCCCCAAAACGGGACGCATAATTAAACGCAAGTATAAAGTTAATTAGAAGTTCCTTACCTTGGCGGAGCTCTGCCTTCCACCTGCTCTCTGTCTCGCGGCGAGTCCCGGAACAACGGCAGTAACGTTTGTGCGGCTACGTAACCGCATAAACCGCCTATTGTGAACATTGAAAAAGCACAATGGTTATGAAAAGGTCAATGTTTATGATCAAGTACGTTGTTAAAATATGTCTAGCAAACGTACAGTCAAGCCACCCATCCACACTTTCATCCATCCATCCTTCATCCATCCACCCTTTCATCCTTCCATCCATACATCCATCCTTCATCCAACCACCCTTTCACCCATCCTCCCACCCATCCATCCATCATTCGTCCACCCACCCTTTCACACACCTATCCATCCATCATTCATCCATCCACCCTTTTATCCACCCATACATCCATCCTCCATCCATCCTCTCACCCATCAATCCATGCATCCATCCATCACTCACCCATCCACCCTTCCACCCATCCATACATCCATCCTTCATCCATCCTCCCTTCCATCCTTCCATCCATACATCCACCCTGCATCCATCCACCCTTTCACCCATCCATCCATCCATGCATCCATCCTTCATCCATCCACCCTTTCACCCATCCATCCATACATCCATCCTTCATCCATCCACCCTTCCATCCATACATCCATCCTTCATCCATCCACCCTTTCATCCAGCCATCCATCCATGCATCTGTCATTCATCAATCCACCCTTTCATCCTTCCATCCATACATCCACCCTTCATCCATCCACCCTTTCACCCATCCATCCATCCATGCATCCATCCTTCATCCATCCACCCTTTCACCCATCCACCCTTCATCCATCCACCCTTCCATCCTTCCATTCATACATCCATCCTTCATCCATCCACCCTTCCACCCAGCCAGCCAGCCATCCATCCATGCATCTGTCATTCATCAATCCACCCTTTCATCCTTCCACCCATACATCCACCCCTCACCCATCCACCCTTTCATCCTTCCACCCATACATCCACCCTTCACCCATCCACCCTTTCACCCATCCATCCTTCCATCCATACATCCATCCTTCACCCATCCACCCTTTCACCCATCCATCCATCCATGCATCCATCCTTCATCCATCCATCCTTTCACCCATCCATCATTCATCCACCCACCCTTTCACACATCAATCCATCATTCATCCATCCACCCTTTTATCCACCCATAAATCCATCCTTCATCCATCTACCCTTTCATCCTTCCATCCATACGCACAGGCAAGCTATAATGGCATATTAAAACATTTTGCCATAATTCAAGTGCTTAAACGTCAGATCCTGACCGTCAGCCAAAAATGAATGCTTCAATCGGGCAATTTCCCTTTTTTTTCCACGTGTTTTTTTCCAAGCATCTAGTAATGAAGCTACACACAACACCAAACTATGACTTCATCATTTGAGTGCCTGTCCATCATCCCAAAAAGAATGCTTCAATCGAGCAATGGCATTTTTTTTTCCACGTGCTTTTATCCAAGCAGCTAGTAATGAAGCGGCACACAACATAAACGTATGACTGCAAAACCAAATGAGCTCTACTGCTTTTTGCCATTATTACTTAATAGAATACTTGCTTTACATTGCTTTTGTATAATGGTTGTGAGTCGGTCTTGTAAAAAAGTGAAAGTGTTCCCAACTGTGGAACATGCAGTACGTTACCCTAGTTTGGGAGGTAACCGTGTTTTGCCAAAACTGAACGCATTATTATACAGAAGTATATAGGTAATTCTAAGTTCTTACCTTCACGGAGGTCTGCCTTCCACCTCCTCTCTGTCTCTGGTCGAGTCCCGGAACAACGTCAGTAACGTCTGCGCGGCTACGTAACCACATTAACCGCCTATTGTGGAAATGAAAAAAGGACTGTCACCTTGCTATGTAATATTTAAAACGTACATATGTAAGCGTTGAAGTCACTTACCTGGACGTGACCTGCTCTTTGTCCATGCTATGTGTCATCGCAGCACGCGTTGCATCTGTCATCTTTGCTTTGCATCTGTCATCTTCTGTGGCTATGCATAATGTGTATTACTGGTGCTTAGATCCAAGCTGGTGACTGATAGAGAGATAAAGTTAACATGCATGCATTATTGTGTGTTTGTGTTGCGCAATGCGATTTTTTTTTTGTCTATTAGTTACTTGAATTATGTTGTGCACGCATCTGTCATCTTGCACGCACGCATCGCAGCACTCATGTCGCATCATCTGCTATAGTGCTCATGTCGCATCTGCATGCATCTGGCACCTTATATGTCATCCTCCGCACCTAGTGCCAGCCTTTGCCAATATGTTTTTCATCGCAGCACATCATGTCGCATCATCTGCTATAGTGCCAGCCTTTGCTAATATGTCATCCATCTGCCGTGGCTATGCTAATTCCATCTTCATCTCCCGTGGCTATGCATAATCCGCATCTGTCATCTGCACGCATCTGGCATGTTATATGTCATCTTCTGCATCTAGTGCCAGCCTTTGCCAATATGTTTTTCATCGCAGCACATCATGTCGCATCATGTGCTATAGTGCCAGCCTTTGCTAAACTTCCCCCCAAAACTTATTTTCCATCTGCCATCCGTCATCTTCCATCTCCCATGTCTTCTATCATCTGTTATCTTGCAAGCACGCATAATGTCATAATCCGGCATCTTCCATCTCCCATGTCATCGCAGCACGCGTGATCTGCCATCCGTCATCTTCCATCTCCCATGTCTTCTGTCATCTGTTATCTTGCACGCACCCATAATGTCATAATCTGGCATCTTCCATCTCCCATCAGCACGCGTGCATCTGTCATCTTCCGTGTTCCTGATCCCCCCCAAAAACTTCTTTTCCATCTGTGTCATCGCAGCACGCGTTGTCATTGCTAGCGATGTAAATGTGAATGCGCATTAGTAGCATGCGTTCTAAAAGCATGCGATGTAAAGCTTCCTGCGATGTGGAAGTCGCGTTGCGACGGCAGCGCGTGAAAAGACCGTCGTTGTAATGGGTGTTTCCCCTCAATGCTCCACTTCTCAAGAAATTTCCTAAATTCCACAAATAAACCGGGGATATTTCGTACTCTTAACCCTTGTGGTATTATCCCAGCTTTAAGGTATTCCAACATGAAATCCCCATGGGCTTCTATTCTTTTGATCTTCTTCTTAAGGTTTAATAGTTGGATGGAATCGTCATTGTTTTTAACGGGGGTATTAGAGATGTTACTAAAGGAGTTACTAGTACCCCCCAAAGGTGCAAACTCTTCATCAGAAAAACCGAATGTTTTAAGTTGTTCCATATTCAGTGTAAATTGTATATGCACTCTAACACTGGTAAAATTAAAGATATTGAAAGGATTAAGGTAAAATAAGTTCAAAACAAATAACAAGGATAGAGTGTGATAGTAGTTGTAGTGGGGCGTGTTAAAAGAAAAGGGCGAAAGATCAAGGTAACTTAATGAATAAACCAAAGAGACAAACAATTAATGGATAGATATAACTCAAACGAACAGTCCCACACAGACAAGCTGTGGGTAATCAATGCAAAATATCAAGGACCCCCTGTAACGTTTCTAGAACTCCTAGGACAGGGTAATAATACAGTATAAGGCAAAGTTCCTAGGCAGTCAAATGGCTTAAACTGGTTTAAACACTCATCAACAAAAATAAGAAGGAGAACTCAGTGTGAATAAAGCTACATTAAGATATGTTTAAAAATTGTTTTAAACATAATTATAATGTTTTATATATATAAAAAAAGAAGGGATAAACATTCATTTAATTAATGTTGTAGACAATACATGGTTCTGATACGATTGTAGTTTTGAATAGATTACAAAATAATACTGATATTATCTAGCCAATCAGTTGGTCTAAAATGGACAAAACATTAATACATATACATAAACATAATGAAAGACAAAATAACACGAACAATAACAAATGATGTGAGGTGGCTAACAGATGGTTCTTCTCAACGCGCGTTTCCGCACTAACAGCGCCTTCATCGGGAGGGCCATACCTCTTTCCTACAGAACAATAAAAATTCTATAAAACACAATTCTTAAAAATACACACTGAGTTCAATAATATCTCCTATGTTACATATTTACTTGAAGTTGCCAGTGATAATGTTGAAAGGAAATGAATTAGAATGGGACAAAGATTCATAGAAAGATTTAACATTCAAATAAATATTGTTACTATAGATAGTGGATAAGACTATGTTAATCACCCGCAGTGAAGATGATAAAGAAAATTAGTGTTTACCAATCCACCAAAGTCAGGAGAAAAGCGAATAAAGAAAGAAATAGAAAAATAATTGAATCACTTGGAAGTAGATTTATTTACTAAACCCACTGCTAGGAACACCCTTCTGCACTTTGAAAGTTATCATCCTAGGACACAGAAACAAAGTATCCCCTTTGGGCAGTTTTTACGACTGCGGCACAACTGCACCAACCTTACTGATTACGATTTGCAAGCGGAAACTATGAAATTGAAATTTCTTGCAAGAGGATATCCCCACAGATTAATACGAGAGGCATATAAACGAGCCTGATTTTATGACAGGGACCATTTGCTAAAACCTAAGAACCCAACTAAAACTGAACAGTTAGTATGCATCACTAAACACTCAACCATGAACAATCAGGTTAAGCAGATAATCAATGCCAATTGGCATATACTCAATAGTGATTAAGAACAAGCACTTAAATTGAAAAAAACGTTATTTGCACACAGAAGAAACAAAAATATCAAAGACTTAATAGTCCACTCACGCTTTGATGTAAGTATACCCTTTGTACAAAAAACCATTGATGGAAATGCTCCAATCAAAGGTACCTTTAGATGTCTCCAGTCCAACTGTAAAGCATGCGTGAGTGCTATAGAAGGACATACGTTAAGTCATAATGGACACGTCATTCAGTCCAAAACAATGTGTAACTGTAAAACTGACAATGTAGTTTATCTTATTGTCTGCCCCTGCAATCTAGGCTATGTTGGGGAAACATCCAGAGCCATCGCCACACGATTAACTGAACATCGCTCTGCGATCCGTACAGTTAAACGTAATGCTCCCATGGTGAAACACTTTCATGAATTCAAACATTCCCCTGATGACATTAAATGGCACATCTTGGAGAAAATAAGAAATCCTATTGAATCAAGGAATGAGGAAATCCGGAAAAACGCGAAGTTTTCTGGATATTTTTTCTGAACACATATAAACAATGATTGAACAATGATCTGCCTTGGGAGAATTCTATATTGTTCAATAATTCTTAATAAGATTGGTTTTCCCACATTGTCCAAGACAGATTACTTACATAGACTGAACCTGACACTTCATACCACACTGCGCGAACGTTCTATAGTCTGTTCTCCACTTTCATTGCTGAGGAGACACCCTATGAGACCACGTGACACTTAGGTAGACGCTTATAAGCCCATTTGGAACGCTGCCGGGTTTCCATCATGGCGGCCTTTTGCATTACGTAATTTCATCCACCCCAGGTAAGAGCTCACCTTGCCACATTCAGTTAGACAATTGTACACGCTACTTTGTATAGTGCGAGATTTTTACAATTTCAGTCCTTGATTTTATCCTCAACAGAGCACGAGACGGACACGTCTATTGACTCGCCCTTGGTCTGCCCTGTTGTATTTCCGCAATTCCGCATCAATGTACGACCGGCTACTTTGTTTAACAGCCCGAATTCACGGATATCTTAACTCCGGAACCTAGACCAGGTAGAGTCACTATCACCCCCCTTTTTTTACTTCAGACATAGCAAGAGCACCATAGCTTCTAGTTGTCTGTCGAGTACTATCAGCCTCATTTAGACTCATGTTACTTTTGCAGCCCAGAGTGACTGTTTTTGAGCGATCTTGTTCAAATTAGAGGGGGACAACCAATCTCCTTCGTCAGATATAATTCCGTAGGTACGGATGACTGGCCTCCTCACCTCATATCCTGAATTCACAGACATCATAATACACTAGCCCAGACCTGGTATAGTCTTGTTTATTTCTATCGCACCACTCTTAGAATGAGTTTCATAATTTATAAATTTCAGTTAACCGCCATAGTAGCCTCATATAGATTATTTTATCTTTGCAGAGCAGCGTGATGGTCTTTTAGCGATCTTGATCTACCCTGAAATTTTAACCCAATCCAGTATTTACGTTGATCACGGACATCAATTCCCGTGCAACATCTTTTTCGATTACCGATTTCCACATTGGCACCTTAGGACCTATTATCCAGGTAATGACGCCCTTTTACATCCATCGCATTTCTTCATCGGCCTCTTTGCACTAACGGATCGTGCAGAACCTTCTGTTAAGTATTCATCTACATACTACATAGCACAGCTCGGTATTGAGAGCTCTTTTATGGAGTTAACACTCCTTAGCTCAGTGTTCATCTTAGACTGCCATGACAATGTAGAAGCCCCTTCAAATATCGTTTGCTTCCAATGTAATATCTATATGAATCTACATAAAGTTACCACCCACTAGCTCTAGATGCCCATATACCAGGGCATACCTGCAGTATACAAGTAGTGATATTCTGCAATTGTTCTTATTATTTGAGTTTTGAATCATGTTTTTATATTTACACACAGACCTGGTGTGACCCATATATCTATACATTGTGAGTTGAAGCTGATACCACATTCACAGACAGTAAGCCCCATCTATTTTTATCGTTATTCTCACTATGTAATTATTTAGAGAACTCATAACGATCCATATATCTCAATAGGAGCTGCTGAGCTTTTAATTCAATTCTTTTTCTATTTCTTTCTTTATTCGCTTTTCTCCTGACTTTGGTGGATTGGTAAACACTAATTTTCTTTATCATCTTCACTGCGGGTGATTAACATAGTCTTATCCACTATCTATAGTAACAATATTTATTTGAATGTTAAATCTTTCTATGAATCTTTGTCCCATTCTAATTCATTTCCTTTCAACATTATCACTGGCAACTTCAAGTAAATATGTAACATAGGAGATATTATTGAACTCAGGGGCCGATTCCGATCTCGGCCGGTAGGGCACCGAATCGGATTCGGCTTAACCGGAACCGATTCGGAGCCCTCTTTCCCGACCGATTCGTACGTGCGTCCGGGCGAGCGAGTCCGATGCGGCGCACGCAAAATCGCCGACCGACTCGTACGCGGGTCCGAACCGCTCCGACCGACTTCGCCGCGGACACGACTCGCACCGCGCAATGGAGACGTTCCCCGGCCGGGCAAGTACGATGCGCGCCTCGAGCAGTCCGACCGACTCGCACCGTCCGGCTCCAAAGGGCAGTCAGAGCCGGACTTTGGGGGTCCATGTCAGACCCCCCTGTACACGTAGCCGCGCGAGTCACACACAGGGGGGAGCCATGGGTCCCCCCTACCTGTGCATGTACGGCGCGATTCGCATCGACGCGTACTCGCTGTAGGGGCGCCCTTGTTCGCCTCGCACCCATTGAGTCAATGGGAGCCCGCGTCACGCGTTGTGCGACCGGCTCCCATTGACTTCAATAGGAGTCCGACCGAGTCGAGTCCGATTGCATGCGTACGCATCGTACTCGTTCGGTCGGGCTGCCAGAGTCCGATTCGGTCGGAAATCTCTCTGGGTCCGGCTCGGTCGGAGTGATTTCCGGCCTGAATCGGAATCGGCTCCTATGTGTGTATTTTTAAGAATTGTGTTTTATAGAATTTTTATTGTTCTGTAGGAAAGAGGTATGGCCCTCCTGATGAAGGCGCTGTTAGTGCCGAAACGCGCGTTGAGAAGAACCATCTGTTAGCCACCTCACATCATTTGTTATTGTTCGTGTTATTTTGTCTTTCATTATGTTTATGTATATGTATTAATGTTTTGTCCATTTTAGACCAACTTATTGGCTAGATAATATCAGTATTATTTTGTAATCTATTCAAAACTACAATCGTATCAGAACCATGTATTGTCTACAACATTAATTAAATGAATGTTTATCCCTTTTTTCTTTTTTTTATATATAAAATATTATGATTATGAATAAAACAATTTTTAAACATATCTTAATGTAGCTTTATTCACACTGAGTTCTCCTTCTTATTTTTGTTTTTGTTGATGAGTGTTTAAACCAGTTTAAGCCATTTGACTGCCTAGGAACTTTGCCTTATACTGTATTATTACCCTGTCCTAGGAGTTCTAGAAACGTTACAGGGGTCCTTGATATTTTGCATTGATTACCCACAGCTTGTCTGTGTGGGACTGTTCGTTTGAGTTATATCTATCCATTAATTGTTTGTCTCTTTGGTTTATTCATTAAGTTGCCTTGATCTTTCGCCCTTTTCTTTAACACGCCCACTACAACTACTATCACACTCTATCCTTGTTATTTGTTTTGAACTTATTTTACCTTAATCCTTTCAATATCTTTAATTTTACCAGTGTTAGAGTGCATATACAATTTACACTGAATATGGAACAACTTAAAACATTCGGTTTTTCTGATGAAGAGTTTGCACTTTTGGTGGGTACTAGTAACTCCTTTAGTAACATCTCTAATACACCGTTAAAAACAATGACGATTCCATCCAACTATTAAACCTTAAGAAGAAGATCAAAAGAATAGAAGCCCATGGGGATTTCATGTTGGAATACCTTAAAGCTGGGATAATACCACAAGGGTTAAGAGTACGAAATATCCCCGGTTTATTTGTGGAATTTAGGAAATTTCTTGAGAAGTGGAGCATGATAGCCAACAGATGCTCGCGAGATCTAATGATACTAATAATAGAAACAGCTAAAGAATTACTTGCTGCCTTAAAAAATGAACTATTAGAACTAGAAGAAAAAATCAGAAAAACTAATTCACTAGAAGAAGCTAAGAAAAAATTAGAACAGGCAGACAAAGACCTAGCATCCTTCTCAGACTACCTCATAAAAAGAAAAACAGATAAACTAAAAAAAGATTTACGCTATTAATCTGCAGAAAAAACCTACCCGTACCTGAATGAAAATTTCTACCAACAAAGTCAACAGCCTTTGGAATATAATGCTAGACCATATCAAGTTAGAACTTTTTCAGATACTTCTGATTCAGAAGGAGAAGGTAATACCCAGTACCATAAACCATCAAGACCAAGCCGTCCCTACAATACAAAACATTAGCCTTTTTTAGCCCAACGCGGGACACGCAGGGGACGACAACGAGTTCATTTCCAATCCCAAACAAGAGGGAATTATCAACAAACAGACAATAAACATCTGCTAGAAACCAGAAGCAGACAATATTGGAGATAGAGGATACTATCCCTATCTTCAATTTGTCCTCGGAAGTGTTAGACCCCACATGCTTAAGTTTGTTATCTAAAGGGTTGTCGTACGTCCCCCATTCTCAAACCAATAAATTTGAACTTTACACTGATATATTAGCGTTTTTTCGCAAAATTAGACTCAAGAAATACTTTTCCAATGAACCTAATATTACTGCAGTGTCTCTAACTAATACTAGCCTATCAGTACCATCCACCTTCATCCCTTCATTAGACCAGATAGGTCCAGAAGTTGCTGTTTTTGAACAGGTAGTGCTTAAACGCCTTGACTTAGCGACTCGCTTCATCCTAAAACCCAGATAACCTAGACAAAGATGAATTCACATGCCTTACCTCCCTTACACAGAACAAGAAAGTCACTATAAAAAGCTGTGACAAAGGGGGTGGCATCGTGATTTTAGACTCTTCCACGTACGAACAAAAGATGCTGACCCTCTTGAATGACCAACAATTCTACACCAAACTTACAACTGATCCCACCAACAAAGTAAGTTTGAAGATCCAACAACTTTCTAATACAGCATTTGTAAAGGGAGAGATTAACAAAAAAGAATACGAGTATTTAAACAACTCCAAGAGAAAAATACCATGCATATATGGAGTACCTAAAATACACAAACATCTTTCAGACCCCCCATATCGCCCGATTGTCTCTGCAATTGGCTCCATAACTGAACCCTTATCCAGATATGTAGATCAATGGCTTTGTCCATATATATCTAAGACTCCCTCACACATTAAAGACACTAGTGAAATGATTGTAAAAGTAGAAAATCTGCCATTTTTTTTTTTGCAGAGTTTTATATAGCGTGAACTTGACCCGCAACCGAATCGGGTATCAGAGCGCTTTACATAGCACCAGTTACGTTACATGAGGACACACATTCATTTATTATTTTTTTTTGTTAGGCACGGGGAGATTAAGTGATTTGTGCAGAATCACAGGATGTTCAGCGTCATTACCGAGACTCGAACCCAGTTCCCC
Source organism: Calotriton arnoldi (assembly GCA_963921515.1). Lineage (NCBI taxonomy): Eukaryota > Metazoa > Chordata > Amphibia > Caudata > Salamandridae > Calotriton > Calotriton arnoldi. Next base: position 457,790 of record CAWUFW010006393.1, on the reverse strand, counting down.
ACGTCCAAGGTCGAACGCCCTAGCCATTAGGCCAACTCCTCTCCCCATTTAACTACAACCGAGATACTTTAGTGACTCTAGACATAGAGTCACTTTATAGCAATATCCCGCAAAAGAAGCAATACAAGCAGTAGCTTGGTTCATAGATGTCTACAAAATTCCATGTCCTAAGACATTTGTCTTAGATTGCTTAACCATTGTTTTAACAGAAAACACTTTTGAATTTGGAAATAACCTTTTAAACAAATCAGAGGTGTTAGTATGGGAGCTACAGTAGCACCGTCGGTTGCTAATATCTACATGGCGCAATTTGAACAAAAATACATAGACAATGAAATAGCCCCCTTCTATGAATCAGTACTACACTGGTCGCGATATATCGATTATATTTTTTTCATCTGGTCGGACACAGTAGAAACTCTTGACGAATTTCTACTATGGCTAAATGCAATTGATGTAAACTTGAAATTTACTAGCCACAAAAGTAAACATCAGATAGAATTTTTGGATATTTTGATTAAGCAAAATATTGATCACTTGGAAGTAGATTTATTTACTAAACCCACTGCTAGGAACACCCTTCTGCACTTTGAAAGTTATCATCCTAGGACACAGAAACAAAGTATCCCCTTTGGGCAGTTTTTACGACTGCGGCGCAACTGCACCAACCTTACTGATTACGATTTGCAAGCGGAAACTATGAAATTGAAATTTCTTGCCAGAGGATATCCCCACAGATTAATACAAGAGGCATATAAACGAGCCAGATTTTACGAGAGGGACCATTTGTTAAAACCTAAGAACCCAACTAAAACTGAACAGTTAGTATGCATCACTAAACACTCAACCATGAACAATCAGGTTAAGCAGATAATCAATGCCAATTGGCATATACTCAATAGTGATCAAGAACAAGCACTTAAATTGGAAAAAACGTTATTTGCACACAGAAGAAACAAAAATATCAAAGACTTAATAGTCCACTCACGCTTTGATGTAAGTATACCCTTTGTACAAAAAACCATTGATGGAAATGCTCCAATCAAAGGTACCTTTAGATTACTCCAGTCCAACTGTAAAGCATGCGTGAGTGCTATAGAAGGACATACGTTAAGTCATAATGGACACGTCATTCAGTCCAAAACAATGTGTAACTGTAAAACTGACAATGTAGTTTATCTTATTGTCTGCCCCTGCAATCTAGGCTATGTCGGGGAAACATCCAGAGCCATCGCCACACGATTAACTGAACATCGCTCTGCGATCCGTACAGTTAAACTTAATGCTCCCATGGTGAAACACTTTCATGAATTCAAACATTCCCCTGATGACATTAAATGGCACATCTTGGAGAAAATAAGAAATCCTATTGAATCAAGGAATGAGAAATCCGGAAAACGCGAAGTTTTCTGGATATTTTTTCTGAACACATATAAACAAGGATTGAACAATGATCTGCCTTGGGAGAATGCTATATTGTTCAATAATTCTTAATAAGATTGGTTTTCCCACATTTTCCAAGACGGATTACTTACATAGACTGAACCTGACACTTCATACCACACTGCGCAAACGTTCTATAGTCTGTTCTCCACTCTCATTGCTGAGGAGACACCCTATGAGACCACGTGACACTTAGGTAGACGCTTATAAGCCCATTTGGAACGCTGCCGGGTTTCCATCATGGCGGCCTTTTGCATTTCGTAATTTCATCCACCTCAGGTAAGAGCTCACCTTGCCACATTCAGTTAGACAATTGTACACGCTACTTCGTATAGTGGGAGATTTTTACAATTTCAGTCCTTGATTTTATCCTCAACAAAGCACGAGACGGACACGTCTATTGACTCGCCCTTGGTCTGCCCTGTTGTATTTCCGCAATTACGCATCAACGTACGACCGGCTACTTTGTTTAACAGCCCGAATTCACGGATATCTTTACTCCGGAACCTAGACCAGGTAGAGTCACTATCGCCCCCCTTTTTTTTACTTCAGACATAGCAAGAGCACCATAGCTTCTAGTTGTCTGTCGAGTACTATCAGCCTCATTTAGACTCATGTTACTTTTGCAGCGCAGAGGGACTGTTTTTGAGCGATCTTGTTCAAATTAGAGGGGGACAACCAATCTCCTTCGTCAGATATAATTCCGTAGGTACCGATGAGTGGCCTCCTCACCTCATATCCTGAATTCACAGACATCATAATACACTAGCCCAGACCAGGTATAGTCTTGTTTATTTCTATCGCACCACTCTTAGAATGAGTTTCATAATTTATAAATTTCAGTTAACCGCCATAGTAGCCTCATATAGATTATTTTATCTTTGCAGAGCAGCATGATGGTCTTTTAGCGATTTTGATCTACCCTGAAATTTTAAGCCAATCCAGTATTTACGTTGATCACGGACATCAATTCCCGTGCAACATCTTTTTCGATTACCGATTTCCACATTGGCACCTTAGGACCTATTATCCAGGTAATGACGCCCTTTTACATCCATCGCATTTCTTCATCGGCCTCTTTGCACTAACGGATCGTGCAGAACCTTCTGTTAAGTATTCATCTACATACTACATAGCACAGCTCGGTATTGAGAGCTCTTTTATGGAGTTAACACTCCTTAGCTCAGTGTTCATCTTAGACTGCCATGACAATGTAGAAGCCCCTTCAAATATCGTTTGCTTCCAATGTAATATCTATATGAATCTACATAAAGTTACCACCCACTAGCTCTAGATGCCCATATGCCAGGGCATACCTGTAGTATACAAGTAGTGATATTCTGCAATTGTTCTTATTATTTGAGTTTTGAATCATGTTTTTATATTTACACACAGACCTGGTGTGACCCATATATCTATACATTGTGAGTTGAAGCTGATACCACATTCACAGACAGTAAGCCCCATCTACTTTTATCGTTATTCTGACTATGTAATTATTTAGAGAACTTATAACGATCCATATATCTCAATAGGAGCTGCTGAGCTTTTAATTCAATTATTTTTCTATTTCTTTCTTTATTCGCTTTTCTTCTGACTTTGGTGGATTGGTAAACACTAATTTTCTTTATCATCTTCACTGCGGGTGATTAACATAGTCTTATCCACTATCTATAGTAACAATATTTATTTGAATGTTAAATCTTTCTATGAATCTTTGTCCCATTCTAATTCATTTCCTTTCAACATTATCACTGGCAACTTCGAGTAAATATGTAACATAGGAGATATTATTGAACTCTGTGTGTATTTTTAAGAATTGTGTTTTATAGAATGTTTATTGTTCTGTAGGAAAGAGGTATGGCCCTCCTGATGAAGGCGCTGTTAGGGCCGAAACGCGCGTTGAGAAGAACCATCTGTTAACCACCTCACATCATTTGTTATTGTTCGTGTTATTTTGTCTTTCATTATGTTTATGTATATGTATTAATGTTTTGTCCATTTTAGACCAACTGATTGGCTAGATAATATCAGTATTATTTTGTAATCTATTCAAAACTACAATCGTATCAGAACCATGTATTGTCTACAACATTAATTAAATGAATGTTTATCCCTTTTTTTTTTATATATAAAACATTATAATTATGAATAAAACAATTTTTAAACATATCTTAATGTAGCTTTATTCACACTGAGTTCTCCTTCTTATTTTTGTTTTTGTTGATGAGTGTTTAAACCAGTTTAAGCCATTTGACTGCCTAGGAACGTTGCCTTATACTGTCTGTTGAAACAATGCATGTCTCCCCCTACCTTCAATCAACTTATGTAGGTGTGTACATAAGCCTACAGACACCATTGACATGAAGTTGGCATGCATGGCAGTGTAACAGACATTAACATCACCTAGTCTCAGACCAACATGTTCCTCAAGTTTGTGCAGGAATGGCTGTAGGAGTGTCCATTTACTACACATAATCAAATGCAATTCCCACAGAACATGTATGGAGCATGCCATGTAAACTATTAGGATGCCTGTACATCGACTTGCACTCACAGGCACATACTACTGCACCGCAACATCATGGTATCATTTTGATCACTCTCACACTTGGAATCAGGAACACTTACCAGTACATCTGGCGCACCAAAAAGCCTCCCATACTGTGCAAGGACCTCGTCCACCAGAAGCTCCAGCTCCTCTGTACTGAAGGGACGGGCCCTGACATTCTCTGTTCTCGCCATCACTGGATCCAGGATACAGCTAAATATGCAGTTGTAGAGGAATGGCAGTCAGCAGTGTCTGAATGCATGTGAAATGTGTGGCTCTCCCACAGAGATTTATAGGCCCCTGGGTTGGTATCAGTGGCAGGCAGCTGCTGCAATTGGTCCTCCTGGCTGGCATCGTTCAATTGGGCCGAATGTGCGGCTCCGCGGTGGCGGTGCACACCTACCGCGTTTTTCAAAGTAGCATTTCACTACCGCGATCGCGGTTCCCATTGGCTGCAATGGCATTGGTGGTGTCACACAGCGGAGGGCAGGCGGTCATTACCGCTATGCTGCATCTTTCAATTGTGGTCAATGTGCGGCTCCGCGGTGGCAGTGCACGCCTACTGCGGTTTCCACTGTAGCATTTCACTACCGCGATCGCGGGTCCCATTGGCTGCAATGGCATTGGTGGTGTCACACCGCGGAGGGCAGGCGGTCATTACGCCTATGCTGCATTTTTCAATTGTGGCCAATGTGCGGCCCCGTGGTGGCGCTGCACGCCTACCGCGGTTTCCAATGTAGCATTTCACTACCGCGATCGCGGGTCCCATTGGCTGCAATGGCATTGGTGGTGTCACACTGCGGAGGGCAGGCGGTCGTTACCGCTATGCTGCATCATTCAATTGTGGCCAATGTGCGGCCCCATGGTGGCGGTGCACGCCTACCGCGGTTTCCAATGTAGCATTTCACTACCGCGATCGCGGGTCCCATTGGCTGCAATGGCATTGGTGGTGTCACACCGCGGAGGGCAGGCGGTCGTTACCGCTATGCTGCATCTTTCAAATGTGGCCAATGTGCGGCCCCGTGATGGCGGTGCACGCCTACCGCGGTTTCCACTGTAGCATTTCACTACTGCGATCGCGGGTCCCATTGGCTGCAATGGCATTGGTGGTGTCACACCGCGGAGGGCAGGCGGTCGTTACCGCTATGCTGCATCTTTCAATTGTGGCCAATGTGCGGCCCCGTGATGGCGGTGCACGCCTACCGCGGTTTCCAATGTAGCATTTCACTACCGCGATCGCGGGTCCCATTGGCTGCAATGGCATTGGTGGTGTCACACCGCGGAGGGCAGGCGATTGTTACCGCTATGCTGCATCTTTCAATTGTGGCCAATGTGTGGCCCCGCGGTGGCGGTCCACGCCTACCGCGGTTTCCAATGTAGCATTTCACTACCGTGATCGCGGGTCCCATTGGCTGCAATGGCATTGGTGGTGTCACACCGCGGAGGGCAGGCGGTCGTTACCGCTATGCTGCATCTTTCAATTGTGGCCAATATGTGGCCCCATGGTGGCGTGCACGCCTACCGCGGTTTCCAATGTAGCATTTCACTACCGCGATCGCGGCTCCCATTGGCTGCAATGGCATTGGTGGTGTCACACCGCGGAGGGCAGGCGGTCGTTACCGCTATGCTGCATCTTTCAATTGTGGCCAATGTGCGGCCCCGCAGTGGCGGTGCACGCCTACCATGGTTTCCAATGTAGCATTTCACTACCGCGATCGCGGGTCCCATTGGCTGCAATGGCATTGGTGGTGTCACACCGCAGAGGGCAGGTGGTCGTTACCGCTATGCTGCATCTTTCAATTGTGGCCAATGTGCGGCCCCGCGGTGGCGGTGCACGCCTACCACGGTTTCCAATGTAGCATTTCACTACCGCGATCGCGGGTCCCATTGGCTACAATGGCATTGGTGGTGTCACACCGCGGAGGGCAGGCGGTCGTTACCGCTATGCTGCATCTTTCAATTGTAGCCAATGTGCGGCCCCGCGGTGGCGGTGCACGCCTACCGCGGTTATGGACACATCATGCACTAGCAATGGCAATGGTCCAATTTAACAATTGAACACTATGCCTACATAGTGTCTTACTGCACTTGTTTTTTTATAATGAATGCTGGTGTGACATTCAACTCACTGATGCCTACACATGCCATGTCTGTGGAATATGTGACATGCATTGACATGCAGTTACTCACGTCACCTATGATATGTGTGTGGATGTACATCTATTGGTTGTATGATGTTGTCTCATCTTTGAAATCAACTTAATGTGTGAGATGGCCAATCAAACAACAGTAATGATTGCCTGAACACATAATGGTGGTATTTTACTGTGCCCATAGCTGATTTAGGTAGGATATGTGATCAGCTTACACACACTCTGCACATTGTGCTGATAACTAGTGGTCTGTGCAACTTAAACAAGAATGTGTGGCAGGTAAAGCAGCTACATATGAGTCAGCAGTGTTGCTGTCTCATACATCTGCTGTGTCACCTGCTCCTAGGCCTGGGGACACCAGATGTATTGGTGTACCATCCACAACCTCTGATTATGCTATTGGGGTAGTCAGTATGTACAACATGTCCACTTGTAAAAACGAATGTGGTGAAGGTGTCTCTGCATCTGAGTTGTGGATTAAGCAATTGTTGGGGTACATTCATTGTTTCTGCTGCATGAGTCAAGAGTTGAGAAGTCGGACACATCTCATTGCGTAATGTGGATAACATTAGTCCTCTTCCATTTCATGTAGGCGACGACCAAATGTGCACCGGCCTTTCACAGTCCTGGCGGACATGGAGGATGTGGACATCATCCGGATATTTCGTCTGGATCGCGTTACACTGCAAGAGCTGTGTGCTCAGTTGGAACCCCATCTGAGTCCTCAACGAACATATTCAACTGCCCTATCCCCAACAGTGAAGATCATGGCAGCGCTGCATTTTTTTGCTACGGGCTCTTTCCAATACACGGTCGCCGGCGCCGGTGGGATGTCGCAAGCAACATTCAGCATGGTGCTCTGGGATGTGGTGTCCGCAATGATGCTATTTAAGGACCAATACATACGATTCCCAAATACTGCAGAATTGCCTTCTGTGAAGGCTGGTTTTTATGCCCTTGCCCACATTCCTCATGTAGTTGGTTCCATTGAAGGCACGCACATTGCCTTTGTCCCACCACAGGCACGTGAGCAGGTGTATAGGAACAGGAAGCACTACCATTCCATTAATGTGCAGGTGGTATGCCAAGCTGATATGATCATTAGCCATGTTTGTGCGTGATTTGCTGGCTCCGCCCATGACTCCTACATCCTGCGGAACAGCATTGTACCCCGGCTGATGGAAAATCTACATCCAGAGCGTGCATGGCTTGTAGGTGAGTACACTGAGTTAAGTAGTGTGCTGTGTGTGCTATGCTGTTCTCGTCAACTGTTTGTAATGCAACATTTCTCTGTGTATGTCACACCTAGGTGACTCAGCGTATCCCAACAGGCTGTGGTTGCTGAGCCCACTGCGGAATCCAAGTACCCCGGGTGAAGTCAGCTACAACGAGGCACATGGTAGGACACGACGTGTGGTTGAGCGCACTTTTGGCCTCCTGAAGTCCCGATTCCGGTGCCTGGACAAGAGCGGAGGTGCACTGTTGTATTCCCCACAAAAGGTGTGCCGGATAGTTGTAGCATGCTGCATGCTTCACAACCTTGCCTTGCGCAAAGCCGTTCCGCTGATCCTGGATGACGATGAGCAGCAGATGCCCCCTCCTGCACACCCACACACTTCCAGTGCGGACGATAGTGGTGAAGAGGAAGGTGTGGACCTGCGTCAACAGCTCATTGCCAACTACTTCCCTTGAATGTAAGTGACTTTGTAGAACAGTGACATTGTGTGTTTGCTTGGATGTTAGTATCAAGGCATAGAGGATTTTAACTGCTGGCTGTTGTTGTGTGTGTGATAAGGGCTGATGTGTGTGGCACAGGGTATTTGTATCCAGGTACATCAAGTGTATGTTGAGGTTGTTGATCATTGCTATGTGTGCTATGTGTGCTATGTGTGCTTGTTTTTGTACCATGATGCCTAGTGTTGTGTTTCAGCTGTGATGGCGTCACCTGTGTCTTTCTAGGTTCATTCACCCTCTCAATGCCTCCTCTCCTTCAGAGCAGTTGGAACATTGAAATCTGAATTGTCATTGTACATACTGGAATAAACATGTGGCTCACACAGACATGGGTATGTGAAGAGTGTTTATTTCAAATTAGTTTTGGTGGAAGTGAAGGGAATATGTACATAAATGTGAACAGCGAATAAATGAGTTGTCAGTCATGGTAGATGAGACAAATGGTGTAGTCACCACAAAGCTGAAGTCACACAGTCCAACAGACTCAGGACATCAACATGGCAATGTGGCCAAGGATAGTCAACATAGTCAATGCAAAGGGGTACAACAAGATACCATCATGGCTGGCTCTGTGAGTGGCGTTGGTATGGTGGCCTGCCACCAAATCCTCCCCTGTGGATTCTCGGACGGCCCCTGGTGCGTTTGGGGGGGCACCTGCTGCAGGGTCATTGGTGTCTGAGGACTCACTCTCCTCCTGCACACCCCTCTCTGTGGCTGCAGCTGGAATGGTGGGCTGCACAGCAGGCAATCCACTGGAGGGGGGTTGAGCTGCACTTGGGGCTGGGAGTCTGTCCCTCAGAACACACACTAGCTGGCCAACAAGGTCGACAAGTTGGCCCATCCGTGTGTCCATGGACTGCTGCAGCAGGCGGATCTCATGCATGTCTTCAGCAAGCTGGCCCATAACTCCATGGTTCTCTTGGTAGGCACCAAGGACTCTTTCAATGGTGGCCAGGGACTCAGGGTCATTGTCCTCCTGTGTCTCTGCCCCAGTTGTACTCCCACCTGCCCTCCTGACACGGACCTGTGGCGTAGTCCCCCGATGGACTGGCACACTCTCCCTGGCATGCTGTGATTTTGTGGTGGTGTTGGTAACCACCATGGCAGGGCGTGTGTTGCAGGCAGCAGTGGTGGTGGTGGTGGTGGAGGCCACACAAGTCGTAGTGGCAGGGGCCAGGACAGTTGTTATTCCAGTGGTGCTGGTGGTGGTGGTGGGGGCAATGAGGGTTTGAGACATGTTAGTCCCTGCCACACCAGAGGGGCCAGCTTGAGAATCCTCGTCCGAGAATGTTGGGGCATCTGCATCCGAGAGTTCATGTTCAGGGGAGGGAGACTGGCTCCGCATGTTGGTGTCATCCTCTGCAGTTAGTTGTTGATCTTCTGTTGAACAGAGGTCATATGGTAATTGAGTTGCACGCAACAAGCTTGATGTTAGACAATTGTTTGAGACATTTGATACTACAAACACTTTGCAATGCAATGACTTTGTATGCCTGCTATTTACTGTGCACCATGACATGATGTTGAGGTACATACCTTAGTGGTCCATGGTGTCCGTTGTGAATTGAAACTTGGTGCAGTGTACAGATAGTGTAACTACACGGACATGTCCTCATCTACCTAATTGCGTGACATAAACTTTCTGTTGTGCGTCTTTTCATTTAGCGGTTCATGTAATTTATTTCAACAGAGCTAGAAGGAACCATTGTCATGTTATACATAGCTTTGGAATCACATGTACTTTTCTGTTTTTTCCATGTAGACCATGCATGTTTGGTGTTGAGATGGGCCTTCATGCTCAGACACCAAGGCGCTTCCACATTGCATTCTCTGCTGTGCATGATTGTGGGATGCAATTGTTTCACTTGTGACTTGGTGAGTATGAGTTCAAAATATGTGTCAGTTACATGCACTTAGATGTCTGCACACTGGATGTGGCATTTACAAATATGCTAAGTTGGCTGACATGTTAGTGTTGATGTAGTTATGTGGCTACATGCATTTAGAATAGGATGGCGGTGTGCATGCAGTCACTACCTACGTGTAAGTTTTGGGAGAGCAATGTTATAGCTGCCCCATGCTTGTGGGTGTGGGGAATGCTCCATCCTGCTCAGCTGTGGGACAAGGGGGCCTGTTGGGAGTTGTAGTGCAGACTTCCCAGCCACAAAGACCCCTCCCTGTTGAGATGGCTACCTACCTGTTAGGTTACAGATTGGGGGGAAATGGCTGCCCCATGCTTGTGGGTGTGGGGAATGCTCCATCCTGCTCAGCTGTGGGACAAGGGGGCCTGTTGGGAGTTGTGGTGCTGGCTGCCTGTACATGTGCCCCCATGTAAATATTGTTATGTACCCTTGTGGTGAATGAGAGGGAGTTATTGTGGGATCTGTGAGACCTGTTTGGGGGGAGTGTGGTGGACATGGGTACATTTGGGCCTAGGAGGTGTTGTTTTTTAGTTGTGCAGGCTACTACATAGCAGTGTTATGGCAGACTTTTGTTGGTACTTACCAGCCTCCATTCCCCCCTCAATTCCAGTGCAACTCTCTGGGTGCAGTATGCCAAGCACCTTCTCCTCCCATGCGTTGAATGAACTTGGTGGAATGGGAGGGCCACTGCCAGTCCGGTTTGCCAGCTCACGGTTCTTGCTGTTCTTCTCCTTGACCTTGCTCTTGAGGTCAGTCCACCTCTTCCTGATCTCCTTCCTGTTGCGTGGAACTTGCCCTACAGCATTGACTCTGTCAACTATCCTTTGCCACATTTGATTTTGCCTGGCTGCTGGGGTCTGTTGGACCCTGCTTCCTAGAATATATGGCTCAACTCTTATTATCTCATCCACCATGACTGACAACTCACCATCAGTGATTTTGGGCATCTTCTGTGCCATGGTGTGTGATGTGCTGAGTGGTTAAGAGTGCAGGTGTGCAGGTGGTGGTGGTGGTGATGTGTGTGGTGTGTGTGTGTTTGTGATGGTGTAATGTGTGCAGGGTTGCCTCTCCTTTGTGTGATATTGTTGGGCCCTTCAGTTCTGGAGTTGTGCAAAGACTTGTGGTAATGCAGGGGATGGTTTTATGGGCTGCCTAGTGGGTGGGTCCAAACTGAGGATTAATGTCAGGTGTGTTGTCTGTGTTGAGCTGGGATTTGTAGTTCTTATATGCCAGGGGCATATGTCAATGGGGTGTGTTGGCTGTTTTTATTGGCTGTGACAGATACACAGCCACATTTGGTGGTTTTGTGCTGTAGTTTTTTTCGACCACCATTACTATTTCCGCGCGGTCACCGCGGTCGGACTGCAATGGTCATTCCTCCAGTTCTCCCATTCATCATTGCTGTCAGATGCGGCGGTCGGAAACAAGCGGTCGTACCGCAGGCACCGCGGTGAGATCATAATTGCACTCGTGGAAATTCCGCTTGTGTATCGGCGGTTTGTGAGCTTTCCGCAGTGGATACGACCGCCGAGGTGGGTATTTTGCATTTTCGGCACGTGCGCCGCCGGTGTTTCTTGGGTTCCGACCGCGGCGGTCGGATTTTTCCGGCGGTGCATCGTAATGTGATCGGCGGTGGTGCCGGAGGCCATGTGGGCGGTGTTTTCCCATTGCCACTGCGGGCGGAATGGTTTTCCGACCACCATCGTAATCGACCCCAAAGTGTCCTCTACTAAGATGCAAGTTTGCAAAATTGAAGTTCTGTACTTAGGACACCACATTCAAAAAGGAGCAAGGAAAGTGTCACAAAAAACGAATCTCTACGATACTTAACATGAGTCCACCAACTACCCAAAAAGAAGTCTGCATGTTTCTAGGAATAGTGGGCTACTGTTGACAATGAATTCCAAATTGTTCCCTAATATCATAACCTCTTCAGAGGTTAACACAATGACATGTGTGATCTGATACCCTTGGATGACAGTTATATGACTGCCTTCACTGAGCTACGAGAATGCCTTTGAAGGGCACCAGCTCTGAGAATGCCTGATTATAACAAGTGCTTTGTGTTGTTCTGTAGTGAAAGGGAAGGCTGTGCTCTTTCAGTACTGACACAAATCCATGGAAGTAGTCACAGGTTGATCACCATTTTTTGGGGGACTCATGAACCTGTGGCTGCAGCTTTCCCTGGATGTTTGCAATCATTTGCATCTGCATGTGTGAGTCTTGAACAGTGTGAAAGCATAGTCATGGGACATCCACTGACTGTATTTGTGCCCCATTCAGTGGGAATACTGTTGACCCATACTCGGACACAGTACTCCACCAACAGTAGATTTACAAAATATGAGCAAATACTTTTATGTGCAGAAAATGTAACCCTTAAAAGGTGAACAATTCTGAATCCATCCACTCCATTGCCACTGCCTGGAAATGAAACTGTGACCGATAGAATTGACCATGATTGCTTGGATGGGACTGAGTTATGCACAAAGCCCCGACCTAATATACAAGATGAACCTCTACCTGGATCTGATGATGTGTTGTTTGTTGATGTTTCCTGTTTGCGAGACAACAAAGGAAATCTGAAAGCTGCTTATGCTGTTTGTACAGTTGCAGGTGTTGTTGAAGCATCATGGTTGCAAGGAGTGTATTCAGCACAGGTTGCTGAATTGATTGCCTTGAAACAGGCTTGCAGCATTTCAGAACAACTCAGGGTGACAATCTTCTCCGATAGACAGTATGGCTTTGGAGTCGTACATGACTTTGGGCAATTGTGGTCACAGCTTGGGTTTATGACATCCTCCTGATAGCCTATATGAAATGGAGAAAGTGTGAGGAGCCTTTTGTGGTCCCTACAGTTGCCTGCCCAAATTGCAGTAGTTAACTGCGTAGCTCATAGGCAAGGCACTGACTACGTGACCTTTGGCAATAGATACGCTGACAAGATTGCCAAATATTGTGCATTAAATGCCTAAACCTTTAATTTGGATTTGATCAATGAGACATCAGATGTCACATATTTCAACCTGGTGTTAACTGCTATAGACACCTGGAATAAGGTTAAAAGATTACAGGAAGAAGTGACAGAAGCTGAACAGCAAAGTTGGTTGCGAGCTGGATGCACCAAGAGGGAAGACGAAATTTGGGTGTAAACTGATGGCAGACCTGTATTACCTGATAGTTTGTTACCACCTATGGCCTGGATCACCAACGCCGCAAACTGAGTCGCCCCCATCAAACCAGCCAAACCTACAGATCCATCAAACAAGCCAGCTGGTACTCTCCAGAACTCAGCGCAATGAAATGCAGCTGTAAACAACTAGAAGGAAGATGGTGCACCAGTAGAAACAACACTAACCGAGCCACCTTCAAGTCAGCCCTCAACAATTACCACCATCATATCAAGGGTGCTTAAAAGGAGGCCCTGGCAGACTGCATCGAGGCTAGTGCCAACCATACCAAGGAACTCTTGAGAGAGTTCTCCTGCCCAACAGCCACCAAAAACTGGATCCCTCCCAGGAACTCTGTGATGCTCTAGCAAAGCACTTCCACAACAAGATTTCCACAATCTACAAGAACTTCAACCTCCCAACTCACTGACCTCCTCAGCCCACCCACTCCTATGGAAACCGACCCTGACCACCACTTCACCGCGTGGAAGCAGCTCGACAAACCAAATATAAAAGCCATAATGAACTCCATCCACTCACCGACCTTGCCCCCACTGTCTCTTCAAACTCGGAAACAACAAGATCAGCCACCAAATCATGACCATCATTAATGCATCCATCGCCACAGCCACCTTTACTGATGCTTAGAAACACGCTGAGGTCAGGCCATTCCTCAAGAAACCCTCCGCAGACCCTAGCGACCTCCAGATCTACTACCCCATCTTGCTGCTCCCATCTACCGCCTGTGGAAGGCCATCACCCTTCAGATCACTGAACACCTGGAGAGACACAACCTGCTAGACCCCTCCCAATCGGGTTTCAGAGCCAACCACAACACTGACACTGCCCTGATTACCACTACAGTTGACATCCACACCCTACTCGACAGAAAAGACTCAGCCGCCCTGATCCTTCTCAACCTCTCCACAGCATTCAACACCGGCTCCCACCGCACACTCATCAAGAGACTGGACTGGATCGTAATCAAAGAAGCAGCACTCAAATGGATGACATCATTCCTCACGGGCCACACGCAGAGAATCCATCTTCCCCCTTCACCTCACAACCCAAGAGCACAATCTGCGGCATCCCTCAAGGTTCATCCCTTCATCCCTCAGCCCCACCCTCTTCAACATCTACGGGACAGTGCTAGCCAACATCGTCAACTCCCACACCATCAACATCATATTGTACACCAATGACACTGAGCTCGTCCTCTCACTCTCAGAAGACCCCCACCACAGCAAAGACCAAATTCCACAACTGAATGAAGAAAGTCACAGCCTGAATGAAGGACAACTGCCTGAAGATCAGCATGGACAAGACCGAAGTGCTGATCTTTGGCAACCATTCCTCCTTCTGAAACAACACCTGGTGGCCTGCGGAACTCGGACCCACGTCCACACCTAAAGACCACACCTGCAACCTCGGCATCATCTTGGACAGCAAACTCACCATGAAACAACAGATCAATATAGTCTTTTCGGCCTGCTCCTCACTCTCCACATGCTCCAAAGAATCTTCAAATGGATACCCACAAGCACCAGGAAGGAAGTCAAGCAAGCACTAATCACCAGCCATTTGGACTATGACAGCACACTGTATGCAGGTATCACCAGCAAACTCATGAGAAGACTCCAGACAATACATAACTTAGCGGCCAGACTGATCCTCACCCTACCCAAAAGAACCCACATCACCCAGCACTTGAGAGACCTCCACTGGTTCCCATCCAGAAAAGATGGCAATTCAAACTACTGCCACACGCCTACAAAGCCCTCCATGACCAAGAACCAGCATACATGAACCACCACCTGAACTTCCACCAGCCATCCAGAAACCTGCACTCTGCCTCCCTCACCCTGGTACAGATACCACATGTCTGCCATAGCCACAGCGGAGGTTGCTTCTTCTCCCACCTTGCCACCAAGTCATAGATATTCCCTCCGCCTCCGAACATCTCCTTCGCTGACGGACTTCAAGAATAAGCTCAAGACCTGGCTCTACGACTAACCCAGCAACTCAGCACCTGGATATCCTCACGGGTATAAGCCATGCTCTACAAGTACCATTTGATTGATTTGATTGATTGGTCCTGCACATGTAGGAAGAGATGCAATGATGCACCTCTTTCGACAGGTGAGGTTCAATCCCAGATTCAGATTGATTGCAGAGCATCTGTGCCATTGATGTGTAGTGTGTTAACAACAATACGCTGGAAGAAAAACACAAGTTACAATGAGCCATGTAGGGAGATCAGGAGGTTCCTTTAACTGAATGCAAATGGACTTTATAGAAATGCGCCTTTGCAACGGTTTAAGATATGTTTTGGTCATTGTTTTCATTTTCTGAAAATGGCTGGAAGCTTATCCAACACAAAAGAAATAACAGTCTCACAGTAGATAAATTATTATTTGCAGAGGAATTTGATTCCAAGGTTTGGATTTCCGACTTCTCTTGAGTCAGACCGAGGAACTCATTTTAACAATGAGGTCCTGAAAATGTTAAGTGCAGCATTACAAGATGAGAAGAAGCTCCATTGCAGTTACCGTCCAGAGGCTTTTGAACTTATGGAGCAGATTAATGGCACATTGAAATCAAGATTGGCGAAGGTGTGTGCTGCAACAACTTTGAAGTGGACCAATGCATTGCCTCTTGTGTTGATGAGTCTGAGAAATACACCCAACAGGACAGGATTGTCGCCCCATGAAGTCATCATGGGCAGAGTGATGAGACAGCCAGCTTTTCATAAAAACGCTCTCGTCAATATTACAGATGACTTAATATTAGACTACTGCAAAGGTTTGGCTGATGTGGTACGTTCTGCCTCTCACCAAGTCGCAGAGGCTGCCAGTGCTACTAAAAATTAGCAGTGGCATGAACTCAGTCATGGTGACTAGGTAGTGGTGAAAAAGCACGTTTGGAAGTCGTGCTTGGAACCCCGTTGTAGAGGGACTTACCAGGTGATCCTGCTCACCCACACTGCTGTGAAGTGTGGAAGTCTTCTGAATTGGGTACACGCTGCCCATACTCACAGAGTCCCATGTCCCATTGATGATACAACAGCACCTGTTCCAGATATGTTGGTGGCTACAATGACAAAAAGACAAATGATGGACAGAATGTGGAACAATGTCATACATTCACCCCAGTACAGAGATCTGGGCCTAAATCCGATTTTTTTTTTACTCCGCGTACCATTCCAGTTTGAACCCAGCCATATGCAAATCAGTCTTGACCCTGCACCTAATGGGAACAGTCCAGCTCGAACTGCCAGGCCAGGTCCTCCCTGGACTGGAAACAAGCATCCTAGGACCGGTTTTGGGGTTTCACTCATCATCAGCCAGGATAGCATGACTCCAGTGGCATGGATAGCACGGGACCCACGTGTGGGCATACGGTGTAGAGACTAAGGGGCCGAATCCGATTCGGGCTGGAAAAAATACCGACCGACTCGGTACGGGATCATAGTCCGACCGACACGTACCGGCGTTGCCCGACCTGGGAAGTACGATGAAATGCATGTGAATCACGACCGACTCGTACGGAACTCAAGGCGAACGACCGACCCGGACGGAAACAAGCTATCCGGCCGGGAAACCACGCGAGATCGAACCGACCGACACGCACCAGGAAGAAACCCGAGCGAAGCGTATCCGCGGACTCCGACCCGCGCAGTGCGATGCAATGGGTGCAAAAGCAGACCGATTCGCCGCGAGTCCAAGCCGTACGACCGACACGCATACAAAACCCAGCCGAACAAACACAATACATCGCGACCGGCGCGTACGCCGCATATGAAACTGAGCTGAAACACAGCGGGAAGCGACTCGGAGAGGCGCGCACGAGATAACTGCAACGTCCTACTCGGTCAGAAGAACGACTCCAACATGCACAATAATCACAAATGAAAAAATACAAAAAAGAGGGCCAAACAAGCAATGACAAAGCCAATAAATACAGGGGGGGGGAAATATGGAACAAGAACACACCCCCAACTCCACCTAGATAAAGGCCACAAATCCCTACCATGATCCTTTGCAAATTCCACTGACCTGCCAGCACACAGCAGACAGCAGACACACACACAGCTCATCCAACACAAAAGCCACACACCATTAGCACCTCAACAAATAGCACCCTCACCCTCACACAGCAAAACCTACACACACACACCCTCACCTGCACACACACACACTTCAATCACCACCACCACCCATCACCATGCCCCTAAAGCAGAATCTAAAGTTCCTAGATAGTGAATTGGAAGTCATGGTAGACGAGATCCTGAGGGTAGAGCCACAGTTGTTTCGCACATTGGTCCAACAGACCCCCATGGCACAGAAAACCAAGATGTGGGCGAGGATCGTCGACAGGGTGAACGCACAATCACCATGTTTGCGCACAAAGGAAGACATCCAGAACAGGTGGTATGATGTGCGCAGGAGGGTCAGGGACCTACTGAAGAAGGATTACCTCCTGAGCCAGCACACCGGCAGTGGCCCTCCTGCCAAACCAGTATACCTCAGGCCCTGGGAGGAGAAGGTGCGGGCCATCCTACCACCAGTGAGCGTATATGGACTAACAAACATCCCAGAGCCTGGTGAGTACACAACTAATATATACAATATTGTGTGCCAATACACACACATCACTGTCAAGGGGATAGTCAAACCATGCACCCCTAGCAAATCAACAGCAACCAAAAGATAATCATCCCAAGAAGTGTATGTCAGTCAGATAAACACAATACCTGCCATCTCATAGTGATATGTAACTGTGTCATGACATGTACAAACCCAATACCAAATAGAGCTAGGCAGTGGCACAAATCTAACTAACAAACACTGTCAGATATTTAGCCACCACTAGAACACCACCTTACAGGGAAGCTCACAGAAAGGAAGGAATCCTGTGTATGCTGGTGAAGTCAGTGTAGCCAAGAGCATGATGGGACTCGTAGTAACAGATAATGGGCAGCCTCACATTTGGCCCATCAACACCACTCTGAACCATGCTCACATCACAGGGAGTGGATAAGGACTGACAAGATGGCTGACACTGGGTACTGCTGTGGGGAGCACAAGGCCCTGCTGGGAACTGTGCACCAACAAACAACAGGACCACACTGTCAGCCATCTTGCCATTGCTGTCACACTCACACACAGTGAAGTCCACTCAAAAGGAAGGAAGTATGGGCATGCTGGGAAGGGGTGTAGGCAACAGCATGATGGGAGTGGTAGTCACAGATATTGCTCACCCACACAATTGGCCCATCTACACAACTCTGAACCATGCTCACATCACAGGGAGTGGATAAGGACTGACAAGATGGCTGACACTGGGTACTGCTGTGGGGAGCACAAGGCCCTGCTGGGAACTGTGCACCAACATACAGCAGAACACCACTGAATGACATCCTGAGAGTCAACCTGAACCCACTGCAAGGGTGGCATGCTTCATGGTAGGATAACTGGGCTAGGTGGAGAAGAATGGCCGGATGTCCACCAAATACAACCAATGCTGGCCATGCACACACCTCAACATTCACATTGAAATGCCCCAGGTATGCAGGACAATGTGCTACACCAATATCAACCTCTTACTGTGACAACTTAGGACAATGCAATGTACATGCCCGAATCCAGAGGTACAGTCACAACTGTCAGGTGTGTGAACCATTGATGCCTGTAGAAACATTAACATACAATGTGTGTCTCATCCAAATACAGGTGATGATGATGGGGACACAGCAGCAGGCAAGGAGGAGTCCCTGTCCCAGGCTCCGGGGGACACTGAGCTCACTGGTGTGGAACAGCCTCTGCCCTCCTCGGATGGCGAAGACCTACCTGGCACCTCCGGTGTGAGTCATCATGCAGCACCAGCAGGACCAACATATGCACCTCCTGCACCCACCCCTCCAACAACTGCCAACACACAGACCACCCCCGCCAACACGGACAGACCAAGGACCACCGATGATAACAGCACAGGGTCCCAGGCCCACCGTGGAGCAGCGGACAACAACACCACTAACAACCCCCAAGGGGGCCTTGGTTCACCTGTGCGTGCCACCGCAGGTCCTGCACGTGTCACCAGGGGTGGTGGGAGGGGTGGTAGAAATAGGTCGCTCCTTGCAGATGGGTCTGGGCTGCATGATGACCCACAACTGGCACGCATTGCTGATGCGTACCAGGATAGCACCGGAGAGGTCAGACAGGTAGTGGGGATCCTCAAGGACATACAACAGCAGCAGGCTGCCCATCATGCCCGCTTGGACTCCCACATGTCCCGTGTGGAGACACACATGTCTCGCATGGAGTCCAATTGGGACACATTGCAAGAACTCACAGCGGTGCATAGGGACTTATTGACATGCCTCTGCCAGATTAGCACCAACATGGCCACACCTCCCTGTGTGCCCACAACATCTGGTGCTGCAACAACTGACACCGCCACAGGGAGGGAGGAGGACTCTGGCAGAGACTCCCCTGCACCGCTGCAGCCTGCACGTGAGGGTCCCCCAAAGAAGAGGGTCGTCCGAGGAAGGAAAACTGAGAGGTTGATGGCCACGTACATCCCCAGGAAGCTAACACCTGTTCCGGAAAAATCTCCTTTGTGTGCAAACTTTCCACCCTGTCGAATGCAACACAACTCTCCCACATGACAGGGGGAGTTCAAGTTGGACTAATGTATCATATGACTGTGGACTACACTCAGGACATTTCTGCTACCAAGACTTCCAACTCATCTGGGAACTTTGGATCACAATCCCAATGTACAGCACCCACCATCCTGTGCACTATACACACACAAATTTCTGTAAATAAAATCAATAGTACACCATACTTGCCTCTGTTGTTATTCAAATGTGGATACTGTTATGGTGATGATGATCTGCTAAATTACACTGTGTATGCTAACTGTCACAGCAAGTACAACACCGTCATGTGAGTCATGGTGACGTGACACATATGAGGGAGACACACCACTTGGGCTACACAACACAGAGACACCAGGGCCATCGGACTCATCGCCTACAGTGATGTTGCCAGGAAATACTGTGGAATGCACAGACACCACACCTACTCAGAGTCTGTGTCAACTAGCCCACAGGTGCAGTAAGCAAATGTCAGTCAGATGTGTGACCACAGACAACGCACATCCCAAAGTGAAGCACAGGTTTATTACACATTTGCAACATGTTGTTTCCACTACAAATGCAAGGTTTACCCACGTGGCAGTGGCCACACAGTCAACAAGTGCAGAAGATATTAAGTCCAGGGGTGTGTGGCACATCACCTGTAGGAAACTACTGCTGCCACCCTGAAAGCTGAATCATGGTGTCGGGGATCCAAGTTGACCAAAGTACTCAGTAAGCACCCTGTGAAGGACAGACATGACACACAGTTAAAACCACTGAAGAACAGGACAGAACTGCAATACTCATGCCCAATACATGTCACAAGACAAGTACACAAAACCAAGTTAGCATGTCAAAACTGTTGGGGAGTACATACTACCTGTAAGGACACATTGCTGCACGCATCCAGTCAAGTAGCACATGGCCACACTCAAACAGCACCAGAGCACCACCCACACATATCATGCAAACTCACATCATTCACATTACATCTCCCTGGATACTCACATTCAGCTGAAGAGGTTGGTGATGAGCTGTGTGCGGACATCACCATCATCATCATCATCATCATCACTGGCATCGTGGTCCAGGCCAGGATCCTCCACAGGTGGCGGACGTTGGTCATCGTCATCCAGGATGAGAGGCAACTCCTTCCGCACTGCCAGGTTGTGTAGCATGCAGCAGACGATGACAATCTTGCACACCTTTGCTGGGGCATATGGGAGGGCCCGTCCTGTCTTGTCCAGGCAGCGGAAGCGGCTCTTCAGGAGACCAAAGGTCCGCTCAATCACTCTCCTGGTCTGACCATGTGCCTCATTGTAGCGCATCTGGGCTGGTGTCACAGGGTTCCTGAGAGGTGTCAGCAACCACGGCATGTTGGGGTATCCGGAGTCACCTACGGACAGACAAGTGCACATTAGCTGAGTAGGAAAAGTGGGCGGTATACTACAGAGCAGAACACACACAATGGTACAAAGTCAGTACACACCGACAAGCCAGGCACGCTGGTTCTGCATCTGTGCCATCATCCTCGGGATGCGACTACTCCTCATCACGTAGGCATCGTGTGCTGAACCAGGGAAACGGGCACACACATGTGTGATGGTCATATCTGCAAGACATACCACCAGAGCATTGATCGAATGGTAATGTTTCCGGTTCCGGTATGCCTGCTCATGTGCCTGTGGTGGTACCAAAGCCACATGTGTCCCATCAATGGAGCCAATGACATGTGGCATCCTCCCCAGGGCATAGAAGTCACTCTTGACGTCAGTGAGTTGTTGACGTGTAGGGAAATAGATGTACTGGTTCAGGCATCTCAACATTGCCTCCAAAACATCGCGTAGCACACGGCTGAACATAGTCTGTGACATCCCACCGGCAGTCGCCACAGTGTGTTGAAAGGTACCGGTGGCAAAGAAGTGTAGGGCTGCCATTACCTTCACCTTGGGGGTCAGCGCCGTAGGGTACGGCCGGCCAGGTTGCAAATGTGGTGCCAAGCGCACTGCCAAATCCTCAATCAGCTGCCTGGTGAAGCGGTACCGTCGGATGCTGTCACATTCCACCATCATTGCCAGGTCAGGGAATGGTCTATGGACAGCTGGAGCCCTGCAGTGCATAGATTGAGGAAAGAAAGATTGTCAGTCACCCCACATATGTGCCATTCACCATACTCAATTTCACATGATACATCATTACGAGACACAAGTACTTGATGTGTGTGCCGTTCTGTTCGCACATAACTCGCACCTACATGGCCATCATCTGACTACTCAGTACAACATGTGTGGACAACAGATTCCAGGTTGTGCTATGGGAAACCATTAGGCTGTGTCACAGTACCCATTTACTGCAGTCACGTTCCACACACACACCACAGTGACATGTCTGGACAGATGCGCCACAGGCATCACAGCTCATTGACAGGTAGGGGTCCTTTGTGTGTTGTGCACATGACCACTGTGATGTGCAACAGTTCATTTCGGAGCATGTGGCATGGTCACATTTCCAGGTTGTGTATGTGTGTGACATGTCACATACCCCCTGGGTCCCATGGGGGAAGGCATGTACGTCACAGGGTGACCCATTGCCACAATAGTGATGTCCCTCCACAGTCTGTGTGCATGTTGGGTTTCCGATGTCTCTGATTCCATGTGCACGATGGGAGACAGTCTCCACATCAACGTTGTTTGTGCATGGACTTTGATGTTGTGCGTCACTGGCGTCCATGTCTGTCCTGCGTAGGCGACAGGGGCCACTACCTGTGGGAGTCATGTTTGTTTTTCTGACGTGTACATGATACGCCATGTCATGCCAGTGTCCATGTGGCAAGACAGGGTCACTAATTGGGGATAAGCCAATTTCACCATGTTTTATGGAGAGAGGACAATTCACTTTAGCACTGAGTCCAAGGGCCAACAAAAGCAAGATCAGAAAAATATGGAGGAATAAGGCAAAATGTTTGGGGGAAGACTACCGTAAAACTGACAGGTCTAACACACTGTAAGTTCGGTCTTAAAAAAATGTGATTGATTCCGTTTTCGACTATGTCCAACAATTTCACAGGCTGCCAGTGAGAAAGACAATTCTGTTTAAAATATCCTGCAAGATGTACACAATCATCCATGGATTGGCTGCCATATTTCTCTTAAACAAATTTAAATATTACTCACCTGTCCGGAACCCCAGATCCGCAAACAAAACTATCTTTTGACTTACCCTGTTACAACTACAGAAAGTAGGGTGGCAGAGCCTCCAGGTCTCAGGGAGTAATGTTATGAAATTCTATTCCTTTAGAGATACAATTACAGGCTGCACTGCTAAAATTCAGGATATCGTTAAAGACCTCAATCTGCACCCTCAGCATCTGACAGATCTCTCAAAGCTGCACTAGTTTATATTTCAAACAATCTTTAGTGGTAAGAGATTGCTCTGGAATAAAAAATGCGTTTTGCAAAACCGCAAAAATAAATAAATATATGCAAAACACCTGAGCCTGCACATAAAAGAAATCACAGTGTACTAAACACTGTATCTTTTATTGCCCACACTCACTGTGGTACCAACTTAGGAGTCAACCTAGTAATCCTATGAACCAGGGTAGTTATATTAGAACAAATGACTATGGTTCCCTTGGGATAGCATTGACCCATCGGAGTCAAGCTATATATTTGAATTGGAACACTTATATACAAAAAGAAAACATAATAAAAATTGGAAAATTTCAAATAAAAATGTTTTAATTTTTATTAAGTTCTGTTTTTGTATATATGTGTTCCAATTCAAATATATAGCTTAACTCCAATGGAGTTAAGCTATATATTTGAAGTGAACCATAGTCAATTGTTCAAACACTCTCACTGTGGCAGCAGTCCCAAATAATACATGACTTGTAAAGCAATGCCAAATGTAATTATGCTACAATGAGTGTTTTTTTCTGGTGTTGTGGCACTTTTATATACGTACACCCCTATCAATTGAAATAGTCTATAGTAGCAAGTGATGTCTATAAAAACAAGCGATTGAAAAATGCAGTGAAATGCAAAAGAAATAAAGTACACCCTTAATGTGCACTTAGAGGTATATGGAATTCAAAAATGTCACTCTATTTAGATGTTGGCAATTGCATAGACGAAAGACTGTCGCTGTCCTGCCATCACTGCCAGGAAATCTTGACCGCGTTGACGGCAGGATAGGGAAAAGTGGCTGTCAGAGATAGGACCACCAGTTTCTCTGTCGGGCTAATCACGATGTGCCTTTCCACTGAAGCAATTGTGGTGGAAAAGCCTCCACACCTGAGTTGGCGGAATGGAACAAACTCACCTTTACTCACCTTCCAAATTCCTGTTCTGCCATGGACCGATCCTATGTGTACTGCCTCTGCTGGCTGATCACAATGCAAATCAACACCGTCACCGCCGGAACTGAAGGTAACCTCCCCCTTTACCTGTTACCTGTTTTCACTTGGCTGTTCACATATGCTCAGGTCTCATGCATTATTAAATTACTCACACAAGCTATAGCATACCAATGTGCAATGCATATGTCTCTAATGTTGACATTTAAGAAATTTAAAGGAACACACCAATCAGGTGCCAGCTGCCTTACAAAAATGGACACTTGCACAAAAAAGGATATCAAAGCAAAAATCAGAAACACACCATACATGGGTGTGCAAATAAAGTATGAAAATGGTCATGTCAAAAAACTATGCATCACACATCATTGGAATAAGTGCAGTGTAACCTCATGTAGAAATTGCATTAGATAAGGTGTAACCCTGACCTCATAAATTACCTGGAAAATAAATGGCAGTCCCAACTCCGAATTACTCTACATATTCATCCATGTAACATTTCCCCTTCTCAGGTGGAAGTCCTGTATTGTATACAATTTCATTTTGCACATCATATGACAAGGTGAAATCCATAAGTGTACATACTCAGTAATCAAGGTGAAACTAACACACCTGTGGTAAAATATCCTTACATAGTTTCTCAAAATCTATTTGTATGTGCACGTGTACACTACTATGTTGATAGCTGCACCTAATTTCAAATCCCCATCACATACCATGTGAACCAGTGTATGCACTTCACAAAGTAGATAACTAAAAGACTTGGGGCCAGATGTACGACCCTTACATTTTGCGACTCGCAAACTGGTTCATTTTGCGACTCGCAAAAAGCAATGTACAACAGTGTCACAGACACTGTTAGCGATTCCCAATGGGGTCGCAAATTGCATGCCTCATCAATATTCATGAGGCAAGCACAATTTGCGACCCCATTGGGAATGGCTAGCAGTTCCAGGGATGGTGGTCTGTGGGGTCAGCAGACCACCATGTCTGGGACTGCTTTTTGAATAAAGCAATTTTTTTTTTTAAATGCAGCCTGTTTTCCTTAAAGGAAAACGGGATGCATTCAAAAAATAAAAATGAAACTTTTCAGTTTCATTTTATAAGGGCAGGCAGTGGACCCTCGGACCACTGCCTGCTCTTAAAAATTATTTTCTCACACACTCACAAAGGGGAAGGGGGTCCCCTGGGGACCCCTTCCCGTTTGCGAGTGGGTAGGTGGTAAACTGTGGGTGTTTTGCAGCAGAAAATGCGGTCGCAAAACAATAGTACAAGGCAGTGAGTCTCGCTATTAGGAAGGGACGAGTCGCAAACGCTATTTTGTGAGTCAGTGACTCGCAATATAGCGTTTGTACATGCCATTACCCTTTTTTGCGGTCTCAAACGGGCCAATCTCCTGTTTGTGAGCACAAAAGAGGGTAGTACATCCGGCCCATGGAGCAGTCCCTGCTATAATGCTAAAGACAATTAGGTAGCAAACACATTTTACACTGAAACATTGCGAGGAATCTAACATTTGTAGAGGAAAAATAATGCCAGGACAAACGTGTTTCAAAGAAAAATTGTGATTTAATCACTATGAGATGAGTCTCTCAAATAGTTT
Organism: Calotriton arnoldi; assembly: GCA_963921515.1. NCBI lineage: Eukaryota > Metazoa > Chordata > Amphibia > Caudata > Salamandridae > Calotriton > Calotriton arnoldi. Next base: position 432,214 of record CAWUFW010006393.1, on the reverse strand, counting down.
GGAAGAAGGCAAATACCAGTCCAATGGTGTCCTGTGCACAGGTGTGCCTCAACTTGCCTCCAATTGCAGTGCCAGGGGAACCTCCGTGGGAAAGGGATCTAGTGGGCAGATCAGGCACCTCAAAGATATTACTTGGGAGGGGTTGGTTAGATTTGGGTTTGGGAGGAATGCCCTTGGGTTTGGGACAGGGGTGCCCTTGGGAGGGGTGGTCTTGGGTTTGGGAGCTGAGTGTTGTTTTGGCAGGGGTGGTTTTGTGCATGAGATGGGGCCTTTCCCTTTGGTAAGGATACCTTGGGGGGTAGTAGGGGTGGGTATGGTCTTTTTAGCATTGGTTTGGGATGTGGAAGGGGTGGTTTGGGGTGTGGAAAGGGTAGGTGTGGATGTGGGAGTGATGGGTGTGGCACAGCTCAGGGCAAGGGCAAACACGACTTTCACAGGGAAAATGGGCAGGATGGTTGGGAGGAAGTAGGGGTTGGGAGGTAGAGGGAGTACAAATGTCTGTTGTGTGTGTGTCTGTTGATGGTGCAGGTGTCTATGGGTCTGGTGTATGTCGTGAATGTTTGGGTGTGTCTTGCTTTGTTGGTGTGTGCTGTGTGGGTGAGTGTTGGAGTTTCTGTTTTTTCGGTTTGTGTGCTGTGGAGGTGCTGGGTGTGGACATGGTGAATGTGTCTGTGGTGGTGGTTGCGGAGTATGTGGGTGTGATGGTGTTGGTGGACGTGTCTGTGGTGGTGGGCATAGTGTATGTGTGTGTGCTGGGGTGGTGATTTGTCTGTGGTGGTGGGTGCAGTGTATGTGGATGGACGTGGTGGTGGATGTGCCTGTGGTGGTGGGTGTAGTGTATGTGGGTGTGCTAGGGTGGTAGATGTGTCTGTGGTGGTAGGTACAGTATATGTGGGATGCTGGGGTGGTGGATGTGTCTGTGGTGGTGGGGCCTTGTTTGTGGTTGTGCTGGGGGTAGGTGTGGATCCGGGAGTGGTGGGTGAGGCACGACTCAGGGCAAGGGCAAACAAGACTTTCACGGGGTAGGATGGTCAGGAGGGAGTTGGCGTTAGGAGGCAGAGGGAGTAGAAAAGTCTGTTGTGTATTTGTCTGTTGATGGTGCAGATGTCTGTGGGTCTGGTGTATGTCATGAATGTTTTGGTGTGTCTTGCTTTTTGGTGTGTGTTATGCGGGTGAGTGTAGAAGTTTCTGTTTTTTGGGTGTGTACGTTGTGGAGGTGCTGGGTGTGGACATGGTGAATGCGTCTGGTGGTGGCTGCGGTGTATGTGGGTGTGATGGTGGTGGTGGATGTGGATGTGTCTGTGGTGGTGGGTGTAGTGTTTGTGGGTGTGCTGGTGGTGGTGGATGAGTCTGTGTTGGTGGGGGCAGTGTATGTGCTTGTGCTGGGGTGGTGGATGTGTCTTTGGTGGCAGTATTTGTGGTTGTGCTGGGGGTTGAGGTGGTCTGCGTGTTTAGGTGTGGGCCTCTTTTTCTTTTTGTATTGTATGTGTTTTTGTGTGGGTGTGCTGCTTGTGTCTGTCTGAGTGGGTGCAGGCAGAGTTGTGAATGTGCTTGGGACAGGTCTGGGAATAGGGAATTTGGATGGAGACAGGGTGGGAGGTGGGCCACAAGGTTGGGATGGTTGGGAGGCTGCAGTCAGTGAGGAGGTTAGACCTTTGAAAAGATCTCTGTAGGCCAGACATAGCACTGGGAATGCCTTCCAGATAGGCTACAATTTGTCCCATTTGGCTGCTAAGCCCCTGGATGGTATTCAGTAGTGCAGTCTGGCCTACAGACGTATTCCTGAGGTGGTCAATAGCCTCCTCACTCAACGCGGCCGAGGGGGGCAGGGGCAGGGGTTGAGGTGCCTGAAACAAAGGAGATCCCATGCATTTTAGCATGTCTGGCTGGGCCAACTGGGGGCGAGCAAGAGGGAGGGTGGAGATGGCACTCTGGGTGGTGAACAAGGATGCATATGGAACTGGAGCAGTAGAGCCTGCCACCACTAGGAAGTGCTCACTGGAGGAGGCCTCAGCAGAAGATGTAGAGTCACTGGTGGACTCCTTTGCACTGCCCTCACCCTCCGGGCCACTGTGCCCCTCGGCATCAGCACCAACAAAAATGACATATTCAATAGTGTGATTGGTTCAGAATAGAACATGAACTTTGACCACAAAACAGTCACCAAGTTTTCTGATTTCAACTGCTTCAAGCCACTCAAACTTTGGTTATACATTAGCATAAGCACATGCATGTAGGCAACATTTTCCGAAGACACTTGGTCACAGTTATGTCATTCCCCACAAGAGCTCCTATATCATATATGATTTTGTCTCTTATCCATTATTTTGTCTCTTCAGGAACTGATTCACACCTCAGAATGGTTGGCCTTTGTTGTACAGAATAGTGAACTTGATGTCACCAAAAAGGATATACACCAACAATACCTTTGTACTGTACGTTTACCAGGCCATAAAATCTGCATACATATCAATATCAAACAGTAAAATATGAATCAATGTCTGTCAACATACAGCAATGTTGTATCAATATTAGCATACACTGAAAGCAGATTACTTTTGTTTGGATATTTCGCAATGGTAACATTCACTTCAAGTCAGTAAAGTATGTCAAGTTTCAAAATTCATACATGAACTCTATACTGAAGTAGCTTAGCAATGCATCACATACTATCTGCATACCAATGCTGTTGAAGATAGTCTAAAACTAATATTTGTGGGGATTGACAAATCACTATTACAGCATAATGAAATACACAGCCCTTGAAACATTTACACTACAGTATAGAGCAAAATCATCTTCACATTTGACTCCTAAATATCTATAGTTCTTTGAACCTTGTTGTATCTTTGTGAAATGGTTTCAATGAACATGCTGGCATTCACTGTAGTCAAAAGGTTGTAGGACATCACACTAATCATTACATACAATGATTCATATAGGATATTTACATCAAAGATTGTGAATCACAATATGCAACATAGAACACCCTTACACATTTCAACATTTGCCTAATGAGTCATGGGTTTGGCCTGAATCTGTATTTTTCTGATGGGATACTCATACATATATGTGATGGAACATTCCATCTTCCAAAATATCTTCAAGGTTTCCATATTAATCCATCATTGATTGTTCATCTGGACATGACAAAGGGCTTTGAGGAATGGTATGGAGTATTTGGTACATTCCTGTCTATGTTTCATCGAAAATGGTATGCCTATCTCAATTATTTGGCCCAGAGCAGACTGCCTTACACATACATTTGTGAAGCAGTAAGATATCATGCTAATCTGTCACTGTTTGACATGTATGAAACTGTATTTGTGATCCGGAACACATTTTGGATATGTCTTGATACTAATATGTGGCCATCAATTCTGCAGTCACCAGTCATGCTGGATCACATGCTCACTCCGGTTCGTGTAGAATCCCAACTTACCAATGTTACGGTTAGTACATCCACTGTAGCATAAGTGCCTAGTATGCTATGTCACCTGTAATAGGGCTAACATGACATTATCCACATCAGTGAAGGAGCATCAAGTATTCCAAGATGGCCACCGGAAGGTAATACTTCAAGGAGGATCCCAGCCTGGGATCACTTGAACAGTGTTTATCCCTGTCTTGTGCCGGTCATCCGTACACCCCCTCGACTGAAACTTGACGCACTTACCTCCTGCTACATTCCGCTCGTCCGGGAGCTGGATTTGGTCACTGGATGCGGCCCTTCTCGTCTTTCCCGAGGCTCCCATGACTTAATTTCCACAGGACTGATGAGGAAGTATTGGCTCTTCACGGGACGGCGGTGAGATTTTGATAACCACCCGCGGTACTGTGCGATCCCCAGGTGCCATCGTCTGGAGGTCAGCTCATCTGAGGTGTGGTCTGCGGTCAGCTCAACTGCAGTCTGTTCTGCAGCCAGTTGGTGGGAGAAGGTGCCCACCATTTGTACCGATCGAGCGGGAGGGTCGGAGCTTTTTTCCATGTTTCTGCGTGCTTAGTCTGACCTGTTTACTGAGCAAGTCTTCTGACCTCCCGGTCTAGGAACTGCTCTTCTCCCCGCAGCTCCGCTGCCTTGTGAGCTCACCGCCAACCCCGCTCACCTCTTCCTTGGAGGTGTTCGAGGCTGCCCAGGTCCGGCTTGTGACCGCTTGTGACTCCACTCCACCTGCTGTGCCTGGTCTGCTTTTTCTGCTAATTTTGTTGTGGTTGTACTTGTGTCATTGTAGGCTTACTGCCACTGTTTTTTTGCCTTTTTTGCCTGTTTCTTTTCCTGTTTTTGCTCTCTAGCCTGTTGTTTAGCCCGCCGCTGTTTTCCCCTGCGGCCCCTCTCCCCTGCCGGTTCCTGCTCCTACCTCCCAGCTGCTTGTTTCTCCCCCTCCCCTATTTTATGGCAGCCGCTGCGGGGGAGCACAAGCAACTCTTCTGACCTCCCGGTCTAGGAACTGCTCTTCTCCCCGCAGCTCCGCTGCCTTGCTCGCTCACCGCAGACCCCGCTCACCTCCTCCTGGGAGGTGTTCGAGGCTGCCCTGGTCCAGCTTGTGACCGCTCCATGCTGACTCCACTCTGCCTGCTGTGCCTTGTCTGCTTTTTCTGCTAATTTTGTTGTGGTTGTACTTGTGTTATTTTAGGCTTACTGCCACGGTTTTTTTGCCTGTTTCTTTCCCTGTTTTTGCGCTCTAGCCTGTTGTTTAGCCCGCCGCAGCTTTACCCTGCGGCCCCTGCCGCTTCCCCCTCCCACCTCCCAGCTGCTTGTCCCTCCCTCTCCCCTATTTTATGGCAGCCGCTGCGTGGTCGCGCCCAGTGGGCACGCCAAAGGCAAGCCGCTGGCGCGACAAAGGCAAGTCCGTCTGTGTCCGTCCGCGACCGACCGCGACCAGCGCTAGGGACCCTGGATCTCAGACCACCCACCGCTACGACTCAGCCACCCTCCCCGCACTCAACACCGGAACAAACAACGACTGCCAGCAATCCATGCCAAACACGACCCATGGCCAGTTCTCCTGCTGCCACTGCTGCCAGACCTTCACCATCACCCCGGCCGCCAACACCAGCGACGTCCTAAGATGCATCCTCCTCAACGTGCGCTCCATGCACAGACACGCAGTGGAGATCTGGAACATCCTGGACACACTTTCGCCGGACGCTGCCTTCTTCACGGAAACCTGGACCAATGCCTCCTCCGCCCCGGACATCGCCATTGCCATCTCAGACGGATACAAGATCCAGAGGAAGGGCCGTCCCAACCACCTGGGAGGAGGCCTCACCATCGCGCACAAAAACTCTCTCCACCACACCACCACCAGCGACACCTTCCCAGCCGCCGAACACCTGCACTTCTATGTCCAGACCAGCCCCAAATCCACATTCTGCGGCACCCTCGCCTACAGACCACCCGGCCCCCGGGCCCTTTTTGCCGACACCACTACAGACCTCATCGCACCCCACGCCATCGCCACCATGGACTACATACTCATCGGTGACCTGAACTTCCACCTCGACAACTCCAGCGATCCTAACTCCACCACCCTCCGTGACAACCTCGCCAACATTGGACTGAAACAACTTGTCACCACACCGACCCACAAGGCAGGACACACCCTCGATCCCATCTTTGCAGGAAGAGACAACGTCCACTTCAGTCATACCACACAGCCCCCATGGACAGACCACCACTGCGTTCATTTAATTGTCGACAAACCCAAACCTCCAAAACCGGCTCCACGCCCCCGAGAAGGAACTGGAGCAGAGTTACCGAGGAGCAACTCAACGCCACCCTCAACTGCAACACCCCCCCCACTACCACAAACTCAAACCTTGCAGCCAGGGAACTCCACACATGGATCTCCAACTACGCTGACAAGCTCACACCGTTACGCTAACCAGACAGACAACGCCCCAGGAAAGCCGCCTGGTTTCACCACCGACCTCCAAGAAGCCAGATGCACCTGCAGGCGCCTAGAGAAGAACTGGAGAAACAGCAAGACACCTGAAAACCACACCACCTACAAGGACGCCATGACAGTATACCACCAACGCTTCAGAACCACCAAAAGGACCTTCATCCAGAACAAAATCCTCGCCAACTCCAGCAATCCAAGGAACTTTTCAGTGTTATCCAGGAATTCACCAAACCCCGCAGCGAAGCCACAGTCATCCCCTCTCCCAGGACCTCTGCGAGAAGCTCGGACACTACTTCCACCTGAAGATCAAAAACCTCTGTGACAACTTCAAAGACTGCACACCTGACTCTGCACCCATCCCGCCCTCCGTCAACAACAGCCAGCCCACCATCTTCTCTTGGACCACGCCAGAAACCTCGGCCTCGTACTCGACTCCTCCCTATCCATGAACAGACAGGTGAACGCTGTCACCTCCAGCTGCTTCAACACCCTCCGCACCCTCCGTAAGACCTTCAAATGGATCCCCCCGAGTCAAGGAAAACAGTCACCCACGCACTCATCACCAGCAGGCTGAACTACGGTATCGCCCTCTATGCCGGCATAAACAAGTCTCTACTATGCAAGCTCCAGACGATACAGAACACCGCCGCCAGACTCGTACTCGGGATCCCTCGACACGAGCACATCAGCCAACACCTACAGAAGCTCCACTGGCTCCCCGTCGAGAAGAGAGTCACTTTCAAGATACTGACCCACGCCTACAAATGCCTACACAACACCGGACCCCAATACCTCAACGAGAGAATCACCCTTCACGTACCCAAAAGTAACCTCCGATCCGCCAACCTCGTCCTCACCGAAACCCCACGCAACCACAGAGCCAAAGCAGGGGGAAGATCCTTCTCTTTCATTGCGGCCAGGACCTGGAATGAACTCCCGATCGACATCAGACGCGCCCCCTCCCTGAACACCTTCAAGAAGACTCTCAAGACCTGGCTCTTCTGCTGAACGGAGCTGCGGACCTGTGAGTAGCGCGCTTATAATCTCCCTGATTGATTGATTGATTGCCACGCAATCTCTCTCTGTGGCGCTTTGCCCAATCATGGGCTACTCAAGTACATTTGAGGTACGCGGTCCGCTCCCGGCTGGGGGGAGCCAGCCGCCTTCTTGCCAATGAGGATCACTGGGCTGGGGAAGAGCATTGCTGTGATTACAGTCTTTCCTCTTGGCCCGTCATTCTGACGTAACTAACTGGTTGGGGAGTGAGAGCTGTCCCATATAGAACGAGCACTTTGCTCACGTTCTATCTTGCACTGCATTGCGGACTCTATTTCAGCATCCCGCATCTATGCTGCCCGCTCTCGTGTGTAATCAAGCTGGCACTCCCACCTCAGGGGATCGTTCGTTACAAATTCCATAAAAGACGAGAGATCCAGCAATATTCTCTCCACATGTTTGCCCCCGGTACTTAAAGCAGCTTACGGTGAGGGCATAAAAACAAACAGAGGACTTCATCTGTGCAACACAGCGTCCATCTTTAAAGACTCTATTGAATGAATATTGTTTTCAAGTGGGAACTGTATCCACTAAGGCAGCCATCTTCGAGTGGAGCTTTCCATTTGGCAATGAATGGCTTAGTGCTGTTTGTGACTTAATTAATCCTAGGGCATAACCTATAATTATATACTCTATGGAATCCAATTGAACTATAAGAAGATCACCTCCCTTTTTTGTTTTTTTTCCTTTGTTTGGCCTGGGCTTCTGAGAATGATGGGACTTCAAGAGTGGCACGGTCGCTTTACCCACCTCTGAAGCACTCCCGCTAAACTTATTGCGCAATGTGAGGCAACTCCCTCATAGCACCCTGATCAGCCCGCAACCATCAGCACATCCTTACCTCTACTAGTTTTGCTGGATGACCAGACTTTTAATTTTCTCTAACTATGTTCCTCCCCAAATCCCTCAACACTGTACATGAGAGATATGGCCCCAACTCATGGAGCATCAGATATCCTAAAAGTATCTCTACCTGTGCAAAAAAGAAGTTCAAACACAGCCTTCTCAAACAACTTAGGGAAAAACTAATAGCTGATACCTACTACAGCATGAGCAATGGCAACAAGAAAACTGACTTTGTCTTCTACTCTAAACGCCCTGCAAAGAGGAGAAAAATCTTCCCTCTCCAACTAAAAGATACCAAATCAATCAAAATACCCTATGGTACTAAACTCACCACATCACCCTCCCTAACCTTCAGAGGGGAATTCTCCATTTCTATCTTCAGGACAGGGAACATACTTACACAAGCTACAGACCATAACCTCACCATCTTTGACCGGCACATCCCGTCCCTTCTCGCTACATTATCACAATCTTCCCGCTCCCTTCTACCTCCTACGGCTAAACCTGAACCTTCAAGTCCTGTTGACTCCACTGACTCATTATGCACCTTTGTTGAACCCTCTGACACACTAAGCAATGGTGCTGCCCCTCTTGACACATGCATTCACCAAGTAATCACTAGATTGACTTCAATGACACCCACCATAACCAACGAACTAAGGGTAACAAAACTCACAGACATACACCCAGAAACCGATGACGCCAGTCTCAACTCCAGACCTCTCGCCATGGGCTCACCCTTCTCTACTAATGTTGACCCTTCTCAGCTCTCACAAAATGACTGCCTCTCCAACCTCAATGACACAGGCCCTCCCTATATTGAAGCTCACTCACCCTCCTTAACCATGAGACCTGATGCGTATACACCCTCTTTTAGAGATGGAAACTTCACTGACAGATTTTCCCAGCTCCTGAATCGAATAGAGCAAAAACCTGATTCACTAGCTATAGATTTCTCACATGTAAAATAGGACCTTGTGATCCAGGCCAAGTTAACGCACTACCACACTCCTCGTAGGGAGAAGTTGTCTCCACTTATAGGTTCTCCAACTATCAGCCAACATCCCTATTGGAACACTATTCCCTTGAGTTGTGCGTCCCACAGACCCCACGAGCTCGCAGCCATGTATCTGATTCATAAGTTGAAGCTCTCTCAGAATCTTACATCAGTATGACCCAGAATACAGTCCACACTCCTCTGTCCACTATCCCAGTAATCATGGGCACAAATAGAACCCCTAGAACGTTCACCTCGCCTAGACCGGATGCTCAATACACCATTATTCAGACACTGCATACCACAAACAATAGTTCTACCATGTTAACATGCATGCTCCTAAATTGCAGATCAGCAGTTAAACACGCCACAGATATTGCAGAAACTATCATGTTAATGAAATAGATATTGCACTCCTCACTGAAACATGGCTCAATGAACACTCAACACCCATTCTAGACCTGCTCATTCCTCCCGGCTATTCCATCATTCGACAGGATAGACCAAGGAGATTAGGTGGTGGTCTGGCAATCATACACACAGAAAGAATCCAGCTTGCTACCTTACGACCTCAAAATACTCAACTTTCGAATACCTTTCCTATCAAACTTCTCAACATCTACCACCCACCTGTTGATTGTAACCTCTTCTCAGAGGAACTAACTGACCTAGTAACATGGTTCTCCCTAACGGACTCGAATGACTTTTTCTTGGGCGACTTCAATATTCAATGGAATAACTCAGAAGACACCACTATCCGCCTCCTAACTAACCTTCTTGAAATAAATGACCTCAAACAACTCTGCAATGAACCAACCCATTGTAAAGGCTCCACTCTAGATGCTATAATCAGCAAAAATGATATGATCTCACTTCGATTCATCACACTTATCGCCTGGTCTGACCACCATCTCATACTATTTAATATAAAGACCCTCCTTAGAGCTCACACGGCCCCTTTCAAAAAAACCTATGCATTAGGCTAGGAATATCAAACAAATCCCATTAACAGAATTGGAATCCAGGGTACGGCCCATCTACAGTATCATCCTCTCACCGCTGAGGACCTCACCACCCACTACAATACAACGATGATTGATGTCCTTGACCAAGTAGCACCGCTCAAACTAAAGCAATTTAGAAAAATACAATCAAAATCTTGGTTCAACTCCGATCTGAACAATGAGGGGAGACAACTAAGACAAGCAGAAATGATATGGAGACAGTACCCCTCTACAGTGCACCTCTCACTCCTAAGATCTGCAAGGCTTTCATATAAGAAACACATCTTAAGAGAAAAAGCCACCTTCTTTTGCAACTTGACCGCGCTAAGAACAGACCTAGGGAGCTCTTCAACATCATCAAACAACAAACTACCCTTACCTCCCCTCACAAAATAACAGCCTCCAATGAATGCTGTGAAGAAATTGCCAACTTCTTCATTGATAAACTAGCAAAAATTGAGCAATCCATCATCCAAGTTGAAAATCAGTTTTACATTCCAACCCACCGCACTGAGGGGCATATTAACAAGAGGGGGAGATAAAATTATCGCCACTTTAGTGTCCGTTTTCGGCCGAAAAGTGGCGATAATTTTATCGCAAGATTAGCAAGGACACGCTAGCGCGTGATTCCGTGAGTTAGCACTCCGCTTTGCATCTCAACGTTAATGAGATGCAAAGTAGGCGTGCCTCAATATGCTACATGGGTAAATATCGCGAAGGCAGCTTCGCGATATTTACAACAATGCCCCGGCCGGCGTAGCGATAAACAAAATCGTGCTAACCGGCCATTAACGCTAGTTTTTAACGTCTGCTAAAATCCAGTGTTAGGCATACTTTGCATGGGAGGTGGATTATGCTGATACGACCACAGGGTCGTATCAGCAAGGTTATCGCCGTTTTCCATGGAACATCGCTGGAAAACCAGCGATGTTCCATGGAAAACACCGCTATCGCTGGAATAATTATCGCCATTGCGCTATGCGTTGTTAATACAGCGCTAGCATGGCGATAATTTCCAGCGATAGCCAGCGATAAGAAATCTCACGCTAAGCGCAGCAGCGATAATTATCGCTGCCGCTTGATAATATGCCCCCGACTAATTTCCCCCCACGATTGCTCCCACTCCAGATTTAACTAATGACTGATTGGTCCCAAGAAAAGCTAATGTTTTAATGATTTTATGCTTTAAGTTTCTCACATTTTATTTCCTTAACTTTCTTTTACCAGTAAGTAGTGATCATAGGGGAGCCTGCGATCACTGCAGGGGTTGCTGGATCCCAGTTTCAAGTCCCTCTTTATTTCTCTCCTCGTTTTCCCTCATGCTCCCGCGCCATCATGGGCCACGCCCTCTACCCTGGAGGGCTACTTAATGAAGATCTCAGCGCATCCACGCAGCTCCTCCTGAGCCCGGACGCTTGCCTGTAACTTTCATTTCCTTGTATGCAGTTTGGGAGGTGCCTGGCTCCCCTCACAGGTGCCATATTGGACGAGTTTAATCCCTCCATTTTAATGATTTTATGCTTTAAGTTTCTCACATTTTATTTCCTTATCTTTCATTTACCAGTAAGTAGTAGGGGAGCCTGCGATCACTGCAGGGGTTGCTGGACCCCACTTTCAAGACCCTCTTTATTTCTCCACTCGTTTTCCCTCGCGCTCCAGTGCCGTCTTGGGCCGAGCCCCTTACCCTGTAGGGCAACTTAATGAAGATCTCAGCGTGTGCGCACCTCTGTCACGCCATAAGCAAGTCGTCTGCACCCGTCCGTGGCTGGATCGCGCCTGGCGCCATAACCCCTGCTCCGTTTGCTTCAGGTAAAATGCCATCCCTGTTGGCATACTTTAGCAGGGAACTGCATGCGCTAAATAGCTCATACAAAATGCTGCAGCCTGCCTGTGCCTGTTTCGACCTAGTGGAGCACTCTAAAGAGCCCAAACTTACTTGCGCCTCCTGCGGCCTCTCTCTGATGGCCCATCCTACATCAGCACTGGACTTTTCTTTCCACACAGCTAGAGTTACCACCAAAGCTAGGAACAATGGCCGCACCAGGATGCAGGCCACCCTGATAAATGCACTCTCTCTTCCTAAACACAAGCACAAAATAGCCGAATTTATAGCTAGCCACTATCTTGATCTCTTATTTATCACCGAGACGTGGGCAGATCTTTCTTTGGGCCCAGATTTCTGCACAGCCGCTCCTGCTGGTTTCTCTGTTTTCAGACAAGATAGGCCCATTAAAAGAGGTGGTGGTCTAGCACTTATCTATCGTGACTCCATCACAGTTAAAGGAGGGCTGGTTCCCTCTACGGCCTGTGAAGCCTTGAGCTTCAATATTTCAGCCTCGTAGCACCAATCTTTTAAAGGGTTGCTTCTTTACTGTCCTCCCGGTCCCAGGGGAGACTTTTTAGTGACTTTGGGCAGCCTATTAGAAGCTGCAGCTTATGAGTCGAGTTTTACCATAATGGGGGATTTTAATTTTCATCTGGAGGCTAATAATGACAAGGAATGAGATTGTCTCATTATGGAGTTGGAATCGTGGGCCTTTCGCAGAAAGTAGGCCTATCCACCCATTCTGCAGGACATACCTTAGAGGGCCTCTTTACTAACAATGACGCCATAACTTTCAAGGAGGTTCTTCTGTTAGTTTGGTCAGACCATCATGCAGTCCTATCTGACATCCGTCTTTTGGAGATGAACTCCCCCCACCCTAGGCAGGTGCCCTCCAAATATTTCAGAGCCTGGAAGAATGTAGACCACAGGCTTCTTAGACAAAACCTATCAGACACTAAGCTGGTTCTTTCCTATGACCCGGAGCAGGCAGCCTTGAGCTATACAGATTGGCTTCATACCTCTTTCGCTAAATTAGTTCCCTACAATACAGCCTCCAAAAATAGAACTACGCCCTCAGCCCCGTGGTATTCGGAAGCCTTGAGGCTCGAGAAACAGCGTTGTAGGAAACAAGAGAGACACTGGCAACGGGATTACAATAGCCAGGGAAACTTCTCTATAAACAAGCTTTGGCCAACTATAAACATCTCCTTTTTAAGGAGAAAAGCAGTTACTTTATAAGAGAAATTGAATTCTACCAAACTTTTATTTCAGGTGGTATCCAAACTTGGGACTCCTCCTTGTAATTTGGCCAACATAGCGACTCAATCATTCTGCAATTCCTTAGCCCTTAGTTTTGAGGCTAAAGTAGACTCCATCTATTCCAACTTTAATGCCTCCCTCATCTCTCCAACCAGTTCAGACTGCCTTACAGAATCCTTAGGAAATTTCTCTCTGAGAGAGTTCACCCCTGTCTCCTCGGAGCTAGTAACGAACTTGGTGAGGGTGGCTAAATCAGGATCACCTTTGGACCTGTGTCCGCCCGCTACCCTTAAGGAGTCTTCTGGGCTAATTGGGCCAGTTCTGGCCAACATCTTTAATTCTATGTTTACAGTTGGTGTCTATCCTTCTCAATGGAAAAAAGCTTCCATTTTGCCCCTATTAAAGAAGTAAAACCTTGACCCAAAAGATACTAACAACTATCGGCCCATTGCACGTCTGCCTTTGCCCGCCAAATTAGCGGAAAAGATTATAAATGACCAATTGACCCAATACATTCAGGCCCACAATTTGTTGGATGAAATGCAATTTGGCTTTAGGAAAAGCCATAGTACAGAAACAGCGCTCATCAAAGCCACAGAGGAAATAAAGTTCGCTTTCATGGTCTCCTGATCAACCGTCTCTCCTCCCAAGGCATCAGGGACTAGGCCAAAGCTCTGTTAGCATCCTTCTCAGCCAACAGAGCCCAATCAGTTAAGTTGGGTGATTTTGAATCCATTTCTTTTTCTCTTCCGTGTGGAGTCCCACAGGGCTCCTCCATCAGCCCTACGCTTTGTAATATCTACGTGACTGACCTGGCCGGAGTGAATAAATCTGCTGGCTTATGCCTTACATCATATGCAGACGATACTCAAATTGTTTTCGCCGTCCATAAGAACGGAGACTGCATCTCGGCTAATTTTCATGACGGTATGTTGGCAGTGAGTATCCGGATGTCCAATCACTGCCTCAAATTAAATTCCTCTAAGACCAAGGTGATGTTGTTTGGTAACCTCTCTCAGGCATGGTCCTCCGGTTGGTGGCCAGACAATCTTGGACTGTCTCCTGTCCCAGTCACCAAGGCAAAAAATCTCGTGGTCATCCTTGATGACAAGCTCTCATATAAATACCATGTCAACTCAGTAGTCTCCTCATACTTCTACATCCTCAGAATGGCAAAGAAACTGTTTCCTTTCATCCCTATTGAAGCCAGGAAGACGATCTTATCGGCCTTGGTTCTGTCTAAGGTAGACTATTGTAATGGTCTACTGATTAATGCTCAGCAATCAGTCCTAAACAAACTGCAGGTAATTCAAAATGCTGCTGCTAGACTGATGTCCGGCACACCAAAATTTCATTCTGTGTCTGAAGTGATCAGACAACTGTACTGGCTGCCTATCAGAAACAGAATAAAATTTAAGGCACTGTGCATTGCCTATAAAGCCACACATAATATAGGACCCGAATTTCAGTAGAAATTGTTAAAGATTTACACCCCAAACAGGTCACTGCGCTCGGCCGGCGCAAATCTTCTGGTTGTTCCCAGAACATATAGATCCAACTGGAGTGACAGAAGCTTTGTGGTGGCACTGCTAAGCTCTGGATCACTCTTCCGTGTCAGATTAGAGACATGCCTTCACTTTTAATGTTCAGGAAAAAATTAAAAACCTGGCTTTTTAATAATTAGCTTCCCTTTAACTGTCTTCTCTCACTCTGTCCTGTCTCAGGAGTATCTAGCGCCGAGACACCTTTTTGGTATTTGTGAGGTCTATAAATTGTTATAACATAACATAATGTCGACTATGATCTTTCTCAACTGAAAAATGATGTTAATTGGTCTGACTTCAAACCCATGACAGAAAGTGAAGTCTTCAATATTATTGCAAACTTGAAGCCAACATCCCACACCTATGATCCCCTCCCATCCACATTAGTACAAAACCACAACCATATCATGGCACCATTTTTGACAAAAATCATCAACATATCTCTCTCCTCAGGACATGTACCGACCTCCCTCCAACTAGGCCAAATCACTCCCATACTCAAAAAAACAGGGGCTGACCCTAATGACCTCAATAACCTCAGACCTATCACCAACCTCCTGTTCCTAGCCAAAACAATGGAGAAATGCGTCCTTCTACAATACATATAGAGGAATTCCACCTCCAGGACACCTTCTAGTCAGGAATCAGGAAAGGCTGTAGCACAGAAACCTACTTGACTTATGGGCAGCGTTTGATACTGTAAATCACCCAGCATTAATCGAGACACTCTAGAACCACAGTGGTATCAATGGCACAGTCCTTAGTTGATTCTTATCGTACCTTCAACATCGCTCACAACAAATAAAAATCAACAACAGTTTCTCAAAGCCTACACTAGTTCCTCAATGTGTACCCCAAGGCTCAATTCTCTCCCCATTCCTTTTCAATCTCTTCATTGAGCCCCTTACTGTTATCCTGAACCAAGCAGGGGTCAAATATCACCTATATGCTGATGACACTCAACTTTACTACAATATTAAATCACCGAATAACATCATACATCTGAACGAAACACTAATCAAGATACAAACTTGGCTTAACAACAACCACTTAAAGTTGAACCCCAACAAAACTGAACTACTATTTTTGTCCCCGTAAGCAACCCTCTACCAATACAAGATTAGCTCACGAACCTGGATGCCCTAAACTGTTCTCTTACACTATCCAACTCCGTAAAGTCCATGGGGATCACTCTGCACAAAAACCTGTCTTTGAAGGACCACATCAACAACTCTGCCAAAGTAGCGCTGTACACTCTTAAACATCTCAAGAAAATCAAACCTTTTATTCCGCCTGATGATTTTAAGATGGTAGAGCAGTCTGTAGTCCTCTCAAAATTGGATTATGGCAACGCAATCCTCACAGGAACTCCGAAATTCCACCTTACCCCCTTACAACAGGTCTCAACTCAGCTGCCCGGCTACTAACAGGTTTTAAATGATTTCAGCACATCTCACCGGCCCTCAAGAACCTCAATTGGCTTTCCATCGAAGGACGATGTATCTACAAAACTGCTTGCATTACACATAAAGCCTTTCACACTCACAATCCAATCTACCTTGGTTCTAAACTTTCCAAAGCAGGAAGAGCCTGGGCTCTGAGAAGCTCCTACTCACTTCTTCTCATTCCTCCCAAACTAAAAGAGAAATCCTCACAGACTCTCTCATTCTCTGGAAATGCTCCTAGGATCTGGAACTCACTCCCTAGAGATCTCCGCTGCAACCCATCCTTTTTGTGCTTCAAACGGGACCTTAAATACCTACTGCTAAACAAATTCTTTAATACTCAAACAATCTGAGTTATGATCCCAAACATCACTCCCAATCCTTCCAGACCCTTTAAGGAGGTCATTTGATTGTTTAAGCTTCTTCTATGTCATTCTCGCCATTAACATGTGCTGTGCTAAATGTCCTCATATTGTAACTACCTTGACTGCACAAAGCATTTCTTGGTCTGTATATCTGTATTTAAACTTTGAAATAAAGGAGGTCCACCACCAGGTAAGTGAGAAAGCTTCTTTATTCTGGTCATCCACTCTCCTCAATGCCTGAGAGCACCAACATTCTAATTGAACTCCTAAGGGAACATTCCATTACTGTCCAGGAGGAGGGGTTCCAAAGAGGGAAGGAACCAAGGGGAAAGGAAAGGGATTAACGGGGCAGCAGTGCAATTACAAGAAAGATTACAACACATCTCCCTTATATAGGGGAAAATCATGTTACGTTTACAAGTCTGTCACCACTCCATGTTTGTCCATTCTCAAGGCGAACCACATTCCTGCCTACTTTGACCAATTGTTGAGGAGGTTGAAATTTGCTTTGACCGATATGTCCTTTGGTGGGTCTCTTTATCAGGACAGAGTTACCTGTCTCAAGGTTGTGCCCCTTCGCACCATGTTTACGATCATACCAATTCTTATACTTCAATTGGTGCTGTTGAGTTTTCTTGTGACATTCCCAGCCATTGGTTACAACACTCTTACCTCCGTTCAACCACATAGGGTTCATTTTGGTGCACGCCTCTCTCTCCCTTAAAGAAACGAATGGGGATATCCCTGTGACAAGATTAGGTGCTGTGTGGTATGCCCATACACATTCTCTAAGGGAGTCATCCACCTTGTGCCCATTAGTGATCGCAAGTTGGATTTGTTCCTTTATCATGCAATTTGCTCTTTCTACTAGGCCCTTGGCCTTGGGGCAGTAGAGTGCAGTTTTCTCATGTTTAATATTCAATTCCTCTAAAAACTCCTTTATCTCCTGGGATGTAAATTGTACACCATTGTCTGTAACTAAAACAGCTGGAATACGTTCATTTCAAAAAAAGTTTTTTAAGAATGTAATGAGGTTGCTCGTTGTGGTAGATGGTGTGAACTTGAAGTTTATCCAGTGGGAAGTATAGTCAACTAAAACAAACATGAATCTCCTTTGGGGTCCCAGACTCTCCATGGGACCAATTATGTCAATGGCTAGTTTGGTCCATGGAGTGACAGGTACCTCCACAGCGGACAAGGGAACCCTGCGCAAGATTTTACTCTTATCACTCCTTGCGCAGCTGATACACTACTTGACCTTTTGCTCCACCATGGAATCCATCTTGGGGAACCAGAAGCAAGTTCTTACCTTATTTTTTGTGATGCTTCTGCCTAAGGGCCAGATGTACGATGCGCAAAATAGTGCCTCGCAAATTGCGAGTCTTTTGCGACTCGCAATTTGCAAGGCGCTATTTTGCATGTACAAGAGTGTGTTTAACGCTGTTTGCGATTCCCAATGGGGTCGCAAATTGCGAGGCTCATGAATATTAATGAGCCTTTCGCAATTTGCGAGCCCATTGGGAATGACAGGCCCTCCCAGGGATGGTTGCCTGCTGGGCTCAGCAGACCACCATGTCTGGGATTGCTTTTAATAAAGCAGCTCTTTTTTTTAAATGCAGCCCGTTTTCCTTAAAGGAAAACAGAATGCATTTAAAAAAAAAAAAATGAAACGTTTTCGTTTCATTTTTTAAGGGCAGGCAGTGGTCCCTGGGACCACTGCCTGCCCTTAAAAAATATTTTTGGAGCCAGTCACAAAGGGTAAGGGGTCCTCTGGGGACCCCTTCCCATTTGCGACTTCATTACCACCCTCTTGAAGAGGGTGGTAATTTGCGAGTGTTTTGCGTCCGCAAATGCAGTCGCAAAACATTCATACATGGCTCTGCGGTCGCTATTAGGACGGGAACGCCCCTTCCTAATAGCGAGTCGCAATACACTATTTTGCGAGTTGCAAATTATTTGCGAATCGCAAAATAGTGTAAGTACATGGCCCAGACTACAATTGCATGCGCAAACGGGTCGCAAATCCGTTTGCGCATGCAATTTTACTTCGTAAATCTGGCCCTAAGTGTCCTTCACGGGCTAGATCTATTATTTTCTTACGGAGGCCAGAAGGAGGAACAATTTTCTCATTTCGATACACTTTACCATCTATAAGTGTCAATTCAAATCTCACCTCCCAAAACTCTTTCATTTTGTCAGCAACATCACTACATTTTTCAGGCCACCCATTCACAATTAGGCTCTAGAGGGTACTCATGTTGGCATCCCTCTTCATGCTCTCTCCCCATTCCACTTCAGTCAAGGACGGTAGTTGTATGGCAAGGATGGGCACATCCAAGTGTTCTTCTTGGTCTAGGTAGATTTAATGGGGACCTTGACAGGTAATCGGCCACAATATTTTCTACCCCAGGCAAGTACTATACTTTAAAACAAAAGTTTTCCAGCCCTAGGACCCACTTGGATATGCGTGGGGAGCCGAACTGAACCTTCTTGGAGGAGAACATGAACGTTAATGGCTTATGGTCAGTACAGATGGTAAATCTGGTACCCCATAGATAAAATTTTAAATGGTTGACAGCCCAAAAGCATGCTACGGCTTCTCTCTAGATAACCAAGTAATTACGTTCAGCTAGGCTGAAGGACCGGGAAGCAAAGGCTATAATGGTCTCGCCCCTCTCCCCTCTCTGGGATAATGAGGCACCCAAACCCTTGTTGGATGCGTCAGTGGTTAATATCGTTTTCTTTCTAGGATTAAAAGATCCTAAAGCTGGTGAGGCGATGATCTCCTCCTTTAACCTGTCTACCAAAGTGGTGTGTTCTTCTTCCCATGTGAATTCTTTGTTTTTCAGCAATTCTCGTAACCCTTCACATTTATCAGAATTTTATTTTACGAACTTGGCCATATATTCAATAAGGTCCAAGAAGGATTTGAGCTCCGCTTTATTTTTAGGGTAAGGAGCATCCTTAACAGCTTGGATGAGACTATGTTTGGGTCTACAACCTTCTTGGGAAATGGTGTGACCAAGGTAGTCCACCGAGATCACCCTGATTTTGCATTTCTCAGGTTTGACTGTAAGTCCAGCATCCGGGAGTCTCTCACATACAGCCTTGAAGACACGGTCATGGTCTTCAACTGATGACCCATGGATAAGTATGTCATCCTGAAAACATAGGGTGCTAGTGATTCCCTTAAGGATTTGTTGCGTCATTTTCTGGAAGACTGCAGCAGCAGAGGCCAGTCCGAAAGGCATCCTCATAAACATGTATGCCCCAAAAGGAGAAGTGAAAGCCGTTAATGGTCTGGACTCTGGGTGAAGTTCCACTTGGTGGTATGCCATGGATAAGTCTATGACAGACAAGACTTTGGCCTCCCCCATGGTGCTCAACATCTCATTTATATTGGGGAGGGGAAATCTCTCTACCCATATGTTCTCATTGAGGCTGCGCATGTCTACACAGAGGTGAATGCCTTCCCCGCTAGCTTTGGCTGCTATGACGATGGGTGCCAACCATTCAGAGGATTCTATGGGTTGGATGACACCCATCTCACACAATTTATCTAACTCCTTCTTAAAGGGCTCTCTCATAAGGAGAGGAACAGGGCGTGGTTTGTGTACTACTGGTTTCGCTCCCTGTTTTACCTTTATCTTATGCTGGAAATCCTTCAACAATCCAAGGTCATCTACAAATAGTTTAGGAAATTCCTTACACAGTTTACACTCACTATTGGAATCTTCAACAAGTATGACTTGGTCTTTGTTGTTGGGGTAAAGTATGATGCCCAATTCCTTCTGGCGTTGCCAACCAAGAAGGTTGGAACCTTTCTCCACAATGTATACTTTACCCAAGGTGGATCTGCCTTTAAAATTTACATGCACTTTTATCATGCCCACCAGGGGGATGGGATCTTTAGTATATCCTTCAGGAGATATGTCTGGCTTACACATTTCTATCCCTGAGGAACCCAACACATATTTTAAATCAGAATGATTAAGTAATGTAAATGGGGAACAGGAATTTGCAAACATTTCTACTGGCCTATTATTAAGGAAAACCATACATTTGGGGTAGTCTCGTTTGGAGGTATTCTCCTCATCTTTCACCTGGAATACAAACTTCTGACGGTGCTCACTCTCCACATTCACCATCTTAACTTGGTTGTTTTCCCCATCCCTACATACTCTTGCAACGTGTCCCCTCCTATTGAATTTTTTACAGGTAACATTTTGGGCAGAACATTGTAAACTGTTGGCCGGGTGGTTACCACTGCCACATCTGAAACATTTTAAGCCATTACTTTCTCTGATGGGTTTGTTGACGTAGGTATCCTTATTTTTTGCTTTAAGTACTTCATTGTGTACTTCCTCTATTTGAACTGAAGCCATTGTCTCTGTAACCTTCATTTCTTTCATACATTTGGCTGTGTGCTCAATGGATTACGCTAAGGTAATTGCTTCTCTGAGTGTGGGGTTCTTAGTAAGTAACTTTTCTTGAATCCTGCTGTTATTTGTACATCTGACCAACTGGTCTCTTATGAGAGAGTCATTAGTCTCCCCAAAATCACAAAGTTGAGTCAGTCCCCTCAATGCTGCAACATAATTGTTAACAGATTCATGTTTACCTTGCACACAACAAAAGGATTTAGGGCATTCAAGGACTACATTGACCTTGTCTCCAAAGTGTATTTCTAATTTCATTAATGTGACATCATACACATCTATCACATCCTCATCCTCAACTTCTGGTTCAGGTAATGTTTCATATATCTTGCGACCCTGTATTCCCAGATTATGCAACAAAATATGTTGCTTACGTACTGCAGAAAACCTTTCCCCCCCATGGCAATTAAATACGATTCAAACAACTTTATCCAATCTTTCCAGTGGATTTCAGGCTCCCCACACTCATTTAAGAAGGAGGGGGATAGATTAATTCCAGTGGTTGCCATGTTAAGAGAGGAGTACTGGTAAATTAATAAATAGAACACAATGCTTAAAAAGTTAGAACAACTACTCTTGGGAGAGCGTGGATATATTAAACACCCAGAAACAATAGTCACAATAGTAGGTGAGGAGAAATGCAGTAGTTGTGTGTGCGAAAAGGCACACATGCAGGTGTCAGAAATGGAGTGCGTGTCACACGAGGTGAAGGCTGGCAGTCACAGTGAGGTCACCGAGGGCTGCAGTGGTAAGAGACACGCAATAACTGGTGTGCGTATCACCGTGAATACACACAAAATAATGGGATCAGCGCAGGAGGTGAAGAGACGCTGACAATAGCAAGAGAGGCAAGGTTTCTGTTCTGATGAATGGTGCGCAAACAAATGATGAGTGTGTCACAAGAGTTAATGGATGGTAATCACAGGGAAGGTCACTGAGGGAAGAAGAGGTAAAGTGACACGCAATTATTTGGTGTGCGTATCACTGTGAAGGCACCCAAAAAGGGTAATGAGGGTCAGCGCAGGAGATGAAAAGACGCTCACATTAGCAGGAGAGGCAAGGAGCTGTTCTGAGGAGATAGTGCGCAGGAGCGCAGCGCGCAAAAGGTGTTCCTCAGAAACACAGTACTGCTAAGAGAAGGTGAAGAGAAATGCGCTATACCTTACTGTGGAGAAGGAGCCGGGGCTCAATAGGATTCTCTTCAAGAGCCGCTCGAAAAGAAACCCCTTAGCATGCAGCGCAGCTAAAGAGAAATGTCAGCGGATTGCGCAAATAGCCTTACTTGTGCCAATGGAGAAACATAATGATGAATACTTTCCCAAGGCCGCTCACGAGAAACTCCCCGGCACTCAGAGCAGCTGAGGAGGAACATCATCAGCTGCTTGAAGAGCTGGAGCGCGGAGTCTGACAAGAAATCTCCTCAGGGCACGTCGAGCTGTGCTGAGGGGCTGCGTGTAGCGATGAGATCAGCATCGTCAGCCTCGATGGGGACAGCTGCATGTGAGGGAGGAGCGGAGGCTCATCAGGAACTCTTCTGAGGCACGTCAATCTTTGCCGACAGGAACAGCGTCCTCGATGACAGGCGAAAAGGGGTCGTGTCTTCCTTCCCTGAGGCGAACAACAACCGCTGGTGTGTGCGAAAACAGCAGAGCACTGACAGCCGGCAGATGACAGGAGAACTGAGAGAGGCTGTCACCGGCGATAAGGCGTGCAAAGCGGAACGCCGTCCACAACTCGCCCGAACTCCACTTGGCACACTACACAGCGAGAATATCAGATAGGACGTACATGGAAGGAGTATGCCACTGTAAAATTACCAGTGGCATGGCAGATTCCCAAGAGGAGGGCAAACTCGCAGGAATGTTCCACAGTCCAATGTTGGGACAATCAGCTGACTGGACAATAGAATCAAAGCAGGAATGCTGCACTTGCACGCAGCACACGAAGTCCCATATTGCTGAAAGCTTGGAGAGAGTACGGAAAGGGGAGATGACCAGCTGCCCCCTGCGCAGGATCATCGCCAGTGTTAAAACTTTGAAATAAAGGAGGTCCACCACCAGGTAAGTGAGAAAGCTTCTTTATTCTGGTCATCCACTCTTCTCAATGCCTGAGAGCACCAACATTCTAATTGAACTCCTAAGGGAACATTCCATTACTGCCCAGGAGGAGGGGTTCCAAAGAGGGAAGGAACCAAGGGGAAAGGAAAGGGATTAACGGGGCAGCAGTGCAATTACAAGAAAGATTACACCAATCTGTATGTACTTCAGTTGAACGATCTTGCATTATAAGTAAAGCGCTCTGATCTCTTCGGGTCTAGCTAGCACAATATAAAACCTTTAAATAAATAAATAAATCACACCTCATTACATCACACAACGTGGATATGTGGAGTTTGGGCAGCCATGTGTCTGCTCAGAACAGTCCATTGGTTAGCACATCATCATACACCTTGTACAAAACTTACACCTACAAGAACTCTTCTTGAGCGTTGGATATGGGTCACCCTGAATGTTGATGGCAAACATCCTGGCAGTAACAAAAATTGGGTCATGTAACATGTGTAACTCTGATAAGAAATTACTGCCTTGTTGCTGGTGTTGGGCCCTCAACTGCCCATCAAGCCCAGGATAGGCCACCGCAAGAATGCGGGCCATTAGGGGGTCAGGGTGCGGCGCCCGCCCCTCAAATATTGGGAGGACTTCCCGAGCTGGACTTCTGCGAAATTCTGGGTCCAGTGTCTTAGGTCCTCCCACCTCTTGTGGGCAATGGGCGCTGCACCGTCTGTAGACCTCCAGGGCTCCCACCTTCCTGTCAATGGCCTTCCATATGTCGCTCTTCTGATGGGGGTTGACCTCTATGAATACATGAAATGAAAGAACAAACAATGGGACTGAGACTTTTTGTTTGTCTGTATTGCTGTCACAAATATTGTCTAGAGCTATCAGTAGCATAACTCATATGTTACAACGCAACATGTGTATTGTCACACGTTGACCTAAACCCTTATCCTCATACACACATTGATAGTGACTTGTTGCACATCCTCATCCCATGTCACGGTCTCACACACAAATCCAGGCCAGTGACATCATCTAGCCCAGGGGCCCCTACATAATTTGTGATGTGACCTACTTCTGATCAGTGCTAAAGATTGTGAACTACTGAATGCTAAACATTAACGATTATGGCACATAGAATAGTGGACACTGTGAATAAGGGGCCTGAGGTTTGGACATGACATTCTTTGAAATGTGAGTCCTTTGAAAAGAAGTGTTAACTGAAGAAGTCAGGGAACTCTCCCTTTCAACTGTTGTCCATTTAAACGCATTCAGGGGCATATTCAGAGCACACTTCAAATGTTGACCTGCAAAGGAGATATGTTCTTGACAGCTGTATCTAAGTGCATCAGTTGTATGACTCTGTGACTCAGGCCCAGCCTGGCCGATGATTATGAATGAGAACTGCTCAATGACAGTCTTTGCTATCTGCAGCCTGATACTCATCATGATGTCACATGAACACTGCCTTTCCTAAACTTTTACATTACAAGGGTCACCTTGTGCCCATTCAATACGTGATCTCAAGGGTGTGTGCTAATTTGAAGGGCTCTGGGAGCTCCCAAACTGCATTTTGGAAAGCCCTAACCTAGGCTGAGTGATTTGTGGGACTATACACATAGCTAGCATAATTTTCAATTTTGTTGGACACAGTACATACATATCTCCTGGTGTATAGAGTTTATGATGTGTTTAACATTTACCATGATGTTATTTGGCAACTTATCACAAGTACATCAAACTTATACATGCATAGATCTCTACATGAACACCAATTTGAATCTAGGGCTTTAAACACACATCATATATTGATGGTGTTGTATATTTGACATTGGATAGTGCATACAATTCCCTAACATCATTGTCCTATGTAAGGACCACATTATGTGACACTAAACATCAATCACTACACTTCACTCTGGAACTCAAAGGGACATTGTAGCCTGTCTAACTGGAAAAGAACCAGTTAGACAGATTCACATATGTATGCCAGACATGTACCTGTTCCTCTGGTGAGTCATAGCACTGGCCTTTGCCAGAAACTCCAGCTCCGATGGCATGAACACAGGGGCCCTCTCAGCTGTTGGACCTTGCTTGGTTGCTTCCAGGGTCAGAAACAGCAGCAAAAGTGGAGGAGGTCTTGATAGCAGCAGCGTTAGGAGGCAAGTGAGCTTTCTTCCCAACCGCCGCGTACATGTACGCGAGGTACACGATTGTCAGCGGAGACAGACACAGCAATTGGCCTTCTACCATTACGTTCACCAACGTTAGCCTATGGCTGTGTCCGTCATGAAGTTTACCGCCCACTGTGGGGTCGACTGCCACCCCGCCTTCTGATTCCAAATGTCCTATCGGCGAGGTCAGGCACCCGCCTTTTTAGGACTTCAAACTAGTGTGTTAGTAACTGTTAAGTGCATCATCACCACTCCAAATGGGGGCTACTTTGTTCAAATAATAACACTTCAATGGACACATTTTTTTTAAATAAACATTTATGTGTAGTGCGTTACAGTGCTGAAACGCGATATTAGAGCGCTGTTGTGTACACCTCTGTTGACGGTCTTTTTGGAAGTAAAAAGTAAAAATATAAAAACATGTGTAAATAATACATTATAAATGGATTATTTAACATTTATTTTTCAGATTTATATCAAGACTCAAGGCCATAAATGTCATTTGTGAAGGCTAAAGGACAAGGAGCAAATGTATCTTCAAAATATGTATTAACCCATATACATTTTGTAAAAATAGATGACTTTTGTATTACTCATCAAATATGTTGCTGTGGATCATGTGAAAAATGTTCACGTGTTTCTCCAATGCAGATATATGAATTAACCCCGGGCGTAGTGTGCGTAGCGGGGCTACGCGGAGGTCCACGGAGTTGCAAACAAACTCCGCTACGCTACGCTACGCTACGCCGCCCACCTCCACCCCCTATTAAGGAATTAGTTGACATTAATTAAAAAGAAACTTAAAACCACTTACCTGTGTACTGCGGCGTCCCAGGGCTGCCCTCCTCCTCTACCTCGCCGTACCAGTAATGTTTGAGAACGCGGAGAAGGCAAATCTCCGCACACTCCGCAGGCGGAGCGGAGGTCTCCGCCCGGGGTTAATATGAATCCTGGGAGAGTGAGGAGATGACAGCCTCCGGTGTACTGCCCATTTCCAGAACTTGCCACCATTGAAGAAAGTCATACAATCAAGAAGTTCAGGATGAATAGGCAAACCATACTGGATTTATGTCATCAGCTGGAGCCAGATTTACAGCCTCACAACCGAAATCCCACATCTACTACACCAATTAAAAAAATCATGTCTGTACTTCATTTTGTGGCCACAGGATCCTTCCAATATACTGTGGCACTATCTGGTGGTATGTCACAACCAACTTTCAGTGTTGTGCTACAAGAAGTTCTATCTTCAGTGATGAGACACATCAACAGCTTCATCCAGTTTCCACTGCAGCAGAATTTAACCACCAATGTGAAGGGTGGCTTCTCTGGTTTGGGTCGCCTACCACATGTGGTTGGAGCAATTGATGGCACACATATTGCCTTAGTGCCACCACACACCAGAGAACAGGTGTACAGGAATCAAAAGAATTTCCATTCAATCAATGTGCAAGTTGACAGTTTACTGGATTTGTACATCACAAGCATCTGTGCCCGTTTTCCCATTTCTGCCCATGAATCCTTTGTTCTTCGGAACAGCCCCATATCCCTGCAAATGTCTCAACTTGGACCTGAGAGGGCCTGGCTTGTTGGTCAGTATATTCTTTCATATATTGTTTGGGGTATTGCTAGTTACATAATCTGGAATTGTGTTACATCATTTTGAGCCTTTTTTGTCTTCCATCTAAGAGACTCAGCTTATCCCAACTGACCATGGTTGTTGGCACCACTGAGGAATCCAACTAAGCCCGAGGAAAGTCAGCTTCAATGAGGCCCATGGATGAACACGCCGGCCAGTGGAGCAGGCTTTTGGGGTCTTAAAGGCCAGGTTCAGTTGTCTGGACAAAAATGGTAGAGCCCTCCTCTACTCACCCACTAAGGTGTGCCAAATCACTGTGGCCTGTTGCATGCGCCACAACATCACCCTATGACCGAACATCCCTTACACTGTTTTTAATCCTAGCCCAGGTCGCCATAATAAAGTTTCTTGCAAACCCTGTAGTTAGTTTTAATTACTTTTCTCACTTGCTCTGCTGCCCTCACCACCCTTAGCTCCACAATTGGGTATTTAGCATATACCTCTCTTAGCATGAAAACATCCCTGAGCTCCTCCCTCTCAGCAAGGGGGTTGTAGCTCGTATTGTGACTAGGCATCACAATACGAGGAGGTTCCGAATGATGAAGCATGCTACCTACAGTGGGTGAGGGAAACCGTTCTATAAAAGGGATGCTATTTGGTGGTTAAGTTTCCAGCTAGGCTACTAATGCACATTGACCCAAGGGTTCTGTTCTGTGGTTCGATGTACAAATCTTGTACAAAGACATCTTACATTGTGATTGGATGGGGGAATTGAAGATTACATTGGACTTGCTCTCTGTCGTGTATTGGCACTAAAGCAATATGTGTGCCAGCATTTGCTCAAAACACATGTGGTACTGGAGCTAAATCATGATACTCTCACTTCACATTGGTAAAATCCTTATTGTGTGTAAAGTGTATGTGGGTATCAATGTGTCACACCATTGTGGGACATACCTCTTGTGGTACACCACTGAAACTTGGTTTTGACATTCCACCAGATACTGGAACAGTGGTTTATTATGATCCTGTGTCTACAATATGGAGCGCTGCCATGGTTTTTTCTCTTGGTATTATTGATGTGGCTTCCCTTATGTGAGCCAGAAGATCTGGCTACAGCGGATGACATAAATCAATGAAAATGTGCCTATGCTATGTTATTGTTTTGGACATATCCCCTTCTTCCATGTTGGCAAGGTTTTGAACTGGAAATGTGCAAACTGGCATGAGTATTAGTGTAATGCATGGATTGTTTTATTAGTGCAAATGTTGATAGACAAGTATTGGTCAAATGGGATAAACATAGTAGTTCATGATGTGAATGGTATGACTTATTTTGGGAGTCATGTTTGGGAACTTGAAATAATAAATACCTACTTACAAATCATCTATGTTGACACAATCTTTTGATGTTCTGTCATGGTCATGTTATGATGGAATTAAACAAATGCATTGATAGAGTTGAGATATACAACACCAGTCTATGATTTTTTGGCTTGTAAATTTATTGTACCAAACGTGATGAAATTAAAGAGGATGAACATAACAAAAGCAACACAAGAAGTCAGTCACGGTAAATGAAACCATAGTTGGAGAGCCAAAATTGTTTGAAGTCCAATGACCAAAATACTGCTGGCATCAGAAAGGCAAATGTGTCCAGAAATAGTCCACAGAGTGATTGGTAGGCACGCACTGGAGAAAAATAGCGTTGAAAGTTCTTGCTGTCGGTGGCAGAGGTCTTGCCATCCTCACCTCCCAGTGATCTGCTTTGACATCCCCTGCTGCGGGGTAGTGGGGAATCCATAGCTGCAAGGTCTAGGGGGGATGGAGGTGGTTCTTGCGGTGACAGGGCCTCCCTTCCTGTGGCGGATGTAGATGTCTCAGATGTTGTAGGACCATGGGAAGGGGCAGAGGGTGCTGGGAAAGCCCTGCGCATGTGGGTGTAAATGTCCTACAACACCCCAATCAGAGAGCCCATATTGGAGTTATGGGCCTTCATTTGTTATTTGTGCTCCCTCTGCAGCTGCTTCATCTCCTGGAGCTCGCTGAGTACCTGGCCCATCATGTCTTGGGACTGATGGTAGGCTCCCAAGTTTGGTTGATGGTGGTCTGGGTGTCAGTGACTCCAGTGGACTCGGTATGCTAGCCCACTAACACCTTCCAACGATTCCTAACCCCACTACCCTGTGCCCTGGGGCCTGTGTGCAATATCCAACTGGGTCCGGGGTGGTGCAGTCTCAACATTACCTGGGACTGGGTGGCACATGATCTGTGTCATGGTGGGAGGAACACAGGAAGTGGAGTCTTCAGGTTGCTGAGGTGTCACAGCTGGGGTGGGAGGTGTTGGTGTGGGCTCAGGGAGTGTCACTGGAGCCATTAGCCCAGACTGACCAGATGTACCACGCTCCTCAAGCTCCTCCCTGTCACCAGGAGTGCTGTCCTCACTGAAGGCTTAATCCTGGGCTGGAGTGCAGGTTCCTTCAGTGGCTGGAACCTGCCACGTTCTCGCCCAGTTTGAACTATTGAGAAATGGAGGACATTCTTATCAGTAAAGGTGTGTATTCTACATTCAAATCTTTTGAGACAAACAATGTAGATACCTAGAAGACAAAATAGGTAGAGATTATTGTGATGATAGCTTCCAGTGGTATTGAACATATTACCCTAACTTTTATCAGTTTCAAACAGTACAACTTCAAATCAGCAGGTAAAAAGATATCCCGAAATGTTCATGAAGTGATTAAGGAGTATACCTGACATATCCAACCATTCTGCCCAACACAGTGAAGTGGTAAAATGTGTAATTGACAATTCCAAGGCCTAGCTGACTGCAAAAGAGACATTTCCACTTGGAAATTAGTCACCATGTGAACAGTGCAGTGTCAGTTTTTGCAAATACCACTTATATTCAGCATAGTCATTTACATACCTGACACATTTGGTGTAAACATAGTTTGATTAGTGAAACTCATGACCTCAAAACAATTGGTTGAGTGGAACAGGGCAACATTCAGAAAACAACACAAACAATTTTCAGAAGAGAGCATTAAATAGGGATTGATCACTACATGACACTTTACCATGTATTGAAATCTTTTAGGAAAGAGAGAATGAGCAACATGACATAGCAATATTCTTTAGAGAAACAGTAGCAGGGCATCATGGTGGTTGTATTCATTTCAAAGACAACTTCACAACACCTGCAAAATGCCCAACTTGGGACACTGGAGTAAATGTGTGCGAAATATTTGCTTTAAGGCTCTAGTGATTTAAAAATATTTTTATTGCAGCACTGTGCACTTTAGTAACAGGATGACGCTTGAATGTTCCATGAATTAATGCTCTTCCATAGACAATATGGTGCACATAGCGGACCCCTTTAGAATTAGTTATAGGTTCTCTTGGAGGTTTTTACCCTATAGAAGTTTTTACTTAACCCCTTCCATGCGGCGCGAATTTTCGCGCTGTGCGGGGGTTTTTATTAGTGGGCGGGGATTCGACTGCTCCTGGCCGTCGTGCGCACACGCCCACCGTGAGCATACAAGGGGTTAAGGGGGTGGTACTCAAAAAGCGTTTTATTTTCATTAGAGGTAATAGTTTTAAATCAGTTTATAGTATTTATTGTAATATATTTTATACACTTCTACCTGATCTATTTTATGGTGGGGAGGCATGTGCTTTACTGGATAGTGTGTTTTGCAAGTCATGTGCTTTTACTATTTTACTGAGATATATTTTATGATGATTGCACATCTTTTTTAATGTATTTTATTTATTAGTGACTGACTGTGTACTTTTATGGTTCCTTGAACCGAAATAAAGTTATTGAACTGAACTAAAAATGGTTAGTGGAACATATCTGTAGAAAATATACAGTGGAAATGGTCCAGACACTCACATTTTAACACACATATAGGTAATGGGTTATTTGGTGATGAATCACTTACAGGCAACATACAATCATGTGACATGTAATGGAGATTAACACCTGTAATCTTAGATGCAACACAATACATTCACACAAACAATAATAATAATCTGATACTGATACTTTGAGGTTTATATGTTAGGAATATATGTGCAGGACACATTGCCAACAGCTGAGGTGAGAATAAACTGCACATTGAGGTTTATTGTAACTTTGTAAAATATTCCTGTCAATCCTTCAGCATGTATCACTCAATCAATCACGGCATTTATAGAGCGCGCTACTCACCCGGGAGGGTCTCAAGGCGCTGGGGGAGGGGGTAAGTTACTGCTCGAACAGCCAGGTCTTGAGCTGCTTCCTGAAGGAGAGATGGTCCTGGGTTCGCCGAAGGTGAGTGGGGAGGGAGTTCCAGGTCTTGGCTGCCAGGTAGGAGAAGGATCTTCCTCCGGCGGTGGTTCTGCGGATGCGTGGTACGGTGGCGAGGGCGTGGCTGGTTGATCGTAGCTGGCGTGTGGGCGTGTAGAAGGTCATGCGGTCGTTGAGGTACTTTGGGCCCAGGTCGTGGAGGGCCTTGTGTGCGTGGGTGAGGAGTCTGAACGTGATTCTCTTGCTGACGGGGAGCCAGTGCAGGTCTTTCAGGTGTCCGGTGATGTGGCTGTGTCGGGGGATGTCCAGGATGAGTCGTGCGGAGGCGTTCTGGATGCGCTGGAGTCTTTTTGAAGTTTGGCTGTGGTTCCGGCGTAGAGGGTGTTCCCATAGTCCAGTCGGCTGGTGACGAGTGCCTGGGTGACGGTCTTCCTGGTTTCAGTGGGGATCCATCTGAAGATCTTGCGGAGCATGCGCAGGGTGTTGAAGCACGAAGATGAGACGGCGTTGACTTGTCTGGTCATCGACAGGGAGGAGTCCAGGATGAAGCCCAGGTTGCGTGCGTGGTCCGTTGGCTTGGGCGCGGTGCCCAGGGCCGGGGCCACCAGGAGTCGTCCCAGGCGGAGGGTGATGAGCCCAGGATGAGGACTTCCGTCTTGTCTGAGTTCAGTTTAAGGCGGCTGTTCCTCATCCAGTCGGCGACGTCTCTCATCCCGTCGTGTAGGTTGGCTCTGGCGGTGGTGGGAGTCGTTGGTGAGGGAGAGGATCAGCTGGGTGTCGTCGGCGTAGGAGATGATGTTGAGGTTGTGTTGGCGTGCGATGGCTGCGAGGGGGCTCATGTAGACGTTGAAGAGGGTTGGACTGAGTGAAGATCCTTGTGGAACGCCGCAGATGACTTCGGTGGCCTCGGATCTGAACGGGGAGGCGGACTCTCTGGGTTCTTCCGGCGAGGAACGAGATGATCCATTCCAGTGCTTTCTCTCGGATTCCGATGTTGCTGAGGCGCTTCACTAGGGTGCGGTGGCAGACGGTGTCGAACGCCGCGGAGAGGTCCAAGAGGATGAGGGCTGCTGTTTCCCCGTTGTCGGTTAGGGTTCTGATGTCGTCGGTGGCTGCGATAAGGGCGGTCTCGGTGCTGTGGTTGGCCCGAAACCCGGACTGCGAGGGGTCGAGGGATCCATTCGTCTCGAGGAAGGCGGCAAGCTGTCTGTTGACGGTCTTCTCGATGACTTTGGCCGGAAACGGAAGGAGCGAGATGGGACGGTAGTTCTTGAGGTCGGTGGGGTCCGCCGTTGGTTTCTTCAGGAGGGCGGTAAGCTCGGCGTGCTTCCAGCTCTCCGGGAAGGTGGCGGTGTGGAAGGAGGAGTTGATGATGTCCCGGAGATGGGGTGCGATGGTGGCGTCGGCTTTGTTGAAGACGTGGTGTGGGCAGGGGTCGGTTGGTGATCCGGGAGTGGATGGAGTTCATCGTGCGGGTGGTGTCTTCGGTGCTGATCGGGGTCCTGTTGCAGAGGGTGGTGGTGGCGGGCGTTGGTTCGGCGGTAGGGTGCGTGGTTTGTGCGTTGAAGCTGTTATGTATGTCGGTGATCTTGCGGTGGAAGAACGCGGCGAGTGAGTTGCAGAGGTCTTGCGAGGGGGTGATGTCGTTGTTTCCGGCGCTGGGGTTGGAGAACTCTTTGACGATGCTGAAAAGTTCCTTGCTGTCGTGGGCGTTGTTGTCCAGTCGTTCTTTGAGTGCCGACTTCTTGGTGGCACGGATCAGCTGTTGGTGTTTGTGGGTGGCGTGCTTGAGGGCGGTCCTGTTGTCTGTGGTCTGGTCGAGTCGCCAGGTTTTCTCGAGAGTGCGGCAGTTCTTCTTGGATTCCTTGAGTTCGTTGGTGAACCAAGGGGTTTTCTTGCTTCCGGGTCTGCTGGGAGGGTTTTTAGTGGTGCGAGGTCGTCGGGCGCAGGCGGTCAGCCACTTGGCGAGGTTGCTGGCTGCTTCGTTTGGGT
Source organism: Calotriton arnoldi (assembly GCA_963921515.1). Taxonomy (NCBI): domain Eukaryota; kingdom Metazoa; phylum Chordata; class Amphibia; order Caudata; family Salamandridae; genus Calotriton; species Calotriton arnoldi. The sequence goes on along the minus strand of CAWUFW010006393.1, from coordinate 399,431 downwards.
CCGTTGTGTTGGTGGGTGTGTTCTGGCTGAGGGAGGCAGTGAGCTGCTCGGGCGGTGATCTTGCTCCAGCTCCGGCGGGGAGCCTGTTGCGGGTGGTGGTGGGTCGCAGTCTTTCTGAAGCTGAAGTGGACGCAGCTGTGGTCGGTCCAGTGGAGTCCGGTGGCGTGGCTGAAGGAGATGTGCTTGCTGGAAGAGAAGACGGGGTCAAGCGTGTGGCCGGCGTAGTGGGTGGGCGTGTTCACCAGTTGCTTGAGTCCGAGGTTGGCGAGGTTGTCCAGCAGGGCGGTGGTGTTTCTGTCGTTGTTGTTCTCCAGGTGGAAGTTGAGGTCCCCTAGGAGGATGTAGTCGGCGGAGGGCATGGCGTGCGGGCTGATGAAGTCTGCGATGTCTTCGCTGAATAGTGTGCGTGGTCCCGGGGGTCTGTAGATGAGGGTGCCTCGGAGGGTGGTCTTGGGGTCAGTGTGTATCTGGAAGTGTAGGTGTTCGGCGGCGGTGAAGGTCTCGTCGGAGTTAGTCGAGATGCGGATGGTGTTCTTGTGTACGATGGCGATGCCTCCTCCCGTCTGGTTGACGCGGTCCCTCCGGGTGATCTTGTATCCGTCCGGGATGGCTATGGCGATGTCGGGCGCTGAGGAGGCGTTCATCCAGGTTTCGGTGAGGAAGGCGATGTCCGGTGCTGTTGCGTCGAGCAGGTCCCAGAGTTCCACGGCGTGCCTGTGGACGGAGCGGGTGTTCAACAGGATGCATTTCAGGTGGTTGCTGCTGGTGCTCGACTTGGCGGAGGTGGTGCACGTCCGGGGGCAGGTGAATCGGCAGGTTTGGCAGGTGAAGGGTCCGTGGGTGCGTCTCGGTGAGGCTCGGTAGCAGGCAGGGTTCCGGCCGGCATTGGAGTGCGGTGAGGGTGGCGGCGTCGTAGGTCCGTCGAGTAGTGTTGCATCGGTGGGATCCAGGGGTTCTGGCGCTGGGCGCGGTCCAGTCGCGGACGGGCGCAGACGGGCTTGCCTTAGGCGCGCCTTCGGCGCGCCAGCGGCGCGACCGCGCAGCGGCCGCCATTTATGGGGAGGTGGGAGGGAGGAGCAGCTGGGAGGCGGGAGGCAGGGGCAGCGAATGGGCAGTCAGGGGGGTGGGGCCGCAGGGGACGCAGCGGCGGGAATGGCGAGAGGCAGCGGGGGCACAAAGTACAAGGGGAGAGAAACCAGATCAAAATACGGGTACAACGCAAATGGGGCAGCGAGGGGCACAGAAAGGAAAATGGGGGGAGAAAACAGACAAGAATACGGGCACAACGCAAATGGGGCAGCGAGGGGCACAGAAAGGAAAATGGGGGGAGAAAACAGACAAGAATACGGGCACAACGCAAATGGGGCAGCGAGGGGCACAGAAAGGAAAATGGGGGAGAAAACAGACAAAATGACAAGCACAACGCAAATGGGGCAGCGAGGGGCACAGAAAGGAAAGTGGGGGAGAAAACAGACAAGAATACGGGCACAACGCAAATGGGGCAGCGAGGGGCACAGAAAGGAAAATGGGGGAGAAAACAGACAAAATGACAAGCACAACGCAAATGGGGCAGCGAGGGGCACAGAAAGGAAAATGGGGGAGAAAACAGACAAAATGACAAGCACAACGCAAATGGGGCAGCGAGGGGCACAGAAAGGAAAATGGGGGAGAAAACAGACAAAATGACAAGCACAACGCAAATGGGGCAGCGAGGGGCACAGAAAGGAAAGTGGGGGAGAAAACAGACAAGAATACGGGCACAACGCAAATGGGGCAGCGAGGGGCACAGAAAGGAAAATGGGGGAGAAAACAGACAAAATGACAAGCACAACGCAAATGGGGCAGCGAGGGGCACAGAAAGGAAAATGGGGGAGAAAACAGACAAAATGACAAGCACAACGCAAATGGGGCAGCGAGGGGCACAGAAAGGAAAGTGGGGGAGAAAACAGACAAGAATACGGGCACAACGCAAATGGGGCAGCGAGGGGCACAGAAAGGAAAATGGGGGAAGAAAACAGACAAAATGACAAGCACAACGCAAATGGGGCAGCGAGGGCACAGAAAGGAAAATGGGGGAGAAAACAGACAAAATGACAAGCACAACGCAAATGGGGCAGCGAGGGGCACAGAAAGGAAAATGGGGGAGAAAACAGACAAAATGACAAGCACAACGCAAATGGGGCAGCGAGGGGCACAGAAAGGAAAGTGGGGGAGAAAACAGACAAGAATACGGGCACAACGCAAATGGGGCAGCGAGGGGCACAGAAAGGAAAATGGGGGAGAAAACAGACAAAATGACAAGCACAACGCAAATGGGGCAGCGAGGGGCACAGAAAGGAAAATGGGGGAGAAAACAGACAAAATGACAAGCACAACGCAAATGGGGCAGCGAGGGGCACAGAAAGGAAAATGGGGGAGAAAACAGACAAAATGACAAGCACAACGCAAATGGGGCAGCGAGGGGCACAGAAAGGAAAGTGGGGGAGAAAACAGACAAGAATACGGGCACAACGCAAATGGGGCAGCGAGGGGCACAGAAAGGAAAATGGGGAGAAAACAGACAAAATGACAAGCACAACGCAAATGGGGCAGCGAGGGGCACAGAAAGGAAAGTGGGGGGAGAAAACAGACAAAATGACAAGCACAACGCAAATGGGGCAGCGAGGGGCACAGAAAGGAAAATGGGGAGACAGCAAGAAATACGGGCACCGGGGCCACAAGCGGAGGGCGATCTTACCTGCAGAAGCAGCGGGCAGACAACACAGGCGGAGCTGTGTGGTGGGGGAGCGACCTACCTGGCAAGTAGGATCTGCAAGACCTTCTCCTACCAGGGCATAAGTGGCATTGGGAGCCACCACCAGTCCTTTTGGCCTCCATGTGATGCTCGGAGGTCAGGGAATGCACCCTCCCCCGCAGGTCATTCCACTTCTTCCTAATTTCCTCCTGTGTGCACAGGTTGTTAGCTACTGAATTCACTCTGTTGACTATTCTGGCCCACATTTGCCTTTTCTGTGCTAGGGGTTTATTTTGAACTTGAGCTCCAAACAATTCTGGCTCTACTCTTAGGATTTCATCTACCATGACTGACAATTCTCCCTAAGTAAAACGTGGATTTTTGGGGCCTGGCATTGGGCACTAAATATAAAAATAAAGTAAATAATTAACCACAAGGTACTAAAATAAAGTGGATAAAGAGACAGGATACAGGGAGAATGGTCTAGAAAAAAATCTCACATCGCTGGCAAAACCTCTGGGATCACAAGTCGTGGTGGAGCTGGAATGGCAAAGGATCTTGGTCTGAAATGGGTGTGTTTCATAGTATGGTATGCAGGTGTTTCCATTTGGCCAATGGATATCAGGAGTGTTCTGCTAGCATCCATCCACTGGCCACAGTGATGGTGCATTGTTGAGTGGGTGCCTCCGTCTGGGAACTGCTGCTAGTAGACCGCCAGCACAAATGTGAAATCATCAGGAACCCGCCACCCTCACGGCAACGAAGTAGTATTCACCAGCATTGGAGTATGCCACATTGGCGGTGGTGTGCCGCAACCGCACTGGAAAACACTCTGTCGATGCGGGCAGCGAGGCTTGCAGCATGCATCTAAATATGGCGGGCGAAAGACCGTCGACTCGGAGGAGTACTAGGGACCGCCGCCACCCAGATCAAAATCAGGCCCATAGTCATCACACGGTTGAGGTCCCACCAAATTGATGGGTTTTACTGAAGAGCATAGTTATCTACTGCCACAGAAAGCACCCGTCGGCTTCACAATTTTCTGCAAGTAAAGAGTGGAAGGATAAACACTAGGCCTGGGAGGAACTTCAATTGCACCTGAGTAATCAGAGCAATTTTGATAATTACGCGTTACCCTTTGACGCAGAATTACCAATAATAATGCAATTATTCCGCTTCACATAATTAAGAGCTATTTGGAGGAAAACCCCTACAGAGAGAACACATTTAGCGGGTGTGAGCTATCACTTGTGCTCGCTATTCCTGTTCTGCTGTATTTATTGCTATTTTGTAGCTCAAAATGTGTCCTTGCATTCATTTTGGATGCAATGGTGCTCTTTGCACTAAGAAATTACTTCTAAATGTTGGGAGTAAGTTGGCAGAGAATCTTACCCCAAGAGCACATTTAGCTAGCACAAGCAGGAGCTTGCTATTTTTGTTATGTTGCATTTAGCACTATTCCATAGTAAAAAATGCATCTTTGCATCCATTATGGATGCGACCAGGCATTTTTGCCCTGAGAAATAGCACTTAATGCACAATTACTCTTCTTGCATAATTCTGTGTAATCTTGCAGAATTCTTATTTAATTCTGCATGATTCCACTACACAGAAGTACGCAACTTATGCCTACCCCCACATAACACTTCTTTCTTCTAACTTTTCAACTAAATTTGAAACAAAGCATGCTTTTAAAGTATTTATCCACTGGCAGAATCATCTTAATAGTTTTAAAAAGTACATACCATACAAAAGTTTTATTTAGGGCTTTGTGTGAGCAGCAGAAGCATCACAACTTGCAGTCCTTCCACACCCTCCAAACCTGCGGTTCTTCTGCTCTATTTATAGTTAGTGAAACTGCTGATTACTGTCGGCAGAACATCTTCTGGCTCTGCCTACAATAAGCCTTGACCCAGCGAATCTTGCACCACAGGCTCACTGGGTCAAAGTAAAGGCCATTCCAACGTTTTTGAGGGCAGGACTACTGTAGCTCACTTTCCCTGCCATGTCCACCACACAAGGCAAGGCAAATATTAAATGGCTTCCAGGTGCAGGGGAAAAGTTCCCTGCACATCTGGGCAATTGATTTTTTGTTTACAAAAACAACATTTTGCTTTTGTTTTTGCTGAACAAACAAAACTTACAGAGCAGGCAATTTAAACACAGTGCCTACCCAGCAAACTTTACTACTGTGAAAGGAGCCTCAACCATGACACAGCAGAGAGATCCCGTCCAGGCAGAAGGGAATCTGTAATTACACAAGTCAAGGATCTCTAAGTACAAAGGCCATATCCTCCGCCCCCCTGGCAGGACAGTGAACCATCCACCAAGGCCTAAATAGTACTAAATGTTACAAAAAAGGAACCATTGTCTATTTGAAGTCTGCTTGATTGATTGATTGAAAATAAATAGAGTGCAACTGTGAGAATTTGGGTTGTCGGTTGACTGGGGTGTGAGCCCTGGTCAAGCAGCAACCACAATCCTTGTCAGGGTGCAGCACAAGCAAACCCCAAATTAACCTGTGCTCAACCCCCTGGCAGCTTGGCACAGAGCAGTCCGGCTTAACTTAGAGGATATGTGTAAAGTATTTGTGCAACACTTCAAAAAGTAAGTCAGTAAATAAGCCACACAAAAAGATCCCACACCAAGTTAGAACAATAGAGCAAAAGGTATTCAATGAAACAAGACCAAAACGACAAAAATCCAATCAGTAGAACCGGTGTTATGAATTTTGAAAGAATAAATTGTAAAAATGCGCTTAGAAGCATAAAGCGATAACCGCGGCTATCTGGTCGTGCTGGACCAGGTCAGAGTCGAAAGTTCAGGCCAACTGAGATGGAGCGCAGGTCAACTACAGATCTAGATTAGTCCTGCTGAAGTTTTACCTTCTCAAGTTTTGTTCCAAGAGTCCCGTTTGCATTGGAGAGGGCTGTGAGGAGCAGGGAGAGCGTCGCAGGAGGCTGTAGGCATGGCACGTAGAGCAGGCTGGGCATTGCGGATGGGTGGCTGGAGCTTTGCGTTGGCGGTTTCTGTGAGCGGTTGATGATGCAGTGTGAAGAGATGCGCTGGTGGCGCATGACGCTGATTTTTGGTGTGAGCTGCACTGTTTCAGTGCGAAAGGGTCCATTCACAGTTGCATAGAGCCTAAAAGCTTGATTTAAGCTCACTGAGCCACACCAAGGGCCCATAACATGAGGGGCACCGCTTGGGGGTTAGAAACGTGCTGCAGCTGGGTCCAGGAACTGTTTGGGGACCCTTTTATGTCCCTTAGGCTCAGATCAGGAGGCCAGCAGACTAGCCCTTAAAGTCACCCTGGGGTCCTGGGATCAAGATGAGGTTGGAGGTCCAGTTCTTCTTTCCAAGGCAAGAGGGCAGCAGGTAGCATGCCAGCACAGCAGGGCAGTAGCTCCCTCAAAGTAGCAGTCCAGCAGAGTGGCTATCCTTTCAGCAGCACAGCAGTCTTTCTTCCTGGCAGAGTATTCACATGTCCAGAAGTATACTGAAGTGTTGGTGTCAGAGGTCCCCTTTTTATACCCTGGTGCCATGGTTCTGGAAGGTGGTAGAAGCTTCTAGATAATATCTTTGAAATGCACGGAATCTCCTGACTCCCTTGCCCTCTCTCCAAGCTGGCTGCAATTAACAATGTGGGTTCATTAGGCCTTTTGTGTGAAGGCAGAGCACAGGCTATTCAGTTGCAAGTGGGGCTGTGCTCAGCTCCGCCCCCATCATGTCAGCAGATGGCCCATCCAGGCACACCTAATGCCTCTATTGTATGTCAGTCTGGGAGGAATTCACAAAGTCTGCCAGTTATACCCAGTCATGTGAACTAAGACACGCTGCAGGCACAAAAGGGCAAAGGGTAGTAAAATGCCAACTTTCTAAAAGTAAAAAGAACAAATGATGGACGGATGGCTGAATAATATAAACAAAAACCTCCAGTCACAAAGACCTGGGTTAATCCATTGATTTTTTGCTCACCACCCCACCCCAGTTTGGACCAGCCATCTACAAATCAGTCTTGACCCTGCTCCTCATGGGAACATTCCAGCCCGAACTGCTAAGCCAGGTCATCCCTGCAGCTGAAAATCGCACCAGGGGACACAAATTCTGGCTAGCGATTGCCATATTTCCATTGGCAAGCCGCAAGCAAGGAAATACTCCTCCACGAGGCAGCTGGCAGAGTTTTGCTGCAACTCTGTGTTACAGGCATAATGCAGAGTGGGCAAAACTCCACGAACACCGCCGGCAGAGCGGAATTTATCACCCACCTCTAGATTTAAATGATCATGAAAAACACTTTGGCACGGTGTGACAGAAAGAATGTCAACAGGTCTAAGACACAGCCACCCACCCCACAATTTTTGGATGGGAGAGTAGAATATAATGGGAGACTGTGTTTAGGACTCCAGACAGATCCAGTGATATCAGAATAGTAGCACTACCAGAATCAAGGCACATGTGCAAGTCTTCTAGGACTTAATGTCATCTAGTCATCTTTATTTACTTTGCTTTGGCTGAATGACAAAGGGGCCGATTCCGATCTCGGCCGGTAGGGCTCCGAATCGGATTCGGCTTAACCGGATCCGATTCGGAGCCCTATTTCCCGACCGATCCGTACGCGCGTCCGGGCGAGCGAGTACGATGCGTATTCGCCGACCGACTCGTCCGGGCGTCCCGTCCGCTCCGACCGACTCGTACCCGGGTCTAACCGCACCGACCGACTCGCTCGGACTCGACTTGCACCGCGCAATGGAGACGTTCCCCGGCCGGGTAAGTACGATGCGCGCCGCGAGCAGTCCGACCGAGCCGCGCACTCCGGCTCGAAAGAGCTGTCGGAGCCGTACTTTGGGGGTCCGTGTCGGACCCCCTGTATGCGTCGACGTGCGAGTCAGCACACAGGGGGACCCATGGGTCCCCTACCTGTGCGTGTACGGCGCGAATCGCTCGCCGCGTACACGCTGTAGGGGGCGCACTTGTCCGCATCGCACCCATTGAGTCAATGGGAGCCCGCGTACGTGTTGTACGACAGGCTCCCATTGACTTCAATGGGAGTCCGACCGACTGCATACGTGCGCATCGTACTCGTTCGGTCGGACTGCACGGGTCCGATTCGGTCGGAAATCTCTCCGGGTCCGGCTCGGTCGGGGAGATTTCCGGCCCGAATCGGAATCGGCCCCAAAGTCTGTTTTTGTGACAGGAGCTCGAGGCAGAGTGATCTGCACAGCTGCCATTGTTTTCACTTTGCAACATAGTCATCAAAAACATGGTGGCGATGGTGGCAATGCTGGGAGGACAAGCACTTTGGCTATGTTCTGAGGAAAGCAGTGCTCAGAAAATGTAAGAGGTTAGCAGGGGTCACCAATAGGCAGTACTCAGTCATTACTTAGCAGAAGAACAAATGATGCCATGGATATAGATGAACACTATGGCCCTAATTACGATGTCGGTCCGACCGACATCGTAGCGGAAACAGAACTCCCAAAAAGGAGGCGGCTGTCTCGCTTGCACAATTATGATGCAACAGCCTTCACGGCAGTCGGAAAGTGTATATTTTTTATTGAGGCTGGTGCTGCAATCTGCAGCACCAGCCTCAATAGAAAATGAACACTTTTAAAACATCCCTGAACTGTGTGGCAGGCACCATGCGGACCCCATAGCAGAAGGACGGGGGAAGGGGGCCCAGCTAGGGTCCCTCAAAGTCACTTTCCGACAGCCTTTCCATGTTGGAAAGGCCGACATGGAAAGGCTGTGGGAAACGGGCATCATAATCTGATTGCAGATTATCTGTCCTTCCGACGCTCCGACAGGCTCCTTGAGCCCATCGGAAACAGAGCAGAATTCACCTGCGTGTTTCCCTCCGACCGCCAGTATCGTAATACGGCAGTTGGACGAAAACCTATGACGACCTTTCCGCCCGACATCATAATCAGGCCCAATGTTCCTCCAACAATGTATTTTCAAGCATAAAGTAGAAGAGTGTATTTATTTATTTCTTCATTCAACCATTTTATGTGGTGCTCGTGTATCAAAGGGTATTGTGATAATTTGCCGAGGAGTGAGGGTTTTGGAACACCTGGTAGGATACCAGTTCTGAAGCCTAGAATCAAGACAAAGAAAGCTGTACCTGGTCCGAGGAAATTAGGTGATTCATTGTGAAGATAAAAATTGCCTGACCTGGCCACTTAGTTGATTTGTGGTAAGAAGGTGAGGGTATATTTTAGGGTAAAAGGTGAAAAATCTTCTGATTTTGAAAGGTCCAATTCTAGTGGGTCTTATGCTTAAGAAATGGTGTGATGGGGAGGATCTCAATTTTTTGCAGACTTACATGTATGTTGTATGTCAAGAAAAGGCAGAAGAAAAGAATGTCTTCAACTGTCTATATTTTTGGGGTAGATATCCGGATGACATCTTATTGGTGTATGAAAATACCAATATCCTTTTAAATCAGCTAGTTCATGCAGGGGTTGAAAAAGGTGTGTGAGGTATTCAAGCCCTGAGGGCAGGGCAAGACATTTCATATATTACTTAAATGTATTTTTTAATCTTCATCATTTGGTGTCTGTTGTTGAAATAGGAGGTAAACCAAATTGGAACTCAACCAGAATAGCCCATGTAGTGTTGCACAATTTCATTGGACCTGCCATGACCACCTTTGCTGAAAGCAACTGTCAATTCATGTAGATTGATTTGTTAATTAGGTTTTATCTTTTTATTGTTGCTTACGTGTTTAAAGGTGTAATATATTTTTAAGTATGGATTCTTTTTTATTTTGGGATGTTGGGTTTATTGGGGTGTTTAGTGATTAGGGTTTTATATTAACTATGCATTTATCAATATTAATTGATGATTATTTTGAATATTTTATATGATTTAATTGCCACTTATTTGTTTGGGTATTAAATGTTGCATTTATATATTAAGTGTTACATTTGGACTCAGGGGTTTTATGTGGTATGGAGTGGGTAGTTTGTGTTAATATTATACATTCATTTATGGCAATTGACTAAAGTGTAATTTTTTATAATATTTACATTGATATTTATTTGTTTAAATGTTTTATAATTTGTTGAGTTATGTGTTACATTTTAAATCCAGAGCGTGGACGTTTGTTGGTGGATCGGTGGGCAGTTTTTGAATAAAATATATAACAACAGGTTAAATGATTAATGTATAAGTTAAGTCAATTCATGTAGATTGATTTGTAAATTAGGTTTCATCTTTTTAGTGTTGCTTACGTGTTTAAAGGTGTAATATATTTGTAAGTATGGATTTTTTTTTATTTTGGGATGTTGGGTTTATTGGGGTGTTTAGTGGTTAGGGTTTTATATTAACTATGCATTCATTAATATTAATTGATGATTGTTCTTAATATTTTATATGATTTAATTGCCACTTATTTGTTTGGTTATTAAATGTTGCATTTATATATTAAGTGTTACATTTGGACTCAGGGGTTTAATGTGGTATGGAGTGGGTAGTTTTTGTTAATATTATACATTCATTTATGGCAATTGACTAAAGTGTAATTTTTTATAATACTTACATTGATATTTATTTGTTTTAATGATTTATAATTTGTTGAGTTATGTGTTACATTTTAAATCCAGAGCGTGGACGTTTGTTGGTGGATCGGTGGGCAGTTTTTGAATAAAATATATAAAAACAGGTTAAATGATTAATGTATAAGTTAAGTCAATTTTTAAATTGGTGAGTAGTTGAAAAACTTATTTTTTATCATTTGAAAATATTGTTATTATTTTAATAGGTTGTGTTGCATTTTGAAGGTTTGGCTGTGTTTTTCCACAAATGTATTTTGTAATAAAATGTTAAAAGGAATGGAATTGTTCTGTAAAATAAGATTTTTCTAATGTTTGTACATTTTAAGGGTGAGTTTGGGCAATACTGTTCGTTTTAGGATATTTTTAATATGCCTATTGAATGTTTTTATGAATTTATATAATTGAAAAACTGTAATATATTTTATTGATTGTTTTTTATTTTGATATATTTTCAAGGGGAAATAACATTATTTGTCTGTAGGGAACTCGATCCCCATATATTTGCTCTTTCCTCAATGATTGTTAGACTAAAATTTCAATAGTAAATCTGACCCCCCCCAAGTGTATGTTATTTTCCCCAGTGTTTGCTAGATTGAAGTCCGAAAAGGAAATGTGACCTCACTTACAAATGTATGCACTTTCCTCAAAGTTTGTGGGACTGGAGTACGAATGGTAAATCTATTTCCCTCAATGTATGCACTTTCCCCTTTTGTTAGACTGGAGTTAGAACAGTATGTTTGACCTAGCAGGCAGGAGAGGTCGACTGTCAGGGGGCTTGGTGATATGGATCAGTGTCACACTTGTATGTTCCTCTAGAGTGATAGACCTAGGTTCCCCTGATGTCTTATGTGTGAACTTAAAATTTGCCAAGGGGGTTTCCCTGTGGGTTTACAATGTGTATTGCAGGAATGAAAACCATAAGGCTGACCTGGCAGTCATTGACCTAGTTAGTGGCCACCTCGTATCTCTTCCATCTGATGCACTTAGAATAGTGATAGGGGATTTTAATTGTTGTTTCAAACCTACTGATGCAGGGTTTGGACTGATTAGTGGAGAAGAGGATGATCTATGGGCAACACATGCTCTTAGTCTACCACCTGTAAGGAGGTGGTCAGCTACTGTTATACAGATGAATGTTTTTGTTCTTAGCAATGGGTTGAGAGCATGCAATGGGAGAACACTCTCAGACAAGGATGGGAGAGACATGTTTAATCAACAGGGTGCCTCAAGTCGAATAAATTACATCCTGTTGGATATTAGGCTATGGACCATAGTTGTTGATATGGAAGTGGTGCAGCGGTCTGACAGTGATCATAATGCCCTACTCCTTACTCATTGTTCACTGGGGCTTAACGTCTCCTCTTGTGCCCACGAACCATTTCACAGGAGGCTGGTCCCCTCAAGCAACCGCTGAAGGCTGAGGTAGAGTGCCATTGCCTCAACATGGTCTATCCAAAAGTGGATTTTTGTGGCTCTTGCTGAGGCCCTAGAAGAAGTCTTATTTTTGGGGGGGAAATTCTTTGACAGCAGCCCCATGGGGTGACCTTGATACTATTCACAATTTTATGTTTTGTACATTTAAAGATCTTTTTTATGGTGGAATCCAGGTCCATCCCTAGAATTACAAAGGTCGCTTCTTGATATAACAAAACTTGTAGAGCGGCCTACAAAACACTCTCTGACGCTATTAGAAGTGGCAAGAGTATTCTACTTAGAGAAGCAAGGGTCTCCTATAAAGCTTTGCTAGGTAAGGCAAAGCATGAGTATGAGGTAGAGAAATGGGAACTCTTGCTCAATGCTAATGAGCAAGAGTTCAATGAGAGATCATTGGCTGTTCTGGCATACCTTGGCCAACAGGACCCCGGACTCAGCCGCTCCACTAAAATCTAATATTTGGCAGTAGATTGGGTAAACCACTTTTCGGGGCTGTATGACAGTGGGGAAAAAGATAAAGCAAGTACGGTAGTATCAAAGATCCTGTTGCTATGTCAGCAGAGCCTGAAAGTGTGGAAAACGAGCTGTGTGGGGGGTTCCATCTGAACTAGATGTGCGTAATTTTCCCCAAATTACTGTGAGTGAGGTCACCAAAGCCATAGACTGGATCACCCCAGAAAAAGCATCAAAGCCAGATAAAGTGCCTGGGGACGTCTTCAAAGCAGAAAAGGGAAAAAGGGAATCTGGGTCCCATACTTTGCCATGTACTTTAATTGTATCCTGGAAGGCTTACCAATCCCCCCACGTGGGTTGGAGCCGAGATTGTACCCATCTATTAGAAGGGGTCACAGTCTCTCCCATCCAACTATCGGCCAATCAGCCTCATTGACAGTTCTCAAAAGCTGTTTTGCTTTATACTGCTAGATAGGCTGTGTGAGTGGGTTGATGGCGCAGGCCTAATAAGCCCCCTTCAAGCTGGGTTTAGACCTGGGACCAGTACTATCGATCAAGCATTTCAGCTGCAGGCCATATATTGGAAGTATGTCACCTTGGGAGGTGGGCGGTTCTATGTAATCTTCGTTGATCTCCGCACTGCCTTCGACCTTGTCCCATGGGAGGCCCTGTGGAAGGTCCTAACTGCACAGGATGCCCCAAACTACTTAGTTGATGTGGTCAGGCTGCTGCATCAAAAGAACTACGCGCAGGTGAGATACAGTAAACATGGGGAATTGGCTACATCTATACCAGTCATGAGGGGGTAAGGCAGTGCTGTGTCCTTGCCCCAACCTTGTTTCTTTTGTACATCAACAACCCGGTAGCCCATTTAGAGAAGTGCGAGCACGATGCACCGAGTCTGGCAGGCATGAAGATTCCAGCCCTCCTGTACGCGGACAACACCCTACTGATATATAAATCCCCTATGGGCATTCAAAATCTCTTGGACCAGTTTGGTCTTTTCTGCTAGCACAGAGGACTTGAAATCAACTTACAAAAAACTAAGTTAATGTTTTTTAACCGCAACCATACAACTTGTCCAAATCCATCCCTAAACGGTGCCCGACTTGAGAGTGTTCGTACATTTGAATATTTAGGTTTTACTCTGACGGAGAATTTTGGTTGGTCCACCCAGATCCACAAGTGTAAGCTGAAGCTGGAACACTATGCAGGGGGGATCTTGAGGGGTCTCATGAGCTCCAGTTTTCAACCTGTAACCCAGGCCATCCACATCTTCAACTTACAGGCAATGGGTGGGTCCCTGTACGGGGGAGAACTGTGGGGACATGAGAAGGTCACAGCACTAAAGGTGGGTGAGAACAAATTCATACGATCCTTGGTGAACCTCCCCACCAGCGCATCACTCCAACCATTGCAGCTGGATTTGGGCCAAAGGTCTATTGCCCATAAAGCAGCTCTTAGACCTTTGATGTACTAGAGGTTAGCTATGGACCTCAGAGGACCTAGCTATGTATCGGGAGGGCTTGAAGGAGTCCGGGGTCTATAGGATCCCCTGGCTAGGACATATTAAGACCCTCCTGGTTAAGATGGGATGTGAGCACCTGCTGTTTAACCTTGGAGCTTGGACCAATACAACAAAGTCTGCACTCAGAGGGATGTACTGGAGGTATGTAGAAAGGGAAATAAGTAGGATAAGAAGTCCAGGCACCTTGACATTAGCTTTTTTGGAATTTAAGGATTACTTCCGTATGGAAGAGTACATGGATTCCATTGAACCTCTATTGGCAAGAACCCTGTACATCAAATTTCGTCTTGGGATTCTGTCATTGCGCACTTTCACTGCAAACTGGAGGCCCCATGGCAGCGAACCTAATTCGACCTGCCTTTTTTGTCCTCAGGCGGAGGAATGTATCAAACATGTCATATTTTTCTGCCAGCAATATTCAAATAATAGGAAAAAATGGATACTTCCACTTTGTCAGAGTATGGAGATTATGGGAACTAGAGGGTTGCCTCCAGAATGTTTGACACAACACCCTTGATTGTGTTTGTTTTGTCCCGTTTCCTAATGGGGGTATGGAGAATAATGCAGAGTAGTGTTGGTCTCTGAGATCCAAATTGTATTATCTATTGATGCTAGTTACGTGTCTTGTTTAAGTTTGTATCCTGACCCTCTAATTTATTGATCCTTCTTAATGAGATGCTACTGGTTATAAGTCAATGGCTCTAGCCATACTGCAAAAAAAACTGTGACCTATGACGATTTTTCAAGTTGTTACATGAGTAATGTCCCAATGATTTTAACAAAGGCCTCCATCTAGGGAAGCTCCTTCAGCACTGATTTTATCCTTCATCATCCTAGTGCCAAAAATAGTTGGGAGACTGCCAAAACCATCTGTATACAACCTGTGGCAATTTGTTTACCTGGCAAGCTGGGAGAGAGAGCAGCTCGGCCATTCCAAGGGGCCTGAGCTGATTCTGGATGGGAGGCCGCGTGACTGATTCGCCGGCTTCTGGTGCGGTATGCGGCTGGAAGAGGTGAGAGGCAGCCCCAGCACAAAGGAGTCGGTGCCTCAGGGGCTGCAGAGACCTGGTGTGGGGCTCACTGAGCGATCGTGACCGGGGCCCACACTGTGGCAGAGAGCAGAGATCTGTCAGTCAACTCAGTGTGGTATCACTTGGAAAGCAGTCAGCGCAGACAAGCGTGGCCTGCCTGGCTCTGGAGACTACAGTGATGCAGCACGGACCTGTGTCTGGTGTCGGAGGTACAGCAGGAGCACCGCGTGAGCATCGGGCACCCTATGCAGGCACAGACTTGGGGGTGAGCCTGTAGAAAAACCTGACCCCCCACTATATTGGAGCGCGCTTGAACACAGAGATCAGGGGCTACATTCCACTGGCTTGCAACTGCTGCTCGTGCCATTAGATAACATGCACAAGGGTACGGAGACCCCGGGGGCACACAGTTGACTATAGCAGGTGATGTGGGGTGCTCTACTCCCTCGGGGGTGTCCCGCAGCTCATCCTGCTCGGGATGACAGCCTGTAAAACACCTTTGAAGAGGGGAGAAATACCAAAGAAGCTAATCTGGGGCCTGTATCTAACAACTGTGCCATAAAGCAGGCTATGCCCCTTATTGCAGTCAAGGCACTGTCCATTCTGGCATGAGACTGGCACACAGGAGGGGGCTGTGAGAGACTGGGTGGGGAACATGTGCCTCCGGGATGCAAATATCTACCGTACAGAAGGTGGGCCACACAGCCGATGGAGGATTGTATCACACAGCCCTCAGAGCTATGCACATCTTTGCACCCTGGTGAGACTGTGTATAGATTCACATTGGCAGAAGCCTAGTAGACCTTAATAAGAGAGGAAAGTGTGGTGTCTGGCTGCCCTGGACGTAATAACCATAGGGTGCGCTCATGTGGCGTCCTCAATTGTGGTGGGGTGTGCACAGGTCTCACAACAATCAATCATAATGGGAGGCATGGAGAGCTATGCATGTGACCCTGGTGACTGGGTGCATACCCCTCTGGCTAGTTGCACAGCTGTGGACCACCCATGCGGAGTGGTGGACCTGGTCCTGTGGTGTTAGGAGACTGAAGAACACTGGACCCTGGGTACTGTGAGTTCTTGCTCCTGCTGGAGTTTTCCACACCCCGCTGCCTAACTTACTGGCTGAGCCATCATTATAGCACATTACGCACCTTGAGGCCTGGTGCCTCGGAGGCCTACTGGACAAATCCTGCAATATGGGCACAACTGACAAATCGCAATCTAAGCTACAGTTTGACACACAAAAGATGCCCAAGCCCCACGAGGATGATGGTGCGGCAGACTCTGGACGGGAGGAAGCAGAGTCGAAGATGGCACCAAACTACAAAAAATGTTGCCTGCAATGCAGCACAGTCTCACTAAAATAGATGGTAAGATATACGGGCTGTCCTTTCGAATGGACCTCATGTCGGAGCGCCTCGATAAGCACACTGAGCACCTAGACATGGTTGAACGATGCTTCTCAGAGACGGTGGATTAGCAGGTCACTGTGTCAGTGATGCAGAAGCGACTAAACAAGGTGGTACTTGCACTGCAGTCGGAGACAGAGGACCTTGAAGCCAGATCACATCGCAACAACCTCCGAATCGTGGGACTGGTGGAGTCCACGGACATTGACAACATGGGCAGGTTCATGGAGAGACGCCTTGCAGATCTCTTAGGGCGAGAGACTATTTCTGATATTTTTGTGGTTGAACAAGCCCATTGGTCACTGGCACCGCAGCTGGTGCCTAGGGAATGCCTCTCCCCATCATAGCGCCCCTCCTAAACTATAGGGATTGCGACACGGTACTCCGCAAGGCAAGAGAACTCAAAGTGCTGCACTACGAGAGTATGGAGCTGGCGCTCTATCCAGACTTCACGCAGCAGGTCCAGGAGGCCAGTAAGCAATTCATCCCAGCCAAAGCAAACTGCAAGACCGCAATTAGAATATAACATGCTTTATACTGCAAGTCTGCGGGTGATGGTTGATGGGAAGGTGATGATTTTTGGATACCCAGAAAAGGCTGAATCAGTTCATCAAGCATCACATGGTTGTGACAACGAGGTGACTCTCTCCAAGGTTGGAGGATTCAGACGCTGCGGCTTCCCAAGAGCTGGAAGACTGAAATATTCTGTGGCCCAATGAATGGATGGGGGTTACACTCTCTGTGATGCCCGGGTGGAAATACCATCTGGCTGGACATCATTTACAGTAATAGTAACAGTCAGAGGAACCCTGTGCTGCTACTGCTCTCGGTTGAGAATATATATGTGCATTGTTTGGGATGGGGGTACTCTGACTAAAGACTGCTGATGATGGGTAATATTCACTCAATCTTGCATCAAATAGACATGAATGTCATGCTGTTTCTCTCATCATCATTATGTTGTTTGCTTAAATTACTGGGAGTAAGAGGCAGCCCAGCTAACAGGTATGTTGAGGGTTGCAGAGGTGGTCCATGCAACACAACTGTCAAAATGCAGTTATTGCATGTATTATGTATTTCACATGGCCTCCTGCACTCTTCATGAGTGGGGGATACTGATGTGGCAACATCTATCCCCATGTGTGTACTACCTCACTTTATTTTGTTTTTTGTCGGTTCAGTGTTGGAAGTTGTAGGGGGGTAGAGTTCTCACTGTGTATGTTTTGGGGTCTCACAGTGTGGTTGGGGAAGAGTTTTGTTTAGTTCAGTTGAATATTGTGCAATGGCAATGGATGCAGACTGTTAAAGTTACACTTGTTGCTGTGGAGAGATTGGCTGAGATGCGTGGCAATAGTGGATGACATGGGGGGGCACCAAGTGGCACACTGACCCCTTCAATGATCAGGCTGCTCACATGGAATGTCCAGGGCCTAAATGATAGTCGTAAAGCACGTAAGGTTGTGGCGTACTTGTAACGACATAAAATAGATGTAGCTATATTACAGGAGGCACACCTCACACCAGAAAGCAACATGTTAACACAACGCAGAATGCAAGGCATTTGCTGCACTGCTGGCTTTACCTCTCATGCTAGGGGTGTGCTGATTTGGGTTCGACTGGGTTCTGGAGTAAAGCTGCTGGGGTTATGCGTAGATCAGAATGGCAGGTATGTAGTGGCACGCTGCACTAAAGATGACATTATGGTAATGTTGGTTGGGGTGTATGGCCCTAATTCTGATGACCCCAAATTCTATCACACACTGAACGCCAATTTTACGAGATGGGGGGACCTTCCACAGTTATGGGGCGGTGACTTCAATTGCACGTTGAACCCTAACCTACATTGCTCCAGGGGTCCATCCCGGTGTGCCTCGGTGGCAGGCCGAGCCTTCCAGGAGATAGCAGCGCAGCAAGGTTTACTAGATGTTTGGCATTTTGAGTGCCTCACGGGCGGAGGTTATACACACTACTCTACGGTGCATGATGTTCACACACAAATTGACTTTTGGCGGATGTCACACAGCTTGATAGAACGTGTGCATTGTTGTGAACTCTGGGCACGCACATACTTGTATCACGTGCCAGTCCTGCTTGGGCTGGAGTTACATAGCCCACTCCTAGCTGCTTTCACTTGGCGGCTCCCAATGTACTTCCTACTGGACACGGTGTTTAAAAATTATCTTGCGCACGCAATAGATGACTTCTTCTATTTTAATATTGGCTCTGTGTCCAAATTTGCAATGGTCTTGGAGACATTTAAAGTCTATATTAAAGGAGTCACTATTTCTGAACATGCGGGTGGACTTCGATCCCTGCGAGGTAGGTTGGCGAGGTTGGTGACAGAAACTGGAGATCTAGAGCAGGGACATAGGGAGATGACAGACCCCAGGATATTGGGTAACTTTCAGGCCAAGTTGGAAGACTATCACAACACTGCCCAGAGTGAACTCAATCACCCAGGGAAGTACACAATGGCACGAGCGTACAAGGAGGGGGAGAGGCCAGGTGCCACCCTGGTGGCACTTCTATGCCCCAGACGAGAGGGTGATGCAATTTTGATTATGAGATGAGCAAGGGGCACCGGTACTCTGCAGACTTATATACCTGGAGACCTACGCAGGAGGAGTGAACCACAGTGGATTACCTCATGCATATCGCTATTTAATGGCTCTCAGTGGAGCACAGGGAACACCTTATGGGCCCTTTACACCCAGCCGAGGTATTGGCAGCTCTGAAAGTTATGCCTGGTGACAAGGCACTGGGAATAGATGGGTTAATAGTAGCCTTTTACAAGGCTTTCCAAGGTAACTAATTCTTCACCTAATAACTCTATGAGGAAATGGTAGGGGACCGTTGCATGCCACCCTAAATGCATGAAGTGCTTTTGGTCACCCTCTTAAAGCTTGGAAAACCAGCCGACAGTGATTTGCAGACCGCTGTCGCTATTAAATGCTGACACCAAAATATACGCTTAGGCATTGGCCAACAGAGTGGAACCCTTGCTCCCCGGCATAGTGGGCCCAGAACAAGCTGGGTTTATACCAGGTAGAACATTATCATACAACCTCCGAACCCTTTGCGGTGCGATCATGCATGTGGACTCAGAGGTGAAGTCAGCAGCTGTGTTCCTTTTTTTTTTTTTGTCCTCATTCTGCCATCGCTCTTGTTTGGACTCCTCTTATCTCTCTATACCAAAATGTAAAGGCCCTCTGGAAGATATAGAGAGCAGAGATTCCCCACAAAGACAGTGCTGTTTCCACTTCCATCTCCTGTTCACTTGTGGGGGCCCTCGGAGAAAAACTGGAGAGGCCAGGACCAACAGCATATTTGGCTTAATCATTGGACTCACTTGTCTTCTCCATCCAATTCACCAGTGTAGACCAGATCTTATCTCTACTCATTGGGTCACAAGCCATGTCTGATATACTTGTGTAAATAATGTTCTTTAAACATTCAACAACGGTTGGGGGATTTGCTGATTTCCAGAGCCTGCATATCTCCCGTCTCGCCAGTACTATCACATAGAATATAAGCCAGTATATAACATTGTTGCCAGTATATAACATTCACTGCATTGTTGCAGTGAATGTTAGGCTGAATTATGAAACGCAGGATTTTGCAGAATCAACGTCGGAATTGTCATCTAAGGGTGGGCGGGGAAGTTAGGTTTTATGCGCAGGAAGATTGAATTGAGTAGGGTTGGGGGAAGGGTAAAACATGCGGTTCTGCTATACATTATATCGACACATTTTATGTTGTTACACGCAATGGTTCTGGGATCGGTAGTACATCTGGTTGAGGTAACACTGGGGATGAGGGATTTAGAGGGGTGAGGCCGCACTTTATTGCAATCTGGTTAGTGAGCGAGTAATGAAGGGGAGATTTCCGTTAAAAAAGAGGGATCAGCACTTTGAATGAACGGTAGACCGTAGTCATAATGTATAGAGGGCAATGTGACTGCTTTACGCAGCATGGATTAGGGAGGTATAGGGTTTAATGATGATGACGGCTAATGAAAGGAGGAGGGTGGTGACAGAGCACAGGTGTTTAAAATGCAGATTTAGGAGAGTATGTAGTGCGTGGAAGCTTGTGCATCGAAAGAGAGGTGTTCACGAGAGAAGATTTTGAAGGTAAATGCTCGGGGAAACTTTAACGTTGGGTAATAATTCGTTCTTGAAAGGGTTTCACGCAGGTTTATGGGAATGTAAATCCGGGTATCTCAATGATGGTTTTGTATGGGAGGTTGAGAGAGGTGGTTTTGGGCATTGACTTAGTGGTAACTTTGTGGTTACGTTTAGCGGGAAGACGTTGATTACAGGCAATTCATACAAGGGAGACACAGCATAATTTCATGTAGACATTAACATGTTACATAGGTTCAAATACACTGTTTCACAATAATGTTTTTAAATTGTAGAGTACCCCTGACGAAGGGCCAGAAACAGGCCTGAAATGCATTGGGTTATCGGGACTAACGAATGAGGATTACTTATGTATACTCCGCGCTACAGTATAAGGCCTGGATTGGCATGTCTGCAGCGTATTAGGTCACAATGGAAAACGTAAGATGCCTCTCATGTGACAAGAGGAAATTGGATAAAATGTGGAATATGGACGAAATTGGAATAAAAATGATGAAAATATACGAATTTTTGGCATCATAGTTATGCTTCAACGAACGCTGTGCGTCCGGCATTGTGGTGATCTTTCGCCCCATTTTGAAATGTTTACTTACCCACGTGGCTTAGGGCAGACCACGATTCCGGGCTTGCACGCAATTAGATTCAAACACAGGAGTAAAAGTTTCATGAAAAGAAGAAATCGGTGTGCACTTTGTCAACCCCCCATCTTGTGCAAATATTTAAACCTAGTCAGACACCCTCTTGTAAGGTTGTTAAGCACTTCCCAGCTTACTAAGCTGGATTCCTTTTTGAGATCTGCCCAGTAATATATGCCTCCCATTCTCAGAGGCTGACTCAGTTGATCTCGCAGGCATTCAGGAGTGCCTGGAGATTCACAAATCGGAGCCCGTGATGAATAGTATGGAATCTTCAGTCTCTTTCTTATGTAAACCCAGGTTTCTAACGCCGCCCTTAAAATCTTCAGCCTTACTTTTTTTTTAAACTTTGGATCGCCGTATTTATAAAGAAAATGTTGCTGACCTTGACAGACATCTCCTAACATGGCTTCAAATAGTATTCCCAGTGATGATCTATCTGTCTTATTGGCCAACATACGATTTTTTTTTAAATGGAAGGCATAACAATAGGTAAGTAAATCCGGTAAAGCCAATCCTCCCGCATCAAGCCCTCTTCTAAGCCTTTTCCATGCTAATCTTGGGCCCTTCAAGGACCAAATAAAGCTACCAATTTTTCCCTGTAGCTTAGCTATATCTTCTTTCCTGAATGATAGGGGGATAGAATTATAGAGGAAAGTAATTTTGGGGAGAATAATCATTTTTACAAGGTTTACCCTCCCAAAGATGTTTAATGGGAGGTCCGCCCATCGTGAAAATAAACTTGTTATCTCCTTGCTAACTTTCTTCCGGTTCACTAAAGGAATATCCTCTAATTTCTGGGATAGCTGTACACCCAAGTACCTCATTTGGTTTTTGGCTCCCTGACTTCTCGACCTCTGATTCCACTCCATTATTTCTGTTTTTCCCATATTAACCTTATAACCTGAAATTTTACCGAAACTCTCAGCCTTCTCCATCTGTGTTCCTTGATGCCAAAAATGCATCTGATTCAATGGGATGGTGCTTCATGCTAGTGGTACTGAGGCGTATTGGGGTGGGAGAAGTATTTTTGCACTTAGTTCAGGTATTTTATACCAGACCGCTGGTGCGTTAATGGATAAACGGTAAAGTCAAAGACCATATAGTCATTGCCAGGGGTACTAGGCAGGGGTGCCCCCAGTCACCATTGCTATACGCTCTGGTGGCGGAACCACTAGCCTGAGCTCTCAGAGAATATCATGCCCATAGGGGCTTACAATTTCCACATTACAATCTAGTAATTTCATTTTACGTGGATGACACTCTTTTATATGTACCCCACCCGGAGGGTAACTTGTCATCAATTGTGGCTTCCTCAGATGCTGTTTGCGAAGCCCACTCGGCGATATGATGTTCTTGACCCTATAAACATGACGGCATATTCTTGCCTTAGGATGATGGAAAGACAGGTCGGTTCCCTCCTTTACTCTCCCAATATCCCATTGGGGAGCTGCACATGTTTCCCCTCGGACAGGAAAGAAGTCACAGAGTGCACCGCGGGGAGTGGGGCTAAACAGCATGGGAGATGTTTTCCTCGGTGGGTGCGATGCGTACATGGGACCATGACCAGCAGGATGCTGAACCATCCACGTTTGCACACTTTCACTATTTTAGAGCTCGACACATGATGTGTGCTGTACTAGAGGAGGACCTACTTGAACCCCCCGAATCGCCAGCATTAACATATCTGCTGCAAATGAACACACCGCAATGCCTTATTGCTAAGTTTATGCATTTGCACAGGAGGCACACAGGCCTGGGATCACAAAGGTCAGACTGGAATGGCAAAGGGAGCTGTTGTTCCGTGGTGCGTTCTGTTTCATTAAATAGTAGGCATCGTTTGATCCATTCCAAGTATATTAATAGAGTGTATTACACACCAGCTCGGTTGTATCGCTATGGGTTACGGGACAACGCAAACTGTACCCGTTGTGGGGCAGACGATGCAGAGTTTGCACATGTGGCTTGGTTTTTGCCTGGGCGTTCAGTGGTTCTGGCAGGCGGTGCAAGCGGATCTTGAGGAGATAATTGGTGAGAGCAAGGAGATGACACCTTTACTTGCCTTACTTGGTTAGGATAAATAGATACCGGCTGGTACACGGTGCCTGGTGGCCATACGCTTGCTGTTAGCAAGGCGCAAAATAGCAATGTTGAGCATGTGGTCTGCTCCCCACATTAAAGGAATGGCATGCGGACATGACATACTGCAATACACAGTCTGATGTTTACCCTGAAATATTACCGCTGTGTAGTTACCCAAAAGTCATTTTGGGTCCTTACCAGGCCTACCTGGCACACATTGGGCAGATAGAGGGTCTAGGGTGGAGGAAAGCGAACTGGTGACTAGTTCATAGCATAATGTGTGGAAAGAAACCAACCAAGAGAAGTACCTCTGATATGAGACAGAACCGGGGGACACTGCTTCTGATGGAATGTGGGACCAAGAGACTGGGGTTCAGGGGAATTTGTGCCAAGTCGATTGCTGAAGCTATTAAGTGGTAAACTGCTCTATACCTTGTTAACCCGTTGATAACATATAAAAGTCAGCTCTTCCATATTACACGACACAAGCGATGTAAGTTATGGCTGTAGCTGATTGATGCCATGACAAATATATATCTGTCATCATTTTCTGAAAGAGTGTAAAACTTTAAAATAAAGTTTCAACAAAAAAGGGACAGAAACCAACCATATGCCAATCAGCAGTGGCCCTCCCCCAAACAGAAATTCCAGTCTGAAGTGCTGGGCCACATCCCCTCTGAGCTGAAAAATAATTACCTAAGAGGGCACCTGACCTTACTTTTCATTCTCGACTGGCCCCCTTAGTGCCCTCTCAACACTGATTTGTGTATAGTTAGTACCAGTCAGTAAGGCACTGTTGAGTTACAAAATAATGAAATAAAATGAGGCCCAAAGTAATAAGCGTTGGCTGAGGTTAATTCACAAATTCCATCTATCACTTTTGTGCTATTGATATTTTGGGATCCTCAGCATTCAAGCATATGCTTTATTATATTGCCAAAAACTTTGATGGCATTACAGTCAATAAACTAATTTTAAAAAACTGGACGATCCTCTAGGGGAATGATCTTTTAAGAACATATTCACAATATTATTTTTAATTGCAGTTCTTAATACAATGGATTGTGTGGACAAAACAAATATTGGCCAGGTCAGAAAAATTTCTGGTCAGCATTACCAGAGGTCCTTGTAGGTAGGTAGTGCAATTCATGATGCAAACGCATTTACTAATGCATAAGAAAATACAGATTTGTGATGGTGTGATATGTGACAAAAATGTGTGTGCATAGTTACTATAGACAAATAAAGGTTGAGGTGGAGCATAAACACTACAACACCAACACCACAGTGGAATAACTCAATTCCATGAAAAGACAGCAGTATATTACAACAATACATTAGCACATAAACAACAATGTAGGCACAAAACCCCAATACGACAATGCAACATACAGTGTACAACACAACGTAACAACACAGCACAAGAGAACAAAAGAATAGCACAACAACTAAGCAGCATACAGCACAATGAAATAAAATTACGCAGCCATAACATAACTGCTCAAATCAATTATACGCAACAGAAAAACACAGTTCAATACAAGACAATACTACAACAATACAAATGTGTTGTGTTTTTGTGTTGTGTTTATGTGTTCAATTTTTTTATATAGTTTCTTTACAGACTTCAACAAATGCTGCCATGCTTGCCGCTACAAACAGCACATTCCAATAAAGGTTCAGTTAAATCTACCATTTCCCGCTGGCAAAGGTAGTAACACACCACCGCTCGAGCTCTTCAGTTATTTAAGAAATAGCAAATGAATCGGAAAACATTTTTGAGTGGTGCTAATACATGTTTTTGGAGGCAAGTAAGGCAGTGCTTAGTGAAAAAACCTTTTAATACCTACTTCGAAAGTAAATTTATGGAGGCGGTAATACATGTTCATAATGTTCTTGCATATAGTTTTTTTTGTGGCTGTGATGTGAAGTGCTGTTTTTGCTTTTTAGGTCTCGCGCCTAGCGTTGCAGTGCGCAGCACTGCTCGCGCAGTGAGAGACCTCATGTAGGGGGTTTAGAAACTGACCTAGGAATCGCACACGCTCGTGCGTGTGCTTTTTGTTTTTCCCCCGGCTATTGGGCTTTGCATGCGTCTTTATAAGAAAAACAGCACGCAATTGGGCAAAGGCGGGCGCATGTCCCGCCTTTGCTCCGTCCATTCCCGTCCGTGTCTAGGACGCGCATCAGCGCGCGGCACAGACGACAGGCTCCCTCGCCCCCCCGCTCCTCTGTGGTGCGCGCGCACCACTAGTTTCGATTGCCGCGTTCGGCTCCTCTGTGGTGCGTGCGCACCACAGGTTTCGATTCCGTGCTTGTTTCTTTTGAGTATAAACTACACTGACATTGTTAAACTACTTGTCAAATATCTTTTATTTTGAAAATGATGAGCAATTTATGAGCCACACCATAAGCATACCATGCTGTAGTAGTTCAGTCCATTGTTAGTTAGCGCCTGCTGACTAATTTTGTAGCTCCATTTACTTATTTTGGCAATAAATGCCAGACTTGCCAGCACTAGGCTAATTTGTGTTGTACTGCTGAAGCAAGCAAACTGCTGGCGAACCATAAATGTTCTGAACACTTTTAAGATGAGCGCGATACTACCTGTAGACGAATTCTGAGCACAAGAGTGTTCTCGTTAGGTGTAGTCCTTCAAATCAGTGGCCAATTATGGGGACTGATAAGGAATTGAAGTAGTTATTTACACCTAATATGTCCGCTCATTCGCTATGCTGAAACCTCAACTTGCGCGGTCTAGTTGTTGCAACAGCGTGTTCCTGGATGTAAAGAACAACTGTAGTGGCGCGTGCCAGTCTTTGGACTTTGTGTGCTCTTGTAGCATGAATTTCCCGCGAGCTGCCCTGCTTGTCTCCTCCTTGCTGCGGCACCTGATCCAAGCAACAGGGTCTTCCGTAAACCCCTGGGCTGGCCGCCGTTTCTGTGTCCTGCAAGTAACATCAGTGTCTGTACAGAGGACAAATACAGTGTCTGTTCAGAGGACAATTTGCACCCAGCGGTCCAAGCAGCAGCAAAGGAGGCCTGAACACAAACAGCCGGTGCCTGTGCAGAGGCGTCCAGGAGGGGTGCCTGAGCAGACGGTGGCCAGAAAAGGTGCGGGCCGGTAATATGAGAAAGCGCAGAAAGGGGTGCAGATCAATAGAGTTGAGACACCGAGGCAGGAAGGGCGGGGGCCGCAGTCTCAAAGATAAGAGGGTATGTCGTCATAGGGAGAAGGGGAGCAAAGAAGGCTTGCAGGGACAGTTATTTTATTTATCTTTTTGGACGTATCCGAGCTTCTCACCTTGTGCAACAGTCCATAATACAGTATGTCCATAAGATAAATAAGTAAACATTTCTGAGTTATGACAAAGTAATTTACTGAGACCCTCAATGATAACTGGACCACCAATCGAAAGAAAATTGATCAAAAAGCAACAGATCAGCTACCTGTTTTGAGGATAACATTTCATTTGCACGTTATGTTTTCTTCAATGACAATGTCTTTCTTGAGGTAGGTGCAGCATGTCTTGGTTAATGCAATGGTATATAATCTCAAACTACCGATATGATTCAGATTGAACATATGCTGTAGATTGTGGCTTCCCAAGAACATAGAGGGGCTTGAAGCCCACACATTTGTTGGCTTTGGTATCACTCATATTCCTGTTTCTTATTTAAGTCCCAGCTTGCCAGTCTTGTCGCTGTCCTTCCCAGGGAGCTTGCCTCTGTACCATTGCTCTGATTGGCTGGCTTCTCTGCTTCCACTGCTGGCTTTTCAATCATTACTTTTTTTTGTGTTGGGCACTCCATGAGAGACTATGTGTTTTCGAGCTGTTGCCTTTGTATACTTCTCTCCCCCTGTACTCAGTGTAGCTCTATGTCACCTGAGCGCTTCTCCCTGTCCCCTCCCTGTTGCACTCGGCCATAGGCTTCTCCCCATTGCCTCTCCATGTTGTTGCCTCCCCCACCCATGCCCTTCTCTTTCCCCGTTGTCCTTCCCCTCACCTGAGCCCTCCTTGTAGTTTTCCTCCAATCCCAGTTTTGCTTCTCTGCCCTCACTTACTTTGCTTTCGCATCCTGTGTTTTTAGGTCACGCCTACGCAGCGCTTGCGCTGTCTCTTCGAGACATGCTGTATTCAGGATATAGGGATGAAACTCCGCCCACCTTTTTAATAGGCTCCTGTTACTGTCCTTTGTAAATGGTGGCTTTTCATTGGTCAATAGCCTTATTAGTCCCTCCTTCGTAATACCTTTTCTCTTGTTGTAACCTCCCATGAGAACTGCCCCCATTACATGTGTTGTTACTCAGTATATTTTATTTACAGTTTCGGAGTACTACTTTCTTAATGACTTTCTCCTAGCTGCTGTTGCAGGCAGGATACCTCTCCCGCTTCTGCAACCCTTCACGTTCCATTTGCTTTGGTTTGTTATGCTTTATTTTGCAGCGCTTCATCGCACAGCATGGGCGCTTTCACTTTGAATTTCAGCCCCGACCAAACGCGTGTGCCCCATTTGCTTTTTCAACACTTTATTTTGTACATACAGCGCGGCAGGGCTTAATCAGAAAGCATTGCCAGGCGGCTTTCGTTATTTATGCACGCTGCTTTCACTTTAAACTCCACAGTTTGCAGACGTGTTTTTTTTAACATACAGTGCGGCCTGCCACGCTTTATCACACAGTATGGCCGGACGGCTTTCTTTATTTATCCACGACGCTTTAACTTTGAAATTCACCGTTTGCGGACACTTTTTTTTTTTTTTTAACATACAGTGCGGCCCGCCATGCTTTATCACACAGCATGGCCGGCGGGCTTTATTTATGCAGGCCACTTTCCCTTTAAAATTCACCTTTTTCGGAGGCTGTCTTTTCAACATACAAGCATGGACATGCTTCCCCGGGTGTCTTTCTTTAGAAACCGGTACCAGACAACGAGCTCTGCAGCAAATGAAATAGACCAGCAACAACATTCAGGAGATCCGAAGGAACTATGGAGGGTCATGTGACGGGTTCGGTTTCTATTCCTCCTCCCTAGACTCTAAGCTGCCTTCCCAGAGAATTGTGCGTCTTGTGGTCCACAAGCAACAACCCATTATACTGGATCTTCAACTGTGAAATACAATCCCCATGATGTAAAGCGGCTCGCTAGCTATAGCGTTTCTGCAGGCGTTAACCACAATATGCAAGGAAGGGGGCCGCAGGACGGGCCTAAAACCATTTCTATTGCAGGTTGTAGGTGAGCAGCTGTGCATTGGATAATATTTGTAGGCTCCAGTGCCTGCTAAAATTAACTGGTGCGCACGTAAAGCACTTTGGGTCTCGTGCAATATAGCACTGTAAAAATAAAAGTTACATCAAAAGTAGTGAACTGCTGCAAAAGTTAAATGGCGAGCGCCTTCTGGACACCCGCTGTGGTGTGAAGGTGGCACTTTCCTGCTTTGTTTGGATTGTCCGACGTGGGAGAGAGTGTGTGGCCTAGAGCTGCCACCAAAGAGAAACAAGTTTGAGTCATCACTTTCCCCCGTGCCCAATGACTGGTGATCGGGTGTAATGTAACCTCCAATACTTTTAATCTCCCAGCGGGGGCCGCCATGCTAATCCTTTTCTGTGGAGCCCGGGCTGCGCCTTCTCAGGTTCTTCGGGGCATCGGCCCAACATCCTGTGACTCTAGGCATAGAGCGATTACATGATTTGCCCCAAAGTGAAGGGCTCCAATACTTCTGGTACGAGTTACTGCTATATAAGCTAAAAATATTTCTTGGGCAGCCCTCCTTCTTAAAATATACATCGCTCCCAGGTAGACTCATCGGAGCAGTGTATTGGTGTTTTTGTAAACACCCATGATGTCTGGGGTCCTAAGGGGAACCATTTTTCCCTTGCAACACCACAGACGCTATAGCTCAGAGGCAAGGTCGTGTGCATGTGATGCCGGATTCCCTCTCATGTAAGGGTTCAAATCCCACCATTGACAGATATTCTAGAACGCCAGTTTGGTCGGTATACAGAGGTAGTCCACGAGCTGAGAGGTTATAATAAATCGTCAGAGAGAGAGCGTACGCTTTCAGGCCCAGGTTCGCAACCAGTTAATGGATTAGGCATATTAAATGGGATATGATGGGGAAATTATATTTTACAGTCTACAAAGAATTTGGGATTCACAGCGGGGCTCGGAGGACTTATTAAAAGTAATAGTTTTCCCCATGCTGTCTAATTTGTTATTAACCTTTACAATCCTGTGTAAGGCAGGTGATCTAATGCATTACAAGTTTCATGGGGCTGTCGATAGTTGTGTTGGAGCTCCCGTGCGGGGCAACCCTCATAGAGGATGGTTGCAAAACCGAATGTGCTAGTTTACGCTAGACAAACTCTTCCCATCTATGCCATTACCGGTTCCAATTGCTAGCATCCACTGTGTGTGAGAACCCTAACTATTTCCCTGCCAGTTATAGAATTAATCTGCTGGAGCGCCTGACACGCTGTATACAATGAAAGTTGCAATATCTTGAAGTTTCATTCAGCACATGGTACACTAAATAATATGAGCACAATTGATGCAGTCTTAAAACTAAAGCTGAGATTGGATGCGTGCAACTGGCGACTGCAGTCCACTGGCTAACCTTAGGCGGTGATTCATAAAGACTGAATCTTTTCTCCTCCAGAGAAAAGGTGATCCACATTTTCTACAATGAATATGATTTATTGATGATATTAAATTCCTTCTGCATATTCAATTACTGGCTGCAAATATTGACATTTGAATAAATAAACATATATCTCTCAATTATAGTGTATTCAGACCTCTGTTGTACCAGGGACCCAGAGCATGACCTTTAACCTGGCACTGTTTTTGCAGCAGTTCTAAACTAAGTAATTGAGCTATACAGACTAACATGGTACACTCCGTATCCTATCTAATAACCACCGATCTCAGAATAGCTTAAACAAAATACCTAAAACCATAAAATGAGGACTTCTTAAGATTATTTTTGTTTCCCAAAAGTTACTTTACCTCTGTAACACGTAAAACTTAGTCCACTTCAGTGCAAGTTAATATCCATTTAACTTATGGCACAGTACAAACAACATAATTCCACTATACACCACATACATCCACTATACTACAAACATAAACTCGTACATAAAACATAGTGCCATTTACAATGTAAATGGCTCTAACTCTAAAAAATGCGAGACCTATTGCATTGAAAATGCTTGTTTTGTTAAGCTGTCTCCTGTTAAGTTTTTGTTGTGTTTTTTATTTCGGTGTGCATTATGTCACTGTGCTTTATTATGTTGTTTATTTTGGAGATGTTAACAAATGCTGCCACATTTTCACTCAAAATCAGGGGTTGATTTAGAATTTAGCGGAGAGAGTACTCCATCAAAATGGAGTACCCTCTCCGTAAAGCTGCAAGTCCTCCCACCTGATTTATAAACAAGCAAGCAAACCTTAAGCATGTCACTGATGGAGACTATTTCAACTCTGTTGTTCACATATTCCTCCGATGGCCCAATAGAATAAGGGCTGTTAGAGGTTTGGCCATTCGACAGCCCTGCTGATTTAGGGGCATATTAGCAAGGGCTGGCGATATAATTATCGCCGCTTTAGCGTCCGTTTTTGGGCGAAAAGCGGCGATAATTATATCGCAATATCATCAAGGACACGCTAGCGCGTGTTTCCTTGATGTAGAGCTCGCTTTTTCACAGCCTCGCCTCGCATCGCTAATGAGATGCAAAGAAGGCGTGGCTGTGAAAACAACACATGTTAATATCGTGAAGGCAGCTTCGCGATATTAACAAGGAGTGTGCAGCGATAAAAAAATTGCGCTACCTCAGCCTTAACTCAGGAATTTAACGTCTGTTAAATTCCTGACTAAGGCATACTTTTAATTGGAGATGGATTATGCTGATACGACCACAGGGTCGTATCAGCAATGTTATCGCTGTTTTCAATGGAACATCGCTGGAAAACCAGTGATGTTCCATTGAAAACTACCACATCGTCGCTGAAATATTATCGCCATTGCGCTATGCGTTGTAAATATAGCGTTATCATGGCGATAATATTCAGCGATAGCCAGCGATAATATTTCTATCGCTATGTACGGCCAGCGATAATTATCGCTGGCCGTTGATAATATGCCCCTTAGAGTGGACCATCAGATGGCCATTTTTTACTCTCCCTTACCGCCATGGAAAACGTGGCAGTAATATACAGTTAAAACGTTTATATGACCCCCACCCATCGGGAAAAACTCACATGGTGTGGGGGGGGGGGGGGGTCATTAATTTTAGCTTTTTTCAGAAACAAAATTGCGCTTTGGGAATTTGCTTTTAAAAAAACAAGTTAAAACTTTTACGAACGGTACCGTCATTTTGATTGTACTGTCATCAAACTTTTAATATATTTACAGGAGCCACAGTGAAACCAGTTTCTGCTGATGTTTCGAGCTGTCCACAGAGCTGGCATGCATCCCCCATACTGACGGACTTACCTCCACCCATCAAAACTTTAAATCAGTACACTCCTTTAAAGTTCTGGTGACAAACAACTATTTGCCACTGTCTAAGGTACCACTACAGCACAAGTCCAAAACTGCGACACACGTCATTCTATTTTCATGGTTCACTTTATCTGCTACTGAGCCCTTCTGTCTCTGTTTTGTGAGTTACTGTAGACCAAAACATTGTATAAAAATGATCAATAATTAAAAAAAGACACAAGAGCTAAATATTCTGAGAACCATTTCTAAACGGCTCACCTCAAGCATTTCTTTTCGTAGTATTTATACAATAATTGCTTATATTCTGATGAAAAACATTCGAAAGCTGCATCACGGAATTGCTGATAACTTAGGATATTTTTAAACTAAAATGTGTCTTATAGTTGAGAAGCTGGGATGAAGACGTTTTTCCCACTTTTTCAAGCAAGTCAAAACATTCAAATTTGAAAAAACTTGTGAAACTGCTAAAAGCACGGATTTACTGGTTCATTTAATTCTTCTGGTTCGATAATATTTTGCAATACATTAGGCAGTTCAATGCATTCTCTCTCGTGACAGGATAGGGAAATACCAAAGTGGTGTTTAAATGAATTATTTTTTGGTAAAAAAAAACTCTTGGATACATGTTGCAGAATATTAACAATGTGCGTCACTACGCAAAGCACTGTATTTTAGATTTGTATGTTCATGGTTTAAAGAAAATGTAGTCCCAAAATCACATCACTGCAATGTCAGTAGCAATTAGTGGAATCAGCTGAGAAATAGTTATGACTCATGAGTAATACCAGCCTTTACCCATGAGGCCTAAATCCTCCGTATTCCCGTAGCACTCAATATGGGATAGATTGTGGTTCTGGGTTATTTTCAGTGGTATTTAATGTTAAATATTTTGCTGCAGAAATTTGAATTTCCTCCAACATTAGGACAAAACATATTTTCTTTCTATACATGTTTAAATTCAGCATTTTAGGTCGTGCAGAAATATTTGCTCTAAACTGCAGCAAAACGTTAGGTGCCATTTGTGATTATGCCCTTTGCGACTCCACCACCAATTCCTAGAGTGTGAGGGGCTGATTAACACAACATATCCTCTGCACCATTTTAGTTCTTCAGTTCAAGATGAAAAACGGAGGATTTTGAAGCACTTAAAAAAGGTACAATATTCAGGCAGGCTCTCTGCCCAATCCCAAAGGTTACATGTAGTGGGTTATAGCTAGAGAGAGGCTAAACAAAGGACGAGGCTAAACAAAGAACCTGGATGCACCCAACCCCAAAGGCATGTTTCCATGTGGACACATATTTGTTTTGTGAATTTACGTGTAGATTTGTCATGAATGGCTAAGTAATTAGCAAATACCAACAAAAGAGAGAGCAAGGAAACATCGAGGGAGCGTCCCTTTCCCTGGGTTTAATCAGTAAACAACAATGTGGACGTTCCCGTTCGGGGATCCAAAAGTGAAGATGACAGATTGTCATACACTGGAATGATCAAAAAAAACATTCGTTTTTTTTAAAAGAACCCTCACCCACCAACCTAGTTGGTGGCATGCTTCATCATTGGGTTCCCAGCTGGGCTGCCAAATGCAACCCAGCTGTGCTGCGACGCCTGAATTACAGCGAAGCGGTTTTTTGTGTGTAGGGAGATGGTGTTCAATCAACATCAACTTACCTGAAGGACACCAAAGACCTCTTACGGCAACTAACCTCTCTAGATTTTGACCCAGATACTTCACTTCTGGTCAGCCTTGATATCGAAAGTCTTTACACTAGCCTTCCGCAAGACGATACACTTGAAGTGCTAACAACATCCCTGGAAGCGACCACATGGAAATACAACACTTCAAAGTCATTCATTCTAGAGTGTGCAAACCTAGCACTGAAAGACAAATTTTTTGAATTCGAGGGGGAACTCTTTTTTCTAACGTACGGCAGCTCGATGGGCAGTACATTCGCCCCGAGTGTGGCTGGTCTGTATGTGTTTGATTTTGAAAAGAAACACATCTTAAACCCAGACATGCCCTTTAAACACAACATCAAATTCTACAAAAGATATATTGATGATATCTTTTTTGGTCTGGGAGGGCTTGGAAGAAACACTACAGACATTCCTTGTATGGATTAATGGGCATAGACAAGAATTTGAAATTCACTCACAGTGTGGATAAACAAACTATCACATTCCTGGACTTAGACATCACAGCTGAGAGGGGTCAACTGAAGACCAAAACCCATTTTAAACCTACAGCTAGGAATTCACTCCTGCGGTTCGAGAGCTTCCATCCAAGGCCACTTCGTGAAAACCTGCCCTTCGGTCAATATCTACGACTACGAAGAAACTGTAGTGATATCAAAGACTACAAACAACAGGCAACTTCACTCTCGTCCAAACTAAGGGAACGTGGATTTCTGAAAAAAGTCAACAGCACCGCCAAGAAACGTGCTAGAAATCAAAATAGAGAAGGATTACTGGAGACAACACACCGGTCACCTACTCCGATACCACTCACATGTGTGACAACGTACAACACTATTTCAAACCAAGTATCAAAAATCATCCAGAAGCACTGGAGGATCCTAGGAACCGGAAAACTCAACTGGGAAAAACCCTTGTTTTCATATAGAAGAGCATGGAGCCTCAAGGACAGTCTGGTAGCTACCTGCCCACAAACACGAGAACACCCCACATGCACTGTCCTGAATGCATGGGGTTTACCCAACGTGTTTGGTCATTTTCCCTGTGGTAATTGTAGTGTTTGTCATCTCACACAACCAGTAAAATCCCTAAACCTCGAACCAGGGAAAACATGGCAGATTAATAAACTTACTAACTGCAATTCCTGCAACGTAGTCTTCCTGATCACCTGCCCCTGCGGTCTACGCTACGTCGGAATGACAATGCATAAGATCAAAACCCGCATCTGTGAGCATAGGAGCAATATCAGGTGCAAACGGAGCACAACCAGAATGACAGACCACTATTTGGAAACAGGTCACACCACCAATGATCTGAATTGGGTAATAATTGAACAACTAGACACTAGCATCTCCAATCTTCAGAACCGCCTCTTTGAGAAAGAACAAAGGTGGGTCTACCGCCTCTCCACCAACAGAAACGGCCTCAACAACAACATACCTTGGAATTCACTGAACAATCTCTAACTAGGGGCTATAGAGGTACATATGAATGGTCCCCATCTATATTGACATGCCCCATCTGTATATCATATAGTCAGCTTTACCCGTTGCCAGCCACTTTACCTTTCTTATTGTTGGCACCTATATTAGAAACTATCCTCACGCATACATAGGTTTGCTACAAACTGTATCGCGGCTTTCTTTTAGCATGGTTATCCCCCCCACCCATACGAGCCATGCACAGTACCAAGTGGGTCACTTCAAACATTGTCCAACATACGATCTGCTGTGTTGCACAATTTAACACACACCATCTATTACAATCTGGTTAGACGAATTTTTGCTGGATGCTAATCCTCGCCATACAAGCCTTGTACACGACCTAGCGGGCCACTTTTCATTAATATATAATTAATAAAATCCTTTTACCGACCTATACACCATCCAATAGGACGTTTTTTTAGTTCTATTTTTATCCTTTTCACATTCAGACGTGTCTAATTCGTCTATTTGTTCGCCGCATTTGTTGTAAATAAAGTTTCCCATTGCACGGGCACCTGACACCACATTCTGTGCCTCACTTCCTGCTGTACTTTCCCAATAGACAGGTGCCCGTTCTAGTGCTCCCGACCGGAGCACGCTCTGACGCCCTGACGTCACAAATTACAACGCCGGGCATGGCCACGCCCTCGGCTCCCTCTGAGTAACTTTTAAGCAAGCTTGCTGCCACACTCCAATACCATTATGATCCCGCGCAGGACCGAAGTAGGTATTGCAGGTGGACGGACATCCTTTTTGAAATAAGTGCCATATCGCAGATTCTATGGATCTTCCTCCCTTCGGTATCCCAGCCATGGTCTGACCCGAAGGCTCTCTCCCCCTTATTTCTCCAGCAGTGTGTGATTACAGGAGTCCGCCCCCTCCGGGATTGTTAAAAGCTACCCATTCGCTGTAGCTCTTGTAAGCAGCCTTTTCTTTGCCATTTTATGTTTATGTATTGTTCTAGACATGCCTACTTGCGCTACACAGTTATTGATTTACTCAGAGATGATCGCCTCTGCGAGCAGCTTGTAGGTCTTGAAAGCATCACTTAGTGTGACTCTCTTCTTTGTCCAGTGTTTTTCTAGTACACTACTGGATACCACGGCAACTCCCTCATGGGGACAATTACCACCACGTGTGTTACACTTCACTATGAGGCATACCTAGGTGCCCTACTCACTTTGCGCTACTTTTTGCATATATAGGGGAATATTCTCAAGGAGCTATCGCCGAGTTATCGGCACTTTATCGCAGCCAAAGTCGCGCTAAATTTACTGCCCCATTCACAAGCTGGTGCTAACAGCCCATAACACCAGTTTTCCTGCGAAAGCAGTCGCAAAAAACATCGCCACAGATGACCCCGGCAACTAACGCTAATGAGATGGAGAGTAGGCGTTCCCTAGCAAAAACCTGCGACAACACCACACCTCAACATTCTCAACGACCAGCCACATCGGCGATAAGACCACAAAACAGGCGATAAGGCGCGTTAGCAGCAGGAAACTAACACCTGCTCTGACCTGGTGTAAAGTCGGACGACAAGCTGCACCATCAAAGGGAGCCCAGCCCAGAGCCACACAGGAAGAACAACAGATGCCATGGAGCCACTCACCATGCACCCCGGAGCCCCGAGGGGGCAACAACACCCACCTCCACCACCCCCAGGACCGCCACCCCCCCAACGAACCCCCCCTTGCACCCCCTCCCGGACCACCACAAAGGCAGCGCAGACAAAGACAGCGGACATACAGGAAATGCACCAGCCCTACAGACCTAACACCAGACAATGCCAATGCCCACTACAGGCCCAAAAGGACAACCATCCTCCGCATCCTGAACATCATTGCCCACAGGCTGACGGTACCAACACAGCGGACAACCAATATCCCTCCGCAGACAAAGCTGCTGGCTGTGCTGCACCTGTTGGCCTCTGGTATCCTCCCAAACAACAACCGCCTGAGTCGGAGGAGTCTCACTGCCAGCCCCATCCAAGTTCCTCACACCTGGCCTGGATGCCCTCACCAGCTAGGGACCCCAGCACCCATACGTCCCCCACAATGCGCAGGAACAGCTGGAGACCAAGCAAGGACTATACGCCATAGCCGGATCCCCGCACGTGTCGGGGGCAATCGACTGCACACCTGTCCCACTTGTGCCCCCTGCCAACACCGCACACAATACCCCAACAGAAAGCACACGCATCCCATCAACGTGCAGGCAATAGTGGACCACAGGGGACTCCTCACCAATGTCATAGCCAACTACCCAGACAGTGTGCATGATCCCTTCATCTTCCGACAGTCCAACATCAACCAGCGCTTCCAGGATGGCACCTATGGAAATGCACTGCACGTTGGCAAGTACCAAATGAACACACCACACACCTCAACTCCACAATCATGCAACTCACAACTCTGGCACTGCACACGTCACAAAATCACATACAACATGCCAAACAACATGCCCCCCCACCAGACACGACAGCACAACTTACTGTGGCAACCTTGGTTAGCCATGTACATGAGCCATCAACGGCATGTCACCTCAGCCACACAATACCCGAATGTGGGGAGAGGTGGGAACCAGGCATGTGCGAAGGAGGCAAGTGACCCATGAATGAGAATGCACACAATGCCAAGTGTTGCGGAGATGTGCTGGACAGACTGCAGTTTGCAGACCACAGACATAGCCATGTCTACATGCACTGCTGCTGTTTGGAGTGTAGTGGAAAGTGGACGCAACCATGTCACCCCAGCCAGTGGGGAAGATCGCGGAAATGTAGCTTGTGACGTCCCCCCCTGTAAGCGTGTGCGGAGTGGGCTGGCCCGGAGGACGCCAGGCCAGCGTAGGGGTGTGAATAAAAAGCACGTAGCCCTGGGCGTGGTTCTCTTCCGGAATGCCCAACGTGCCTGCCAGGGCGGCACCTCCCACCCCACCACGAGGCCGATGCCGTGAGCAGTGTGGTCTGCGATCCTGTGTGCCTGCTGCACCCCAGGCCGCTGGTCCCCAAACCCGTCATGCCCGCCCCTGCGCAGCCAGGCCTCATTGCTCACCTGCCTACACCGGCGTGTGTCGAAGAGGGCCCACCACGTGCCGGCGCAAGCTCCAAGCCCGAAGCCCGCAACCTTGGCAGCCTCCTCAAACCATCACAGCCTCCGCGACACAGGCCCGCATTACTCTTTTCTCGTTGATGTACTCCACCGCTGCCTCCGGCCTACACTACGGTCAAGTAGGTCACACATTTGGAACTGAGTCTTGATTATGCAATGGCAGAGTACACACCTTATGGCTGAGTTTATATCACTGTACTCCCTTCGATGTGGTGCCACCAACTCTGTGCATAGCATTCGAACTACACCTGTCTGTGGTCCCTTGCTGACTACTGCCTTCGCCCCACACTGCGTTTGAGTGGGTCACACATCTGGAACTGAGTCTTGTTTTCTGCATGGCGGAGTTCATATCAATGTATGCAAGGAGACGAGTAAGAGGAAGACGCGGTTCAGTCCAGAGGAGAAAAGGACCATCGTTAATGAGGTGATCGAACACTGCTGACAACTGCTCTGGTGTCACTAACTCTGTGCATCGCGGGCCAACGACACGTGGCTGTGTGCCCCTGCTGACCGCTGCCTCGGGCCCACACTGCGGTCAAGTAGGCCACACATTTGGAACTGAGTCTTGATTACACAATGGCCGAGTACACACTTCATGGCTGAGTTTAACTCACTATACTCCCTTCGATGTGGTGACACAAAGTATGTGCTGGGCATCCCAACCACACGTGTCTGTGGGCCCTTGATGTCTACACCTTCGGACTACATTGCGGTCCTGCAGGCCCCACACAAATCCATGCCAGTCCTTACCAGGCAGGACACGACATCGTCGCTGGCTAAACACCCGCTCACCTCTGTCGCTACTGCCTCGGTCAACCACGAGTCATCCCCACATGCCATTTCAACGCCGTGTGTCAGTGTTCCAGGAGGAGCTGGCTGAACAGCGGTTGGCCCGTGCTGGCCGCTGCCTCCGGACTACACATCGGTCGAGTAGGGCACACATTGGGAACTCAGTCATGATTCATTTATGGCAGACCTGATATCATTGTACTGGCCTCGTCGCAGACTGCATCCCCTTCCAGCTCCGGGGCCACTAAGTCTGTTCCCCGACAACCATGGACACTTTCTTCTTGAGATTTGTTGGCGACTGAGTCCATGGACTTGGGGTTGTCTTCATCTTCATGTCGGTGATACTGACTATGTGGCCAAAACGAGGTAGTAGCATTCCACTCCTCCATTTGCAGCTTCCGGCCGACTCCTGCCCTCTGCATCATGCCCTGGAGGACACCTTCCACTGTCCCCCGCAAACCTCCGCTACTTTCACCTTCGACATCGACGAGGACCCGCCCACCTCACATGGCCCTAGCTCACTGCACCGCAAGTCACCGTCCCGTGGCGGTGTGCCTGTGCCGGCCGCAGTGCATCCGTGGCCACTAACTCTGTGCATCTCAAATCATGGCCCCAGTCTGGTGGCATGTTGGATGGCCTCTGGGTCGATGGCCTGGGGGTCATCAACGCCATGTGTCTGTGGCCCTACGCTGTCCGCTGCCTCCGCCCTCAACTGCGGTCCACCTGGGCTCACACATCAAATCGAGTCCTGAGCTGCCTGGACGTCACATCACCGCAGGATGCACCCGCCACCACCGCCAGGACCAACTCCACACAACAGATGCCAGAGTCGGAAGTGTCTTACTG